>OZ022331.1:21871472-23121472 GCA_963989225.1 Dromius quadrimaculatus | reverse complement strand
TAGAGATCCCGAAATGCAATAAATTTGTCAGCTTGTTTTCAAAAATTGTATTACAGAATATAAATTAAAATTCCATAATGATATTCTGAGTATTTGATATTACTCTTATTATATATGTTTGAAATCCGAGTAATTTGATACAACATTTGAAAACTGAAAATTCTGAATTGAAGCATGTAAATTGATTACAAATAATACATCATGCCAAAAATAAATAGTTTGATAGACTCCGATATTATTTTATCACGTTTTTTACCTAAAGATTAAACTATTTCGACTCAATCATCGCGTTTCCTGCAGTGTTCACATATGCTAAATCGCTTTCTAAGGATACAAAATGGCGGATGACAATACTCATGTATTTAGTGCCTGACTTTAACTAATTGTGTATGTAGAGGTCATATCATCTCCAAAAAAACCGAGTCAATTATCCAACTGACAGATTCAAATAGTAGTCAGGACAGTAGTGAAGGAAACAAAACAGTATCAATTGTTAATTTTCTCACCTACTCGATTATATTTTTTGTAATATAAATAATTGATATTATATATATATATATATATATATATATATATATATATATATATATATATATATATATATATATATATATATATATATATATATATATATATATATATATATATATATATATATAATAATGCATAATTATCGGATCCAGTAGCAGTCACAACCCTGGTTACAACGAAACAATTGATTTCGACATAGGTGAGCTATCAATTCCTTCAAATAAATTTTGGAAAAAATCGTCTAATTATAATTGTCACAAAAGTTAAAACCTGTGAAAATGTCAAGTTCTTATATTTGCGATTTCGCAGGCAGAGTAGGATTAGCTCGGCGAATTTATTTGGAACGATTTCCGAATTGTCATTTTTCACTAAAAATTGAATTAATGTGATTATGCTCATGTATTTAATATCAAAATATTGTGATGAGAATACTATGAGATATTGAGAACTTACACCAGATGAAATGAATAAAATACATCAATTTATAAATGAAGCAGCTGCGAATTAGTTTTTTCTCATATTATTACAAACTTCATACTCAGGTCGTTTCAATGAAGTATTCCTCGTAAATTGATCTGTTGAACAAATAGAATATTGTATCTCATATTTTAGAGAATATTTAAAATCACTTTTCAAATTCAGTGTGATACATTTGTAGGTTAGGTTTTCTGTTCTTCAAGAATAAGCTCTTACAATTTTCGCGGGACTATTTTCAGTTGAATTATTCATTAAATTAATTATTTTAGAATTGCATTCCATTCAATATTTCACCGTTCACTTTAAATAAATCGTTGCATGATTTTCTCTCTATGTTTAAGAGCCAACAATAATGAAGTAAATTGAGAGCAGCAACTACTTTTTGAGTTGATCGTAGATGGCAGCACAATCTGACCCATATTCTAACTGTATTCCAGGCTGTATTCAGACTATTCAAATCAGCTGATTTAAGTGCAATGAACTTGTGCAGACAATCTAATGTTCAAGAAATGTACCAACTATTTAAAAATATACGTGAAATTGCTAAATAGAAATGAAATTTCTCAACAACAACATATAAATACAACCAATATACCAACTTGTTGGTTTCAGAGATAAATTTAATATTTCTTGCAACATATGCAAAAATAGAATTATCGAGATGAGCGAATATCAATGAATTATCAAAATACTGTTATTCTTTTAGTTTCAAATGAATGATTGACAAGACTAGGATGGTTTAAAATTTCAGAATAATCATTTCAATCGACAGCTGTCATTCTCCCAACAAATGAGAAACATTCAGTTCTAACCATAGGCGCACTATGAAATTTTTGACCAAACTTTGATGAATTTTTATTCTATATCCAGAAGATTTACAGAAAAAAGTTATGGAGAAAAATTGTTAGGCTTGAATAGATCTATTACAGGTTAAAATTAATGTACCTATTTCTGTTACACCCTATATATATATATATATATATATATATATATATATATATATATATATATATATATATATATATATATATATATATATATATATATATATATATATATATATATATATATATATATATACATATATAATATATATAGAGTGTGCAATACACATGCAACACTGTTGGTTATTCAAACGCAATTTAGATTTTCAATAAAAGAAATCAATTAGTGGTCATGCTTTATTCGGTATATAACGCACATCTATATCGATACTGTAATTATTTTCGCAATTGGAACACATTATGCTCACACATTTACGTCCCAAATTTCAGCTACCATCGTAAACTCATAATTTCATGTATACAAGAGATTGAACATTCTGATTAATAAAAATCTTCAACTTCCAAATAAAATTAGTTCTTGTTTTATTTCCTAATTTTCAATGCTTTAATTGCTAGCACAGGTTAACGTTGATGTTCTCACATCGTTACCGTGGGGCCCAGCACTCACAATTTTCTTTTAGAACAGCATACCAGTATGAATTGTTACTATAAAATAGCGATCATGTTACACAATATGTAGCTCGTGTTTAAATTAAACGAATGTTTGGTTTTCATCAAGCTTTTGAATAAAAATTATATATACATGTAGTATTCAAAAAAATATCAACATTCGCAAGCGGACTGACAGACCTAAACAAATATTTTCCGCTTCCAAAATTGTGTACATATTTATCCTTCACCACAAAAAGTCAAACATATGCCACATGAGCTGTCACTTCCTCTTAACAAAACAGCCGTAAAAGCAAATTCGCGAATATATGAAACAGTATATTAACAACAAACCCAAATATACTTTGAACTTCAACCCCTCGTTCCAACTTTCATTTCATTCTGTTTCCGGTAGAATTTAAATTTCGACATAACACTTCTTTATCGTTATTGCCTACCTTTGCACAGTGTCGAGCGTATAAATTCTTATAGTAGAGGCAACAGTCTAAGAATCTCTAAGCATATAAGATAAAACGAATATTTTAGAATAATTTCTTAACTATTTGAAATATCAGAAAAGTAGAAAGAACCAAAGTCCAAAGTGTACAGGCCTAAATTAAATTATCATGAGTGAATATTTCCATATACCAGTGGCTCTCAAACTATAATAGAAAGCCATTTTTATTATATAGCAATATAGGTTTTTGTTTATCTAGGCTGCGATTCTGCGAAATATTTCGTTCTCGAAAATGCAGTTTTATATTTAATACCAGAAAAATTTAAACAAAAAATATTATTTTTATCAAAAAATATGTTTCCATAACACTAATATCGCGAAACTGTATTGTACATCAGGTGGGATCTACAAACTTGACGTTTTCTTTCGTTACCTAGTAAATGAATAGTTACATGATATCTACGTTACTGGCACTGGCAGCTGTAATAAGATTTGATAACCTTTATTTAATTTATCTTTCAAATCTCATGGACGTGTTCTCTGAATCTTCCTAGCCTTGCCAGCACAGTTAAGAAATAAAAAATCTCACTTGAACATCACGTGACTTACTTGTACATCATTTGATATATGCACAAATTTATTCAATAAAGTTTTCTGTCACTTCAGATTTATAATTAATATAATTTTAATAATATTTTGACATGTATAATGTCGAACAAAATCAAAAAATTGACAACAAATTATCATTGCCTACCTTATCATTTCAATTAAACAAATTGTTTTATACGGCAAATTCTGAATATCTGTTATACATATAAACTAGACTTTTGGCTCAGCCGATTGATACAAAAATAGTAGATATGTAACTATTTTGATGCTACAACAAGTTCAAACACTAAATTTCAATATGCTATGGCTGATCATTTTAGATTTAGGCAGAAAATTAAAAAAAAAGGATCAAGTAAAGTGCACTTCTGGTACAGACGATTAGAACCATAATACGAGGTGCACAACTAGACCCTATACCAGTCTTAAATACAAAATTTCAACATTATACGTTCAGCAAGTTTTGAGATTTGCGAGCTACGCACGAACAGAGCTGGGATAAGTACTCAAAAAAAGTACTGAAATACTAAGTACTAAGTACTTTCAGAAAAATACTTTCAGTATAAGTACCAGTATTACTTAAAGTACTTTTCTCAAGGTACTTAAGTACTAAGTATAAGTATATATATATATATATATATATATATATATATATATATATATATATATATATATATATATATATATCATAATATAACATACCTCAGTCCTTAATAGGGGTACTAGATATACAATCAATACAAATTAGTTACAAGTGATATTTCCAAATAGCATAATTTTAAATTACAAAAATAAAATCATTTATTCCAATAAGCAGCACCTGCTCAAAGCTGAATTCATAAAACTGAAGTTCATTGAAAGAATCAGTAGAGAAATTAGTTCCTAATAGTATTATAATTATTATTTGCTTTCAAAAGTGATAACTCATAATTATATTACTTAAGGCACGAAGTTCTGGTGAATTAATTAGTCCGACAAAAAAAATGCGTTCTATGGGTGCTGATGGAGTGTATTATATTTTGTAAACTTCCTAATCATTTCACATTTCCTGAATCTGTTCGTTTGTCTACTAAATATTCTAGTAATTCCAATTCAAATTTGGTCACTGATAATTTGTTCGTATCTATTGTTTTCTTGATTTCGATTTTATCGTCGCCCTAAAAGTCGAAAAAGTCATCAGAGCTGATAAAATCGTTGGTTTTGCGGAATATTGAGGCAATAAATGTTGATTTTGTAGATTTGATAATAAGAAATTAGAATTTATACTCTATGCAGGTCATCTCTAAATGTCTGCAACTTTAAATATTTTGTTTTCCTTTCAATATAAAAAAAAAAAAAAAATAAACCAATTCTCTACAGAAGATTAATTTGAGTCGTCTAATTCCAAAGCCCCCGGTCAAATAATTTTTTATTTTTTTTTAATTTTTCCAATATTTGTGAATTTGTCATCTGATGTATTTTCTACTAAGTTCCAAAATTGCCTTGGTACTATGTAAATGGTATAGGGAAAAAAGTGGTTATTCTCAATTCTGTCAGTGGAATTCAAATCCGTCCAAATCATATGCCAACTGAACTAACTGAAGAAACTAAATGATCTTCAGTTACACGCTAACTTGCTTTTGCTTCCGTTTATCGGACGAATATGAATATCATCAAATAAGACATAAATCAGTTTATCATTGTTTTCTCAAAAGTAGATGAAGCTGATTTAGCCGGATTTGTAACTAAACGACTCATATATCTCCTCATCAAATTTTTCTCGTTCTTAAATTATAAATTGGGAATAAAATCCATCTGTATTATAAAGGAGAAGGTATAATAAAGAGAAAATTATAATAAAATACATTGTTTGGAAATAATTTTCTGATCACTCACTTGGATATGATAGTAAAAGGTCATCCTACAATATTTGATTGTAAAATATAAAAAAATGTCTGTTGAGCTCTATGCTATGACACTTAACTCTTATCATGGAATCCATTTGGCCCAAATGCAATAAGTTTCAACCTGCATTTATTAATGAAAACTATGCTATTTATAATACTTCAAGTACTTTTAGAATACTTCAAGTATTTATAAATACTTACAGTACATCTAAAATACTTAAAGTACTTTTGAGTACTTAAAATATTTTTGAGTACTTACAGTACTTTTAGAATACTTAAAATACTTTTTTTACTTACAGTTTTAAGTACATATAAATTTTTGCTTAAGTACCAGTAATAAGTACCACTTGGAAAAAGTACTTTAAGTACACAATTTACTTTGAGTAATACTGTAAGTATTTTTATTGTAAGTATTACCCAGCTCTGCGCACGAACGCACGAACAAACATACGTACCGACATCAAGCCGAAAATAGTCAAAATGGATTCGGGGATGCTCAAAATCAAAATCTTGATAGGTGGATTTTGTCGGTTCCACAACACTTTCTTGTACTTAGTACAAGTAAGTAAAAATGACTGAAAAATTGAAAAATTAAATGAATTTTCTCTATGAAGTTGTAGTAATATACAATAAAGCTATTTGAAATTTATTTTTATTTATTTTTAATACGACTTATTTAACTAATTGTTATTAACAAATGTATTGTTTATGATATTATTTGGAAATTATGGTACTCATAGACATCAATATTACCCTCAAGCAGTGGGAAGAAACAGAAAGCGTTCACTAAAGGTTAATTCATTTTCAATTTTAGTATATGCAATTTTATACTCTTCACTGAATTATGGATGAATATGGGAGAATGACATTAAATTTTTTCACAAGCTCTGCTTGTTTACATGACACGAGAATAAGAGAATAAAATTTTGAATACTTCACTTCCTTCAAACTATGTTTATTTATAAATTTTATTCAATTTTGACGTTTTAAAGCTACATTCCCGAGTAACAATGACTAACCGTCGACCAAAATGTGACGTCGCATTTTGGTCATATTGAAGTCATAATGTGACCGTCATACTTAGACGTCATATGACGTTGAACTGACATCACACGTCAAGTCAAATTGAGGTTAAAAATTGACGTCAAGAAATAACGTCATATAATGTTGAACTGACGTTATAATTGGATATTATGTTTCAGCGTTGTAGAAAATCATACTTATTCTTTATATGATTATTCAGTCATACTTTTTTAGTCAGTGTAGGTACTTCTCAAGTAACCATAATTGAAAATCAACGTTGTATATTGATTGTATGAACGTCATACCTAGACGTCATATTGTTACCTCAAATGTATGTAGAATCGACGTTTTTATAAATGTACATTATTCACGTAATTTAAATGTTATATTCAAGTTGTATTGAAGTCATAATTCGACATTTTTTTCAACGTTATGTGACTTACAATCCGCATGTTTAAATATCCATTTATTATAAATATAATTTATCCGTCACGTGTATCAAAATTATAATTCATATTATTTTAAAAGTTATTAACAAATAGATAGAAAGGAAAAATGAGAAAAAAACTTCCTGGCTATTTTTAACCTATTTAAATGTTAATAAGTTATTTTTTTTTTCTAATTTCCATTCGAAAGAGCCCTCGTATTTTTTTGTTAAAAATATAATTTTTCTGGAATAATAAATAATTTTCCAGAGATTATAGGAATAGACTTTTGGAATTAAACGGCTTTTAAGATTTGCGAGTTACGAACGCACATACATACATTCGTATCGATACCAACCCGAAAATAGTCAAAATGGACTCAGGGATGCCGAAAATTGGTAACTAAAATTAACTCGTAGCCACCAAGCGGTTATAAGCGGAACTATATTGTAAAGTGGATTCAATCTTAATATCCATATAATCGTATGTTTTGTTACTGGTTTTGTTAGCAATATTTAGTGGCTTTTTTGAAATTGTTTACATGAAATTTTATACTACAATAGTTCTTAATGGATTTATTCAAGTTAATTCAGTAAAAAATACTTGGCTTTCGACTTTATTGTTACATTATATAACCTCAAAATTAGTCTTCCTCAAGACTATATTCTTCAAAACATGGAATTTAATCGAAGAATTTGTGATAAAAATTGTTGTGTTTATGGATGTCATTCCAAATTTAATCGAAATATGGATTTGAGTTTCTATAATTTTCCTAAAAAGGGGGAAAGTGTCTGTAGTAAATAAAGTTGGTAAACTACGAATCAATTGATAAACGAGCTGTGTGGATTATAGAAAAATTCGTACAAGAAAAGCTGAAAGCTGGAATGTTCAATACAAAAATGCCCGTAATATTATTTTCTTTGAAGTTCTGAATTTCATAACCTCACGTAGTCTTCCAGTTACAACTAAAAACCGTATATAAATAAAATGATTTTGAAATAAAAAACTATATATTCTAAAAGAAGAAGGTCAATACTTTCCCGCACAAGTGAAATTGAATTAAATCATTTAATGAAATATGAATATTTCTTTGGTGAATATCAACGTATTTACATTGTAAATAGACTATAAACTTGCCGTAAGCCGCTTTTGATCCGCCATTTTGTAAACACAGTGCTGCCGCCAACGGTAATTTCAGTTGCCAATAGATATTCCTATCAAAACTTCGAAATGTGAATTTTGTCGGTTCCACAAAACCTACTTATACTTTGTACAATTAATAATTAAATCCTTGGATGACCTTGAAATCAATGTTTTTGTTTTTGAATCTATTAATGAAATATATGGCACCCTGTATATGTGTGTGTTTTTTTAATATAGCAACAATTGTAGGTTAGCTCGCTACGCTCGCGATTTTGAGAAACATCCTTGAATATTACCGCAATCGCGCCTGTGGGACTGAACTTGAGAGGAAACCACATCGAAGGACGAAGGGAGATCTGAAGTTCTCAATGCTGGGAACAAATCCATTGTATTAATTAAATAATTTTCAACTTGTTCAGAAACTCGCTTTTGTCGGGTGTATTTCGCTTGGGCTATTTTGTCGGGTCTATTTCGCTTGGGCTATTTTGTCGAGTCATGCCCTGTCATAAATATAATAATATTGTAATCGTGATTTTTTGACAGTTCGAGATATTGACGAATCTTCACGTTTTAGACCGTACTGAACTCGAAAAATGTAATTTTCCAAAAAAAGGCGGTCTGTCTGTGTGAAAGCACAATAACCGGAGACCGCGTACAAATATTCGACTGAAATATTCAAGTTTTTATCAAAAAGCTAGGTTCAAATTCGTAGATGAGCATTTTTCAACCAGTGGTACCAAAACTTTATCGATGAAACTTTTTATTTTTTTGCGTTTATTTTATAAAGGGTAGTATTTATCATAAAATAGGAAAGAACTAAAATTGATCCTAGAATATTTTGGCACATCATTCACCTTAAACATTTCCCAAAACTATCAGCGGTTCATTCATCATTATTAAAATTTGAGTTATCATAAAATTCGTTATATTTTTCTGAAGCAACGAAGTAATGAGAGTCACAATGTAAAATTAGAATTATTATCACTCTTATTTGGGCATAACTTTGTTACAAAAATTTCGTCTGACGTCTTTTTTTGTACAATTGTTTTCCCATTGCATACCTATGTCGCCATCTATGTAACAAATTTGCACTAATTTTGTAAAATAGTACGTGATAATGACACTTGATTGGAGAGCGCTAATGTGGGGAGCATGCGCGTCTTGTTCTCTCTCTTTCGTGCCTGAGACGTTGTTGCAGACGGGTTGTTTTTGAGTAGTCTAATTTTGTGATTATTTTATTTCATTAAAATCAGTGTTATGATTTTGTAAGTATTTTGTTTATTATTTTTGTTCACGTTATTCCAAATTTAGTATTATTTTTGCTAGTGATTTCGTTTGACCCGTGTGCTTAACCTTTTGATATCCAAATTTATCTCTTTCATCCTTAATTCTTTGTTAGTTTTTTGTGTTCAGCATCTTTTTACTATCTTGAAACCTTTATACTAAATTGATATTTTTGTTCTAAATTTATTTTTTTCTACATTTTACAATAGCGTAGGCAATAGCCGTTCCGGTCGAAGGAGCTGGTCTTTTCCTCTTTGGGAGGTTATTATTGTTTGTTGTCCTTCCTCAGGAAGATTCGTTTAATTATTTCTGATGTTTTATATTCAGATTAGTTTTGATAATCATTACTATTGATAGTGTTTCGTACACATGTTCTAGTTGCTACCTGCCCTAGTTTACCATACTATTCCGTCTACAAGAGTAGACATTCCTTTTTTGTAATTTACCGGCTTTTTGTATTTCTGTTTTAAATTTTTTTTCTACTACCAAACGCGATCAGGCGGATATCGATTCGGTGATTTTTTTTTTATATATACTCTCGAAGTAATAAAACCTACGAGATTTGTGGCTATCTTCGTTCTTCCCTTTACCTTTCCTCACCTAAGTATGTGTGATGTATGAATGATTCGTGAAAGTGGTTGATATTACATACTTTAACTATATTTTGGATCCAACGCGTTGCGGATTTGTCATTCAACAACTCGTAGTTTAGTTTCTTACGTTGTTTGTGTAGTTTTTGGTTTCCAAAGCTTAAAATATTTTGTTGTGGGCTCTAGTTCCCGTTTTTAGGCTGGAAAATCCTACGAGTTTGTGAAGATTGATCCAATTTTTTAGTAACGAACCACGTTCGTAAATTAATCGACTCGTCGCTAATAAATCAGGCAAATAAATAACTTACTGATTATTTTATTTAACTTTTACTAAATTTACAGTTTATCCGTTTTTCAATTTGAATCTAAATTTATTTATTCAAGTTTAACGCTTCACGTTTGAAGAGAGCTCTCCATTTTTTTTTTATAGGAGCCTCCTGTTTCAGTTGAATTGGATACTGGTTGGGTTGTTTGTTTTCAGTGTAAACTGCTAGGGATCTTAGAGACCAGTGGCCACTTGAGACTAGTTTTTGGCCAACTTCAAGTTAAGAAAAACATCAACACGTCTACGAAATTAAGAAGAACATTAATATCTTCCGAAGTTGACGACCAAGCGCACGGTAACCTTAACACCTTCAAGGACCGTTAGGTATTTATCAAACCCATATAAGACGCAAGATCAACTTTACTTAATTCAGGGAACGTTCTTGTCTGACGTTGTTTTCGTGGCTACCAATTTGTCATCTACCTTCTCTGCCGATACTAGTCTTGAGTTCCGCCTGAAGAGGATATTTAGCTAGTTTTTGTAACGTAATTTTGAACGTCTGTGACGTGCTCTCCAGTTCCCTTTTGGCTGTTGCAGTGAGATTTTTTTGTGTAATAGCTTTAACCATTTTCGTAAGTTACCAAATTTTTTTAATTATAATTTTTGGAATTCTTTGCCTAAAATTAATAATAATTTTGTTTATAATTGATTTCGACGTTTATGCTTTATTTCTTTTTTGCTGTCTCTATTGTCCACCAGAATAGTACCTTTTTCTTCTTTGATCATTTCCTACCCTTATTAATAGCTAGCCTGAGTCTTCACTTTTAAGGTAGGATATTCCAATACTTAAATTTAGTGTCAATCAGCAGTACATTAAGTTTTTGCTACCAAATAGTGAAGAAACATTACCTTTTTTAATTTCCTACTGCCACCTTGGAAATAGAAAAAGGTACAACTTGCTAATGTTCGTCAATTGTTCTTTTTTTTTAATAAGTAATTCGGCTCTATCCTGTTTAACCTATTTTGATTCCATACGAATTAGAAGAAAAATTTAACTATCTCCCTATACTATTCAAACATGATTCATTTTAACTTCGATCCAAGTTAAAAAAAGAAATATTTTTTCATAATACCTGCATTGAAACAACGCGTTTCAACGCCTGTTTTGTCAGTCGAAACAAGACAATTGCAGACAAATGCGAGTGTAGCCGGGCAGGAACAAGCTTGTTTCTGCCTGCTGAATTAATTTTTTACATCGTTTTATCCCTGGCAGAGTCGCATTTGTTCATTGTCAATCTCTAAATGAAAATCATATAACCTTAGTTAATTTGACAGTTGTTGTATTCAGAACTGTAAATTAAATTAAAAAGACGATTAGTTTCAAGAAAAAAAGTATTAATACGACAATTTTAAGTACACCACAACATCTTATTGATGAAGCACAAGCAGCTACTCTCGACTTGTTACCTGCAAAATCAAAAGAAAAATATTCACTTTGTTATGACAAATTTGTAATGTGCAAAGTTTCAATGCAGGTATTATGAAAAATACAGTGTGTGGTACGGGACAAAACACGATTTCAGCCGAGGTTGATGCCGGCTCTCGCTTCACTCGGGCAAGCAACGCTCACTCTCAGCTAAAATCGTCTTGTTTCGTCCCTAGCCACACAATATACTATTATGTATAACGTCAAAAAATAAGAGGGGCGTCAGATCAACATGGGCCTAGAGGCGTCAATAGCCTAAATCCGCCTCTGGGCTGGGGAAGTACTGTGCTAGCCACAGCAGATTTTTATTATTAAAATTTTAATTATTATGAAATTCGTATTTTTTTTAACATGCTAAGAAAAGAAACAATGAAAATCATAACGTGAAATTAGAGTTATTATCACTCATATTTCGACATCACTTGCAAACGTTCGTCAATTTTTATTATTTATTTTTTTTTGTTCAAATAATTTATTTTGCACTACCATGTTTGGTATCAAATAATTCTTGTTAAAATGTCAAAAATTAGATATCAACGATTGTAATTCTTTTCTACAAGTTATTCAAATGATGTCTAGTTTGGTATCAATTTAAAGCTCTCGAGAAGATGAACTTGATAGAAATCTGATATAAATATTTTTTTTGATTGTTAATTAGTTTTTTACAACGTTATCAGATTATGCCAAGTTTGGGATCAACTAAAGCAACTGGACATAAAGCTTAAGACCATTGTAATTTAAAATAGTAATTTCATACACTTTGACAATGACAGCTAACACTTTTAAATTTGAAATTAATTGAACCGTCACTCTAAATTTATGAAACAGCAAGAATACTAGCCATATAAATCATGATCGAGGAAGTACTATAGTAGTCCAAGAGCCAGAACCAGAAAAAGTCTCTGAATTTACTAAGCCCAGTTTTTTGATAGTTTATTACAGTGGTTGTGTACACAAACATACTGCGGTCAGTCAAGCGAAACTGAGAACAGGCGTCTCAGGTACGCTATCAAAGCTGTCGTTCCTGCCACAGTAATAAAATGAATTTACTAAGGCTGAAAATTGGTATATTACATAAATCAATTTGAATATACGAATTGGTTGTAAATTAATTTACATAAAGCTTATGATTCATAACGAGTAAGTACATCTTTCCACCATATATCCAATGATGTACAAGTCACATGATATTACAAAAATTCTGAAACATTCAATTATTTGTTCCACAAAATTTCAAATCTAAGAATCAGTTTTGACACCATCATCTCAGATCGGGGAACAACTGTATACACGTGTTTCGTCCTTATTAGGACTCGTCAGTACAGTATAGCCAAGAACCCAAGATAGTCAGGGCTTGCATCCCAAAGTGTATAAACTCACAAGGATAGATGGACTGCAAAAGCAAAACCGATTCTTAGATTTGAAATTTTGTGGAACAAATAATTGAATGTTCCAAAATTTTTGTATTCTAATTGTTCCACAGCATAAACTTTGTCACAATTAATTTGTGACATCTACTTTATTTACATGCCGTAACTGGCTTAATGCTCGATAGATGGCGCTGCATAGTTTTTGCTTTTGCAGTCCATCTATCCTTGTGAGTTTATACACTTTGAGATCCAAGCCCTGACTAGCTTGGGTTCTAGGCTATACTGTACTGACGAGTCCTAATAAGGACGAAACACGTGTATACAGTTGTTCCCCGATCTGAGATGATGGTGTCAAAACCGATTCTTAGATTTGAAATTTTGTGGAACAAATAATTGAATGTTTCAGAATTTTTGTATTCTAATTGTTCCACAGCATAAACTTTGTCACAATTAATTTGTGACATCTACTTTATTCACCTGATATTATTTTTAAATTATTGTATTCTCAATGAATTTTTGAACACATCTGTCAAATGTCTTTAGGAGCTTCATAAATACATTTACCTACCTATATGGACAGTATGATAAACTTTTTAAGAAACTGTTCTTGCCGAAATGCATATTATATTCTTCTGTCAATTTTTCTAGCTCTTGCAAATCTAGAAATAAATATCCATTCTTACCAAATGACAACTTAATAGAAGAGAATAAAATAAACAACGGCAACGAAGATCTACAATTGTGATGTCTTAGGATCAGTTTCACGAAAAATCAGTTAACTTTATCTGGAGGATATTTTAGTTTGTTATCATGACAACAATTATGTGTTAGCAATAGCGGGTACCACGAGCTCTGTTTTTGGCGGTACTAAGAGCGTTGTATTAAGATGTGTTTTAACGCAATTAGAATTTTTCCAAATACTTTAGAAAATAATCTTCAGATAAAAATTACAGAAAACACATATGTCTACAAAATTTATTTGCATATTTTCCATTAATCTAGCTTGAAATATTCATATTGCCTTGAAATTCTTCTTGAAATTACACTGCTAGTATAGCCAAAAACAGAGCTTTTGGTACCAGCCAATGTTTCTTGGATAAAATAGCTTCGGAATAAATTAAACTGACGTCGGTCTTTATAACTAAATAGATAAAAACTTGTAATTTTGAAATCTTTCGTGTTGATCGTTTAAGTAACGTTGTATGCACCTTGGTCAAAAGTACCTTCTTTCTTAGTCTCACCTGAATTCCAGCCCTAGCTGATGCTTAGGCCACAAAACAACAAATTCAACCAAAAATTGATCACTTTTACTGCCTTGATACACAAATTAATATTATTTATTTGCATTTCCAAAATTATTAAAGAAAGTCAGCCGATAAAAAATCAGAATAATAAATTTCAGCCGCTACTTTTCTTGATGTTTTTTTTTTATAAATAAAGAAAGCTTTCTGCTAAGTAACTGACACAATGAATTAGTATAGAAGCGTTTCTTTTTACCCTATTTAAAAAAATTTATATCTTTTAATCGCAGTATACAAGTGACTGAAGCCAGTTTTATCGTTTCCTATCATTTTGCGAAACTTCCAATACAAGGTATACCGACAATAAGATCACTAAGTTTCTACTATACCAAAAATTAATTTAAAAAATTGGATTGCAAAAAAATGCAAACACATAGATTACAGCCGACCACATTTAAATTATTATCATATTAACAAGTAATGTTTAAAATAAATAGTTGATACAATAAAATTATATAAGAGCAGTTTTTTCATTGCATTTTTAATTGAATGTCAATTGGAAACTCAGCAACGCCTTAGACACTGAAATAGTTTTTCTGGTATTTTATTAAGACGTTTTCACACTTTTCAATTTCATTCATACAATAAAATCATATAAAAACTCCTGTCACCAGCTTCTTAACTATAATAACTATATATGTAGTCTATGAGAAACTGACCTCGTATAAATGCAGTGTTTATTTTACTTTTCTGTTGAAATAAAAAATTGAATGCAACAACTCAATAACAATAACAATAAACTTGACCCAAAACTATTTCTGATTCCATTTCTATTTCTGCTTCGTCGTCTTAAGGGCCTTTTTCAATTAAATGAATACGTACAATACAAACAGAACAAAACATTCAACTCGAATCTCCAATTCGTAAACAACTAAACAAGATACGATTATGTATATTGGATCAAAATGGTGAATTCATACCAAAGCAAAACAGGTGCCACGCGGATCAGGACAGCTCTGTCCATTGTTCTAATGCAGTGTAGGTAATGTAATTTTCCAACTGATATGAATGATGATAGCAATCGCATAATTATCGTTCAAGTAGCTTATGAATATTCACTGGTTCATTACTTACAGTGTTTCATCCAGAATGTTGAATAGGAGTTTAAATGGAAATTTACAGAATTGTTACTTCTCCCTTGAGAGTGTTCTATGACTTATAGTAAATTTTGCATTCAGTATGTACTCGTTTGTTACAGGGTGTTTTTGATGTGGTTGATAAGTGGATAGTAATTAATAGATATAATAGAATATAAAAAACTTATGTTTGGCTGATGAGCTGTTGGTGGCCTTATCGTCAGGAGTAAGGAACTGGTCAGGTGTTAGGGCGTAATTAAGCCGAATTCTCCTCAAAATAATATAAGTTTGAGCCACAACGCTCTGTGAGATGTTATCAGAGAGTCACACACATCAGTTTTCTGCCATCGGGGCATTTCAGGTCTAGTTTAGGTAAGCAGAACGGATATAATAATGATACATCTGTCTCAAAGGTTGGATAGAATATCTGGTTAACAGATAGGCCGTTGAGCTCACCGAATAGATAGCTACCAGTACTATTGGCAACTGAAAGTACCGTTGGCGGCAGCACTGTTCTTACAAAATGGTGGCTTAAAAGTGGCTTACGGCAAGTTTGTAATCTGTTTACAATGTAAATACACTGATATTCAGCAAAGAAATATTCATATTCCATGGAATGATTCAATTCAAATAAAGAAGAAATCACATATATGATAATTTCACACAAAAAATTGTGAAATAATGTGAAGTGCTATGGAACATTCAAAAAATGAATAATTCTAACAAAGAATATTTCCATAGAAATTTCAAACCTAAGAGTTGATTTGATTCAATTTCAATTGTGCGGGGAAGTATAGACTTTCTTCTTTTATAATATATAGTTTTTTCTTTTAAAATCTTTTTACTTATATGTGAATTTTAGTTGTAACTGGAAGACTGAATGAGGTTATGAAATTTAAAGCATAAAGAAAATAATATTACAAGGAAGTATTTATGACATTTTTGTTTTGTACATTTCAGCTTTCAGCTGTCCCTGTACGAATTTTTCTAATCCGCATAGCTTGTTTATGAACTGGACCGTAGTCTCCAAATTTATTTACTACCAGCGCTTTCCTTTTCCCCTTTTAGGAAATTTATGGAAACTAAAATCAACAATTCAACTAAATTTGGAATGGCATCTATAAACACAACAATTTTTAACACTTCTTCGTTCAGATTCCATATTTTGAAGAGTAAAATCTTGAGAAAGACTAATTTCAGTATAGCAATGAGGTTATGTAATTTAACAATAAAGTCGAAAGCTAGGTATTTTTCACTGAATTAATTGCAACAAATCCAATATGAACTATTGTAGTATAAAATTTCATACAAACAACCTCAAAAAAGCCATTGAATATTGCTAACAAAGCCATTAACATAACATATGATCATATGGAAATTAAGGTTGAATCCACTTTACAATATAGTTCGGCTTATAACCGCTAGGTGGCTACGGGTTAATTTCAGTTGCCAATAGTGAACATCGATGCCCGCGACACACGCGAGCTGATCGATTTACCCACTCTTGTGTTTGCAGCATATGCTTCCTGTTAAGCTTGACCTTGGAAGTGACAAGGGTTATTATCGAAACTGGGTTTCATGTATAGTATGATTTTTGGGTCATATTGGTGTAACAAGGTGTCTTAAGTGGACAAAAAATATTGGTCAAGCCATCTGGGATAGTTTTAACTAATGAATATTTCTTTTGAAAGCAGAAAAATATTTGTGAATTATTGTATTTAAAAATTGTCGAACACGTTTATAATTAAAAATTATCTAATATTAGTAAAAATTTGTTGATATGTACGGAATAAGATAGAATAATGCCATTAAAATAGTTACTATTTTGAAACGATTATCTACTAGTTGTAAGTTTTTGAATTTAAGAGAGGAATTTGCACGAATGTGTCTGTTTCAGAAGAGAAGAGATCGAATACGGAATAAATTGGAGTATGAAGAGTGTAATATTGAGAAGAATGTGATTGAAAGAGTGGGAATGAGTCACCTAAATTAGTTCGATCTTTGGAACGAATGTCTAGTGAGAGGTTTTCGAAAGAAATGTGAGTGAAATTAAAAATCTGACGTGAACATCACGTGACTTACTTGTACATCATTGGATATATATATATATATATATATATATATATATATATATATATATATAATACAATGTGATTTTGTGTTTGATCGTATATATCATTGGATATGTATAACCAAACATAAAATCTCATCGTTCCACAGTTAATCGTTTTGGATAAACCCAAGAGATTCTAAAAATGATATATATATATATATATATATATATATATATATATATATATATATATATATATATATATATATATATATATATATATATATATATATATATATCTCATTGGATATATATAATCAAACACAAAATCTCATCGTTCCACAGTTAATCGTTTTGGATTTACCCAAGAGATTCTAAGAATCTGTCAAGTAAAATGCGCTTTCAGCCAAGTCGGTTGGAAACAGTAGGCCATTATTCTTATACTACAACATTCCTAAATACTGATTTCGAAAATTCTACGACTACCAACAGATCTGATTTAATGCGCAAAATTAAAAAATAAATTCTTACTGAAGTGCACTTCCGGTTCAGTGTATTGTTATGAAAATAGTAGGCAATCATTCAGATGCTACAGCAGACTGAAATACCAAATTTTAAAATTCTACACCTGATCGTTTCGAATTTATGCGAAAAATTTCTGTCAAGTAATGTGCACTTCCGGCTAGGTGGATCTCAATAAAAATAGGATATGAGCATCTAGACAGTATAATCATCCTAAATACTGAATTCTTACAATCTATGTTAAATCGATTTGGAATTACGCGGAAAATTCAAAAAATGTTTCGAATAAAGTGCTCTTCCGGCTAAGTCGATAGCAATCATATTGCAAGGTGTACAACTTGATATTATAGAAGTGCCTAATACAAAATTTAAATATTCTATGACTGATTGTTCAGAATTTATGCGGAAAATTCAAAAAGTCTGTCATATAAAATGTACTTCCAGCTCAGCCGATTGTTACAAATTTAGATGCTACAGCAATTTCAAATGCTGAATTCCAGTATCCTATGGCTGATCATTCTGAATTTATGCGGAAAATTTAAAAAAGTCTCAAATAAAGTATACTTCCGGCCTAGCCGATCGCAATCATAATGCAAGAGTACAATGAGATGTTACAGAAGTTCTCCATACAAAATTTCAATATGCTATGACAAATCATTCTATATTTACGCAAAAAATTCAAAAAAATTGAAGAATCATCTAGATGATGAAAGCGCATTTTTGACAGCTCATGAATGCTCGTTACTTCAGAGATTTCGCATATTACCATCTCCCACAATTACTGAACTTGGAATCAGGCAGTTTGGGCAAAACTTACGAAACAGCAGCTTCCATTTAGTACTAGTTTCAAGTTGACTATTTGATAGGTACATAATTTATGCATGTACAAACTCAAAAATTCCTTTTAATCTTTATAATAATAATAATAATAATTTTATACGCTAAGGAAGTAAAATTCCATACAAATAGACTGACAACATTTGACATTTATACAAAAAATTGATAATTTGATATACATAAAATAGTTATTGTATATGATAATATATTTGTGTTTCCTTTACATATTCATTGCGAATGCTCTAATTTTTAAACTGTTTTTGACAAAATTGAAGATATTAAATAATTTTTCCTTGGTTGGAGCAGCTAGTAAATCCGTGTTGGCAATGTTCCGGTCCCCAGAAGAGATGTGTTTGTTTAGATACTCCTTTCTGATAGGATCATAAATAGGACAAGTGAAAAGGAAATGGTT
Organism: Dromius quadrimaculatus; assembly: GCA_963989225.1. Taxonomy (NCBI): domain Eukaryota; kingdom Metazoa; phylum Arthropoda; class Insecta; order Coleoptera; family Carabidae; genus Dromius; species Dromius quadrimaculatus. The sequence continues at coordinate 23,102,295 of OZ022331.1, read as the reverse complement.
TAGATCGTCTTCTTGGTAGGTATTGCATATGCTACAGAGTTCTTCCGTCTTGAAAATATGACAAGTCCCATCTTGATAAAGGTATAAGTTATCTCTATTTGCTGTTCTAAGTTGTCCAAATAGTTTTTGGAATTTGAAAGGAATATTAAGGGAGAAATAATTATTGCTTGTGATGTACGTTTGGTAATTGGGATTGTAGGAAGAATTGAGAATTCTTGCAGTATCTTCTCCGTATAGATTTTCATTGTATGATAAAACTATATTTTTAAGTTCTGCTTTTAAAATCACGCAGCTCTGCTTTTCCCATACTAAATTAAAGTTTGATTTTGTGAGTATTGCTTGTATGTTTCTGGTCCAGTTGTGCTTAGCTTGCTTTTCATGAGAAATATCGGTTGATGGAGCGTTGTTTAGTGATAGTAATTTGTTATAGCACATTTTCACATATCTTTCCTCGGGCATTAAGAGTATTTTGTGCCAAAAATTGAGAGTTCTCTCAAGAATTAATGTTTCAATATGTCTGGAGCCCGTCTCTCTTCTAACAATGTAATTTGGCGTAGATTTTTGCCAACTAAACAAAGATTAGAAATATTCTGCTTGAACTTTTTCGATATTAGCACGTTGAAATAGTCCCCAGACTTCTGATCCGTATAGTAACGCTGGAATAAGTACTGTTTTACATAATTTTTGATTTGTTTCCCAGCTATGCACTTGTGCTTTCAACATTGTATTTTTGATGGCTCCAGCTGTTTTTCTGCTTGCAGATAGCTTTTCTAAGGTATTTTCATTATAAAGACCGGAAGACGAAAACGTAATTCCAAGATATGTGTACTTGCTCACAAATTCAATTGCCTTGCCTTGACAAACATGTTTCATACGCCGTTTAGGAGATCTTCCCACATGAAAATGCACAATTTTGGTCTTTTCCGCATTTATTTCAAGTTCGTGCAAGTAACAGTATTCGGTTAGTGCATTCAATTTTCTTTGTATATCAGGCTGACTATGAACTAGAATCACTAGGTCATCTGCGTATTGTAAAGATATAATGTCTGATTTGTTGTTTATAAAATAGCCAGAAAGATTATTGTCTCTGAGAAAGACTTCGAGATCAGATATATAAATAGCAAACAATATCGGGCTGGTGCACTCACCTTGCAGGACTCCTCTAGATATTTGTATTTCTTCCGATAACTCATTGTTTACGCTGACTTGGAATATAGCTCCTTCGTAAATGTTCTTAAGTAGTTTTGTAACCTTACCGCTTATTCCAACTTGGTATACCTTGTGCCATAGCTTTCCATGCGGAACAGAATCGAAGACTTTTTGGAAGTCAATAAAAATACCGTATACTCCATGCCTGCTAGTCAAGAATGATGATTGGATGATTGAACTGAGAACAAAAATATTGTCTAAACACGATCTTCTTTTTCGAAACCCAGATTGTGCTTCGGGTAAGATGTTCTTGCTCTCAACCCACGTTTGTATTCTTTGGTTCAAAATAAAAGTGAATAGTTTTGTTAAAGAATTGATGACAGCAATTCCTCTATAGTTATTCGCATTTAAGCGATCTTCTTTTTTGTAGAGTAGTGTTATTTTGATGGTTTTCAGGTCATGGGGTAAGTCTTCCTCTTTAAGAAAGCTATTTAATAATGTTTTTAGGTATTCGAGCCATTTAGAAGGTAAATTCTGAAGTTGTTCGTAAATTATGTTGTCTAATCCTGGGGATTTATTTGCTTTGAGTCTTCTTAGCGCAGCGTTAATTTCTATAGATATTATTTCCTCATCAAGAAACGGGTGGAAAACATCGAAGTAGGTCTGATCGTTTACTATTCTGCTGTTGTGCCATTCTTTGAAGAAGTTGGTCCAGGTGCTCAAATTTATAGGGTTTAATGCATATTTTGTTCGTTGCAAAGAATTAATTGTATGCCAGAATTCTTTTTGGTTATTTATGTTTTCCAGTTTATTTTTAACGTCTTTTTTATGGTTTTTTTTCACTTGGTTTATGAATCTTCTGTACTCCTTTTTCGATTCGACATATATTTGAAGTTTCTCCTTTGTGAAATTATGTTGCTTGCAAATTTTTAATTTTATCTTTACAGTGTCTCTAAGTGCTTTACATTCATCATTGAACCATTGTTTCTTCTTCAGTTTGCTAATATTATAGTTAGTTGTATATTTCTTCACGATCTCGATGCTGTTGGAAACGGTTACAATTTCGTTTTTAATAAGGTGGTAGAGTTCTGTAGAATTTAATTTGGTTATATCGTGCTGCTTCATCTGAAAATTATTTTTATATTGGTCTGCTTTTTGTGGGTTCCAAGTAGTCTTGATTATCTCTGTATTTGTTTGTTCTGGTTTCTCTTCGACGTAGGCATCATTGTTTGCGATTTTTATCGAACAAATAAAGTGGTCGGAAATAGTTATATCACTAATGATTGTAAGATCAAGTATGAATTGCAAAGAGTTAAGATCAGTCCATACCAAATCTATTGTACTTTTCCCAGTTGCTCCAAGATAGGTAATTTTTGCAGGTGTGTCACTGCGTGACCTCCCATTAAGTACAACAAAATTCTCTTCCTCAAAAACGTCTATTAAATTTCGACCTTTTTTATTTATTATTTTATCATGTGCAGATCTGGTAGCGTTCCAGTTGCTGTTAATAGGAAATCCTTCAGTTATTTGATTCTTTTCTCCTATTCGGGCGTTAAAGTCTCCGCCGAGAATATATGAGTGATCAGGATATTGCTGTAAAAGATTTCTCAAGCTTTCCGTGAATAGATCCACTAAGATAGAGTATTCGAACGAGTGAGAGAAATAAAACACGCCAAGAATAAAGTTTTGTATACTATTTTTGATTTCTAGAAATATCCAATGTAGTTCTTTTTCTATCACTGTGATGTTTTCGTTAGGATAGGATGAGAAAATGATAATTCCTGCAATCGCTCTGCCTGTATTGGCAATCTTCATTGCTTCTTGCTCTTATATGTTGTAGTTTTCTAGAAATAGAGGATTTTTCTATAATTCGAGATTCAACCAAGTTTCGGTCAGACATATAATTTTATGACGTAACAAAAGATTTTCTTCCTGAATATTAAAATTGAATAAATTGTTAAAACCCTGTACATTCCAAAATAATATATTATCAAATTTATCATCATTCGAAATTACTTTGCTCTGAACTTTTTTGGAGTGTTTTGTGCTCTGGATCTTGTTTGTATTAAAAAATGTTTGTCGAGAGGGCCAGTCTTGGTATCATTTTGTTTTAATACTTTTAATACTTTCTCTTTCGATTGCAGTGTTGATGTCGATGCACCTCTGTTTTCAATTGCAGCTTGTGATTTAATTGCATCATATTGTTGAGAGGTACCTTCAAAACATTCATTTTCTTCCAACTCGACAATATTTTTTGTGTTCTGGTCATTTAAAGACAGTGATTTTCTTCTAGGTAGGTTATCATTACTAAGATCTTCTTCTTCAAGATCTGATACTGTGTATTTCTCGTTGTTTATTAATAGCAGATTTCGTCTTAAAACTGCTGTAAGCCCCTCAGCCCTAGCTTTTTGCAAGTGCTTTCTGAGTAATTTTCTTTCTTCAATAACTTTCGGTGAATAATCTTGGTCTACGTAAATTTTCAAATCTCTTAAGTTTTTAGCCCCTTTAAGTAATTCGTTTCTAATTCTCTTTGAGTTGAATTCAATAAGTATTGGTCTTATTCTATTATTGGATGGTCTCCCAAGTCTTTTTGTGAACTCTATATTGTTTATTGATATATGCTGCAATTTTAGGTTGATGTTAATTAATTTTAACAACTTTTCTTCCAAGTTTTCAGATTGATCTTCTTTTATTCCGTAAAATATAAGGTTTCTTTCTCTTAATTTTGATTCTAAATAATCAATTTTCTTATCCTGCATTAGAATTTTTTCTTCAAGTTGAAGAAATTTGTTTTTATGATCTTCTGATATATCAGATAATGTATTGTTTATTAAGTGAACGGACGTTTGCATTTTTTCAATATTAGAGTTCATGGGCTGTAACAATTCCCTTACATCGTCGAGCGAGGCCATTTTTGAATTTTTAAATTTTGCTATAATTGGTAACACTGGCCAATATCAAGTAGAAACGTATAACGCAACGATTATTGTTAATTAAATTACTAACTTAAGACTATCAGAAACTGACCTTCGGAGCTACTGAAACACTTTAACTTAGTTAGTTCATTAATAAGTTATTATTATTCTGCAGCAAAGATAAAAATATAACACTTTGATTGAAGCAGTTGAGTTTTAAATTCAAAATTCACCGTGTTTTTAGCGCATTTTTCCGAAAAAAGCGCTATTATATTCACTTTGGCTGTCTGGCTGGCTGGCTGGCCGGCTGGCTGGCTGGCTGGCTGGCTGGCGTGATGCTGAGTTCTCAGCAACTATACTATTTACAGACTTGAAACTGGTGCTAAATAAAAGCTGCTATTTCGTAGGTTTGCACAAATTGCTTTAATTCAAGCTCAGTGATTGTGGAAGATTAAATTATTCAATTACTTGTTTCAAGTGAAACAATGGAGCAATACTTAAAGTCTCAGAACAGATGCTGCGCAAAAATGTGAGGAACAAAAATAAGGAATGGTTCGACGAAGAATGCAAAAGTGCAATTAGGAAGAGGGATATGGCTAAAAGAAACCTACTACAAAATAACTCAAATGAAAATAAATTGAAATACAACATGCATAAAAGACGAACGAAACAATTGTGTAGACAAAAGAAAAGGCAAATGATGGAAGAAAAAATGGTAATATTAGAAGAAGATTTTAAAAACAAGGAGTTGAGAAATTTTTATCAGGAGGCCAAGAAACAAAGAACTGAGTATCAACCGCCACTAGTGTACTGTAGAAATAAAGAGGGAGAACTAGTGACAGCAAAGGACAAACTACATGTATGGGAAGAATATTTCAAGGAAGTGCTAAATGAGGGGAATCTGACTTTGGAAACTACAAATGAAACCGAAACAACTCAACAAGAAGGGAATAGTATAGAGCAAAACCCACCAGACATAAATGAAATTCGAGAAATACTGAACCACTTGAAAAATAATAAAAGCCCGGGAATAAACGGAATAACATCCGAGATATACAAAAACGCAGGAGACGAAGTAATTCAGTATATTATGGAAATAATAGAGGATATATGGCGGACTGAACGTATGCCTGAGAGATGGAAGGAAGCACTAATATGCCCAATTTATAAAAAGGGGGACAGACTGAAATGCGAGAATTACAGAGGTATAGCACTATTAGACGTGGCGTACAAAATTTTAGCAGGATGTTTAAAAAATAGAGTACAAAAACAAGCGGACAATATCCTAGGAGAATATCAAGCTGGTTTTAGACCAAACAGATCAACTACGGATCAAATATTTGCACTGAAACAAACTATAGCGAATAGTTATGAACACAATCTAAGCCTGCAAATGTTGTTTATAGATTTCAAACAAGCATGTGACACAATAAATAAACAGAAGCTGTATGAAGCACTCGCAGAACTAGGAATGCCCAAAAAAATGATAAGATTAATTAAGATGACCCATGAAGAGACCAAATGCAGAATCCTGGTGGATGGAGAAACATCAGAGAGTTTCGATGTAAACAGAGGACTGAGGCAAGGAGACCCAATATCACCCGTCCTGTTCAACTTGGCGCTAGAGTGGGTTATAAGGAAAAGCAGAATCTACACAAAAGGAACCATTTTTCAACTAAAACACCAATGTTTATCGTTTGCAGACGACATAACGTTAATAACCAGAACAAAAACAGAACTGAAGGAGGTATGCAAACGTTTAGTCCAAACGGCGGAGGAAATGGGATTAAAAATAAACGAAGACAAAACCAAATACATGGAGATAGAGTCGGAACATCAAGAAACACAAGAAGAGTCTCTTAAAATACAGGTTGGAGGAAGTAAAACCTACGCATTCGAGAAAGTTAAAAATTTTGTTTACTTAGGTGTTACGGTAACAAACAACAATAGCGAAGAGCGGGATATTATAACACGGATAACGAAAGGAAACAGAAGTGCGGGAGCTATGGGGAAACTATTAAAATCGAAAAGTGTGTCAAGAAGTGCAAAAAAGCGGTTGTATAAAACCATTATAAGACCAGTGGTACTGTACGGTAGTGAAATGTGGGTGCTAAACAAGACTATGCAAAATAAACTAGAAGTGTGGGAGAGACAAATTCTGAGGAAGATTTATGGTGGTAAAAAAGAGGGTGATGTGTGGTTAAGACGAACTAATACCGAGCTAATGGAACTCTATGGTGAGCCTGGAATAGTGGAAGTGGCTAAAGCACAAAGGTTACGGTGGCTAGGGCATGTGCTGAGACTACCAGAGGACAAAGTAGTAAAAAGATGTTAGACGGAGATGTTGTGAAAAAAAAAAGAAGAGGAAGACCAAAGGAGAGGTGGTATGACGTGGTGAAAAAGGACTTAGAGACACTAGGGATTACGAACTTTAAGCGATTAGCACAGGACCGTAAAAAATGGCGAAAAATTGTAACAGAAGCCATGGGCCTACTTGGCCTGCAGCGCTAAATTATATATATATATATATATATATATATAATTGGTAACACTGGCCAATATCAAGTAGAAACGTATAGCGCAACGACTATTGTTAATTAAATTACTGACTTAAGACTATCAGAAACTGACCTTCGGAGCTACTGAGACACTTTAACTTAGTTAGTTCACCAATAAGTTATTATTATTCTGCAGCAAAGATAAAAATATAACACTTTGATTGAAGCAGCTGAGTTTTAAATTCAAAATTCACCGTGTTTTTAGCGCATTTTTCCGAAAAAAGCGCTATTATATTCACTTTGGCTGTCTGGCTGGCTGGCTGGCTGGCTGGCTGGCTGGCTGGCGTGATGCTGAGTTCTCAGCAACTATACTATTTACAGACTTGAAACTGGTGCTAAATAAAAGCTGCTATTTCGTAGGTTTGCACAAATTGCTTTAATTCAAGCTCAGTGATTGTGGAAGATTAAATTATTCAATTACTTGTTTCAAGTGAAACAATGCCCATGGATATATATGACATTAGGGATATGGCAACTAAAATTTATTAAAGTAGATAAAAATTTAGTTACAACTTTAGCCGGGGGTGTCACTATTATAATGTACAGTTGTCAAATCTGTCCGAGATTCATTCAATGACTTGTTTGACGCAAATTTGGACCTTATTGAAATGAATCACTATTATTGGTTGAAAATTTGTTTAATTTTGGTGTATTTTTTTATATAGCTTTGATAGAGAGCAAATTTTAATTTTAAGGTACAGCACTTGACCTCCTGTCAGCCTATAACTAAACAATGAAGAATAAAAGTTATTTTTGAGTTTGTACATGCATAAATTATGTACCTATCAAACTGTCAACTTGAAACTAGTACTAAATAGAAGCTGCTGTTTCGTAAGTTTGCCAAAACTGCTTGATTTCAAGCTCAGTAATTGTGAGAGATGGTAATTTGCGAAATCTCTGAGGTAACAAGCATTCATGAGCTGTCAGAAATGCGCTTTCATCATCTAGATGATTCTTCCATTTATCAAAATTTGATCACTTTACTTAACTGCAACTACTTTTTCATCTTTTAATCTTTATTGTTTAGTTATTGACTGACGGGAGGTCAAGTGCTGTACCTTAAAATAATAATTTGATCTTTATCAAAGCTATATAAGAAAAATACACCAAAATTAAACAAATTTCCATCCAATAATAATAATTCATTCTAATAAGCTTCAAATTCGCGTCAAACAAGTCATTAAATGAGCCCCGGACAGATTTGACAACTGGATATAATAATTGTGACACCCACGGCTAAGGTTGTAACTGAATTTTGATCTACTCTAATAAACTTTAGCTGCCATATCCCTCATGTCATATATATCTATGGGCATTGTTTCACTTGAAACAAGTAATTGAATAATTTAATCTTCCACAATCACTGAGCTTGAATCAAAGCAATTTGTGCAAACCTACGAAACAGTAGCTTTTACTTAGTACCAGTTTCAAGTCTGTAAATAGTATAGTTGCTGAGAACTCAGCGTCACGCCAGCCAGCCAGCCAGCCAGACAGCCAAAGTGAATATAATAGCGCTTTTTTACAAAAAATGCGCTAAAAAGTTTCAAATAAAGTGCACTTCTGGCCTGACCGATTTTCACAAAAATAGCAGATAACAATTTTGATTCAACATCAAGTTCAAATATTGAATTTCAACATCCTACAATTGATCATTCTGGATTTATTAGAAAAATTTGAAAAAAGTTTCAAGTAAAGAGCACTTCCGGTACAGACGATTGGAACCCTAATGTGAGGTGCACAACTAGACCCTATACCAGTCTTAAATACAAAATTTCAACATTATACGTTCAACCAGTTTTGAGATTTGCGAGTTACGCACGCACGAACGCACGAACATACGTATCGACATCAAGCCAAATATAGTCAAAATGGATTCAGGGATGCTCAAAACGGATATTTCCATCAAAATCTCGATAGGTGAATTTTGTCGGTTTCACAATACTTACTTGTACTTTACAAGTAAAAATGAAAAATTGGGTGGTCACCTGTATGTAGATAGATATAAAATTAATAAACTTTCAAGGAAAAAGTGTATAATGAAGGAAAAAACTTTTCAGAACTCATTTTATAAATAAATATGTTTTATTGGGTATAAGTTCTGTAAATTTATTAGAAACACAACGTTTCAACAGCAAAGTGCTGCCTTTTTCAAGTGAAAATAAATATAAATATAAATAAACAAAATTATATTTATATTCATATTTATTTTCACTTGAAAAAAGCAGCACTTTGCTGTTGAAACGTTGTGTTTCTAATAAATTTACAGAACTTATACCCAATAAAACATATTTATTTGAAAAAGTGTATTTTATATGTATGTATGAATTATTTATTGAGCGTGCAAAATATGCTCTAAAGCACCACAGACAAATGTTTTTGCAAAAATCGATAGAATCAAATACCAATATCCAAAATTCATGCAATGTTTGCCTTTTTCATTTCTTAGGTCAATGTGCTATACATATTTCTCCTTTAGTCACTGTTCATAATAATAATAAATATTATTCATGCACTTATACTTCTATTTTTTTTCTGACTAATATATCTATGAGGACCAAAAATTTATTTAATTCAAAATATATTTTTTACTAATCAAATTGGGGATGGAGTGCACATATAATTCCCACCCCCGTTCTTAAATACTATCGTTACTCTAATAATTGTGCATGCCTATCAAAAACTTAAATTTATCTACAAGAATTCGGTATTAAAATTTGATTTGATGATTATTCATATTTGATGTTTTCAGCTGTTCCTGTCCGCCAATCTTTGTTTGCTAATATTTAAATGCTATTGTTTTCATGATTTTTTTGATAGAGGCTGTACAAAATATTTACAAACAAACAAATAACAATGTCAGAACGTGTAACAGAATGTCCGAAAACTTTACCACAACATCAGGGGTACGACAAGGAAGCGCTCTAAGTCCACTACTATTTCTTTGTGTGATGGATAATGTTATTAAAATTTGCCAAAAAAGAATGGATAAATTTATCATTGGATACAGAAATCTCCAGCCAGTATCCACAGAAGCATGCGCGTTTGCAGACGACGTAATACTGTTCGCTAACTCGGAGGAAAATCTACAGAAAAACCTGAACGTGTGGGTAGAAGTACTTACAGAACAAAATCTGCTGCTTAATCCAGAGAAATCTAAAACTATGGTGATAAGTAATAGCGAAAAAAATGTAAGTCTCAAAGCAAATAACACGGCTATAGAACAAGTCAATACGTACAAATACTTAGGCAGTACAATTAACAATAAAGGAAATGTGGAGGATGAGCTAAATAAAAGAATACAGGCCGCAAACAAACTATACTACGCTCTTCAGCGGAAATTTCTAGATCACAAAGAAATATCAAAAAATGTTAAACTAACGGTTTATAAGACAATGTATCTACCAGTCCTACTATATGGAGGAGAGAACTGGGTACTAACACAAGCGCAAAAGAACCGAATACAAGCAGCTGAAATGAAATTTCTAAGAAGAATACACGGAGTTTCAAGAATGGATAAAATAAGGAATGCAGTAATAAGAGAAGAATTAGGGGTTAGCTCAGCAGAAACAACCCTAGAAAATCGGAAACTAATGTGGTTTGGACATATGATAAGGATGACTGAAGAAAAACAAGTTAAAAGAGTGTGGGAAACCAGAGCGTACGGGAAAAATAGAGTGGGCCGACCAAGAAAAACGTGGGATGACAGCACAGGGCAAATTTTGGAAAAGGCGGGAATGACATGGAACTCAGCCAAACAGTTAAGCAGGGACAGAAAAAAATGGAAAGCCTTCATACAAGACCGTAGGCCCAAAGAAAAGCGTTAACCTCGACACCTCACGGTACAAGAGGACCGGATTATGTATGTATGTATGTTTTCATGATTTTTGAAGTATTCTGTTTTCAATACATAGTTTTTTTTTTTTGTCTATTGGGCCCAGTATTATGACAGTGGCAGCATAAAGTTTACAGTTAAAACTCAGTTTATCTAAAATTGAATATATTATAGGAAAAATTTAACCTTCAACGAGCCCTTAAACCTAAGCTGTCGAATGTTACCGCTTAGGCCCAAATTGAATAAAGCATTGTAAACTTCAATTTGATCACGTGTTTCTAATATTATTTCTCTACATTTAAATACAAATCATGATACTTCTAGATAAATAGAATTCAAATTTGTTATTTAAACGTAACAAATAAGAGAACGATTCTTAAAATCTAGTTTTTATTTTTTTATTTTTATTAAACGTCATTCAAACATTGAGTCAACAGTATTTGTATCATGTCAACAATTCTCTTCACTACTTAAAGAAGCTTCAGAACTAAAATATCATAGATAAAGGCAAATTTATGTTAGAATAATTGATAAAAATAGAAGACATTTCCATGGTAATTAGTGAAGCTTTTCTATAGCTAATGAAGGAACTTGAATTCAGCCTAATATTTTCTGCAATTGAGCCTTAAATTTAAATTGATAATCTCTCTTCCGCAACCTGTCTTTTAAAATCATGGACTTCATTAAAAATTATAAACTTCTAGAAAATCTTGAGTTCATTAATAAAGAATGTTAAGACCATATTATAAATAGACTACCTCGCAGGTATCATCCAAGACCTAACAATTTAAATATTTGGAGTAACTTTGAGTTCTTTCCAAGTATCTGTTTATCAAAAGCCACCGTGAGGCGAATATATGATATTATTTATGATGATATTTAAACACTTATGTGGTAAGTGAGGATAAATTACTCTTTAATTATGTGCTAACCTACAACAAATCTCATGGATTATAAATTTATAAATTAGGAATGAAATCACAAGGAGTTTATCATCTTTTTGGACAAATTTACATAAATCACCAAAGTTGATGTGTTTTTATGAAAATTTTACGAATCTATCAATCTATAACATAGTCTGGTATCAGTTGAAGTTGAAGTAGCAGTAATTTAATTTCTTTTATTGAATTAGCTTGCTAAGTGTTTCAACTAAACTTTAATTTGCTATAGAACAGTGCTAAGTTCGGAACTGTCGTAGAATTTAAACATGAAAAACAAAACTTCAGAACAATATGCTTGACGAAATTATCATTTTTAACTTTTTACTGATGATTCAATTCCATCATACCCGGCCATAACCACCGAATATATCCTTATTTCAATTTCATCTTACAACTTGTCGGTGTGACTACCTTCACATTTCTTATTATTATTATTTGTGTTTAAGTTTATCTATGAAATTTTCATCTTTTATCACCTAAATTGTGAATTTTTTTATTTCTTTACTGTTGTCTGCTCAAAATAACCACTTATCATGTAAGACATTAGTGATCTGATCAAAGTGATAAAACAATATGACAATTATATAGTTTAATTACACAAAAACGTGGTTCTGTCATAATTCCAAAGTTGGACTCTTATTTTCCACAAAACAGAAAAAACTGTATACCAGATAAACGTACGTAGAGCCCCAGGTCACTCTTTTCCCAAAATCTTGGATTTTGGGTAAATTAGAGGGTAGCAATTTTTATTTAGAATTTAGACTTGCAGATCATTTCAGTTAAGAACGGTCCAAAGGCTCTGTGGAACTACGATTTAAGCCTTCTGATTTGCCGAAATGCGAACACGATTCAGTCACATTAAATGCAGGATATAAAACAAACGGTCTGGAAATGAATTCAGGAAATAAAAGCAGCAAATATATTCACATATTACTTGAATAAATACAAATTTCAATCTTCGAATTGCATAAATCTATTTATGATAATTGATGAACGACTGAAAAATGATGTAACTGACAGATATCCAAGTAGGATTTTTGTGCTAATGTAAAATTGAATCGTATTTTGGCCAATGAGAAAGCTTAAATCGTAGTGCCATAAGAACGTGTGGACTGTTCTTGATTGAAATGAATTATAAAGCCTGCTTGACATCCTCAATTTTATTGTATATTCTCACACATTGAATGTATCATACAGAAAAAGTTCCTCATTAGAACGAGTTCTATTCTTTTCAATATTTTTGTTAATGATATTAGATCGTAGAATAACCGCACCAGCAGATTGTCTCTACATCTATATTAATACGTAAAGAGAAAACTCTTTATCCCCTTTTTAAGCATATTGCATGCACAAAGGCATGTGATATTTGGCATATTCGAAGTTTATATGGAGAAGGAGTGCAGAAAGCTAAAACTATAAACAAAGTGTCCCATTTTAGGTTCACGTGAAGACAAAATTTGTAACGCGCGCACAAAGGAATGTGAGATTTGGCATACTTTAAGTTTATATGAAGAAGGAGTGCTGAAAGCCAAAGTAATATACAGCTGTCCCATTTTAGGTTCACGTGAAGAGAAAGCTTTGTAACGCGCACAAAGGAATGTAAGATCTGGCATACTTGAATTTTAAATTGAAAAGAAGTGCAGAAATCTAGAATTATATTCAGAGTCTTCCATTTTGATTTTACGTGGAGAGAAAACTTTTGTACTGAGCTCACGAAGGAATGGGAGATTTGACATACTTGAAGTTCGTATGGAGAACGATTGCAGAAAGCTAAAAGTATCCCATTTAAATTTACCGCTGAAAACGATTTTATTTTTCGTTGGAATATATCGAGAGATATGAACCGAATAAAAAAATGTCTTAAGTAAAAGTTTATCTATTTTCCCCTCCTCCGAGAGACAGAAAAGAAATCACTCTAAAATCTTGAATGGGAACCATCATTTTTTATTTCAGATTCGCATAGAGCATCGAATAACGATAACGTTCAAACTTAGCAATATAATCAATTACGGTCGAATTAAACAGCTGCTTTAAGAGTCTATCAACAAGTGATTGCTTCACAACATGTTCTTTGCTTCATACTATACGAAAGATGTATCGTCTTAGACTAGAGATAAAGTTAAAACGTGGGGAGAAAAATTCTTTAACATCAGCAAAAATATACTTCAAATGTCTGATTTCATTGAGTGTGTCACACGAGCTTAAGTTTTGATTTGCTAGCTTTTCTCTCTTTTCCAAAGTAGCGGAATTATGAGTTGCCCATTATAGCCTGTATAAATTTTATTCTTAGTTTCGCCACTCACTCGTAGACGGCTATAAAAAACAATCGAGGAAACATCAAACATTTTTCCAATATCTGCTGATGTATATCCATGCATGTGGCTGAAGCAGAAATAAGAAACCGAGAATATGAAAATTTTATAGAAATATTTTAATTTGGATAAAAAGTATTAATATATATATATATATATAATATAAGTGATTCATGAAGATCATATTGCTAATCTCTCAATTTTTTGCTATTATAATGTATAATGTATTTGTGGAATTTTTAAGGAAGTCACTTCCGCTTCTGTTTTGAATTCAAAATGTAAATGAGCTTATTTATTCATATTTCCATACAGAATTAAAGTTCCGTTAGAAAGATTACAAAAAAATGAGTCAAAGGTCAAAGCTAAATAGGCAGAGAAAATACAAATACAGAAAAATATTTAAAAATATAAATGATTCTATGAAAATTCTTGTTTTCAGTTTCCGGAACATTGATTTCTTTTTCTAGTTACCCTCATTTCAGGCTAGAACTGTTCTAGCGTAATTCAAGATGTGCACAGTCGATTGTTCTACGACATTTAAGATCAACCCAGGTAGAGAAACATAAGCAAGCAAGATTCCTCCACTGAGTAAGCTCACACAAGGAAGTGAAGTGCGAATAACCAGTAGAGAAGCAATGACATTGACGTAATAAATAAAAAATTACAGTACAAAATAAATATAGCTGAAATAAATAATTAATAGACATTAGCCGGATTTGTACTGAGCTTTGTAGTTAATATTTATAATTTTGGTAATTAGTGTTCTCACTTTTTTTATAAACTTTAATCCTGATTTATTTTATAATAGTCGAATCTATTTCTGAGCCGAATAAATGTTACAGCATCAGTGATATAATATCTGGAGTAATTATAACAGAAAATTAAGGAAGTATTTTCAGTTAATAGCAGAAGTGCGACAGATCACTATATTGCCGCTACTGGAGCATATCATTATATTAATTTTTAGATCTGAATTTATCAGGGTCGGCCTGATAAAAAATTTCAGGTGCATTTTATATAATTTTTAAACCTGTATTTTGAGTGACATCCACTAAAGTTGAAAGCAGACACGAAAAGTTTTTATATATATTATTTCGTTCGATTATTATTCAAAATCATTTTTATGATAATAGTCAACAGCTATGATAGTCAAGTGATTGGTTCAATTGACAAGGAAATATAAGATAAACAATGGTATAATATAAAAAATCTAATGTGGACACCACATGACTTACTTGTACACATTTTGACTGGATAATTGACAGTCAACACTGACATAAGGCAAAAGCGATTGTACCAAAATTTGAGATGTTACAGTCCATTAAAACGCTACGCTGTAGCAGTCTCACACACCAAATTTCATCATTCTACGGCAAAAAAATTAGAATTTATGCGAAAAATAAAAAAATAAAAATGTATCAAATAAAGCTTACTTCCGGCTCAGTAAATTGCTATAAAAATATAAAGTTATCATTTGAATGCTACAATTGCTTTAAATACTAAAATTCATGATTCTACAGCTGATCGTTCTGGATTTATGCGAAAATTTCGAAAAATTGTTTAGTAAACTGCATTTTTAGTTCAGCCGATCGCAATCATAATGCGGTTAAGTACCTATACAACAAGATGTTATAGAAGTGCTTGATACGAAATTTCAATATTCGACAGTTGATTTGAATTTATGTAAAAAATTCGAAAAGTCTCTTATATGAAGTGCCCTTCTGGCTCTGCCGATTGATACAAAAATGGAAGATAATCATTGAAATGACACAGCAATTCCAAATACTGAATTTCAATATCCTACGGCTTACTATTTTGTATTTATGCGAAAAATTCAGAAAAAGTTTCAAGTAAAGTGCACTTCCGGTACAGACGATTGCAACCATAATTTGAAGTGCACAATTAGACCTTAGATTAGTCTTGAATGCAAAATTTAATCATTATACGCGTACATACATACTTACGTCAAATTGTTGTATATTTAACCGCTGCGATAAGCAAAATAAGAACTAGACAAATAATACCTACTTTATGTCTGCAGTTGTTATTGTTAATAACAAATTCGTATTTTAACAGCAATTCTTTTTACCATTATCGAAGTACATAATTTTCATTATATCGCTTATGAATGCTGCGCAATTCTGAAATTCTATCATAAAAATTATATGCACAAAGGAGTGAATGGTCTTTTACTCCTTCAAAATCGCTGGAGTCAATTTTCGTATTGGAATTTCTGAGAATTTCAAACCCGACCAATGGTTCATCCACCTGTCAGAAAAAGACTGAACTATTTTGGTTCGAGTCTATGGTAAAATCTCCTAAAATGACTTGAAATTTATTTCGACAATTCTGGAGAAATTATTGATATAGCTAAAGATTTTCTCAATTATTTATGAATCATTCTTCATTGTGGAGGGCAATGGACCAATATCATTCAATTTTGGTATGTTTTAATAGAAGAAATGAATTATATTCCTTCAGTTCAGAATATTTAGTGAATCAAAAATAGCTATTGCCCTCGGAAGAAAAATACACTTTTCGTTTTTGTATACTTTTTCCTCATATAATCTATCATTTATTAGAAATATTCAAATTACTTTGTAATAATTTGATTATGCAACACGCAACACATGAACGCCCCCTTATGGGTGTCGTTTACCTAAATCATGAAAACATGATTTACGCATATCTAATTATTTCTCGTCACATAGATTATTTTTAATGATCAAATAGTGCTTCTGATAGATAAATCTTCAAAGCATGGAACCTGCTTCCCCGATTTTTAAAATTTTCATCCATTTGTTGTAAAAAGAGTCATACATTTTGCAATTTTTACGCATATATTTCTCATATAAATTCAATCATTTTGCTGTAAGTTGCATATAATGATTATTTCATTGGATTTTTTTTGATAATATATTGTATATACGTTAATAGTATATGAAAATGAGTATGCATTAATCCAATTTTATTTATTTATAAATATATGAACAAAAAACTGATAAATTGAGCTTCAAACGCATATCAAATTTCTGCTTTTATAAGACTACTGTTTTTAAAAACTTTTTTTCAGTATATTGTAAATCACTATATCTATGGAATCATGTGAGCGGAATCTTAAAATTGTTTATATTTTTCGAGAAATAAGCACATTAACTGAAATAAACAAATGGTATTTTACGACATTCTATCTTATTTTAAGATGCAAAAATTTACATATGTCTACCTCCAAGAATTGTCTATAGAACGTACTACAATTTTCAATCATTCCGCTGTAATTTCAGATAAACGCAAAAATTTGTTGTCAAAAAACAGAATATATTTCTTAAAATATTTCGCCTGTTATACTCAGCCCTTGCAACCAGCTTGACATTTTCCTTGGAGCTGTCAATATTATCTGTGAGTTACATATATTTATTATCCCTTCATCCCTTTCTACCTGTTCTATTATTAGACACTTTTCTCAGAGCGGTCGAATATGCAAAAGACATAAATTTATTGTTATGTATTTCATTCTGTTATTTTCGTCTTGCCAGTTTCATATAATATCAGAACGAATATTTATCACAATCACGTGAATTATGTTTATCCATAATTATGATGATGCAAAGGCATTATTAACAAAGAAAATTATAGTGCTCATCAATAATGCAGATTTACAGATTTTACTTGAAATCCTAGCAAATTTTTTGACAGTGTTAAGATTTCAAAGACTGACTTGACACATTATGATAGTCATACTTTTTTAGAAATAAGTAAGATATTTTTCCAAGTATTAAACTTGCAATAGATTATCAATGAATTAAAAGAAAAAAGAAAAAATTGTGTCTATATTCGAAATTAGTATTTTGGATTTCCAACGGAAAGTTTTGATGATAAAATAAAAAATTTTGATAATGAACTTGATTGTTATATGGAATAAACAATTATTATTGAATAATATGAACATTTCCAAGTTACCTATTTTTTTAATTTCTCTGAACATGTTGGTCGAAGTATTATATTTTTCGACGAGAACTTCATGAATATTTTTAAAAACTAGATAGTTCAATTTGAAAAATTTACTTGTTTGTAATAATCCTCCAACATATAAAGTCGTATTCTATACAATTTCAAGGAATAATATTCTCTTCACTGCTACAAGTTTGCTCCATAACATTCCGTTCACAGATTCATAATATTTAATCATTCAATCCCGTCCTGAGAATATATACAGAAAATATTGTTATTTGTATACGACGATTATTACAAGAAAAAAAGTATTACTACGACAATTATTAGTACACCAGAACATCTTATTGATGAAGCACAAGCAGCTACTCTCGACTTGTTACCTGCAAAATCAACAGATTTTTTTTTTTATTTTGTTATGACAAATTTGTAATATGGAAAGTTTCAATGCAGGTATTATGAAAAATACAGTGTGTGGCAAGGGACAAAACACGATTTCAGCCGAGGATGATGCCGGCCCTCGCTTCGCTCGGGGAAGCAACGCTCACCCTCGACTGAAATCGTCTTGTTTCGTCCCTAGCCACACAATATACTATTGTTTGTTATCATGCTTTCATGCTATCAAGAACACAACCTTGATTAATATTCCTGTAGAAAATTATTTCTATTCTTGGCTTCTTCCACTCAAGTTGTTCTATCAAGTATACAAAAAATAGCATCTATACATATTTTCAGAATTATATCATAATAAATAGACTTTTTTGGTTTTAATTCTGTATATTCAATTTTATTTTTGACGTTTCGACTTTCTAACCGAAAATCTTCATCAGAAAAAATGATACAAAAAAAAAATAAATTTTTTTTTGTATCATTTTTTCTGATGAAGATTTTCGGTTAGAAAGTCGAAATGTCAAAAATAAAATTAAATATACAGAATTAAAACCAAAAAAGTCTATTTAAAAAATAGCATGTTCAACACAAAAGAAAAGTGATATTACTTTGCTCGTGTAAATTTAATTTATTCGCTCGTTGCTCTCGCTCGTGAATTGAAACGTTTACAATCGCTAGTAAACTCTCACTTTTCTCTACTTGTTAAACAATCTATTATTTAAGTATTCCATATGCAAAATTATTTCCATAATCGAATGATAAAATAAAAAATATTCTCTATTTAAAATAAGAACATTATTGCCGCCTTCCAATTTAACTGGAAGAAATATCATCTTGAAAATATTTTAGTTCAATGAAGCAAGTTTCTAAGCCTCCATTAAACCAATTCAGAGAAATCTCAAGCAAATTTTGAAACACCTGTGAAAGTATCTAAGTTCGTAAACGATAAAAATAAGAAAAAATTGTCCAAATTTTTTTGCATATTTCTTAAAAAATGGCTTATTAAATTAGATTACTACCCACAATACAACCCGGACTTGGCAATCATTATAAATTAGGAATAATTCAACTTTCTAATAGAATCAAGTTTGATTGAAATCATTATAACATATTATTTATATCCCCATAAATTCGGGAGAAATTACTTTGCAGGATTATCACTTTCTTAGAAAATTCAGTTGATAATTTATATTATATATTAGCGTTGATTGGATATTCAATGGGGTCATTCCAAAAAAAAAAATATTTTGTTTTTTCGCTAGATTACGAAAAAATATTGAATTTCAAACATATCTGTAATTATAAGTTCCCAAAATATAAAACATTTCATTCATAATTTTGATAAAAACTTTTCGCGCGCTGAATAATGACGTCACAAGTCTCCAAATCTATAGTATAACCAAAGAAAATAGATGTAACATTTTTATCACAGAAAATTCAATATTTGTGCTCAAAATAATATCCGGCACCTATCTACATATACACCGTAATAATATATATTATGTACGAATTTTATTTCTGAAGAGAAATATATTAAATGCATTTTCATATTTTTTTGTTCGAGTCATGTTTTCCAAACGGGCTATACATTAAGGCTCAAGGTTGGATCGACGAACCAGAGCACGTGTTTTCGCTTACAGCCAATACGCACTCTCCATCTCAGCCAATAGGAACAAGAGACTTGTGACGTCATAAGATTATTTGAAAATAGATGAAAATTTAAAATAATTATATTTTTAAAACTAAACATGTTACGACAGTTTTATAAACGTGAATATCAATATTTTAGTTTATTCTTTCGAAAAAAAAATTAAAAAAAAAATGTGAAAAGACCCCATTGAAGGTTCTATTCACAAAATATCTGGTTCATTTTACATTTTGTTTCTAAGTTGAAATGATATTCTGGAATAATTTTTTTTAAATATCTGCAGATAACATTCTAACCATTGAACTAAAGATTGAGTTCAGGTACTATTCTAGTCGGAAAATAATGAACCCAAAACCTATGTCATAAATCTTTCTATTAGGAGTACTAACTGCTTTTGATAAAATTCAAATATAGACTACCAAATGGTTGGGCAAGATATTTGGGTTGCATACACTGAAAACCCCTTGTTCGAGCTGAACAGAAATAAAATTTAGGTAAACGACACCCTTAAAAACTTGAAACTGGTACCTACTGGAACCTGTTGGTACTATATGAAAGCTGCTGTTTCGTAGGTCTGGCCAACCTGCTTCATTTTTTGTTAATACACTAAGTTTTGGGTAAAAAATTAAATAAAAGTACAAAAGATAATTACTGCTGAACTATGCATAACTGAAATCTGAAAATTGCTGCACAGAATGAGCAACATGTTAGTAATTAAATTTCATATCTTAAATTCTGAACTGATATAGGTTAGTATCCATTTTAGAGTAGAAACTATTTATTCCAGTATCTCGTGAGTTACACAAGATTTTGACATACGGTTTTCAATGTTAGTATCAGAATGAATTAAGCTTTTGTTTTTATGATTAATTTAGGCCAATACATGACAATTCATTATTTATTGAAATCAAATTATTATTTTAGGGTACAGCATCTCTCGTCAGTCCATAGCTAAACAATAAAGACTAAATGGTCCTTTTGAGTTTGTACGTGCACAAGTTATGTATAAAATTAGTCACAGCTTGAAATTAGTACAAGATGAAAGCTACTGTTTCGTAGGTTTGCCCAAACTGCTTGATTTTGAACTAAGTTATTGTGAAAGATAGTAATTTGCGAAATCACTGAACTAACAAACATTCATGAGCTGCCAAAAATGCGCTTTGATCATCAAGATGATTCTTCAATTTTTTTGGAGCTCAATGCATAGAAAGAAGAGAACGAATTCCATTTGCTGCTGCTTATCAACATCTATATCGTGTTTACTATCAAATTCAAGTGTGACTAGGTAACGAACTGGAGCCTGAACACTGGAGATGGGAATTAAAAGATAACTTCACTCCCACCTGCTCCGAAAAAACTTGTCACTACTATTTTTTGAAATTGCAAAAAGGGTTGTAATAATAAATTATTGTAGCTGTGAAAAAGTCAGATCATTTTGTTCACTAGTGTACAGTCATTGCCAAGATGAGTTGTTGATGATGATACTTATGATATCAATGAGGAGATATCCAATCCATTATTTTCTTAAGATAATCAACAGAAACCATACAGCACAATTTTTAAAATATTGATAATAATCTTTTCTAATTTCATAATCATCCAAAGTAGGTACCATTTTTTGAATCAATAGAAAACTGTCTGATCACACTTTGTTGCTAAGAATAGATTGTGGATGATGCTCACAAAAAAAATGCATCATGTGCTCTACTTCGAAGATGGTGTGAAAAAGAACGCATTAAATGCAGAAGATAACTATTCCAATTCTTCAAATCGTGATATTTCATGAATGATTATTCATAGTAGAAAAAAACTGCTGCTGCCTTCACAGTACTTCCCCAACCATGAATTATATGGTTAGTTTCATTGCTGCTCCATAAATTAGCGTATCAATTAATTGCATATTTCAAAATGACAGCTGTCATAGTCAAAGTGACAGATGGCAGTTATATGAAATCACTATTTCAATTTACAATAGTCAAAAGTTTTATGTCCAGTTGCTTTGGTTAATCTCAAACTTAAATTTGGCATAGTCTGATTAAGTTGTAAAAGAACAATAATTAACAATCGAAAAAATTAATTATTTTAGATTCCTACTAAGAGTACGTTCCACTAGATGACCGCAACGCTCAGGCTCACGATCGCGGTTTTTGTTCTTCCACTAACTCATGGCCGATGTGGCAGATGCTTCAAGTGGAACGATGCGAGTGTCTGTTAAATGTCAAATAAACTGAAAATTTGTGGTTAGGATCGAAAATTAAATCATGAATCAAATTAAAGTAACCTGTAGCAAAAAGAATATATGAATGGAATGAGTCCAATATGCCTGTGAAAATTAATCGCTCTTAAATAATAAATAATGATATTGAGAGACCTTGAAATTATCTGTCATATTGACAAATGGAAAAACTTGAATCAATTGACATAGCTTTGAATCAAAAGAGATCATTGACGTCATCTATGACGTATTTATCATGAATGCCAAGACCGCGATCGTCTAGTGGAACGATTTTGAGGTGACATGAGCGTTACAGTCGTCTAGTGAAACGTACCCTAATCTCATCTTCCGGAGAGCTTTAAATAAATACCAAACTAGACATTACTCAAATAGCTTGTGAAAAAACTATTGACAATCGTTTAAATATCCTCTTTGACACTTCTACTAGAATTATTCTCGCATAAGTATTAATTTAATAATTTGATTGTTAATTGTTTTTTTACATCTTAACTAGATTATACCAAGTGGGATTTATTGCCATTGTAAAATAAAATAGTAATCTCAAATAAGCGTCATCTGTCACTTTGACAATACAATAACTGCTGTCACTTTGAAATATGCAGTTAATTGATACAACACTCTAAATTTATGAAACAGCAATGAAACTAGTCATAAAATTCACGTCAAGGAAGTACTGTGATGGCTACAGCAGATTTTTTGCAGAGAATCGCATAATCTAGTCTTTGTGGAAACTATTTTTACAATAGCATTCATCGTTTAAACGATATATTTATGCAAGAAATAATTCTGTGACATTTGACCTTAAATCATTTGTTCAATTATCATTCACAAATGGCGAATTAGAATTTAAAGTAGCCTCATAAAAATTAGTAATTTAAGTGATATCGGTGAGGCTTTTTAAAATTTTATTTGTCATGATGTAAGGTCTGTACCATTTTTTTTTCTCTATGCGAATTATGGCAGAGTTCAATGTCTATTTTGATTGGACTAATATCAGTGAATGTAAAATTAATAGACTAATTAAGAGCTAATTGTTTTGCTCGTCTTCATAAAATACTACATTAACTTTATTAGAAAAATGAAATATTTCCTACTTCAAATGTAATATTCTATGTATAGTGTAATTAATTCAAATATATAGATAATGTACGCCTTCTAGTCATTATCGTTGGTTATTAGTTGAAGCGATACGCTAAACTTAAAATTAGATTCAGATATTTTGAAATGGTATATGTAAATAAATGAATCAACTAATTGCTTACGTTATTATTTCAACTTTCTTGCCTAAAACGTTATGAAATCTATTATCGCTTGAAAAATAATGGAGTAATATTACTTTTAAGCATACTCTATAAATATATATATAATATATATATATATATATATATATATATATATATATATATATATATATATATATATATATATATATATATATATATATATATATATATATATTGTGAGATATCCCTATGAAGGAGCAAAAAAAAAAATGCTATCCTTATAAATGATTTTTTTAATTTTGACTGCACGAGCTTTCAAAATCAAATTTTGTAATAAAGCTAGAGAAGATCATCCTGTGTATCTAGCGTTAAATTTATTGAGCTATCCTCATTTTTGTTTAAACACATACTGAAACAATTATAAACATGGCTATATTTAACATTTCAAGATAAAAACAGGTTTCTTAGTGCAGAAGCACATCTTAAATGTAAATAAATCTTTTAAAACCGTTTTACCATTCAAATATCGTGATTTCATTATTCAAATTGCTTGTAGTGTTTCTGAATATTCATATTAATTATATATTGAGTATTTATCAAGATTACTGAATAAATTTTATCGACAGAAAGAGCAGACTGTTGAGCGAAGATATTAGAATAAGTCCACTAATATTAACAATTCGAATCATTGAATTCAACTTTCGCTGTAAAACTGTAATATAAATGTTGGTAATGTAAATGTAAAACATTTGAACAGTTTTTAACATCAAGTAATTTTAAAAATGATCCATTATATTAATTTTTGGATTTGTCGTCTTGAAATACAAATCGTGTATCTATCTTATTATTATTATTATTTATTGTCAAAATAAAAAAGTACGAACAACGTATCATTATCTTTTCTAAAAAAATCAAAACATAGTATGTGAAACAAAAACATGTTTATTTTAAAATAATCGTAATATAAACATAGAAAGTAGTGAAATTTTTAATACTAACCTTGAAATATTCTTCTTTATTTTATGATGCAATTATTTAAGAGAATATTAAAAATCAAAATTAAAATCTATGAGAACAGAGCACACTACACTTTAAAACACAGTTAAAAGACTGTAAAAGTAAATGTTGAGTCGCAATCATTGCAAAAAAATACAAACTGACTTAAACTAATCGCTGACAGTTCACAACCAGTTGAAAAAAGATTTAACAACGATCATAGTGAGATAAAGTATGAAAAGAAAGAAATTGTATTCTTGAACTTGAAAAGATAAACCGGGGTTTTTTACAAGGCGGTATTTTTAAAATCAAAAATAGCGCGTATTCGACTTACACGCTCTTTCGAACGCACGTGGTTTCTCAATGTTGGCGCGTCAGTAACTGGCGCTAATATCAAACGAATAATAAGTAAACTATAACGTCATGTTACAATTTTTCTAAAATATCAATAAACAATGAGAGCTCTTATCTTTTATCAAAACTTGAACACAGATCTTAATAACTGAAACTGTATAAAAATCAGAGACACATAACTCCTGTCCAATTAGAATAACATGCAGTATTTTGGTAAAAGAAAATGATTTTGAAAATAAAATTAGTTTTAACCATACGTTTGAAGATTTCAAATTGTGTAGGATCAATAGATTGATTTTTGAGGAATAAATATTGAATAATAAAATAGTTTTGTACGACCTAACGGACAATTGAAGGAGTGATTCATTGTCGTTACCGTTGAAGAGAGTCTTCTAAAAGTAAGACTATATAGAGAGAGACAGGGCCGAGTCAGTTTCTTCAGCTCGATGTCAATTTTTGATATCATCAAATAATAACTGTAGAACAAAATTCAGCTATTATGATTAATGATGAATTAGAAAAATTATTAATCATAAATTAAATTCGATTTAAAGCATCGCCCTTACTTACTACCAACATGAAGTTGTAGATTATATTGTTTGCACCAACATAATAATCTTCAAGTTCCTATAAATGTAACTATGTCATGCCGTCATTGAAATAGAGACTGCGTCCAGTCTCCAGGCTATATTTCGAAATCCACTCCTTTCATTTTTTAATTTTTTTTAGTGACATATATACTAGCTATACAGGATCTCATGACAAATCTATGTTTTCCACAATATTTCTTGACTTTTTAGAATTAAAAGTCTATTATAAGATAAGAAAATTATTAAATACAATTACTAAACTACCACCGATATATTTTTATGAATATGATAATATTAAGATTATATTTCCCTATCAACAAGTCAAATATTCAATAAATATGTTAAACATATTATAATATTTGATAAATATGTTAGAAACACAAAGGTACGATCAAATAACAGACTTACGATAAGTTACCGCTTAAAATTACTATGCAATAAGAATAGAAATACAGCAAAAGTAGATTCGGAAAATACTTGTGACGTGTCGTCCATCTATCAACCATGTTTACTGAGCAATTCTTAAGCTGCGTCTACATTGCGCATAACTGTTTCGCAAAACACATCAAGGCGTTTTGTGCGCCAGTGTTTCGCACAGAGTGAACCACAGTCTCTTTTACGTACACCAATGAATCAAGAGAAAAGCACTCGGCTGATTGAGCTTTATAGAAAATTTCTGTAGGATTCTTAAGATAAGGCTCACCATAAACGGGCAAATACAGCATCATCATGATAGCGAACGCTGGCGCAGCACCCAGAGGTACGACCAACATGGTTGTCTCACCCAAGCTGACGGCTCACCTACTTTTACACAACGTTTTGCTCAGTGTTTAGGAAGAGCGAGACAATAAATTGTCAGGCGAAAGAGTTGCGCGCAGTGTAAAGACAGCTTTATGTTTAGTATTCTTGATCATAGTCCCTATACTGACCGTTCTTATTTTAGTAATATAAATTAAATTGTTTTATGCTTATTACAATTTATTTGTATTATACCAACGTCTACTCTCAATAGAAATTAATTTAGGTTACGCAATTTAACAGCCGCGTACGTATTGATAGTAGTAGCGGTGGTAGTACTAAAATGCGTGAAATTAAAATCAAAAAAATCGATGGTGTCGCCACGGATTCTCCTTCTATCGCTAATTTTTACATGGAGAATTTTGAACAAGAAGCTTTAAGCACAGCTATGAAAAAAACCACTATTTGGCTACGTTTACAAGCAAATCGATGGTGTCGCCATGGGTTCTCCTATTTCTCCTTCTACCGCTAATTTTTACATAGAGAATTTTGAGAAAAAAGCTTGAAGCACAGCTATGAAAAAACTCACTGTTTGGCTACGTTATGTTGATGATGCTTTTGCTGTTTGGCCTCATGGTAGAGATGAATTGAATGTTTTTTTGAATCATTTGAACATGCAATATAGAAACAATAAATTCAGTATTGAGGTTGAAGGAAATAACTATCGTCCTTTTCTGGACGTTTACCTGGAGAAACAAGATAATGGTGAACTCATCCACTCAGTATATAGAAAACCAACCCATACAAATCAATATTTACATGAATCCTCAAATCACCATCCTGCTCAAAAATTTTGTACTATTAAAACTTTATATCAGAGAACCTCTTCTTCATGTCATCCAAGTGAACTATCTGATGAAATCAAACTTTTGTATGATGTTTTCTTGAAGAATAGTTATAGTAAAACACAGATCAAGAGAGCAGTTAGACAGAAGAATTTTACGCCTCCTGTTCGAGATGTGAATAATAAGAAAATATTTGTTATGTTGTCTTACGTAGCTAATATAACGGATGAAATTGGAAGATTTTTACATATTTTAGTAGTAGTAGAAGTTTATTCAGCCTTAGCTAGTACATTAAACATACATTATACAAAGAAAAAACATATATAATTATAAAATATCAAGTGAAGCCTCACGAAATAATTCTTTCAAAATAAGAGCAGATTATGACCTACTAAGTCTGCTTAATGAAAGTTCTTTTTGGCCATCTGGATTGATCGTAAAAAGGTTCAGATTTTTTCGATCAAACAATACCAATGATATCAACAAATAATCAATTACAAAATAATTATACTCACTGTTATAATAAAACACCAGCTTCAACTTTAAGCATCACTCATTTCAATACACAATGTTTGAGGAATAAGATAGAAGAAATAGAAGTTTTCCTAAAATTGCATCCCTGCGACATTTTATGCGTATCAGAACATTGGATGAAGAAAGAAGAAATTTCCTCTCTCCGAATAAATAACTACTCATATGTTTCAGGCTTTTTCAGACAGGATCATTCTCATGGAGGAGTTGTTATTTTCAATAAAAATAATACAATTGATAAAAGTGAATCTATTGACTTCATTGAAAAATTCAATATTGAGCTGACATTTGAATGCTGTGGTTTAAAATATAGAGTAAATGAGAGCATTACCTACATTGTAATAGGAATATATAGATCACCAAATGGGAACTTCAACCAGTTTTTGAAGCAACTCAATTATGTTTTAGGAATGATAATCGATCATCACAAAAATAGGGAAATTCTTGTAATAGGCGATTATAATATCAACCTTTTTAGTGAATGTTCTAAGACCAAACTTTTCTTAGATCTGATGGCCTCATTCAATTTGTATCCTACTATAAAAAGTGCAACTAGAACATCTAGTTCCAGTGCGACATGCATAGATAATATTTTTACGAACTTGAATACAAATTCTTATGATGCTAGAGTCATAAATTATAATCTATCAGATCATTTACCTATAACTATTATCTTTGCATGCCCTGTACCAAATTGTCCTGATATTGATATCAATAACGTGTCCGTCTATTTAATATCAATAACATAAGCAAATTCAAATATTTTTTGTCAAAAGAATCATGGAATGATGTCTATTCATGCAATGAAATGGACATTATGTTTGACAACTTCATGAATACTTTCTTATATTATTTTGAAATATGTTTTTCTAAAACTAGATTGATTAATAAACAAAATAATTGGGTAACAAATAACATAGAGAGAGACTGCCAATATATGAAAGATATTTTCTTGCTATATAAGGCTAGTAGAGTTTCCAAACAATTCTATAACGAGTGTAAAAATAAATACAGGAAATCAATCAAGGAGGCTAAAAAACAGTTCAACTTAAAGAAAATTCAAAAATCTATGAATAATAATAAACAATTATGGAACATCATTAATAGCAATGTAACTCAAAACAGCAGCAATAAAAATAATATCAAGGAATTAATAAATAATGATTCTGTTGTTCGCTGTTCTACTGATATAGCCAATGTATTCAATGATTATTTCATTAATCAACCTCAGATATTGAGTAATGATATTTGTAACAGTATTAAAAACGGAACTATATCGAAACCATGTATTTCAATTAATAACATATCTATTTTCTTGCGACCAACTACTGAAACCGAAGTGATTTCAGCTATAATGTCGTTAAATAGCTCATCTTCCACTGGATTGGATGAAATTCCAAGTAAACTTTTAAAAGAAAGCCATGAATACTTTATTACACCACTAACACATTGTATAAATTGCTCAATGGTTCAAGGAATCTTTCCTGAAGCATTGAAAAATATTAAAGTTATACCTTTGTATAAGAAAGGTGTCAAAAGCAGTGTCTCAAACTATAGACCAATAAGTTTGATATCGGTTTTTCATAAAGTTTTTGAAAAAGTTATTTTGATTAGAATTTTATCATTTTTACAAGATAGTCAGACATTAATACCTGAACAATTTGGTTTCCGTAAAAAACGTAGTACAATTACAGCTCTAGCAAACCTTATTGGTAATATATATGAAAATTTGAACGAAAAAAAGCCGATTTCGGGAGTTTTTCTAGACTTATCGAAAGCTTTCGACTGCGTTGACCATAACAAGCTGATTGAAGTCATGTCTCAGTACGGGTTCAGAGGAATTTTTGAAAATTGGCTCTCATCCTATCTGCGAAACAGGCAACAATTGGTTGTCTGCAATAATAATAAATCTGAACTTAGAACAATCTCATGTGGAGTGCCCCAAGGCAGTATACTTGGACCAATTTTATTTATCTTGTATATTAATCACATCAAACTTGCTATGAGTCAACATGAGTTCATTGTATTTGCTGACGATATTTCTGTATTAGTACCTTTAGAGCAGGGGTCGGCAACCTTTTTCAGACGGCGGGCCATTTTCACAATGAAATTTTTTATGCGGGCCGCACATTGAAATGTAAAATGTACCTTGAATAGTGCTTTTATATCATATACGAGTATAAATATTATTAAAAATAAATATTGGTGCTTTGGCGGGCCGCACAAAAAGTTGCAAAGGGCCGCATGCGGCCCGCGGGCCGCAGGTTGCCGACCCCTGCTTTAGAGGATCCCAAAAAGCACGCAGGTGTGCTATCTAAATTAGTAAATGATTTATGTGGATGGTTTTCTTCTTTACATTTGACACTGAATATCAACAAATCAGCTGTTGTTCATTTCAGCACTGTTAAACGAAACGAGAGTATGCTAATCCGATGCAACAATATTTCATTACCTCATCTCAATACTACTAAGCTACTTGGCATGAATATAACTGAAAATTTAAATTGGGACAGTGAAGTAAATAGTATTTGTAGTAAACTGGCTCCCTTATGTTTTGCAATAAAAAGATTAGTACAGATATCAAATATGAAAACAGCAAGAACATTCTACTATGCTAAATTCAATTCAATCATTACATATAGTATTCTACTAGCGCTTGGCCTGCTACGCAGGCCTAAGCCCTAGCCTTCGCAGCTCGATATGTGAACCGCCTCCGGCAAAAATTCTGTCTCTATAAGATAAATTCCAAGTACATTTTTAGCCCACAAAACCCTCGTGCTCCGTATTATATTTGTGCATTTTTCCCTACTCGTGATTTCACTGTTTTTTATTGACAATTCTCAATATTATTCCATGTATTCATCAATCGGATAAATTGATTCCAACTCTTCTACGAATTACAAAGTCTAAATTCAAAACTTCACAGCGAGATAACATGTCTGTGCCATGTTTCGCATATTCTCAGTCATTGCTTTACTGTTTTCGAATACAAATTAGAGTATTAGTTATTACAACTCATGTGATTCTTCTGTTTTATTTTGACGACATACTTACATCCTTACAATTTGCTTCGCTCGTCAATTTGTATGTAATCACAATCTTTCTGTCTCCTTGCAACTCTCACTATTATTTTGAATAGATATGGTTGATAATGCTGACTGAAATGATGCATGTACATCGAATATACAAAAAGATGGTTACTCCAGGTGGAACCGAGAATATCGAGTGGAAAAGTGAAATAGAATTTCAGTTGAAATTTTGTGTTTTCATCACTTACACCCATGATCCTAAATATTTCTCTCAGGAGAATCATTCAGTTGATTCCTTCCATGAATTAGCGTATCTGATTTCTGAGATCAATTGCGAGATTGAAAGACCGACTATTTTCTCCGTAGTAACATTGATCCTCATAGATTTCCTTCTAAATCACTGCTTTGAGTCTTAATCACTTAGCTCCAATGGTACATTCAGAGGAACATGCATGTTCCACGTTCCTATAGTAATAATTTTGGAGCTCATGCACTCTGCTATACTTTTGCTTTCCAAAAACATGTTTCTTATTCATTCAGGTACTACTCACAAGCCCACGCTACATGTTTTGACTCCTTGTACGGAGCTACAATATTCAATTTTCTCTGGAATTGTGATTCAACTTGTATTGAAATCAATTCAACATTATTCATTAAATCAATATTAGTTGTTCAAAGTGCCTATTCAATAGAAAACAATATCAAGGAATTGATCAAAATAATGAAATTGATGAATGTAGCAATGAAAATGTTGACAGCTGTTGTATCATCTGACTACTCGTCATCCGATTCCTTAATACCCAACAAAAAACTCATGTTCTTCACAATTACAATGTATTTCAATAACAGATATTATGAAAAACACTAAAAGAAAAATAATATCTGACTCTTACAAAATATCTCTTACGCACGCGCCTGCGCACGCGCACGCCAGCGTCAACGTCACACCTAACAATGTTACCAACTGTTGGAATAGATGTCTGTGTTGATTGTTCCAATGACATTCATTAAAATCAGCTGATCACAACAGTAAATTTTTATTTGCAGCAACCCGTATCATCTATCAACATTTTCCGCGAAGACCCTTTCTTGAATAACTACGTTTAATCTGAGAATAAAGTATTGAATCCATCCATATCATGTGTCTCCTACACTTCTTGAGAAATTAACTTTTCTCAATCCCATATATGATTTCTCTCAACTATTACAATATATTTCATTAACTGATATTATGAACAAACACTAAAAGAAAAATAATATCTGATTCTCACAAAATATCTCTATCCATTCTTTCTTACGCACGCGCCTGCGCACGCACACCCGAGAGTCTACGTCACACCTAACAATGTTACCAACTGTTGGAATAGATGTCTGTGTTGATTGTTTCAATGACATTCATTAGAATCAGCTGATTACAACAGTAAAATTTCACTTGCAGCAACCCGTATCATCTATCAACATTTTCCGCAAAAACCCTTTCTTGAATACGTATAATCTGAGAATAAAGCACTGAATCTATCCATATCTTGTGTCTCCTACATTTCTTGAGAAATTAATTTTTTCCAATCCCATATATGATTTTTCTCATCGATATTACCGATTATTATTAAATTGGAAGTTCTAACCAATAATTCTCATTTCGTTTTATCTTCGTTCACGTCATCCACCATTTTATCGTATTTGTAGTTTTTAAATACAAAGATATATTTTGTTGACGTTTAATAAAATTGTACAATTTGAGGCCAAGAATATCCAAAAAGCCATGAATCTCGTTAATATTTAACAATTTGACAGGCCTGTATGTGAGTAGATGAATTAATTTGGTTCTAAAATCTTGTTCGTATATGTCTATTCTTACAAGGGTCTTATCTATGGGTTATTGAAATTTAGTCCTAAAATGTACCACTAATAGCAGTGATGCACGTTTCAACTTTCAGTTTAAGATCTCATGGTACTTGCAATATATATGTCTATGTCCGATTTACTCATTTGAAACGTAAAGAGAGCAAAAATGTTTGAATTGAATAATTCGTACAACGCTATTATTGAAGACTTCTTCAAGAAGAGAATCATTTTAAAAAAGCATTATTCAGGTACTTATCTTCTGTAGTCCATTTAGGCTATGTTTGTTGTGTACAACCTGTGTACAATAATGATTTCATGATTCCAACAATCACACTCTAGTCTCAAGTGCATACATCAGAATTGCCTATACTACGTATTAAAACATTAACTCATGAAATAAATCAACATTAGAGCCTAGACTATTAGATGTCAAAAACTACAGATCAAAGTTTCAGAACCACTGAGATTTGCTACTCTCCCCAATGCACTTGTCATCAAGAAAATATTTCATATCCAATTTTGTATACCAATTGAATAGGAACATCCACACTAAATAAGAAATTAGTGACTTTTGATCTTGTAATAAAATGACATGTATTATACAGAATATTTACGTACAGTTTATTTCAGTAATATGCTATAATTTACATTTTTCAAAATAAATGATGACAATCGATATTTTCATCATCGTTCTCACCCAAGCTTAGTGTGTTTCATCAGCTCAATGCCGCTTCTAGTAGAATTACTCTCTACATAACCTCAAATACGATGTTATTTAAGTTCATTGAGTGATGTATGATCAATATCTTTCAACAAGTACAAAATATTGATTGATGGCTCCATTATCGTAATATTATAATCAGTTGATTATTGCTTGTTTCATTGTTGACTCAAGCAAAATGTTCGATTGGCTGGGTTTATCAAGTCTTCAACTCAAATTTATTCAACTGAAAGAGATGTGAAAATAGCATAAACTAAACTATTACCAAACAGTATTGAAAATCTAAATAAATACTCGTGTATTGTTGAATATTTACCACATGTACCAGCTAGACTATACTTGACATGTTTCAAACTTCATTCAATCACTTATTTCATCCACAACAGAGAAACATCATATATTACAATATCTCTTGATCATAAGAATCGATTTCTTCATAACAATTATATGTTGAAATCATTCTATAACTTAGCCAACAAATAATCCATTTTGCGATCAGGCATATTCTGCGTTAAAAATGCATGAATATCGTGACATATTACTTTATTTCAAAAAATGTTTGAGCATAGCCTGAAAAATATTACATAAAATTGTAATTTTGTTAATATTATTCAATTGAACTACTTACTTTCTATTTATTAGATGTGTACATTGTTGAAAACTGGAATTGAAATTTTGCGTAAAAGCGAGTACGCATGTACATTCTTCGCTTGGGAAATAAGTTGGCAATACTGAATTCATTGAAATGTCAAAAAAATAATAATTTCAATATTCAAGCATAATATTAGCTCAAAATGTATCACAAGTGATTTGCTTATGTTTGTTATAGATGGATCAATACATTACTTTGTGAAAATCTTTCTCATTCTGCAATATTCAATGAAATAATATTGAAACCTGAACGTCAAAGCTGACAGATGTCATCGATGTTCAACAATTATTTGTACATGGCTACTATTTTTACGTAAAAGCGAGTACGCATGTACATTCTTCGCTCGGGAAATAAGTTGGCAATACTGAATTTATTGAAATGTCAAAAAAACTGTAATTTTAATATTTAAGCATAATATTAGCTCAAAATGTATCACAAGTGATTTGCTCATGTTTGTTATAGATGTATTAATACATAAATTTGTGAAAATCTTTCTCATTCTGCAATATTCAATAAAATAATATTGAAACCTAAACGTCAAAGCTGACAGATGTCGTCGATGTTCAACAATTATTTGTACATGCCTACTATGTTCAGGAGGAATTTCTGACGGTTTTTGATTTTTTACACGAAACCTATAAGACTGAAAAAATTGAGACCCCCAAAAGGCACTGCTCGTCAAAAATATCAAATTTATAAAAAAAAAATCCTGTCAATCAGAGTTCTCGTTTAGGCTGTAGCCGTGGTTAACTGAAAGTGTATCTTATGCCTTTTAGTATATAAGACTAGCGTTTCGACCTGCTTCGCAGGTCTAAGCGCTAGGCTTCGCAGCTCCATATGTGAACCGCCTCCGGCAAAAATAATTTCTTGATAAGATTAGTTCCGATTATAATTTTAGCCTACAGAATCCTTCTGCTCCATATTATATTACTGCATTCTCTCTTATTCGTGATTTCACTGTTTTTTATAGACAAATCCCAATGTTTTTTTATGTATTTATCTGGAGAGAAATTATTGATTTCAACTCCTTCACAAACTACAGAAACACTAGGCGTCGCAGCTCTATATATGTACCGCCTCTCTGACAAGAATTCTTCTCTTACAAAATCAATCTCGAATGTGAATTGAGCTCACATAATTCCTCTGATTCATATTATATTTCTACATTTTTCTCTGCCCGTGATTGAATTGATTGACAGTTTCCAATGATATCTAGGTAAAGTTCCTTGAGAAAATCATTGATTTCATTCCCTTTAAGGATAAGCGACGAGATGGTGAAATTGTTCCTCTAGTAGAACCATCTTTCCAACCGGGCCTAAGACTATTATTATAAGTAGTTATATAATCATCAATTACAATATATTACATCTTGAGGAACTGATAATAGCTAAATACTTCATTAAGAGTCAACTTCTTACCAATGGTAGTGAGATGCTAGTGCCAAGACCTGTATATAAGACCGTGATGCGTGAACTTACATGCTCTATTTCTGCATGGAAAACTGCAAAAGTCTTACAAATTGCCAATACCACTGTAAAAATACTTTACTCCATGTTTTAAGTTTGCGACAATTTAAGAGTTAGCGGACATAATTTTTTACTTATATATTCATGTTGTTCTTTCTTATTTGCAACGTTTTTCGTCTAACGCATCGTCAACGCTACCATCGACAAACCTTGGCATGCCACGTCCAAATATAAGTATAAAAATTTTAATTTGCATTGATAATAATTATATCCCTACTTTAAAAAAATTCATCCAGCTCTATAATCAATAGAATAAAACCGCTAATAATTTTAGGAAATGCTTTAGGTGAATGTTGTGCCAATTCATTTGGGGATCAATCTAAGTTATTTTATATCTTTTGATAAATACCACCGTTGATCAAATAAAGGCAAGAAACTCAAACATTCCATCAATGAAGTTTTGGTATTACAGATTGAAAGTACCTTATTTATAAATATGAACTTATTTTTCGGATAAAAAACTTGAATATGAAATTTCAGTCAAAGATTTCTAGGCGTTCTCAAGTACTCGTGTTTTGAGACATAGACAAACAACGACTGACTCCCTTTTGAATCATGTTTTTGGGCTCAGTAGGGTCTAAAAAGTGAAGATTCATTGAAAGCGACAACTGTCCTTATACTTTCTTGTAAATGCGTCTCAATGGTTGATTTTAATTTTAATTTTGAATGGAGTTGCATACCAATATATACATCAACTACCTGAACAGATCTAATTTGAGTCTTCTGACTGCATGAATTCAGTTATGATGTTATTGATGTCTGATGCACGACTAACAGTAGATGGAACTGTCTGATAGTAAAGTACAATTTTGTGCTATTGTAAAACTGGTTCAGAAGACTTAAATCGAAGTAGCACATTTTCAACTGAAATAGATCATAATTTCAATAAAATAACAATAATTCCATAATACAGTTCGGTTAAGAACGGTCCAAAGATTCTTATGGGACTATGATTCTAGCCTTCCGATTGACCATGATGCGAACCAGTTTTACATAAGCACAATAACACTTGGCTATGTGTCAGTTATATCATTTATCAGTTGCTCATCAATTATCATAAACAGATTATTTTGAAGATTCAAATTTGCTTCCATTCGGTTAATATGTGATTATATTTGTTGCTCTTATTTCTTGAATTTATTTCTTGCAAACTTGTTGTGAAACCTATATTCATTGTGAGTGGATCATATTCGCATTTCAGTCTATTGAAAGACTTAAATCGTAATGCCGTAAGAGCCCTTGGACCATTCATGACATAAATGAACTATAGAAGAAAATACTTTTGATCACTTCTAACAATTATTCATTGAACTTGATACTTTCCCTGCAATATACTATTTCATACATTGTTATCCATTATACAGATTGATACAATATTTTAGAATCTGCTGTCTCATCATAAATTTAAAATATTCTCATGTCACGACATTCAAATTTTTCGTGAACATATAAAATTTCATTTTCTCACATCGCTTAAACAATAAGTATTGTAAAAGCTGTAGAATATTTGATAGAAAAAAATACGAATACAAATTACGGCTCACTTTTATGCTAGGAACCTAGTGACGTGCGCATGCGCGTACCTTGTACATGTATTGCTATAGTCAGTGGCTTTCAAACAAAGAGCATTCCACCTAAATACATACAAGTGTGTGGCTCGCTGACAATAATGATTTTTTTTCAAAACTAGTTGGCTTATAAGGCTTGGTTCAAGTTTTATTCTGGCTGTTTTTTTTTTAACTGAAAAAACACTAATTTACTGTTTTCCAATACTACTTGACCTTGAAAAGCTCGGTTTAGGTCGAGTTTTGTATTTTTTGAACTAAAAAACACTGATTCACTGTTTTCCAATACTTATTGGCCTGGAAAGCTCGTTTTAGGTTATGTTAAAGTTGCTTTTTCTTGAATGTAAAATACTAGTCCCCACCGTTCTAGTGCCACTGGAAAATTTCTTTGAATCTCTGTGGCGCCATCTCTTTTTACTTTTATAACTACCACTAGGTTCCTATTGTAAAAATCTACCAAAATCACTTATGGTCTAATGGAAGACTCTATTCGCATACGAAAGTTTAATAGAATAACATCACTTCTAGATTTCAAATTGGTTTGTAGCAACAGATTGATAATTGACAACTGACGCATGCGCACAAACGGTTTAGAAGTGTATGCGTACGTTCCGTTTGTATCTCAAAGTTTGAGAGAGAATGAATAGTGACAAATGATACTTCCATCATCTTTTTCACCCAAGCTTATCGTGTTTTATCAGCTCAATGCAGTTTTTAGGAGAAATATAGAAATACTACAAGTACGAAATTGATAGAACTATCTATACTATGATATGAATTTGTGTCATCATATTGTAACATGATCCATCTGATGATTCAGAGATTATTGTACAAAATATTTAGGTACAGTTAGTTCCTTAAGAAATATTTGATTCATATTTTTGAACAAATAAAAAATTCAGATTGATGGCCCCATTGTCGTAATCTAATGTTATTACTCTATTTGATCCATTGTTAGGTTATGGACTGATGGTTCTCATCAATTTTGATCAATGTAAACTCCTATTCGTTGATTCAATTGAATTTTCAATGTATTGGCTTCATTGATTGGAAGGGATTTTATAATCTGCTGATGATTGCATGTTTCATTGTTGTACCTCAACAAAATGTACGATTGGATTGGTTGGTCCTTGCAATATATGTGTTAATGTCTGATTCATACATTTAAAACGTAGAAAGAGCACCTTACTAATATTTTAATGGAATATTATGTACAAAATTATCATTAAGAACTCCTTGAGAAGTTGAGTATCTTCTGGGTACATATCTTCTGTAATCCATATAGGATGTATTTGTTGTATACAACAATGTACTCTAATTCAACAATGACATTCTAGTCTCTAGTGCATACATCAGATTTGTCTACTACGCATTGAATCATTGGCTCATGAATAAACATCAGAGCCTAGGCTATTAGATGTCAGAAACTTCAGATCGAAATCTTAGAACTACTGGGATTTGCTACTCTTTCCAATGAACTTGATATAGCCAAGGATCTTCCAACGGTATATAGCAGTATGATATAATTGTCTTTATATCAAACTTTGAATGAATATTTTCAGTATATGTACATCGATCGAATTTTTGGGATCGAAAGCAGAATCATCAAGTAATTATCTCTTATCATTTTCCATTTCATTTACCTAGTGAATAGGAACATCCATAATAAATATCAAATTGGTCACTTTTTTTATAGTATACAGAATATATACGTTTAATCCATTCGAGTAATATTTTATTATTTGAATCGTCCACACCCAAGCTTATCGTGTTTCATCAGCTCAATGCAGTTTTCAGGAGAATTATTTTCCACATAACCTCAAATAAAAAGTTGATGAGAATATTTATTTTTTTATTGCAGAATATTTATCACATGTATCAAACTATAGTCACTTGAGATATTTCAAGTGGCATTTAATCTTCAGTACTTATTTTACAGGAAATCAATATTGTAAATCAGGATATAGATCGTATCTAGAAAATAGTATATTCAAATGATGGATCGTCAGAAAATGAATGAATCAGTATTAGTGAATTGAATTCATATCACTCAAGCAGACGTTTCAAATCTTATTAATTCTTCTCCAGTACCTACAAATAATTAGATTTTCTTCAATAATATCACCACAAAACTATAATTTTGTGATTAGATAGGTACCAAGTAGACTGACTGAACTTCTCTTCAACCTGCAGCGCTAATTATGAATTTATTGTATGCATGTTTCTGAAATATTCTCAAATATAAGATAAATTGTCTAGTGTATTAATGAATACATGCTTATGGTCTATTCATCTCAAATACTTTTCTTGATGATTTATTCGACTCTACGATATAAAATACGGAGTAAGTTGGATAATTATGAATACATACCAATGAATAACCTTATTCCGTTGATGATCCTGAATGGATATATTCGATTTGAGAAATATCTAAAAAAAATTGTCGCAAAAGCCAGAATACTTCTTATAAATAAGGCTGGGCAACAACGATCATTACCACTATTACCAGTTCAATAATATAACAGAGTAATTGATGGTGTGTTAATACAATAACGACGATGATTGAAATGTTATGCTCGTCCTCATAGTGGTAATAAAGCAGAACTTATTGATACGCTAGGATGACAATTATTTTCATATTAGGTTCAAATTATTCAATACAATATTAATTCTGAATACAGAGGGTAATAATCCAAGAATTCAGTAATAGATCACATTTAAACATTCTGGACATAATTTCAGATACTTTTGCTTCGTTGATTTGATAAGTTTTCGACGAAATTCAAGACAAGGCTTTGGGAAGCTAACTAAATAATATTAATTGTCCAAAAATCACTTACTACGCATATCGCTGTGACATATTCCATAACAACAGCGCTATTTTGCCCCTTTGTGAACTGATAACAATATTTATTTTCATTAAAAAGCTTGTATTATTATTTTACTGTAAATATATATCAAAATTGTAGTAAATATGAATCTCTTAAAATCTCACATTGAAAACATAGTATTAACGGCTTATCTACGTATTAAGTGCCCAAGAAACATGGCGGATGTCCAGGCATGCGCACAAAAAAATTCCAATTATGGAAAGAGCTATTGTTGGCATCTTATATAAAAGTAAGTTTCTTGATTGAAAGAATTGATTTCCTGATAACAATTGGAATCATAATCATCGAGCATTCTGCTATAGCAGCTTCCAATAAATCTTCGAGCATAACCTAGAAAATATTACATAAAGTTACACTTAAATTACAAAAATAAGTTTCTTGATTATTATAATCGATTTCCTTATAACAATTACATGTTGAAATCATCTTGAAACTTATGCGATCGCTTGTTTGAAAGGATTTATATTGTACGAGATATGCCTGTTTTCTCTTTAGTGTTGAAAATGCATAGTATTGTGACATTATACTTTATTCCAAAAAAAGTTTGAATATAGCCTAAAAAATATTACATAAGATTGTCATTTTGTTAATATTATTCAATTAAACTACTTACTTTCTATTTATGAGATGTGTACATTGATGTGAACTGTCATTGACTGCAAATGCGAGTCCGCATGTGCAGTTTCTGCTCATGAAATAAGTTGGCAATACTGACGTTTTATTGAATGTCAAAAAATTTATTTCTATTAAAATAAGCTTGATGGAAGCTTCAAATACATTACAAATTATCCATTTGAATATTTTATTCATATAACAATACATAATATGTATATTAAATAGTGAATTTTGTGATATTTTGAGAAATATTTCAAATACCTGTATGTCAAACTTGACAGAAGCGACCCGATGTTCATTAATTTTTTGTCAGGGATAACTTGAGAATATTCTGACGGCCGGTGAACTGTCATTTTTGACAATTGTAATCGATGGTTTTGGCCTTCTCCTGTGATTACTATATATGTGATGGTATTCAAATATATAAAAGGCACTAGTCCTCATTAAGATGTATTGAATAGAGAAGAAATGAACAAAATTAAATATACCGTTTAAGCTGTAGCGATGGATAAAAATTTTTTTGGGAACATACAACTGACAGTTCTAATTCAAAAAATTTAAGCAAATTAGTATATAGGACTAGCGCTTGGCCTGCTACGCAGGCCTAAGCCCTAGGCTTCGCAGCTCGATATGTGAACCGCCACCGGCAAAAATTTTGTCTCTATAAGATGAATTCCAAATATATTTTTAGCCCACAGAATCCTCCTGCTCCATATTATATTTGTGCATTTTCTCCTACTCGTGATTTCACTGTTTTTTATTGACAACTCTCAATATTATTTCATGTATTCATCAATCGGATAAATTGATTCCAACTCTTCTACGAATTACAAAGTCTAAATTCAAAACTTCACAGCGAGATAACATGTCTGTGCCATGTTTCGCATATTCTCAGTCATTGCTTTACTGTTTTCAAATACAAATTAGAGTATTAGTTATTACAACTCATGTAATCCTTCTGTTTTATCTTGACGACATACTTACATCCTCACAATTCGCTTTGCTCGTCAATTTGTATGTAATCACTATCTTTTTATCTCGTTTGCAATTCTCAATATTATCTTGAATATATATGGTTGATAATGCTGACTGAGATGATGCATGTACATCGAATATACAAAAAGATGGTTACTCCAGGTGAAACCGAGAATATCGAGTGGAAAAGTGAAATATAATTTCAGTTGAAATTCTGTGTTTTCATCACTTACTCCCATTATCCTAAATATTTCTCTCAGGAGAATCATTTTGTTGATTACTTCCATGAATTAGCGTATCTGATTTCTGAGCTCAATTGCGAGATTGATAGCCCGCCTATTAGGCAGGACTATTTTCTCCGTAGTAACATTTTTTCCTCATAGATTGTATTCTAAATCACTGCTCTGAGTCTGAATTACTCAGCTCCAATTGTGCATTCAAAGAAACATGCATGTTTCACGTTCCTCCAGTAATAATTTTGGAGCTCACGCACTTTGATATACTTTTGCCTCCCATGTTTTTTATCCATTCAGTCACTACTCTGGCACTCAAAAGCCCACGCTACATGTTTTGACTCCTCATATATAGCTACAATATTCAATTTCTTCTGGAATTGTGATAATTCTTGTCTTAAAATCAATTCAACATGTGTCTCAAATCCTTCTTCGATAAGAATAACATTTCCCCTCCAAAATAGCTAATTAAAAAAAAAATCCACTTGGATATATTTCAACTATTTTCTATTCCAATTGAGAGCACTTCAAAGTTATTATGGGGCAACGATTCAAGTATTTTAATTGGCCGATATACGAATCAATCTTACATAAGCGAAAACAACGGCTTTGGCTATCCGTCAGTTGCATCAACTCATAGCCGTTCATTAATCATGATAAATGAATTTGTGCAGTATGAAAATTCAGTTTGCATATAGAAATATAATCCTATTTTTTCTATTTCATCCATTGGATTTATTCAAAAGAGCATTTATTGTAAATAAATTGTGTTTATATCTCCGCCAATCAGAAGGCTTTAATCATGGTCCCATAGGAGTCTTTGCACCGTTCCCAGCTAGAATAAGCTATGAAATATTCCACATTACTTTGCAATGTACGTCCACCCAAAAAAAGCCTAAAACTATTTCTGTTATGTGAATTTTTTTTTTTTGGAATGTCAGAAAATTAAAACTGTTATACGCTAATGAAATGCAATCACCAGAGAATTTATCTCTTCCTTAACTACGCATTGGAACATTAGTAGAATATTAAGATACAGAGATTGATAAATATTGGGGCCTAGATAATGAGATGCTGAGAACTCGAGATCCAAATTTCAGAACTTCTCACATGATTCTTGGGAATTTTGGAAGCACAAAGTTATGACAACTCCAAAATGTCCAAATAAAATTGAACATTGTTGTGTGAGAAAAATGGAATATATAGTTTTGTCTCAGTGTAAGTATGCTGGATTGGTGATTTTGAAGTTGTGGGGTCGAGTCCTACCGACGTAGAAGAAGTTGGTAGAATTTCTACTGAATTATAATGTACTCTGTGACGTACTCTCCAAGAGTAAGAACTAAGAGTACCCGTATTTTGACGAATGGTAGCAGTACTCTCAGAGAATATCAGTTAATTTCACAGATTGCCTGGTGCACTCTTACCAGATGAAAGGCGTGACTGATACTCATTTACCTATCATATTTAAAATATACCGTTTTCTGAGAGAAACTATGCTTTAATAATCTTTTTCAAATTCATCAAACGTTGATGAAATTACTCGAATTGATTCCATTTTTAGAAGAAATGATGGAAAATTTACAAGAAAAATTAAACTATGCCAACAATGAAACAGTTTTTTCGAGATATTACGTGGCTTACTCAAGAACTTCTAAGCATGCGGAATAAGTATTTTCCTATTGTGACTGTAGAAAAATACTTCTTTGGTTCTTTCACCTGATTTATCAAAAAAGTACTCTATATTTCTCCCAAAGTTATACAAACTGGAAAAATATTCTCTAATAATATTGACTTCTCAATTCATTATCTTCCAATTTATGATATCACACACACATTTTTACGGAATAAATTATATTGAGTGTGAGCACACTATTTCTTTCAAAACAACGCTGCTAGGGCTTTTACTCCATCAAATACAAAAACTTTCAGTATTTATTCTCAACCAATGTCTTCTTGATTAGAACTAAAAATTATTACAAATTTGAATTGACATCAATTCTTTCATAATCACCCTGAATAATACACTAATTGTCCAATATTCCAGTTAAAAACAGTCCAAGAGCTCGTATGGGACAACGATTCAATCTACCATGCTGGTAAAAATACAGACACGATTCACTTCCAGTAAATATACATAATTTGGACCACACTCTTTGAAAATTGGATTAAGTCATAAGAGCAATAGTTATATACATATACCATTCAAAAAAAATCCAATTTGAATCTTCCGTCTGCATACATTCGATAAAAATATTTCATGCACGACTAACAGTTTATGTTAGCCAAGTACGATTCTGTGCTGATGTAAAATTAGTTTGCATTTCTGCCTATCAGAGATCTCTAATCGGAGTCCTATAAGAGCCTTGAGCAGGACTCAACTGAAATAGACTGTATTTTGATGAGAACAACATTATTCTAATGGTCATTTTGATTAAGAACTGTCCAACGATTGTTATGGGACTACGATTCAAGCGTTCTGATTGACTTATATTTGAACTAATTCCACAATAGCACAATAATAGCACTTAGTTTGTCAGTTGCTCATTAATTATCATGAACAGATTGGTTCAAAGATTGAAATTTGTATCCATCCAAGTAATATGTGGGTATACTCCTTGCTTTTATTTCTTGGATTCAATCAAAGCAAAGTTGTTGTGAACTTTGAATTCATTGTGAGTGAATCATGTTCGCGGCTCAGTCATTCAGAAGACTTGAATCTTAATGCCGTGGGAGCTCTTGGACTGTTCTTAAAACACATGAACTATAGGCGAAAGTGCTATTGATAACTTCTAATAATTATTAATTGGACTTGATACATTTTCTGCAACGTACTATTCCATACATTGTTACCTATTATACAAAATGATACAATCTTTTAGAGTCTATTATTGTCTCATTTTCAATTTGAAACAGTTTTTCTGCCATGGCATTCTGGTATCTGTGAATATATAAGAAATTTTTTTCTAAAAACGATGTTTTTGCAATTTTTGGCCTTTTTATCCAAGCTGAAATGAAATATTCCTTGAAAAAAGTCAATCCAATATTTGTAAATCTAATTCATCAGAAAGTGACATTGAATACTTTTCTTGACAACGTTAATGATCATGGAATCCTGCAGCAGCTGCTTCTCTCACCGCAAGTTCATAATTTCTGCTTCAGGATCTCTACCGCGGGGGAACAATTCCTCAAGAATCACGTAAACAAAACATGAGTCATCCTTAACACAATAATCATTGTATAAGCTATAAAATGTTTCACAGAAAAAAATGAAAATGGGAAATAATTTACGCTCAAATACATCAACAAAACTTTCATTCACATGGAAAAGTTCAATAAAATTAGCTCCCGATAATCTCACTTCTAGACTACGTATACCTCTGCAGCAGTCGATTTGCAATGGACAACTGACGCATCCGCACAAACAGTCCAGAAGCAGAGGCCTTCAAAATGACTGAATCTCTGAGTCTTATAAACAATACCCTGATCTTGAATTCTGATTCACAATGATTCTATTCCAATATTTTGATGTATATCTAGTCTACATCTATATTGGAATGGAGATGAACTATCCCAAGTAACAATTATGACCAAATATGACGTCGATACGACGTCACATTTTTAGTCATAATCGCGTCAGCAAG
The DNA here is from genome assembly GCA_963989225.1 of Dromius quadrimaculatus. NCBI lineage: Eukaryota > Metazoa > Arthropoda > Insecta > Coleoptera > Carabidae > Dromius > Dromius quadrimaculatus. Next base: position 23,057,393 of record OZ022331.1, on the reverse strand, counting down.
ACGTCAATGCGTGGAGCTATATGACGTCATATTATGACGTAAGTTTGACGTCATATTATGACGTAAGTATCAAAACCTAAGAAAAAATTAATCACCATGACAAGAAAAGAACTGATCGTCAAGCATCTGTGAATTCTGGACCAATTTCTGTATACCTTCGGGTTATTTATTCAAATGTTGTGACCATGACAATAGTGTCAATAGCCGGCACTGCAGCAATTGAGTCGAAATTTGAAAAATGCACCATTATATAGAGTCATCCTGGAAAACAATTTCATATGATTTTCAGTAATTCAAGATTCAACACTATTACTCAGATCCTATCAATCATCAGCTTTGTAGCTAGAAAAATTTTTAATAACAGTTATGAAATTCGAAAATATCTTTTATGATACATCTGTTTCTAGATTTTAAAATTCTTTTAAATCGATAGCAAATTATTCAATGTGTTGGATATACGATGAGTCACCTTTTTCTAATTTTAATATCGATACCTACCTTCCAATAACTTTAAAAAAACTCTTGAGTGGAGCAATATCATGTAAACAAACAAATGAACCTCCCTGAACTGAACTACAAAAGAAAGACGATTGGTTTGGTGATAGCTTGATATTTCAATAGTCCGAATCTTACCAAAGATTTCCGAACTGTTGTACTAGATGCGGGAGGCCTCCGAGCAAAAAGTCAAATATGTTACCCTTTGAATGCTTGTAACCCAAATAAATAGAGGATCAGGCTCTTCACTTTTATTGATAGACTGCTTAGAGAGATTTATAGGAATAAATAAGATTTTATCTACACTGGAATATAAAAGCCGAACACACCTAATTTATATTTCATAACTTAACTTGTTCATAATTCCCATAATTGAACACTGATCTCTATATAATAATTTATAACTTCATATCTAGATAACCGATACTCATAATGTCGACTTTGAGTCATAAAATGAATGCTGGGATGAAAATGTTACATACGTCACAACATGACGTCGAACTCACGTCATAAAGTGACGTTGAGCTGAAAAATGAGACTCAATTGGTTGGAAACGTAAGCGCAAAGTACACTGATTGAAAAAATAAGTATGATTTCTCAAAACGCTGAAACATAACGTCAAATTATGACGTCTGTTCAACATTCTATGACGTCAAGAAATGACGTCAATTCGAGACCACAATTTGACTTAAAATGTGACGTCGATTCAACGTCTTATGACGTCGAAATATGACCGTCAGCTTATGACTTCATTATGACCAAAATCTGACGTCACATTCTGGTCGAGGGTCAGTCATTGTTACTTGGGATTATTCTGGCTTCATTAAATAGATTATTGTCAGTCATAAAACGTATTCCAAATCCACTATCCTATCATATTTGTAGTGTGTGGATACAAAAATATATGTTTATGTACAAATTGAGGCGAATAATATTTGAAAAGTCATAAATAGTCGGATAGAATTAGCATATCTTGGAAAAAAGATAACATATCCCATTTGACATTTTTTGTCATTTTTTCGAAAATTCATAACTTGTATTGTATTTATTATTTAGACTTTAAATTTTGACAGAATGTGGGTAAAGAATGATTCTAACACATGCATCAAATTTTCAGAAGATCGATTGTGAACTTTTGAAGATATGTTGGAAAAACTGAAAGAAGGCTCTTCCGAAAAACGGCCATTGAGAAGTTGTTAGATAACGTACACTAATTTTACAAAAAGCTTTCATTTTTTAAAGAAATACTCTACAATGTACCCGAATGGCCTTCTCTTTGAGCAAGTGAAAGTATGAAAAAAAAATCGATTGCAAAAAACCGCACTTCTGCGATAACGATTTTTGGAGTATCAACAATTATAGAGAAGGCTTCATGAGTCGTTATTGTGTTATTGTTTATTGACCATTGACCGCAAGAATACGGTTTCTTAAGCAATGCTTCTATCGCAACGTTATGATTCTTCACATGAGCAGTAGAATGACGGAGACTGACTGATTTTCGAACGACACTGATTCTTCCCTCACCAAACAGCCTTGATTGCTGCTGCTGCTCTCCAACTCTCTTCTCTCTCTTGCCTCTATCCAAACGGCCTCTAATATTGCTGCTTGATGTCGTTCCCCTCTCTCCACCTCTTACCTGAGCGGCCAATACAGCAAGTGAATGACGCATGGCAATAATACTGCCCTTTCGTAATTCATCGTAACATATTATACCAATCTTCAATCTAGTTCTTATTTCCACATGATTTTTTGTTGGAGAAGGCTTCATATACACTTATTGGACTTCCAATTATATATTAAATATAAGTAGTACATTGCTCTTCACAAAAAACTACGGAAACTATTCCTTGTATTGGTGAAATGCGATTTTTGCAATCGATCTTTTCTATACTCACACTTGCTCAAAAGAGACGCCATCTAGTCACTTTGTGGAGTAACTCTTGACAAAGGAAATGCAATCTGTGAAATTGATCTTTGCTGGCCAACCATTTTTTATAGCCTGTTTCCGGCAGGGCCTTTTTTGGGTTTTTTCAACATTTCTCAAAAAGTTCACAATCGATCTTCTGAAAAATTTGATGCGTATTTTAAAAGCTACTCTACTCACATTCTGTCAGAATTTTGAGTCCCAATAACACATACAATGCAAGTGAGGAATTTCTGAAAAAATGACAAAAAAATAAGGATTTTTTGCAGTCAACCCAAAAGCAGCTGGACTGATCCAAATTCAAAGGAACTTACTTGATTCGTCTTTCTATTGCGTACTTTTTCTAGCAGAACACTATTTTTTGTCAGATGCGTAGTTTTTTAACAGAACGCAAAAAACCGTTTTTGCAGTTTTTTACCTTCTTTTGACAGCCTTTCTGACATTGTAGCCGCGTACAAATAGAATATGTTATTTGTCACGTTATGAACTAACAAATACAGAAAAAAATTTAAATTATCAATCTTCTTGATTCAAGCATGTATTTGCGCTAATTCTGCCAAGCTAAAATCTCATTTTCATTTAACAGAATGACAGACCTATATATAAATTGATGAGATAAATCTGTTTCTGAGATCTAGTTCGTATATGTCTATCACTGCGGGGGGTCGTATCTAATAGTTATAGAAATTTGATTCTAAAATCTGCCACTATGGGCAGTGATGCGCGTCCTAACTTCTAGTTTCTGATTTTATAGTCCTTGCAGTATATTTATCAATGTCCGTATCAAAAACTAATCCATCCATTCGACACGTAGATAGAGCACTCTTCAAATGTTCAAATGGAATAAAACGTACAATATTATTATTTAAGATTTCTACAAGAAGAGTATCTTTTGGAAATATATTTGTCCGAGTACATATTTCTCTGTTCGTTTCGTACAACAATTAACTCTTGATACCAACAATCACACTCTAGTACCTAGTGCTTATGGAAAGAATGAAAATTAGAGCCTAGAATATTAGATGACAGAAATTAGATGTCATAACTTTATATGACTCAGTTTTTTGATACAGACTGATGATTCTCACAAATTTTGATTATTGTAAACACTTATTTGTTCATTCGTTGGAGTTTTCAAAGTGTTAGCTTCATTGATAGCAAAAGGATATTATAGTCAGCTCTTGATTGCTTGTTCTATTGTTGTATTTGGACAGAATGTTCGATTGGCTGGGTTCATCAAGATCCAAATTCAAATTTATTCAACTAAAAGAAGTGTGAGATCAGCATAAACCAAACTATCAATGAACAATATTGAAAATCAGAATAGATACTCGTGTATTGTTGAATTTGTACCACATGTATCTACCAAACTGTAATTGACATGTTTCAAATTCCATTCAATCTTCAATACTCATTCCATCCACAACAGAGAAACATCGTGAATTGGAATATCGTATCCAGAAAATAGTATAATTAAATGATGGATCTTTAAATGACAGATAATCGGTATCAGTAATTAAAATTCACATCACTTGAGCAAGCGTTTTAAGTCTCATTGATTATTCTTTAGTGCCTACGAACAGTTAGGTTTCTTCCAACAATATCATTACAAATCAATTACTGAGAGTACCACTTCTTCAATCTCTTGAATTTATTGTATGCACGTTTCCTACAATATTTGTGAATGTGAAATAAATTGTCCAGTGTATTAATAATTACATGCCCATATTTCACTATTCTTCAAGATTTGATCCAAGAATTTATCCAATTCTACGGTACGAAATACAATTTTGGTTAAATAATTATAAAAACATACCCATGAGTAACCTTATTTTGTTCCGTCTTTGATTATTCACTAAATTCATCAAGTGAAAATTTTATTTATCCGAAATGATTCTCAAAATTTATGTATACGCTTTCAACAATATCTTAAAATGTCAAAAAGTTGAAATGTCATTTCAACAATTGAATATTAACATCAAGTCGCAATGATCAGAGCAGGACCAGCCACATTGGAACGATATTAAATGCTACAAACCCCGCAGCTTATGATATCCACGCATAAACGCCTGATAGAATGTAGAAAAAAAATGTCTCAATCGAGTAGGGACCATAAAAGTATTTTTCCGAATCAAGGTAGGGCCTCTAGATAGAATTTGCTACAGAACGCAGGCTGACTCAATCCGGCACTGTCGCAGAAGCCACGTTTACATTAGAGCGAAACAACTAATAAATGTTGAATATATACATTATTTAAAACAACTTTTCAGTGAATAAAATGCATCAGATGACATTTGCTCACGACTATTATGTACTAAACTATCATTTAAATTCATGTAGACTCAGTAGATTTTATGAAATCTATAGAAATATTTTTCAGTTTGACATGTCAAAGTGACGTTTTCGAAATACAGTAAAAAGCATGAATCACAGTAGAGCGACAAAATTTAAAAAAGTTGTACTTATAAATTATTCAAAATACCTTTTTAACAATTTAATTGTATCACAGGACATTTGCTCATGCATATTAAACATTAAACTAATGTTAAAATTGACGTAAAAATAACAGAAATAATAAAATTTATAAAAATGTTTTCGAAATTGAAATGTCAAAATGACGTGTGATTTTGTATACCCCTGTTGAATAGATGAATAAAAGATAGGGGCACGCTGATCCACGCAAATTTTCGTCGTTTTTAATTTTTCCTGCAAATACTATAAGTACCAAAAATATGAGACCCCCGGAAGGCACTCGTCCTAATAAAGATGTATCAAATAAAAAAAAATTCAGAAAAATCCATCAATAAATACAGGCTGTAGAAGTGGACAAAAAAGTGACGAATCTATACCCAGAGTGGAACATAAGGCTTTTAGTATATAGTAAACTAGCGTTTCGACCTGCTTCGCAGGTCTAAGCGCTAGGCTTCGCAGCTCCATATGTGAACCGCCTCCGGCAAAAATAATTTCTTGATAAGATTAGTTCCGATTATAATTTTAGCCTACAGAATCCTTCTGCTCCATATTATATTACTGCATTCTCTCTTATTCGTGATTTCACTGTTTTTTATAGACAAATCCCAATGTTTTTTTATGTATTTATCTGGAGAGAAATTATTGATTTCAACTCCTTCACAAACTACAGAAACACTAGGCGTCGCAGCTCTATATATGTACCGCCTCTCTGACAAGAATTCTTCTCTTACAAAATCAATCTCGAATGTGAATTGAGCTCACATAATTCCTCTGATTCATATTATATTTCTACACTTTTCTCTGCCCGTGATTGAATTGATTGACAGTTTCCAATGATATCTAGGTAAAGTTCCTTGAGAAAATCATTGATTTCATTCCCTTTAAGGATAAGCGACGAGATGGTGAAATTGTTCCTCTAGTAGAACCATCTTTCCAACCGGGCCTAAGACTATTATTATAAGTAGTTACATAATCATCAATTACAATATATTACATCTTGAGGAACTGATAATAGCTAAATACTTCATTAAGAGTCAACTTCTTACCAATGGTAGTGAGATGCTAGTGCCAAGACCTGTATATAAGACCGTGATGCGTGAACTTACATGCTCTATTTCTGCATGGAAAACTGCAAAAGTCTTACAAATTGCCAATACCACTGTAAAAATACTTTACTCCATGTTTTAAGTTTGCGACAATTTAAGAGTTAGCGGACATAATTTTTTACTTATATATTCATGTTGTTCTTTCTTATTTGCAACGTTTTTCGTCTAACGCATCGTCAACGCTACCATCGACAAACCTTGGCATGCCACGTCCAAATATAAGTATAAAAATTTTAATTTGCATTGATAATAATTATATCCCTACTTTAAAAAAATTCATCCAGCTCTATAATCAATAGAATAAAACCGCTAATAATTTTAGGAAATGCTTTAGGTGAATGTTGTGCCAATTCATTTGGGGATCAATCTAAGTTATTTTATATCTTTTGATAAATACCACCGTTGATCAAATAAAGGCAAGAAACTCAAACATTCCATCAATGAAGTTTTGGTATTACAGATTGAAAGTACCTTATTTATAAATATGAACTTATTTTTCGGATAAAAAACTTGAATATGAAATTTCAGTCAAAGATTTCTAGGCGTTCTCAAGTACTCGTGTTTTGAGACATAGACAAACAACGACTGACTCCCTTTTGAATCATGTTTTTGGGCTCAGTAGGGTCTAAAAAGTGAAGATTCATTGAAAGCGACAACTGTCCTTATACTTTCTTGTAAATGCGTCTCAATGGTTGATTTTAATTTTAATTTTGAATGGAGTTGCATACCAATATATACATCAACTACCTGAACAGATCTAATTTGAGTCTTCTGACTGCATGAATTCAGTTATGATGTTATTGATGTCTGATGCACGACTAACAGTAGATGGAACTGTCTGATAGTAAAGTACAATTTTGTGCTATTGTAAAACTGGTTCAGAAGACTTAAATCGAAGTAGCACATTTTCAACTGAAATAGATCATAATTTCAATAAAATAACAATAATTCCATAATACAGTTCGGTTAAGAACGGTCCAAAGATTCTTATGGGACTATGATTCTAGCCTTCCGATTGACCATGATGCGAACCAGTTTTACATAAGCACAATAACACTTGGCTATGTGTCAGTTATATCATTTATCAGTTGCTCATCAATTATCATAAACAGATTATTTTGAAGATTCAAATTTGCTTCCATTCGGTTAATATGTGATTATATTTGTTGCTCTTATTTCTTGAATTTATTTCTTGCAAACTTGTTGTGAAACCTATATTCATTGTGAGTGGATCATATTCGCATTTCAGTCTATTGAAAGACTTAAATCGTAATGCCGTAAGAGCCCTTGGACCATTCATGACATAAATGAACTATAGAAGAAAATACTTTTGATCACTTCTAACAATTATTCATTGAACTTGATACTTTCCCTGCAATATACTATTTCATACATTGTTATCCATTATACAGATTGATACAATATTTTAGAATCTGCTGTCTCATCATAAATTTAAAATATTCTCATGTCACGACATTCAAATTTTTCGTGAACATATAAAATTTCATTTTCTCACATCGCTTAAACAATAAGTATTGTAAAAGCTGTAGAATATTTGATAGAAAAAAATACGAATACAAATTACGGCTCACTTTTATGCTAGGAACCTAGTGACGTGCGCATGCGCGTACCTTGTACATGTATTGCTATAGTCAGTGGCTTTCAAACAAAGAGCATTCCACCTAAATACATACAAGTGTGTGGCTCGCTGACAATAATGATTTTTTTTCAAAACTAGTTGGCTTATAAGGCTTGGTTCAAGTTTTATTCTGGCTGTTTTTTTTTTAACTGAAAAAACACTAATTTACTGTTTTCCAATACTACTTGACCTTGAAAAGCTCGGTTTAGGTCGAGTTTTGTATTTTTTGAACTAAAAAACACTGATTCACTGTTTTCCAATACTTATTGGCCTGGAAAGCTCGTTTTAGGTTATGTTAAAGTTGCTTTTTCTTGAATGTAAAATACTAGTCCCCACCGTTCTAGTGCCACTGGAAAATTTCTTTGAATCTCTGTGGCGCCATCTCTTTTTACTTTTATAACTACCACTAGGTTCCTATTGTAAAAATCTACCAAAATCACTTATGGTCTAATGGAAGACTCTATTCGCATACGAAAGTTTAATAGAATAACATCACTTCTAGATTTCAAATTGGTTTGTAGCAACAGATTGATAATTGACAACTGACGCATGCGCACAAACGGTTTAGAAGTGTATGCGTACGTTCCGTTTGTATCTCAAAGTTTGAGAGAGAATGAATAGTGACAAATGATACTTCCATCATCTTTTTCACCCAAGCTTATCGTGTTTTATCAGCTCAATGCAGTTTTTAGGAGAAATATAGAAATACTACAAGTACGAAATTGATAGAACTATCTATACTATGATATGAATTTGTGTCATCATATTGTAACATGATCCATCTGATGATTCAGAGATTATTGTACAAAATATTTAGGTACAGTTAGTTCCTTAAGAAATATTTGATTCATATTTTTGAACAAATAAAAAATTCAGATTGATGGCCCCATTGTCGTAATCTAATGTTATTACTCTATTTGATCCATTGTTAGGTTATGGACTGATGGTTCTCATCAATTTTGATCAATGTAAACTCCTATTCGTTGATTCAATTGAATTTTCAATGTATTGGCTTCATTGATTGGAAGGGATTTTATAATCTGCTGATGATTGCATGTTTCATTGTTGTACCTCAACAAAATGTACGATTGGATTGGTTGGTCCTTGCAATATATGTGTTAATGTCTGATTCATACATTTAAAACGTAGAAAGAGCACCTTACTAATATTTTAATGGAATATTATGTACAAAATTATCATTAAGAACTCCTTGAGAAGTTGAGTATCTTCTGGGTACATATCTTCTGTAATCCATATAGGATGTATTTGTTGTATACAACAATGTACTCTAATTCAACAATGACATTCTAGTCTCTAGTGCATACATCAGATTTGTCTACTACGCATTGAATCATTGGCTCATGAATAAACATCAGAGCCTAGGCTATTAGATGTCAGAAACTTCAGATCGAAATCTTAGAACTACTGGGATTTGCTACTCTTTCCAATGAACTTGATATAGCCAAGGATCTTCCAACGGTATATAGCAGTATGATATAATTGTCTTTATATCAAACTTTGAATGAATATTTTCAGTATATGTACATCGATCGAATTTTTGGGATCGAAAGCAGAATCATCAAGTAATTATCTCTTATCATTTTCCATTTCATTTACCTAGTGAATAGGAACATCCATAATAAATATCAAATTGGTCACTTTTTTTATAGTATACAGAATATATACGTTTAATCCATTCGAGTATTATTTTATTATTTGAATCGTCCACACCCAAGCTTATCGTGTTTCATCAGCTCAATGCAGTTTTCAGGAGAATTATTTTCCACATAACCTCAAATAAAAAGTTGATGAGAATATTTATTTTTTTATTGCAGAATATTTATCACATGTACCAAACTATAGTCACTTGAGATATTTCAAGTGGCATTTAATCTTCAGTACTTATTTTACAGGAAATCAATATTGTAAATCAGGATATAGATCGTATCTAGAAAATAGTATATTCAAATGATGGATCGTCAGAAAATGAATGAATCAGTATTAGTGAATTGAATTCATATCACTCAAGCAGACGTTTCAAATCTTATTAATTCTTCTCCAGTACCTACAAATAATTAGATTTTCTTCAATAATATCACCACAAAACTATAATTTTGTGATTAGATAGGTACCAAGTAGACTGACTGAACTTCTCTTCAACCTGCAGCGCTAATTATGAATTTATTGTATGCATGTTTCTGAAATATTCTCAAATATAAGATAAATTGTCTAGTGTATTAATGAATACATGCTTATGGTCTATTCATCTCAAATACTTTTCTTGATGATTTATTCGACTCTACGATATAAAATACGGAGTAAGTTGGATAATTATGAATACATACCAATGAATAACCTTATTCCGTTGATGATCCTGACTGGATATATTCGATTTGAGAAATATCTAAAAAAAATTGTCGCAAAAGCCAGAATACTTCTTATAAATAAGGCTGGGCAACAACGATCATTATCACTATTACCAGTACAATAATATAACAGAGTAATTGATGGTGTGTTAATACAATAACGACGATGATTGAAATGTTATGCTCGTCCTCATAGTGGTAATAAAGCAGAACTTATTGATACGCTAGGATGACAATTATTTTCATATTAGGTTCAAATTATTCAATACAATATTAATTCTGAATACAGAGGGTAATAATCCAAGAATTCAGTAATAGATCACATTTAACACATTCTGGACATAATTTCAGATACTTTTGCTTCGTTGATTTGATAAGTTTTCGACGAAATTCAAGACAAGGCTTTGGGAAGCTAACTAAATAATATTAATTGTCCAAAAATCACTTACTACGCATATCGCTGTGACATATTCCATAACAACAGCGCTATTTTGCCCCTTTGTGAACTGATAACAATATTTATTTTCATTAAAAAGCTTGTATTATTATTTTACTGTAAATATATATCAAAATTGTAGTAAATATGAATCTCTTAAAATCTCACATTGAAAACATAGTATTAACGGCTTATCTACGTATTAAGTGCCCAAGAAACATGGCGGATGTCCAGGCATGCGCACAAAAAAATTCCAATTATGGAAAGAGCTATTGTTGGCATCTTATATAGAAGTAAGTTTCTTGATTGAAAGAATTGATTTCCTGATAACAATTGGAATCATAATCATCGAGCATTCTGCTATAGCAGCTTCCAATAAATCTTCGAGCATAACCTAGAAAATATTACATAAAGTTACACTTAAATTACAAAAATAAGTTTCTTGATTATTATAATCGATTTCCTTATAACAATTACATGTTGAAATCATCTTGAAACTTATGCGATCGCTTGTTTGAAAGGATTTATATTGTACGAGATATGCCTGTTTTCTCTTTAGTGTTGAAAATGCATAGTATTGTGACATTATACTTTATTCCAAAAAAAGTTTGAATATAGCCTAAAAAATATTACATAAGATTGTCATTTTGTTAATATTATTCAATTAAACTACTTACTTTCTATTTATGAGATGTGTACATTGATGTGAACTGTCATTGACTGCAAATGCGAGTCCGCATGTGCAGTTTCTGCTCATGAAATAAGTTGGCAATACTGACGTTTTATTGAATGTCAAAAAATTTATTTCTATTAAAATAAGCTTGATGGAAGCTTCAAATACATTACAAATTATCCATTTGAATATTTTATTCATATAACAATACATAATATGTATATTAAATAGTGAATTTTGTGATATTTTGAGAAATATTTCAAATACCTGTATGTCAAACTTGACAGAAGCGACCCGATGTTCATTAATTTTTTGTCAGGGATAACTTGAGAATATTCTGACGGCCGGTGAACTGTCATTTTTGACAATTGTAATCGATGGTTTTGGCCTTCTCCTGTGATTACTATATATGTGATGGTATTCAAATATATAAAAGGCACTAGTCCTCATTAAGATGTATTGAATAGAGAAGAAATGAACAAAATTAAATATACCGTTTAAGCTGTAGCGATGGATAAAAATTTTTTTGGGAACATACAACTGACAGTTCTAATTCAAAAAATTTAAGCAAATTAGTATATAGGACTAGCGCTTGGCCTGCTACGCAGGCCTAAGCCCTAGGCTTCGCAGCTCGATATGTGAACCGCCACCGGCAAAAATTTTGTCTCTATAAGATGAATTCCAAATATATTTTTAGCCCACAGAATCCTCCTGCTCCATATTATATTTGTGCATTTTCTCCTACTCGTGATTTCACTGTTTTTTATTGACAACTCTCAATATTATTTCATGTATTCATCAATCGGATAAATTGATTCCAACTCTTCTACGAATTACAAAGTCTAAATTCAAAACTTCACAGCGAGATAACATGTCTGTGCCATGTTTCGCATATTCTCAGTCATTGCTTTACTGTTTTCAAATACAAATTAGAGTATTAGTTATTACAACTCATGTAATCCTTCTGTTTTATCTTGACGACATACTTACATCCTCACAATTCGCTTTGCTCGTCAATTTGTATGTAATCACTATCTTTTTATCTCGTTTGCAATTCTCAATATTATCTTGAATATATATGGTTGATAATGCTGACTGAGATGATGCATGTACATCGAATATACAAAAAGATGGTTACTCCAGGTGAAACCGAGAATATCGAGTGGAAAAGTGAAATATAATTTCAGTTGAAATTCTGTGTTTTCATTACTTACTCCCATTATCCTAAATATTTCTCTCAGGAGAATCATTTTGTTGATTACTTCCATGAATTAGCGTATCTGATTTCTGAGCTCAATTGCGAGATTGATAGCCCGCCTATTAGGCAGGACTATTTTCTCCGTAGTAACATTTTTTCCTCATAGATTGTATTCTAAATCACTGCTCTGAGTCTGAATTACTCAGCTCCAATTGTGCATTCAAAGAAACATGCATGTTTCACGTTCCTCCAGTAATAATTTTGGAGCTCACGCACTTTGATATACTTTTGCCTCCCATGTTTTTTATCCATTCAGTCACTACTCTGGCACTCAAAAGCCCACGCTACATGTTTTGACTCCTCATATATAGCTACAATATTCAATTTCTTCTGGAATTGTGATAATTCTTGTCTTAAAATCAATTCAACATGTGTCTCAAATCCTTCTTCGATAAGAATAACATTTCCCCTCCAAAATAGCTAATTAAAAAAAAAATCCACTTGGATATATTTCAACTATTTTCTATTCCAATTGAGAGCACTTCAAAGTTATTATGGGGCAACGATTCAAGTATTTTAATTGGCCGATATACGAATCAATCTTACATAAGCGAAAACAACGGCTTTGGCTATCCGTCAGTTGCATCAACTCATAGCCGTTCATTAATCATGATAAATGAATTTGTGCAGTATGAAAATTCAGTTTGCATATAGAAATATAATCCTATTTTTTCTATTTCATCCATTGGATTTATTCAAAAGAGCATTTATTGTAAATAAATTGTGTTTATATCTCCGCCAATCAGAAGGCTTTAATCATGGTCCCATAGGAGTCTTTGCACCGTTCCCAGCTAGAATAAGCTATGAAATATTCCACATTACTTTGCAATGTACGTCCACCCAAAAAAAGCCTAAAACTATTTCTGTTATGTGAATTTTTTTTTTTTGGAATGTCAGAAAATTAAAACTGTTATACGCTAATGAAATGCAATCACCAGAGAATTTATCTCTTCCTTAACTACGCATTGGAACATTAGTAGAATATTAAGATACAGAGATTGATAAATATTGGGGCCTAGATAATGAGATGCTGAGAACTCGAGATCCAAATTTCAGAACTTCTCACATGATTCTTGGGAATTTTGGAAGCACAAAGTTATGACAACTCCAAAATGTCCAAATAAAATTGAACATTGTTGTGTGAGAAAAATGGAATATATAGTTTTGTCTCAGTGTAAGTATGCTGGATTGGTGATTTTGAAGTTGTGGGGTCGAGTCCTACCGACGTAGAAGAAGTTGGTAGAATTTCTACTGAATTATAATGTACTCTGTGACGTACTCTCCAAGAGTAAGAACTAAGAGTACCCGTATTTTGACGAATGGTAGCAGTACTCTCAGAGAATATCAGTTAATTTCACAGATTGCCTGGTGCACTCTTACCAGATGAAAGGCGTGACTGATACTCATTTACCTATCATATTTAAAATATACCGTTTTCTGAGAGAAACTATGCTTTAATAATCTTTTTCAAATTCATCAAACGTTGATGAAATTACTCGAATTGATTCCATTTTTAGAAGAAATGATGGAAAATTTACAAGAAAAATTAAACTATGCCAACAATGAAACAGTTTTTTCGAGATATTACGTGGCTTACTCAAGAACTTCTAAGCATGCGGAATAAGTATTTTCCTATTGTGACTGTAGAAAAATACTTCTTTGGTTCTTTCACCTGATTTATCAAAAAAGTACTCTATATTTCTCCCAAAGTTATACAAACTGGAAAAATATTCTCTAATAATATTGACTTCTCAATTCATTATCTTCCAATTTATGATATCACACACACATTTTTACGGAATAAATTATATTGAGTGTGAGCACACTATTTCTTTCAAAACAACGCTGCTAGGGCTTTTACTCCATCAAATACAAAAACTTTCAGTATTTATTCTCAACCAATGTCTTCTTGATTAGAACTAAAAATTATTACAAATTTGAATTGACATCAATTCTTTCATAATCACCCTGAATAATACACTAATTGTCCAATATTCCAGTTAAAAACAGTCCAAGAGCTCGTATGGGACAACGATTCAATCTACCATGCTGGTAAAAATACAGACACGATTCACTTCCAGTAAATATACATAATTTGGACCACACTCTTTGAAAATTGGATTAAGTCATAAGAGCAATAGTTATATACATATACCATTCAAAAAAAATCCAATTTGAATCTTCCGTCTGCATACATTCGATAAAAATATTTCATGCACGACTAACAGTTTATGTTAGCCAAGTACGATTCTGTGCTGATGTAAAATTAGTTTGCATTTCTGCCTATCAGAGATCTCTAATCGGAGTCCTATAAGAGCCTTGAGCAGGACTCAACTGAAATAGACTGTATTTTGATGAGAACAACATTATTCTAATGGTCATTTTGATTAAGAACTGTCCAACGATTGTTATGGGACTACGATTCAAGCGTTCTGATTGACTTATATTTGAACTAATTCCACAATAGCACAATAATAGCACTTAGTTTGTCAGTTGCTCATTAATTATCATGAACAGATTGGTTCAAAGATTGAAATTTGTATCCATCCAAGTAATATGTGGGTATACTCCTTGCTTTTATTTCTTGGATTCAATCAAAGCAAAGTTGTTGTGAACTTTGAATTCATTGTGAGTGAATCATGTTCGCGGCTCAGTCATTCAGAAGACTTGAATCTTAATGCCGTGGGAGCTCTTGGACTGTTCTTAAAACACATGAACTATAGGCGAAAGTGCTATTGATAACTTCTAATAATTATTAATTGGACTTGATACATTTTCTGCAACGTACTATTCCATACATTGTTACCTATTATACAAAATGATACAATCTTTTAGAGTCTATTATTGTCTCATTTTCAATTTGAAACAGTTTTTCTGCCATGGCATTCTGGTATCTGTGAATATATAAGAAATTTTTTTCTAAAAACGATGTTTTTGCAATTTTTGGCCTTTTTATCCAAGCTGAAATGAAATATTCCTTGAAAAAAGTCAATCCAATATTTGTAAATCTAATTCATCAGAAAGTGACATTGAATACTTTTCTTGACAACGTTAATGATCATGGAATCCTGCAGCAGCTGCTTCTCTCACCGCAAGTTCATAATTTCTGCTTCAGGATCTCTACCGCGGGGGAACAATTCCTCAAGAATCACGTAAACAAAACATGAGTCATCCTTAACACAATAATCATTGTATAAGCTATAAAATGTTTCACAGAAAAAAATGAAAATGGGAAATAATTTACGCTCAAATACATCAACAAAACTTTCATTCACATGGAAAAGTTCAATAAAATTAGCTCCCGATAATCTCACTTCTAGACTACGTATACCTCTGCAGCAGTCGATTTGCAATGGACAACTGACGCATCCGCACAAACAGTCCAGAAGCAGAGGCCTTCAAAATGACTGAATCTCTGAGTCTTATAAACAATACCCTGATCTTGAATTCTGATTCACAATGATTCTATTCCAATATTTTGATGTATATCTAGTCTACATCTATATTGGAATGGAGATGAACTATCCCAAGTAACAATTATGACCAAATATGACGTCGATACGACGTCACATTTTTAGTCATAATCGCGTCAGCAAGACGTCAATGCGTGGAGCTATATGACGTCATATTATGACGTAAGTTTGACGTCATATTATGACGTAAGTATCAAAACCTAAGAAAAAATTAATCACCATGACAAGAAAAGAACTGATCGTCAAGCATCTGTGAATTCTGGACCAATTTCTGTATACCTTCGGGTTATTTATTCAAATGTTGTGACCATGACAATAGTGTCAATAGCCGGCACTGCAGCAATTGAGTCGAAATTTGAAAAATGCACCATTATATAGAGTCATCCTGGAAAACAATTTCATATGATTTTCAGTAATTCAAGATTCAACACTATTACTCAGATCCTATCAATCATCAGCTTTGTAGCTAGAAAAATTTTTAATAACAGTTATGAAATTCGAAAATATCTTTTATGATACATCTGTTTCTAGATTTTAAAATTCTTTTAAATCGATAGCAAATTATTCAATGTGTTGGATATACGATGAGTCACCTTTTTCTAATTTTAATATCGATACCTACCTTCCAATAACTTTAAAAAAACTCTTGAGTGGAGCAATATCATGTAAACAAACAAATGAACCTCCCTGAACTGAACTACAAAAGAAAGACGATTGGTTTGGTGATAGCTTGATATTTCAATAGTCCGAATCTTACCAAAGATTTCCGAACTGTTGTACTAGATGCGGGAGGCCTCCGAGCAAAAAGTCAAATATGTTACCCTTTGAATGCTTGTAACCCAAATAAATAGAGGATCAGGCTCTTCACTTTTATTGATAGACTGCTTAGAGAGATTTATAGGAATAAATAAGATTTTATCTACACTGGAATATAAAAGCCGAACACACCTAATTTATATTTCATAACTTAACTTGTTCATAATTCCCATAATTGAACACTGATCTCTATATAATAATTTATAACTTCATATCTAGATAACCGATACTCATAATGTCGACTTTGAGTCATAAAATGAATGCTGGGATGAAAATGTTACATACGTCACAACATGACGTCGAACTCACGTCATAAAGTGACGTTGAGCTGAAAAATGAGACTCAATTGGTTGGAAACGTAAGCGCAAAGTACACTGATTGAAAAAATAAGTATGATTTCTCAAAACGCTGAAACATAACGTCAAATTATGACGTCTGTTCAACATTCTATGACGTCAAGAAATGACGTCAATTCGAGACCACAATTTGACTTAAAATGTGACGTCGATTCAACGTCTTATGACGTCGAAATATGACCGTCAGCTTATGACTTCATTATGACCAAAATCTGACGTCACATTCTGGTCGAGGGTCAGTCATTGTTACTTGGGATTATTCTGGCTTCATTAAATAGATTATTGTCAGTCATAAAACGTATTCCAAATCCACTATCCTATCATATTTGTAGTGTGTGGATACAAAAATATATGTTTATGTACAAATTGAGGCGAATAATATTTGAAAAGTCATAAATAGTCGGATAGAATTAGCATATCTTGGAAAAAAGATAACATATCCCATTTGACATTTTTTGTCATTTTTTCGAAAATTCATAACTTGTATTGTATTTATTATTTAGACTTTAAATTTTGACAGAATGTGGGTAAAGAATGATTCTAACACATGCATCAAATTTTCAGAAGATCGATTGTGAACTTTTGAAGATATGTTGGAAAAACTGAAAGAAGGCTCTTCCGAAAAACGGCCATTGAGAAGTTGTTAGATAACGTACACTAATTTTACAAAAAGCTTTCATTTTTTAAAGAAATACTCTACAATGTACCCGAATGGCCTTCTCTTTGAGCAAGTGAAAGTATGAAAAAAAAATCGATTGCAAAAAACCGCACTTCTGCGATAACGATTTTTGGAGTATCAACAATTATAGAGAAGGCTTCATGAGTCGTTATTGTGTTATTGTTTATTGACCATTGACCGCAAGAATACGGTTTCTTAAGCAATGCTTCTATCGCAACGTTATGATTCTTCACATGAGCAGTAGAATGACGGAGACTGACTGATTTTCGAACGACACTGATTCTTCCCTCACCAAACAGCCTTGATTGCTGCTGCTGCTCTCCAACTCTCTTCTCTCTCTTGCCTCTATCCAAACGGCCTCTAATATTGCTGCTTGATGTCGTTCCCCTCTCTCCACCTCTTACCTGAGCGGCCAATACAGCAAGTGAATGACGCATGGCAATAATACTGCCCTTTCGTAATTCATCGTAACATATTATACCAATCTTCAATCTAGTTCTTATTTCCACATGATTTTTTGTTGGAGAAGGCTTCATATACACTTATTGGACTTCCAATTATATATTAAATATAAGTAGTACATTGCTCTTCACAAAAAACTACGGAAACTATTCCTTGTATTGGTGAAATGCGATTTTTGCAATCGATCTTTTCTATACTCACACTTGCTCAAAAGAGACGCCATCTAGTCACTTTGTGGAGTAACTCTTGACAAAGGAAATGCAATCTGTGAAATTGATCTTTGCTGGCCAACCATTTTTTATAGCCTGTTTCCGGCAGGGCCTTTTTTGGGTTTTTTCAACATTTCTCAAAAAGTTCACAATCGATCTTCTGAAAAATTTGATGCGTATTTTAAAAGCTACTCTACTCACATTCTGTCAGAATTTTGAGTCCCAATAACACATACAATGCAAGTGAGGAATTTCTGAAAAAATGACAAAAAAATAAGGATTTTTTGCAGTCAACCCAAAAGCAGCTGGACTGATCCAAATTCAAAGGAACTTACTTGATTCGTCTTTCTATTGCGTACTTTTTCTAGCAGAACACTATTTTTTGTCAGATGCGTAGTTTTTTAACAGAACGCAAAAAACCGTTTTTGCAGTTTTTTACCTTCTTTTGACAGCCTTTCTGACATTGTAGCCGCGTACAAATAGAATATGTTATTTGTCACGTTATGAACTAACAAATACAGAAAAAAATTTAAATTATCAATCTTCTTGATTCAAGCATGTATTTGCGCTAATTCTGCCAAGCTAAAATCTCATTTTCATTTAACAGAATGACAGACCTATATATAAATTGATGAGATAAATCTGTTTCTGAGATCTAGTTCGTATATGTCTATCACTGCGGGGGGTCGTATCTAATAGTTATAGAAATTTGATTCTAAAATCTGCCACTATGGGCAGTGATGCGCGTCCTAACTTCTAGTTTCTGATTTTATAGTCCTTGCAGTATATTTATCAATGTCCGTATCAAAAACTAATCCATCCATTCGACACGTAGATAGAGCACTCTTCAAATGTTCAAATGGAATAAAACGTACAATATTATTATTTAAGATTTCTACAAGAAGAGTATCTTTTGGAAATATATTTGTCCGAGTACATATTTCTCTGTTCGTTTCGTACAACAATTAACTCTTGATACCAACAATCACACTCTAGTACCTAGTGCTTATGGAAAGAATGAAAATTAGAGCCTAGAATATTAGATGACAGAAATTAGATGTCATAACTTTATATGACTCAGTTTTTTGATACAGACTGATGATTCTCACAAATTTTGATTATTGTAAACACTTATTTGTTCATTCGTTGGAGTTTTCAAAGTGTTAGCTTCATTGATAGCAAAAGGATATTATAGTCAGCTCTTGATTGCTTGTTCTATTGTTGTATTTGGACAGAATGTTCGATTGGCTGGGTTCATCAAGATCCAAATTCAAATTTATTCAACTAAAAGAAGTGTGAGATCAGCATAAACCAAACTATCAATGAACAATATTGAAAATCAGAATAGATACTCGTGTATTGTTGAATTTGTACCACATGTATCTACCAAACTGTAATTGACATGTTTCAAATTCCATTCAATCTTCAATACTCATTCCATCCACAACAGAGAAACATCGTGAATTGGAATATCGTATCCAGAAAATAGTATAATTAAATGATGGATCTTTAAATGACAGATAATCGGTATCAGTAATTAAAATTCACATCACTTGAGCAAGCGTTTTAAGTCTCATTGATTATTCTTTAGTGCCTACGAACAGTTAGGTTTCTTCCAACAATATCATTACAAATCAATTACTGAGAGTACCACTTCTTCAATCTCTTGAATTTATTGTATGCACGTTTCCTACAATATTTGTGAATGTGAAATAAATTGTCCAGTGTATTAATAATTACATGCCCATATTTCACTATTCTTCAAGATTTGATCCAAGAATTTATCCAATTCTACGGTACGAAATACAATTTTGGTTAAATAATTATAAAAACATACCCATGAGTAACCTTATTTTGTTCCGTCTTTGATTATTCACTAAATTCATCAAGTGAAAATTTTATTTATCCGAAATGATTCTCAAAATTTATGTATACGCTTTCAACAATATCTTAAAATGTCAAAAAGTTGAAATGTCATTTCAACAATTGAATATTAACATCAAGTCGCAATGATCAGAGCAGGACCAGCCACATTGGAACGATATTAAATGCTACAAACCCCGCAGCTTATGATATCCACGCATAAACGCCTGATAGAATGTAGAAAAAAAATGTCTCAATCGAGTAGGGACCATAAAAGTATTTTTCCGAATCAAGGTAGGGCCTCTAGATAGAATTTGCTACAGAACGCAGGCTGACTCAATCCGGCACTGTCGCAGAAGCCACGTTTACATTAGAGCGAAACAACTAATAAATGTTGAATATATACATTATTTAAAACAACTTTTCAGTGAATAAAATGCATCAGATGACATTTGCTCACGACTATTATGTACTAAACTATCATTTAAATTCATGTAGACTCAGTAGATTTTATGAAATCTATAGAAATATTTTTCAGTTTGACATGTCAAAGTGACGTTTTCGAAATACAGTAAAAAGCATGAATCACAGTAGAGCGACAAAATTTAAAAAAGTTGTACTTATAAATTATTCAAAATACCTTTTTAACAATTTAATTGTATCACAGGACATTTGCTCATGCATATTAAACATTAAACTAATGTTAAAATTGACGTAAAAATAACAGAAATAATAAAATTTATAAAAATGTTTTCGAAATTGAAATGTCAAAATGACGTGTGATTTTGTATACCCCTGTTGAATAGATGAATAAAAGATAGGGGCACGCTGATCCACGCAAATTTTCGTCGTTTTTAATTTTTCCTGCAAATACTATAAGTACCAAAAATATGAGACCCCCGGAAGGCACTCGTCCTAATAAAGATGTATCAAATAAAAAAAAATTCAGAAAAATCCATCAATAAATACAGGCTGTAGAAGTGGACAAAAAAGTGACGAATCTATACCCAGAGTGGAACATAAGGCTTTTAGTATATAGTAAACTAGCGTTTCGACCTGCTTCGCAGGTCTAAGCGCTAGGCTTCGCAGCTCCATATGTGAACCGCCTCCGGCAAAAATAATTTCTTGATAAGATTAGTTCCGATTATAATTTTAGCCTACAGAATCCTTCTGCTCCATATTATATTACTGCATTCTCTCTTATTCGTGATTTCACTGTTTTTTATAGACAAATCCCAATGTTTTTTTATGTATTTATCTGGAGAGAAATTATTGATTTCAACTCCTTCACAAACTACAGAAACACTAGGCGTCGCAGCTCTATATATGTACCGCCTCTCTGACAAGAATTCTTCTCTTACAAAATCAATCTCGAATGTGAATTGAGCTCACATAATTCCTCTGATTCATATTATATTTCTACACTTTTCTCTGCCCGTGATTGAATTGATTGACAGTTTCCAATGATATCTAGGTAAAGTTCCTTGAGAAAATCATTGATTTCATTCCCTTTAAGGATAAGCGACGAGATGGTGAAATTGTTCCTCTAGTAGAACCATCTTTCCAACCGGGCCTAAGACTATTATTATAAGTAGTTACATAATCATCAATTACAATATATTACATCTTGAGGAACTGATAATAGCTAAATACTTCATTAAGAGTCAACTTCTTACCAATGGTAGTGAGATGCTAGTGCCAAGACCTGTATATAAGACCGTGATGCGTGAACTTACATGCTCTATTTCTGCATGGAAAACTGCAAAAGTCTTACAAATTGCCAATACCACTGTAAAAATACTTTACTCCATGTTTTAAGTTTGCGACAATTTAAGAGTTAGCGGACATAATTTTTTACTTATATATTCATGTTGTTCTTTCTTATTTGCAACGTTTTTCGTCTAACGCATCGTCAACGCTACCATCGACAAACCTTGGCATGCCACGTCCAAATATAAGTATAAAAATTTTAATTTGCATTGATAATAATTATATCCCTACTTTAAAAAAATTCATCCAGCTCTATAATCAATAGAATAAAACCGCTAATAATTTTAGGAAATGCTTTAGGTGAATGTTGTGCCAATTCATTTGGGGATCAATCTAAGTTATTTTATATCTTTTGATAAATACCACCGTTGATCAAATAAAGGCAAGAAACTCAAACATTCCATCAATGAAGTTTTGGTATTACAGATTGAAAGTACCTTATTTATAAATATGAACTTATTTTTCGGATAAAAAACTTGAATATGAAATTTCAGTCAAAGATTTCTAGGCGTTCTCAAGTACTCGTGTTTTGAGACATAGACAAACAACGACTGACTCCCTTTTGAATCATGTTTTTGGGCTCAGTAGGGTCTAAAAAGTGAAGATTCATTGAAAGCGACAACTGTCCTTATACTTTCTTGTAAATGCGTCTCAATGGTTGATTTTAATTTTAATTTTGAATGGAGTTGCATACCAATATATACATCAACTACCTGAACAGATCTAATTTGAGTCTTCTGACTGCATGAATTCAGTTATGATGTTATTGATGTCTGATGCACGACTAACAGTAGATGGAACTGTCTGATAGTAAAGTACAATTTTGTGCTATTGTAAAACTGGTTCAGAAGACTTAAATCGAAGTAGCACATTTTCAACTGAAATAGATCATAATTTCAATAAAATAACAATAATTCCATAATACAGTTCGGTTAAGAACGGTCCAAAGATTCTTATGGGACTATGATTCTAGCCTTCCGATTGACCATGATGCGAACCAGTTTTACATAAGCACAATAACACTTGGCTATGTGTCAGTTATATCATTTATCAGTTGCTCATCAATTATCATAAACAGATTATTTTGAAGATTCAAATTTGCTTCCATTCGGTTAATATGTGATTATATTTGTTGCTCTTATTTCTTGAATTTATTTCTTGCAAACTTGTTGTGAAACCTATATTCATTGTGAGTGGATCATATTCGCATTTCAGTCTATTGAAAGACTTAAATCGTAATGCCGTAAGAGCCCTTGGACCATTCATGACATAAATGAACTATAGAAGAAAATACTTTTGATCACTTCTAACAATTATTCATTGAACTTGATACTTTCCCTGCAATATACTATTTCATACATTGTTATCCATTATACAGATTGATACAATATTTTAGAATCTGCTGTCTCATCATAAATTTAAAATATTCTCATGTCACGACATTCAAATTTTTCGTGAACATATAAAATTTCATTTTCTCACATCGCTTAAACAATAAGTATTGTAAAAGCTGTAGAATATTTGATAGAAAAAAATACGAATACAAATTACGGCTCACTTTTATGCTAGGAACCTAGTGACGTGCGCATGCGCGTACCTTGTACATGTATTGCTATAGTCAGTGGCTTTCAAACAAAGAGCATTCCACCTAAATACATACAAGTGTGTGGCTCGCTGACAATAATGATTTTTTTTCAAAACTAGTTGGCTTATAAGGCTTGGTTCAAGTTTTATTCTGGCTGTTTTTTTTTTAACTGAAAAAACACTAATTTACTGTTTTCCAATACTACTTGACCTTGAAAAGCTCGGTTTAGGTCGAGTTTTGTATTTTTTGAACTAAAAAACACTGATTCACTGTTTTCCAATACTTATTGGCCTGGAAAGCTCGTTTTAGGTTATGTTAAAGTTGCTTTTTCTTGAATGTAAAATACTAGTCCCCACCGTTCTAGTGCCACTGGAAAATTTCTTTGAATCTCTGTGGCGCCATCTCTTTTTACTTTTATAACTACCACTAGGTTCCTATTGTAAAAATCTACCAAAATCACTTATGGTCTAATGGAAGACTCTATTCGCATACGAAAGTTTAATAGAATAACATCACTTCTAGATTTCAAATTGGTTTGTAGCAACAGATTGATAATTGACAACTGACGCATGCGCACAAACGGTTTAGAAGTGTATGCGTACGTTCCGTTTGTATCTCAAAGTTTGAGAGAGAATGAATAGTGACAAATGATACTTCCATCATCTTTTTCACCCAAGCTTATCGTGTTTTATCAGCTCAATGCAGTTTTTAGGAGAAATATAGAAATACTACAAGTACGAAATTGATAGAACTATCTATACTATGATATGAATTTGTGTCATCATATTGTAACATGATCCATCTGATGATTCAGAGATTATTGTACAAAATATTTAGGTACAGTTAGTTCCTTAAGAAATATTTGATTCATATTTTTGAACAAATAAAAAATTCAGATTGATGGCCCCATTGTCGTAATCTAATGTTATTACTCTATTTGATCCATTGTTAGGTTATGGACTGATGGTTCTCATCAATTTTGATCAATGTAAACTCCTATTCGTTGATTCAATTGAATTTTCAATGTATTGGCTTCATTGATTGGAAGGGATTTTATAATCTGCTGATGATTGCATGTTTCATTGTTGTACCTCAACAAAATGTACGATTGGATTGGTTGGTCCTTGCAATATATGTGTTAATGTCTGATTCATACATTTAAAACGTAGAAAGAGCACCTTACTAATATTTTAATGGAATATTATGTACAAAATTATCATTAAGAACTCCTTGAGAAGTTGAGTATCTTCTGGGTACATATCTTCTGTAATCCATATAGGATGTATTTGTTGTATACAACAATGTACTCTAATTCAACAATGACATTCTAGTCTCTAGTGCATACATCAGATTTGTCTACTACGCATTGAATCATTGGCTCATGAATAAACATCAGAGCCTAGGCTATTAGATGTCAGAAACTTCAGATCGAAATCTTAGAACTACTGGGATTTGCTACTCTTTCCAATGAACTTGATATAGCCAAGGATCTTCCAACGGTATATAGCAGTATGATATAATTGTCTTTATATCAAACTTTGAATGAATATTTTCAGTATATGTACATCGATCGAATTTTTGGGATCGAAAGCAGAATCATCAAGTAATTATCTCTTATCATTTTCCATTTCATTTACCTAGTGAATAGGAACATCCATAATAAATATCAAATTGGTCACTTTTTTTATAGTATACAGAATATATACGTTTAATCCATTCGAGTAATATTTTATTATTTGAATCGTCCACACCCAAGCTTATCGTGTTTCATCAGCTCAATGCAGTTTTCAGGAGAATTATTTTCCACATAACCTCAAATAAAAAGTTGATGAGAATATTTATTTTTTTATTGCAGAATATTTATCACATGTATCAAACTATAGTCACTTGAGATATTTCAAGTGGCATTTAATCTTCAGTACTTATTTTACAGGAAATCAATATTGTAAATCAGGATATAGATCGTATCTAGAAAATAGTATATTCAAATGATGGATCGTCAGAAAATGAATGAATCAGTATTAGTGAATTGAATTCATATCACTCAAGCAGACGTTTCAAATCTTATTAATTCTTCTCCAGTACCTACAAATAATTAGATTTTCTTCAATAATATCACCACAAAACTATAATTTTGTGATTAGATAGGTACCAAGTAGACTGACTGAACTTCTCTTCAACCTGCAGCGCTAATTATGAATTTATTGTATGCATGTTTCTGAAATATTCTCAAATATAAGATAAATTGTCTAGTGTATTAATGAATACATGCTTATGGTCTATTCATCTCAAATACTTTTCTTGATGATTTATTCGACTCTACGATATAAAATACGGAGTAAGTTGGATAATTATGAATACATACCAATGAATAACCTTATTCCGTTGATGATCCTGAATGGATATATTCGATTTGAGAAATATCTAAAAAAAATTGTCGCAAAAGCCAGAATACTTCTTATAAATAAGGCTGGGCAACAACGATCATTACCACTATTACCAGTTCAATAATATAACAGAGTAATTGATGGTGTGTTAATACAATAACGACGATGATTGAAATGTTATGCTCGTCCTCATAGTGGTAATAAAGCAGAACTTATTGATACGCTAGGATGACAATTATTTTCATATTAGGTTCAAATTATTCAATACAATATTAATTCTGAATACAGAGGGTAATAATCCAAGAATTCAGTAATAGATCACATTTAAACATTCTGGACATAATTTCAGATACTTTTGCTTCGTTGATTTGATAAGTTTTCGACGAAATTCAAGACAAGGCTTTGGGAAGCTAACTAAATAATATTAATTGTCCAAAAATCACTTACTACGCATATCGCTGTGACATATTCCATAACAACAGCGCTATTTTGCCCCTTTGTGAACTGATAACAATATTTATTTTCATTAAAAAGCTTGTATTATTATTTTACTGTAAATATATATCAAAATTGTAGTAAATATGAATCTCTTAAAATCTCACATTGAAAACATAGTATTAACGGCTTATCTACGTATTAAGTGCCCAAGAAACATGGCGGATGTCCAGGCATGCGCACAAAAAAATTCCAATTATGGAAAGAGCTATTGTTGGCATCTTATATAAAAGTAAGTTTCTTGATTGAAAGAATTGATTTCCTGATAACAATTGGAATCATAATCATCGAGCATTCTGCTATAGCAGCTTCCAATAAATCTTCGAGCATAACCTAGAAAATATTACATAAAGTTACACTTAAATTACAAAAATAAGTTTCTTGATTATTATAATCGATTTCCTTATAACAATTACATGTTGAAATCATCTTGAAACTTATGCGATCGCTTGTTTGAAAGGATTTATATTGTACGAGATATGCCTGTTTTCTCTTTAGTGTTGAAAATGCATAGTATTGTGACATTATACTTTATTCCAAAAAAAGTTTGAATATAGCCTAAAAAATATTACATAAGATTGTCATTTTGTTAATATTATTCAATTAAACTACTTACTTTCTATTTATGAGATGTGTACATTGATGTGAACTGTCATTGACTGCAAATGCGAGTCCGCATGTGCAGTTTCTGCTCATGAAATAAGTTGGCAATACTGACGTTTTATTGAATGTCAAAAAATTTATTTCTATTAAAATAAGCTTGATGGAAGCTTCAAATACATTACAAATTATCCATTTGAATATTTTATTCATATAACAATACATAATATGTATATTAAATAGTGAATTTTGTGATATTTTGAGAAATATTTCAAATACCTGTATGTCAAACTTGACAGAAGCGACCCGATGTTCATTAATTTTTTGTCAGGGATAACTTGAGAATATTCTGACGGCCGGTGAACTGTCATTTTTGACAATTGTAATCGATGGTTTTGGCCTTCTCCTGTGATTACTATATATGTGATGGTATTCAAATATATAAAAGGCACTAGTCCTCATTAAGATGTATTGAATAGAGAAGAAATGAACAAAATTAAATATACCGTTTAAGCTGTAGCGATGGATAAAAATTTTTTTGGGAACATACAACTGACAGTTCTAATTCAAAAAATTTAAGCAAATTAGTATATAGGACTAGCGCTTGGCCTGCTACGCAGGCCTAAGCCCTAGGCTTCGCAGCTCGATATGTGAACCGCCACCGGCAAAAATTTTGTCTCTATAAGATGAATTCCAAATATATTTTTAGCCCACAGAATCCTCCTGCTCCATATTATATTTGTGCATTTTCTCCTACTCGTGATTTCACTGTTTTTTATTGACAACTCTCAATATTATTTCATGTATTCATCAATCGGATAAATTGATTCCAACTCTTCTACGAATTACAAAGTCTAAATTCAAAACTTCACAGCGAGATAACATGTCTGTGCCATGTTTCGCATATTCTCAGTCATTGCTTTACTGTTTTCAAATACAAATTAGAGTATTAGTTATTACAACTCATGTAATCCTTCTGTTTTATCTTGACGACATACTTACATCCTCACAATTCGCTTTGCTCGTCAATTTGTATGTAATCACTATCTTTTTATCTCGTTTGCAATTCTCAATATTATCTTGAATATATATGGTTGATAATGCTGACTGAGATGATGCATGTACATCGAATATACAAAAAGATGGTTACTCCAGGTGAAACCGAGAATATCGAGTGGAAAAGTGAAATATAATTTCAGTTGAAATTCTGTGTTTTCATCACTTACT
Organism: Dromius quadrimaculatus; assembly: GCA_963989225.1. Lineage (NCBI taxonomy): Eukaryota > Metazoa > Arthropoda > Insecta > Coleoptera > Carabidae > Dromius > Dromius quadrimaculatus. The sequence goes on along the minus strand of OZ022331.1, from coordinate 23,029,102 downwards.
CCCATTATCCTAAATATTTCTCTCAGGAGAATCATTTTGTTGATTACTTCCATGAATTAGCGTATCTGATTTCTGAGCTCAATTGCGAGATTGATAGCCCGCCTATTAGGCAGGACTATTTTCTCCGTAGTAACATTTTTTCCTCATAGATTGTATTCTAAATCACTGCTCTGAGTCTGAATTACTCAGCTCCAATTGTGCATTCAAAGAAACATGCATGTTTCACGTTCCTCCAGTAATAATTTTGGAGCTCACGCACTTTGATATACTTTTGCCTCCCATGTTTTTTATCCATTCAGTCACTACTCTGGCACTCAAAAGCCCACGCTACATGTTTTGACTCCTCATATATAGCTACAATATTCAATTTCTTCTGGAATTGTGATAATTCTTGTCTTAAAATCAATTCAACATGTGTCTCAAATCCTTCTTCGATAAGAATAACATTTCCCCTCCAAAATAGCTAATTAAAAAAAAAATCCACTTGGATATATTTCAACTATTTTCTATTCCAATTGAGAGCACTTCAAAGTTATTATGGGGCAACGATTCAAGTATTTTAATTGGCCGATATACGAATCAATCTTACATAAGCGAAAACAACGGCTTTGGCTATCCGTCAGTTGCATCAACTCATAGCCGTTCATTAATCATGATAAATGAATTTGTGCAGTATGAAAATTCAGTTTGCATATAGAAATATAATCCTATTTTTTCTATTTCATCCATTGGATTTATTCAAAAGAGCATTTATTGTAAATAAATTGTGTTTATATCTCCGCCAATCAGAAGGCTTTAATCATGGTCCCATAGGAGTCTTTGCACCGTTCCCAGCTAGAATAAGCTATGAAATATTCCACATTACTTTGCAATGTACGTCCACCCAAAAAAAGCCTAAAACTATTTCTGTTATGTGAATTTTTTTTTTTTGGAATGTCAGAAAATTAAAACTGTTATACGCTAATGAAATGCAATCACCAGAGAATTTATCTCTTCCTTAACTACGCATTGGAACATTAGTAGAATATTAAGATACAGAGATTGATAAATATTGGGGCCTAGATAATGAGATGCTGAGAACTCGAGATCCAAATTTCAGAACTTCTCACATGATTCTTGGGAATTTTGGAAGCACAAAGTTATGACAACTCCAAAATGTCCAAATAAAATTGAACATTGTTGTGTGAGAAAAATGGAATATATAGTTTTGTCTCAGTGTAAGTATGCTGGATTGGTGATTTTGAAGTTGTGGGGTCGAGTCCTACCGACGTAGAAGAAGTTGGTAGAATTTCTACTGAATTATAATGTACTCTGTGACGTACTCTCCAAGAGTAAGAACTAAGAGTACCCGTATTTTGACGAATGGTAGCAGTACTCTCAGAGAATATCAGTTAATTTCACAGATTGCCTGGTGCACTCTTACCAGATGAAAGGCGTGACTGATACTCATTTACCTATCATATTTAAAATATACCGTTTTCTGAGAGAAACTATGCTTTAATAATCTTTTTCAAATTCATCAAACGTTGATGAAATTACTCGAATTGATTCCATTTTTAGAAGAAATGATGGAAAATTTACAAGAAAAATTAAACTATGCCAACAATGAAACAGTTTTTTCGAGATATTACGTGGCTTACTCAAGAACTTCTAAGCATGCGGAATAAGTATTTTCCTATTGTGACTGTAGAAAAATACTTCTTTGGTTCTTTCACCTGATTTATCAAAAAAGTACTCTATATTTCTCCCAAAGTTATACAAACTGGAAAAATATTCTCTAATAATATTGACTTCTCAATTCATTATCTTCCAATTTATGATATCACACACACATTTTTACGGAATAAATTATATTGAGTGTGAGCACACTATTTATTTCAAAACAACGCTGCTAGGGCTTTTACTCCATCAAATACAAAAACTTTCAGTATTTATTCTCAACCAATGTCTTCTTGATTAGAACTAAAAATTATTACAAATTTGAATTGACATCAATTCTTTCATAATCACCCTGAATAATACACTAATTGTCCAATATTCCAGTTAAAAACAGTCCAAGAGCTCGTATGGGACAACGATTCAATCTACCATGCTGGTAAAAATACAGACACGATTCACTTCCAGTAAATATACATAATTTGGACCACACTCTTTGAAAATTGGATTAAGTCATAAGAGCAATAGTTATATACATATACCATTCAAAAAAAATCCAATTTGAATCTTCCGTCTGCATACATTCGATAAAAATATTTCATGCACGACTAACAGTTTATGTTAGCCAAGTACGATTCTGTGCTGATGTAAAATTAGTTTGCATTTCTGCCTATCAGAGATCTCTAATCGGAGTCCTATAAGAGCCTTGAGCAGGACTCAACTGAAATAGACTGTATTTTGATGAGAACAACATTATTCTAATGGTCATTTTGATTAAGAACTGTCCAACGATTGTTATGGGACTACGATTCAAGCGTTCTGATTGACTTATATTTGAACTAATTCCACAATAGCACAATAATAGCACTTAGTTTGTCAGTTGCTCATTAATTATCATGAACAGATTGGTTCAAAGATTGAAATTTGTATCCATCCAAGTAATATGTGGGTATACTCCTTGCTTTTATTTCTTGGATTCAATCAAAGCAAAGTTGTTGTGAACTTTGAATTCATTGTGAGTGAATCATGTTCGCGGCTCAGTCATTCAGAAGACTTGAATCTTAATGCCGTGGGAGCTCTTGGACTGTTCTTAAAACACATGAACTATAGGCGAAAGTGCTATTGATAACTTCTAATAATTATTAATTGGACTTGATACATTTTCTGCAACGTACTATTCCATACATTGTTACCTATTATACAAAATGATACAATCTTTTAGAGTCTATTATTGTCTCATTTTCAATTTGAAACAGTTTTTCTGCCATGGCATTCTGGTATCTGTGAATATATAAGAAATTTTTTTCTAAAAACGATGTTTTTGCAATTTTTGGCCTTTTTATCCAAGCTGAAATGAAATATTCCTTGAAAAAAGTCAATCCAATATTTGTAAATCTAATTCATCAGAAAGTGACATTGAATACTTTTCTTGACAACGTTAATGATCATGGAATCCTGCAGCAGCTGCTTCTCTCACCGCAAGTTCATAATTTCTGCTTCAGGATCTCTACCGCGGGGGAACAATTCCTCAAGAATCACGTAAACAAAACATGAGTCATCCTTAACACAATAATCATTGTATAAGCTATAAAATGTTTCACAGAAAAAAATGAAAATGGGAAATAATTTACGCTCAAATACACCAACAAAACTTTCATTCACATGGAAAAGTTCAATAAAATTAGCTCCCGATAATCTCACTTCTAGACTACGTATACCTCTGCAGCAGTCGATTTGCAATGGACAACTGACGCATCCGCACAAACAGTCCAGAAGCATAGGCCTTCAAAATGACTGAATCTCTGAGTCTTATAAACAATACCCTGATCTTGAATTCTGATTCACAATGATTCTATTCCAATATTTTGATGTATATCTAGTCTACATCTATATTGGAATGGAGATGAACTATCCCAAGTAACAATTATGACCAAATATGACGTCGATACGACGTCACATTTTTAGTCATAATCGCGTCAGCAAGACGTCAATGCGTGGAGCTATATGACGTCATATTATGACGTAAGTTTGACGTCATATTATGACGTAAGTATCAAAACCTAAGAAAAAATTAATCACCATGACAAGAAAAGAACTGATCGTCAAGCATCTGTGAATTCTGGACCAATTTCTGTATACCTTCGGGTTATTTATTCAAATGTTGTGACCATGACAATAGTGTCAATAGCCGGCACTGCAGCAATTGAGTCGAAATTTGAAAAATGCACCATTATATAGAGTCATCCTGGAAAACAATTTCATATGATTTTCAGTAATTCAAGATTCAACACTATTACTCAGATCCTATCAATCATCAGCTTTGTAGCTAGAAAAATTTTTAATAACAGTTATGAAATTCGAAAATATCTTTTATGATACATCTGTTTCTAGATTTTAAAATTCTTTTAAATCGATAGCAAATTATTCAATGTGTTGGATATACGATGAGTCACCTTTTTCTAATTTTAATATCGATACCTACCTTCCAATAACTTTAAAAAAATTCTTGAGTGGAGCAATATCATGTAAACAAACAAATGAACCTCCCTGAACTGAACTACAAAAGAAAGACGATTGGTTTGGTGATAGCTTGATATTTCAATAGTCCGAATCTTACCAAAGATTTCCGAACTGTTGTACTAGATGCGGGAGGCCTCCGAGCAAAAAGTCAAATATGTTACCCTTTGAATGCTTGTAACCCAAATAAATAGAGGATCAGGCTCTTCACTTTTATTGATAGACTGCTTAGAGAGATTTATAGGAATAAATAAGATTTTATCTACACTGGAATATAAAAGCCGAACACACCTAATTTATATTTCATAACTTAACTTGTTCATAATTCCCATAATTGAACACTGATCTCTATATAATAATTTATAACTTCATATCTAGATAACCGATACTCATAATGTCGACTTTGAGTCATAAAATGAATGCTGGGATGAAAATGTTACATACGTCACAACATGACGTCGAACTCACGTCATAAAGTGACGTTGAGCTGAAAAATGAGACTCAATTGGTTGGAAACGTAAGCGCAAAGTACACTGATTGAAAAAATAAGTATGATTTCTCAAAACGCTGAAACATAACGTCAAATTATGACGTCTGTTCAACATTCTATGACGTCAAGAAATGACGTCAATTCGAGACCACAATTTGACTTAAAATGTGACGTCGATTCAACGTCTTATGACGTCGAAATATGACCGTCAGCTTATGACTTCATTATGACCAAAATCTGACGTCACATTCTGGTCGAGGGTCAGTCATTGTTACTTGGGATTATTCTGGCTTCATTAAATAGATTATTGTCAGTCATAAAACGTATTCCAAATCCACTATCCTATCATATTTGTAGTGTGTGGATACAAAAATATATGTTTATGTACAAATTGAGGCGAATAATATTTGAAAAGTCATAAATAGTCGGATAGAATTAGCATATCTTGGAAAAAAGATAACATATCCCATTTGACATTTTTTGTCATTTTTTCGAAAATTCATAACTTGTATTGTATTTATTATTTAGACTTTAAATTTTGACAGAATGTGGGTAAAGAATGATTCTAACACATGCATCAAATTTTCAGAAGATCGATTGTGAACTTTTGAAGATATGTTGGAAAAACTGAAAGAAGGCTCTTCCGAAAAACGGCCATTGAGAAGTTGTTAGATAACGTACACTAATTTTACAAAAAGCTTTCATTTTTTAAAGAAATACTCTACAATGTACCCGAATGGCCTTCTCTTTGAGCAAGTGAAAGTATGAAAAAAAAATCGATTGCAAAAAACCGCACTTCTGCGATAACGATTTTTGGAGTATCAACAATTATAGAGAAGGCTTCATGAGTCGTTATTGTGTTATTGTTTATTGACCATTGACCGCAAGAATACGGTTTCTTAAGCAATGCTTCTATCGCAACGTTATGATTCTTCACATGAGCAGTAGAATGACGGAGACTGACTGATTTTCGAACGACACTGATTCTTCCCTCACCAAACAGCCTTGATTGCTGCTGCTGCTCTCCAACTCTCTTCTCTCTCTTGCCTCTATCCAAACGGCCTCTAATATTGCTGCTTGATGTCGTTCCCCTCTCTCCACCTCTTACCTGAGCGGCCAATACAGCAAGTGAATGACGCATGGCAATAATACTGCCCTTTCGTAATTCATCGTAACATATTATACCAATCTTCAATCTAGTTCTTATTTCCACATGATTTTTTGTTGGAGAAGGCTTCATATACACTTATTGGACTTCCAATTATATATTAAATATAAGTAGTACATTGCTCTTCACAAAAAACTACGGAAACTATTCCTTGTATTGGTGAAATGCGATTTTTGCAATCGATCTTTTCTATACTCACACTTGCTCAAAAGAGACGCCATCTAGTCACTTTGTGGAGTAACTCTTGACAAAGGAAATGCAATCTGTGAAATTGATCTTTGCTGGCCAACCATTTTTTATAGCCTGTTTCCGGCAGGGCCTTTTTTGGGTTTTTTCAACATTTCTCAAAAAGTTCACAATCGATCTTCTGAAAAATTTGATGCGTATTTTCAAAGCTACTCTACTCACATTCTGTCAGAATTTTGAGTCCCAATAACACATACAATGCAAGTGAGGAATTTCTGAAAAAATGACAAAAAAATAAGGATTTTTTGCAGTCAACCCAAAAGCAGCTGGACTGATCCAAATTCAAAGGAACTTACTTGATTCGTCTTTCTATTGCGTACTTTTTCTAGCAGAACACTATTTTTTGTCAGATGCGTAGTTTTTTAACAGAACGCAAAAAACCGTTTTTGCAGTTTTTTACCTTCTTTTGACAGCCTTTCTGACATTGTAGCCGCGTACAAATAGAATATGTTATTTGTCACGTTATGAACTAACAAATACAGAAAAAAATTTAAATTATCAATCTTCTTGATTCAAGCATGTATTTGCGCTAATTCTGCCAAGCTAAAATCTCATTTTCATTTAACAGAATGACAGACCTATATATAAATTGATGAGATAAATCTGTTTCTGAGATCTAGTTCGTATATGTCTATCACTGCGGGGGGTCGTATCTAATAGTTATAGAAATTTGATTCTAAAATCTGCCACTATGGGCAGTGATGCGCGTCCTAACTTCTAGTTTCTGATTTTATAGTCCTTGCAGTATATTTATCAATGTCCGTATCAAAAACTAATCCATCCATTCGACACGTAGATAGAGCACTCTTCAAATGTTCAAATGGAATAAAACGTACAATATTATTATTTAAGATTTCTACAAGAAGAGTATCTTTTGGAAATATATTTGTCCGAGTACATATTTCTCTGTTCGTTTCGTACAACAATTAACTCTTGATACCAACAATCACACTCTAGTACCTAGTGCTTATGGAAAGAATGAAAATTAGAGCCTAGAATATTAGATGACAGAAATTAGATGTCATAACTTTATATGACTCAGTTTTTTGATACAGACTGATGATTCTCACAAATTTTGATTATTGTAAACACTTATTTGTTCATTCGTTGGAGTTTTCAAAGTGTTAGCTTCATTGATAGCAAAAGGATATTATAGTCAGCTCTTGATTGCTTGTTCTATTGTTGTATTTGGACAGAATGTTCGATTGGCTGGGTTCATCAAGATCCAAATTCAAATTTATTCAACTAAAAGAAGTGTGAGATCAGCATAAACCAAACTATCAATGAACAATATTGAAAATCAGAATAGATACTCGTGTATTGTTGAATTTGTACCACATGTATCTACCAAACTGTAATTGACATGTTTCAAATTCCATTCAATCTTCAATACTCATTCCATCCACAACAGAGAAACATCGTGAATTGGAATATCGTATCCAGAAAATAGTATAATTAAATGATGGATCTTTAAATGACAGATAATCGGTATCAGTAATTAAAATTCACATCACTTGAGCAAGCGTTTTAAGTCTCATTGATTATTCTTTAGTGCCTACGAACAGTTAGGTTTCTTCCAACAATATCATTACAAATCAATTACTGAGAGTACCACTTCTTCAATCTCTTGAATTTATTGTATGCACGTTTCCTACAATATTTGTGAATGTGAAATAAATTGTCCAGTGTATTAATAATTACATGCCCATATTTCACTATTCTTCAAGATTTGATCCAAGAATTAATCCAATTCTACGGTACGAAATACAATTTTGGTTAAATAATTATAAAAACATACCCATGAGTAACCTTATTTTGTTCCGTCTTTGATTATTCACTAAATTCATCAAGTGAAAATTTTATTTATCCGAAATGATTCTCAAAATTTATGTATACGCTTTCAACAATATCTTAAAATGTCAAAAAGTTGAAATGTCATTTCAACAATTGAATATTAACATCAAGTCGCAATGATCAGAGCAGGACCAGCCACATTGGAACGATATTAAATGCTACAAACCCCGCAGCTTATGATATCCACGCATAAACGCCTGATAGAATGTAGAAAAAAAATGTCTCAATCGAGTAGGGACCATAAAAGTATTTTTCCGAATCAAGGTAGGGCCTCTAGATAGAATTTGCTACAGAACGCAGGCTGACTCAATCCGGCACTGTCGCAGAAGCCACGTTTACATTAGAGCGAAACAACTAATAAATGTTGAATATATACATTATTTAAAACAACTTTTCAGTGAATAAAATGCATCAGATGACATTTGCTCACGACTATTATGTACTAAACTATCATTTAAATTCATGTAGACTCAGTAGATTTTATGAAATCTATAGAAATATTTTTCAGTTTGACATGTCAAAGTGACGTTTTCGAAATACAGTAAAAAGCATGAATCACAGTAGAGCGACAAAATTTAAAAAAGTTGTACTTATAAATTATTCAAAATACCTTTTTAACAATTTAATTGTATCACAGGACATTTGCTCATGCATATTAAACATTAAACTAATGTTAAAATTGACGTAAAAATAACAGAAATAATAAAATTTATAAAAATGTTTTCGAAATTGAAATGTCAAAATGACGTGTGATTTTGTATACCCCTGTTGAATAGATGAATAAAAGATAGGGGCACGCTGATCCACGCAAATTTTCGTCGTTTTTAATTTTTCCTGCAAATACTATAAGTACCAAAAATATGAGACCCCCGGAAGGCACTCGTCCTAATAAAGATGTATCAAATAAAAAAAAATTCAGAAAAATCCATCAATAAATACAGGCTGTAGAAGTGGACAAAAAAGTGACGAATCTATACCCAGAGTGGAACATAAGGCTTTTAGTATATAGTAAACTAGCGCTTGGCCTGCTACGCAGGCCTAAGCCCTAGGCTTCGCAGCTCGATATGTGAACCGCCTCCGGCAAAAATTCTGTCTTTATAAGATAAATTCAAAATATATTTTTAGCCCACAAAATCCTCCTGCTCCCTATTATATTTGTGCATCTCTCCCTACTCGTGATTTCACTATTTTTTATTGACAATTCTCAATATTATTTCATGTATTCATCAATCGGATAAATTGACTCCAATTCTTTTACGAATTACAGAGTCTGAATTTGGAACGTCACAGGAAGATAACAGGATTTCCAATCAAGCCTTTCCTAGGTCATTGTCAAAGTTTTGTAGTGAAATAACGGAATTTTCTATCAAGCAAGGCTACCTCCTTGAAAGAATTCCTTTTTTTGTGGAATGTTCTCTTTACTCCCAGTAATAATTTCACAGCTCACGCACTTTACTTGACTTATGTGTTCGCGAAACATAAGTCTTATCCATTTAATCATCACTCTGAAACTCACAAACATCATATTTCTCTACTCTCCAGCTAAAACTACTATATTCATAAGAATCATAATGTTTCTTGACTGTAGGAAAGAGTGACGAATGCTAAAAAAGCTCTGGTTTCAGCCATAAAATTTTTTTATTGATCAATCCACATCTATCAGATTCGGTTCCACTCAAGCCACCTTCGGGAGTTGGATGAAAACAATTCAGACAGAAAAATACATCGCTTACGGATTGTTGAATTATTCATAAGAAAAAATTATCAATAAAATAGTGAGAAATGACGTACAGCAATTAAAATATGTCCAAAAAGCATATAATTACGGTAATTGAGTTGAATCTTGGAATGAGTTACATGAAACTTCGTGTTTTCCTATCAATAGTTACAAGAATAATAGTTCTTCTACTTTTTATCATCAATGAGAAAACACGTCCACATTTGTAACTTAATTCTTACTCATGAGTTTCGAATTAGCTGCAATAATTATATGCTATTTTCGCATATTTCAATTGCTGTATGTCATTTCTTTGTATTCCATTCACCTATTCTTTTTTTCTCATATATTATTCAACAATATATCGGTGATGTATTTTTCTGCCTAAATTGTATTCATATAACTTCTGAAGAGGGCTCAAGTGCAGCCAAAGAAATTTGTCTTCATTTATTATAATATCCATGTTCCTGTGAAATTGAGATATTACTTGTATCAAAGCAATGCAGCATGTATCTGGAGTTTTTCTGTGATTACTATGAATTCGGCAGGTTGAATTTCCAATCATTTTCATACAGAATTTATTTTCAATAAAACATATGAAAAGATTTTTTTAAATTTTCTAATTCAAGTCAATTTTTTCCGGAAGCATAGATACTGTCAACTGATTGGGAGGTTTGTATTCGATAGATAGAAGATAATGCTCCATTCAGTCATAGGTGTATCTGATTACACATATGTTCAGCAAGAACCACGTGAAGGTAGAAGCATATTTCTTGCCGGGAGAGGATGGGAGTCAAAGGATTTTCAGGTGGAGGAGACATAGAGACAAATTCAGTAATCTTACTATGTGATTAATCTTTCTCATATATATTTTAACTGTTCTTCTATATTCATCGTTCTTTTATACAATGAATTCTAGAGACATAAGGTTCAGTTTTCGAGGGCGAGACCTCGCACCGTTCCAAAATGTCCTAGGATATGACGATATTCCTCGTAGTATTTTCAAAATAGTGACTCTAATTAGACGTAATCTTCCCAAAATATTTTGATGTTCCAAACTTTGAGACCGTAAATATATTTGCTGCATACTATGAAAGATCCATTCGATCATGCTAACGTGATAACTAATAAGAACATAAAAAGAGATAAGAAGCACATTTTTTACTTAGTCTGAATTCAAAAGTTGTTATTTTCCTTGTTATAATAAAAAGAGAAATTGAAATTCATGGCACGTTTTAATATTTTTGATTCGTATTATTTACGTTATAATTTAGTATGTAAGCTATGATATACTCAAAATTATTTGAATGAGAATCGCCTATTGAAACAATTCTGAGAAATGTCAAATTTATCCTCTATATGAGCTATGTGGATTATTATTATCATCTTATCAAGATGTATAAGCTATATCATATTGATCTATGCATTACTGTGAAGTAGGCAAGAACAGTTTCAAAAGTAAAGACGTACATATTCAACTTTGCTTTAGTCATGATGGACATTTGCATTTTGTTTTGTTTTGCACGATAAACTCTATCCCCTGTTCTATTTTATTTCACAATTTATAAGGAAACAACAATTAATAATTTTAATCGTGATCCACATTGCCCAATTGAGTTTTTTGAGCTAATTTGACTTCTTTTATTAAAGATGAAGAAATGGAATGGAAATATTTGTGCATTATAATTTTTATTTTTTCTGTGATGAAAAGATATGATCTAAATGGAATTTTCGAAAGAAAATATACGTCATCAAACTATTTGTCTCAATACTTATATGAAGAGTTGATAGAATAATATTTGTGTGTGATGAGAATTAAAACGATTCTTCATTAATTTTTATTATTTTTATCATACAATATGATTAAAATGAACTCATTCAGTGGATATATCGATTCGTTATGAATAATAGAAAATCTATTAAAAAAATAGTAACGTAAATGAAAACTGATCAATGGTATAAGTGAAGATATTCAACTTGGTCTGAAAATGTGAGATTTTTCTTTGTGTTATACCTGTATGATGAATTCTGTTCTATTTTATTCATATTATAAGAAGAACTTTTTTTTTGCAACTCAATAACACGTCTTAACATATCCTGGTAAAATATTTCAATTTTAGTTTGTTCGATGTAGATTATGACTGAGCATGAAGGCTCGAGAATATTTAGAATTATTGAATAGAAATGGTTGATCGGAGAAATTTTGAAAAATATCGGAGTTATTCTCAATATGAGGTACGTGGATTATCTTTTCTTTTGTCTATCAGAATGCATTAGCTATATCATGTTGATTATTTAGATGTACAGTAGGCAAGAACAGATTCGAAAGTGAAGACGTACATATGGAACTTTGCTTTGGTCATGGTGGACATTTGCATTTTGTTTGTTCTGTACGATAAACTCTATCCTCTGTTCTGTTTTACTCCACAGTTTATAGAAGAAAACAGGTGATAATTCAAATCGTAATCCATGTACCTCAATTGAATTTTTAAGCTATATATTATATATATATATATATATTTATATATATCTGTTAAATTTATATAATGTATTTTGATTGGTTTCTTTCCTTCCGTTCTATATTTTGTAACATGTGAAATATAATTGGAGTACTGTATGTGTATAGAACTGCTGTTAGCCTGTGAATATCATCATGTTGGCTTTCATTTAGCATTGCTGTTTATTTTCATACGTTTCTTCTCCAATAAATACTACACAATGGGTAATGGAATGGAATAGGAAAGTGTAAAAACCATTTGTCCTTGGAAAAATACATTCCAAAATTCAAATTATCAATAACATTTACAATAGATTCAGCAGTAAACTGATAGTTATGTCCTAGATTCAGATCGGAATTTTCTATTGAATAGATATTATTTCAAGTAAATTATTGAAATATTTCTTTGAAAACTATATTTTTTGTTATACCTTGGTTACTTTCATTGTCTTTATCGTTCTCTGGTATCTTAATCTTCAAACTATCAAAAGATCGAACTCGAGACATAGCAACATATAATTGTCCATGTGAAAACACAGGTTTCTCCAAGTTTATTCCAACGAAATCGAAAGTTTGTCCTGTGATTTATTTATTGTCATTGAAAAAGCCAGTCTTATTGGGAATTGTCTCCGTTTGATTATGAATGGAAGATTTGAGTCTGTTTGTATCAAATCTATTCTTGGTAAAAAGATTCTGGAATGTGCACTTTGACCTGTTAACACTTCTAGGTCTAAATAGTTATTCTTTTTCTTGGATTCATGTTACGTAGAAGCATAACAATTGCCCCAATTTTCAATGAGAGTTTATGGGGTGGATATCCAGATGGTGTTTGCTTATGTAAGAATTCAATTGGAAAGTTCATATCGGTCTCTCCCTCATATATCGCTGTATCTGCACTATAATATATTTTTGTTTCACCTACAATTTTTGATAATACAAGTTCATTTTGGATCATCGTATCATCATTCTTTGGTGATAAAATAGCTCTGTTCATAAACTTATATATATTCTGAGGCAGAATCATCTCATTTCCAAATATTTCGTCGGCTAATGAGCTTTTGATAAGACAGTGGGATGGTATTGTAGCAATTTCCTCAGTACCATTCCCAATGTGGAGTAAATATCCAGCAAATTCTTGTTCATTCTTATTTACCCGCATGTTTTGTGTTAAGGATAGTTTTTTGAATAGGGGCCACAATGAACTACGTAACATTGAAATTTCGATTATCGCTGTTCTATGATTCGAATGTTGAACTATTGGAAGACATTGTCGGAAATCGCCCCCTAGAACAATCACTTTTCCTCCAAAGAGTGATGAATTATCCATTAAATCTTGTAAAACTAAATTGATAGCTTTAAGTGCATATGATGGTGCCATAGTTATTTCATCCCAGATAATAATGCTTGCTTTTCGAATCAATTTACCTGCATTACTATTTGCTGAGATTTTACATACGCTATCTTCATTTATTGGTACTGGAAGTTTGAATACAGAATGAACTGTTTGACCACCTTTTAATAGAGTTGCCGCAATTCCGGTCCAAGCTACAGCGAGAACTGTATGTCCTTGTCCTCTTAAAATGCTGATGATGGTATTATAAAGAAATGTTTTGCCGGTACCGCCTGGACCATCAATATAAAAGTAACGCTCTTTACAATTATTATCATTTACTGCATTCAAAATATAATTGGAGATTTCTAATTGTTCAGAGTTAAATTTTTCTGCATTTTGTGCACCTTCGCGTCTTTCCAAATCTCTATCAATTGTACTGTCAAAATCATCTTCGGTGATCTTGACTGGTTCAGGAAGACCAAAATCATTCAATTGCAATCTATGTACAATTAGAATTTCTCGAATTTTTTGTAAGCATTTGTTTTCCGCGACTTGCTTAGAATATTTTCGTGAATAGTCTTCCATCAAATATTCTTTAAAATTTTCCCACAAACGAAGTGCATTTGTTGAAGTATGGAAACTGATCAAATATGCAAATAATTCACGTAATTGCTTGGGGAATTTGTCGAGCACAGCTTCTTGTAAGCAATTTTCGCATTCTTCATCATTTTCTAGTAATCCTTTCGCGCGTGCTGCTTCCTGATAAGTGTTGTATAGTTTACCATCGACAGTTCGTAAATCGTCAAAGCTTTTCGCTCCCATAACATTAACTAAGAGTAATCGGAGATGGAATCTCTCTATATCTTTTGGACTTACAGAAACTATTCTACCAATTACGGGCTTAGTTTCTCTCTGTCTTATTTTCCATACGTTTTGATTGGTGAATACGTAGTATTTTGGAATATCCATATAATTGTATTGTCGTGCTGCAACATCGGTTTGATTCAACAAGAACCAAGCTGTCAATGTTGTATGACGTGTTTTTGCTCGTTCTATTGCTTTCTGTATTTGTGCTGGATGAAATACAACTGTTTGTTGATATTGTAGATGAACTGCTAAATCAAAAACTGCATGTGATTTATCATAAAGTTGGTATTCATATAGTCGCCAAATACACTCGACTGGACAAATGTATCTTGTACTTTCATAGCCTTTAATTTCGTCCCAAACGAAATTTTTCTCGTTTTCCACTGGTCCCAATTTGATGGTAGCACAATCATGTCCTTTGCATAAATAATCACATATATATTTTATACTCTTAACTGATGAACAAATTTCTACATTAATATGAGTTCTATACTTCTTGCTTAAATATGGATTATACGGAACAATCCACCTGTTGTCTATTTCATATTTGATAGAACCGTTTTTGTAAAAAATGTACATAAGAACATTGTTATTACGTCGTCTGTAAATAGGATATCCATTCACATTTTCAATAGTTTCGTTTCGAAAATCCTTCGGATATTTTTTGGAACATTTATTATCATTCATACATGGCGAATTTTTATTCAAAACACCACAAGGTCCATGAATCATGTGCGATCTGATCACTTGATATAATTCCTGTTCCTTATCTTCATCAGGTATTTCTGCACTTACAACTGCATCAATATCATCTTTGTTTCGTATTTTGTCATTTTCGTCCAATGTAATTAACAGATGCATATGCGGTAGGCCGCGTTTCTGAAATTCTATTACATATTTATAAGCAATAACTTTGCCAAAAATACTTTCTTTAATAATCTCATTCAAAATCGATTTGTTTTTACCATGGAAAACACGTGCGACAAGATCTGGTCGGTCCGAAGCAGTTTGTCCTTCATGTAAGTTTTCTGTAATCTCTTTCCACTTTGGATTGCAAGTAACAGTTATGAAAAGATCAGGTTTACCGAATTCACGAACAATTGCCATGGCGTTTTGATACATTTTTTGCATAAATCGCGGACCGCCTTGAAAAGTTGAGGGTAATATTACCATTGTACCTGGTTTTGCACCTTCGCTGGCTGATTTATTATTGATATGATCCATCAACCCACTATATAGCTCTACTCTCAGCTTTGGTTGATTTTGTCGAATAAAATTCAAACGTTCAGCTTCTACTTTTACGTAAGCATCCACAATGTACTGTTGCGTAAGTTTACCAGCTGATAAACACGGATTGAAAACACCACGATCCGCTAATCGATTTGTATAGAATTGAAGCATGGTCTGTTTCTTAACACCGTCCACTTGTTTCATGTTCATTTGCCAACCTTTTTCTCCACGGGGAAACAATAGAGGATAAGTCATTGGATCACAATTTTCACTAAACTGATGAATCCTGACACTACCTTTC
Organism: Dromius quadrimaculatus; assembly: GCA_963989225.1. Taxonomy (NCBI): domain Eukaryota; kingdom Metazoa; phylum Arthropoda; class Insecta; order Coleoptera; family Carabidae; genus Dromius; species Dromius quadrimaculatus. The sequence continues at coordinate 23,013,226 of OZ022331.1, read as the reverse complement.
CCTCTTGGATGTATACAAATATCTCGATCAATTGGTGGTTTGCCATCAGTTGAAGTGAAAACAACAGCAACCTCATTACTCGTTGGTAGATTATATCTCCGTTTGTCTTGTGTGCGATCGCTAATAATCCAAAGATTGATTTCTGGTAATGTTTCATTATTCTGTCTAGCCTTCTCAACCTCAATTTGTTCAACTTCTTTTAACATCATATATGCAGATGCATATGGATTAACTTCCCGTATGAGTTCATCTAGCTTTCGCATTATTTCTGGTTTGCATAATTTGTTAGAATCTTGATCCATCCTTTTTGCCAACGCATCCATTGTATCAATGATGTACAATTGTGCATATTTTTCTGTCTTTCCATTCGATGGGTAAATTGATCCATATGTATTATGATATATTTGACCATGGATTCTGAAAGTATATGGTCCTTTTCCTGGAGGTAGTGCAATCTGTGCTCCCATGGACGCAAAAGCTAAAGCACTGTTATAATTTCTAATATGTTGTCTAAAATTTCTGCTATCCGCATCATTTTCCGTCATCAGTTTGTTTAAATATTCTGGAAATTCTGGTAGTATATCAACTGCTAATTTTCCTTTACGGCAACAAGTTGTAATCTTCCCGTCTGATGGTTTTTCACATGCGAAATTTCTTGACTGACAATTTGAACATAGAACATCCATTAATCCTAAATAATGTGGTTCAACAATTTCTTCAGAATCTTTTGTTGCCATTTTATATGTATCTACTGGTTTTTTCAAAATTTTGCTTCGCTTGATCATCATTTTTTCTTTTTTATGAATTAATTTTTCTTGTTTTTGCTTTTCTGTTTCTGATACTGCGATTTTACGTCTTTCCTCTTTATTTCTTTCTAATCGTTTACGTTTCTCATCCTCCGTCTCTTTCTTAACATAATTTTTGGAGTTATCTCTCATTTTCCGTAGCCTTTCATCACGTTTATCTGGTGTTTCTTTTTCTATATATTCTTCCTTATTATCTTTCAATACCTGAAGCCTCTTTTTACGTTCTGCTATCGATTCATTACTTAAACGAATATTTTTATAGGTGGCCTGCGTCATGGAACGCCTATTTCTCTCATCTCCACTTTCTGATTGCTTCCTTTTCTTATAATTTTCATGTTTTTTTTGCTGTCTTACATTGTTGGGAAAGTTTGATATTCGTCGAGCTCTGAACATACCAACTGCATGAGTCCTGAGTTGTGCAATATCGTAAATTTCATTCTCTGGATCTCTATTCAGTAGAATACTTGAGCAAAATGCCATTGCAAATAAACCACAATCAAAGCCATTTGTTTGTTTCTGTACTTTTGCGATCCTAATTTGAGGATGATATGGAAATAAATGATCCAAATAATTTCTTGCATCTTGATGAAGAGTTGTTGAGTTCAAACTATCATAAATCGTGATGAATATGCCATTATAATGAGCTGTTATCCAATGTCCAATTCCAGGGCCAAAATTGCGCAAATTTAAAACTTGTAGATGCTTAGTACCCTCTGGTATTGCTTGAATCCTATTCAAAGCCTCCAAATAGTAAGTTGGTTGAGGCCTGTAGTCCGAAAAAGCATGGATCATGGTGAAAAATACGTCGAAATGAGTATCTTCAAGGTAACCTGAGGGATTTTGTAAGATGTTGTAATCGTGCTCTGTAAGTTCTTGTATCATTCTGAAATCATCATTAACGTCTAAATTGATATCTTCTGTATTGATATTAGTTTGCGTTCCGCTTTCTCCATGTATATCAGAATCTTTGGACTCCTGATATCTTACCTGCCGCTTGGAACGTTTTGACCTATTTTTCGTTGGCATTATAACGTATTTGCGAGTACAACTAAGAAATGAATATAATCGATTTATTATTTGAAAATTATCAAATGAATTACTGATGTTGATACTCTAGTTATCTGTTGAAATTCTCTTTATCAAGTAAAAGTAAACTTTTTTCTCACCTTTTAATCTAATATATGATTTTCTCAGTCGATAATAACTCTAGAGATACTAATTATTCAAGGACTTACTCAGCTCTTCTTGATTAATGTCTCACTTATGAATAAGTTACGAGAGTGAGATGGAAAAATATCTATTTTCCACACCAAAAACCTATAAATAAGAATTGTAGTAGCCAGTGCCTGGAGAAAAATATATTTAAATAAATTATATTATAATTAAAAAATTATATCATGAAAAGTGTTCGATGGTAATAATTATTTTGAGAAATGTTAAACTAATGTTTCGCAGGCAACTCTTTTTTTCCTGTTGAAATTAATATTTCATGAGGAGAAGAAAAAAATATACTCATACTATTCGAGTTCCAACCGTAATCATTTGCCACATCTTATGATTTGTTTATTAATTTGTATAAATATGCAGTACATTGCAAAATTTCATATTATGGTTGAACAGTACATCTATTTAACAAAGATTCAAAATTGAATCAATTGTCAACAAATGAATTGTTCTACTTTTTGAATTGCAAGTAGGAAAGTTTTGGATAGTTCTTTTGCTGTTTATTGACTTACAACTGAAGTAATATAATAAAATCTTCATTTGATTTTGAAAGCTTCCTACGCAAACTCTTGATACATTTTTTAAATTTGTAAACGTGATTTTCTGACAGTTCCTGATTTTGATGAATCTTCACGTTTTAGACCCTACTGAGCCCGGAAAACATTATTCTAAAAAAGTCGGTCTATCGGTCTGTCAGTCCGTCGGTCTGTGTGGAAGCACGATAACCTGAGAATGCATGCGAATTTTTAACTAAATCTCATATCTAAGTTCTCTATCAAAAAGCTAGGTTCAAGTTCGTAGATGAGCTTTTTTCAACAAGTGGTACCGAATTTTTATTGATGAAACTTTCTAGTTTTTTGCGATTATTTCATAAACGGTGGTATTTATCATGAAATATGAAATAACTGAAACTAATCTTTGAATGATTTGGCACAACATTCACAGTGAACATTTCTCAAGATTATCAACGGTTTAGTTGTAATTATATAATTTGTTACATTTTTCTGAAGCAAAGAAATAATTAGAATCATAATCGTCATTCAAACTTGGACATCACATGCGAACGTACGTGAATTGTTTATTTTTTTCAAGTAATTTGGCTCTATCATGTTTGGTATCAAATTGAAGTTCTTGTGGAGATAATTCTGTCAAAGAGCGTATTTGAACGATTCAAACAATGTTTAGTTTATCATCAACTTTGAGCCCTCGGGGAGATAAGCTTAGTAGGTATCAGAAATAAAAATTTGTAGAATCCACGTTACTATCTTCAAATTACACTTCCGCCGATCGAATCTTGAAACTGTGTGTTTCAATGGATTAAAAACCCCAAAAATCTAGGAAAGGACTCTCCATTTTCTTATATATAAAATACTCATTTGTATAAGGACAAAAAAATAACCGCCATCTGTCACTTTAACAATTACAGCTGTCACTTTGACAACGACAGTTTTCACTTTAACAATACGCAATTAATTGTTTCGACATTTCAAATTCCTGGAACTGCGATGGAACTGGCCATAAAATTTATGGTCGGGAAAGTATTGTGTGGCTACAGCTGATTTTCAATCAATTTACAATTTTGCATATTTTCAATGTATCAAAGAGTCATACATAAACATTCAAACTTCAGTACAGCAAAGATCGCTTGAGCATTGTCTAAATACGCTTAGCCACCGAGGCGGCTATCATACAACTAAAAAATGCCTATTATTATTGATGGTAACTCATATCCTGAAAATAGTAGAATTTTGTGTCACATTTCCAAGCTGGGCATAAAAAGAAATATATTTTAAGTGACTGTATAGTCCTAGAAAAAGAATGCGTAGATCACGACATATTAAAAAAACATAAAATCTCAGATTTTTTTAAAATATATTTTTTTATTTCAGAAATTGTGATAGAGAAGTTTGAAGAAATACTTTCAGCTATTAAAGCTCTTCTTAGGCTGAATTGCAATTGAAAGACAAATAAAATCAGTTTATCCAAGCCCTAGTCGATTTAGTTGCTTTGGATAAATTGTGAGAAACTGTTGTTTACTTACTTGTACTGAGTACAGGGAAGTATTGTAAAACTGACAAAATTCACCTATCAAGATTTTGGTGGAAATATCCGTTCTGAGCATCCCTGAATCCATTTTGACTATTTTTGGCTTGATGTCGGTACGTATGTACAGATGTACGTGACTCGCAAATCTCAAAAATTATTGAATGTATTATGCTGAAATTTCGTATTCAAGACTGGTATGGGGTGTTGATTTGCACCTCGCATTATGGTTGCAATCGCCTGTACCAGAAGTTTCACTTGAAACTTTTTTTGAATTTTCCGCATAAATCGAGAATGATTAGCCGTAGGATACTGAAATGCAGTATTTGAGATTGCTGTAATATTTGAATGATCATGTCTCATTTTTGCTTCAATCGGCTGAACCGAAAAAGCACTTTATATGACAGACTTTTCGAATTTTCCGCGTAAATTCAAAACAATCAGTCGTAGAATTTTGTATCAAGCACATTTGTAACATCTAGTTGTGGGCCTCGCATCATGATTGCAATCGTCTATACCGGAAGTGCAATTTATTTCGAAAATTTTCTGAATTCTTCATATATGTCTATATATATATATATATATATATATATATATATATATATATATATATATATATATATATATATATATATATATATATATATATATATATATATATATATATATATATATATATATATATATATATATATATATATATATATATATATATATATATATATATATATATATATATATATATATATATATATATATCTAATGATGTACAAGTAAGTCACGTCAGATTTTCTTGACCATTTTCTCGAAAATTCACAATTTGCATTATATTTAATATAAATATTTGAAATTTTGATGGGATATGGGTTTTGCAGCTTTTAACATATGCACCACATTTCAGGAAGATTGACTGTAGAATTTTCAAAAAATTTCGAAGAAAAAATCTGACGTGGATATCACGTGACTCTCTTGTACATCATTGGATATATAGTCAAACACAAAATCTCATTCCAGGGCTAATCGTTTTGGATGAATCTTAAGGACTCTAAGAATCTGTCAAGTAAAATGCGCTTTTAGCCTAGCGTGTTGCTATGGGAACAGTAGATCATCATTATTATGCTTCAACATTCCTGAATACTGATTTGAGAGATTCTACGGCTATCAGTTCTGAATTCATGTGCATCATTGGAAAATGTATTCCAACTGAAGTGCACTTTCGGTTCAGTCTATTGTTATGAAAATAGCAGGCAATTATTCATATGCTACAGCAGACTATAATACCAAATTTCAGTACTTTATAGCCGACCGTTCCGAATATATGCAAATAATTTTCAAAGATTGTCAAGTGAAGTACCTTTTCGGCTCCATCGATCTCAATGAAAAAAGAATATGAATATTAAGATAGTATTCATCGTCTTGAATACTGAATTCTGAAAAGCTACGATCAATCATTTTGTATTTATGCTGAAAACTCGAAAAATGTTTCGGGTAAAGTGCACTTCCGGTTTAGCACATCGCAATCATACAGCTAGATGTTATAGAAATGCTCAATACGCAATTTCAATATTCTACAACTCATTGTTTTGAATTTATGCGAAAAATTTGAGAAGACTGTTCTATAAAGTGCACTTCCAGCTTGAACGACTGGTACAAAAGAAGAAGAAAACCATAAATATGCTACAGCTATTACAAATATTAAATTTCAGTATCCTACGGCTGATCAATCTGGATTTATGCGGAAAATTCAAAAAAGTTTCAAGTAAAGTGTACTTCCGGTACAGACGACTGCAACCATAATGCAAGGTGCTAGTTAAACACCCTATATTAGTGTTAAATACGAAATTTCAGCACAATACTTTCAAAGGATTTTGAGATTTTCGAGTTACGCACATACGTACCGACATCAAGCCGAAAATAGTCAAAATGGACTCAGGAATGCTTAAAACGGATATTTCCATCCAAATATCGATAGGCGAATTTTTTCGGCTTATAATACTCCCTTGTACTCAGTACAAATGAATAAAAAATACCCTTGACGATAAAAGCTTTAATACGAATTTCACCGAGCAACTAACTTTGATCTCTATGATATTATGTGCCATTTTCGAACGTATCGACCGATTTTTGTTAGCATTCTAACGAATCTACAATTTTGATCTAGAAATTTGGTAAATCGAGCTTCATTTTGGAGATTTTGGAGCGAATTCTCTAAGAAAATGCTTTGAATGTGCGTTTTAACTTTTATTTTCAATCAAATAGAAGTGAATCACTTTCTCACCTTCAAATCAGATAGACAACTTCCACAATTAGATATGATTAGGTTATGGTAATAATTATTTACTGCTTCTTTCACTCAACTCACTTAATTACTCCGTTTATAGAATTATTACAGCATCAAACTCCGAAATTCCTATTCCTGTAGTAGAACCTACGAGAAAAATTGTTTTAGTGATGATTTCATAGATAAGTATGTCTAAAAAATTCACATTTTTAGGTTAAGTTGGTAAAATGATTATTTCGTTATATTCCTACCTTATTTTGATTGAAATCTGAATCTCTAATACAATCAACTTCCGCAAAATATAAAATTCAATGCGAAACTATTGTAATTTTTTCCGTCAATTAAGAAATCGAAGGGAGATATATTGTCGTATATTCTACACACAATGCAGGACAAAACTGAGTGTTATTAAACGCGGCAATAGGCGTGTTTCTTCGGGCAATCTATGTGATCTAAGTGACAATGATTAAGTGAATCATGTTTCTTTGGTCGTTATTTGTTATCCCCACTTCTTCACTTTGTGATCACAAAATGACAATCCCCTTACCCTTTTGAATCGGACTTTTTGCATGTTCACGATGATTGCGATAGCAGAATCTGTGTAAATTTGAAAAATGGCGGATAGAACAGAACAAGAAAATCGTTGGTAAAACAATAAGTGCACATTCCGCATCTTATATGATGGAATAAATATACGAATAATCATACAATAATAGATAGTGCATGAAAAACAAACTATTTGAAGAATTATAATAAAAATCAATACGGAAAAATTCTGATATTTTAACCAATCAAAAGAAAAAAAATCGCAAAAAATCATAGCTATAAAATATATTTCTTAAAACGAATATATAAATATTTTCAAATCAAAATATTTAATTTAGTACTCTCACTATAGGATCGCTGCAATAAATGATCCATGATTCGTAATTCGTTGTTTTCTTGTTTCAAAAAATAATCATGATTCATATACAGCGAATATGATTCTGAGATGCACAATATGATTGTCGAAGAAACACGCCTAATATTACATCTGTTGTTTATAAGTGCGCAAGCGCAAGAACTCAATCTGGAGTGCGTTCGGATGCTAGATGTATCGCTCAAAGCAAAGCGATGTCAAATATGACATGATTGATGTTTAGCTAATTTAGTCGAACGACTTGAACCAACTTTCTTTCATTTTAACTAATCTTAAATTCAAAATAATGGCAGAGTTGCCTGTTTGCATGTTGAGGACCTCTGAATTTTTACTTCATAATGTTATTTTTTGGCTCAATCATGGATTGTTTAAATCAGCCACATAAACGTGCGACTTTCAAATACTTCCATTATGGTCAATCAATTCTGTTATGGAGCTAAAAGCTACAACATTGATTGATGACTTCATTGTCGTAATTAGATGTCATTACTTAATATGATTCAGTTTTCTGATACAGACTGATGATTCTCACAAAATTTGATTAATGTAAAATCTTATTTGTTCATTCGTTGGAATTTTCAAAGTGTTAGTTTCATTGATAGCGAAAGGATATTATAGTCAGCTCTTGATTGCTTGTTCTATTGTTGTATTTGGACAGAATGTTCGATTGGCTGGGTTTAATCAAGATCCAAATTCAAATTTATTCAACTGAAAAAAGTGTGAGATTAGTATAAACCAAACTATCAATGAACAATATTGAAAATCAGAATAGATACTCGTGTATTGTTGAATTTGTACCACATGTATCTACCAAACTGTACTTGTAATGTTTCAAATTCCATTCAATCTTCAATACTTATTCCATCCACAACATCGTGAATTGAAATATCGTATCCAGAAAATAGTATAATTAAATGATGGATTTTTGAAAAACAGATAATCAGTATCAGTAATTAAAATCAACATCACTTGAGTAAGCGTTTTGAATTTCATTGATTATTCTCCAGTGCCTACAAACAGTTAGGTTTCTTCCAACAATATTATTACAAATCAATCACTATTTGTACCACTTCTTCAATCTCTTGAATTTATTGTATGCACGTTTCCTAAGATATTTGTGAATGTGATATATATTGTCCAGTGTATTAATAACAACATGCCCATATTCCACTATTCTTCAAGATTTTTTCCAATAATTCATCCAATTCTACGGTACGGAATACAAATTTAGTTGAATAATTATGTATACATACCCTTGAATAACCTTTTTTTGTTCCATCTCCAATTATCCACTAGATTCATCAAGTAAGAATGATATTTATCCGAAATGATCCTCAAAATTCATGTATTTGTTTTCAAAGATATTTTAAAATGTCAAAAAGTTGAAATGTCATTTCAAAAATTGAATATGAACATCAAGTCGCAATGATCAGAGCAGGACCAGCCACATTAGAACAATAATCAATGCTACGGACATCGCAGCTTGTGATATCCACGCACAAACGCTTGATAGAATGTAGAAAAAAAATGTCTCAATCGGGTTGGGACCATAAAAGTATCTTTCCTAATCAAGGTAGGGCCTGTAGATAGAATTTGCTACAGAACGCAGGCTGACTTAATCCGGCGCTGTCGCAAAAGCCACGTTTACATTAGCGCGAAACAACTAATAAATGTTGGAGATATAAATTATTTAAAACAACTTTTCAGTAAATAAAATGCATCAGATAACATTTGCTCATGACTATTATGTACTAAACTATCATTAGAATTCATGTAAACTCAGTAGATTTTATGAAATTTACCAAAATATTTTTCAACCTGACATGTCAAAGTGACGTTTTCGAGATTCAGTAAAAAGCATGAATCACAGTAGAACGACAAAATTTATAAAAGTTGTACTTATAAATTATTCAAAATACCTTTTTAACAATTGAATTGTATCACAGGATATCTGCTCATGCATATTTAACATTAAACTACTGTTAAAATTGACGTAAAAATAACAGAAATAATAAAATGTATGAAAATGTTTTCGAAATTGAAATGTCAAAATGACATATAATTTTGTATACCCCTGTTGAATAGATGAATAAAAGATAGGGGCACGCTGATCAACGCAAATTTTCGTCGTTTTTAATTTTTCCTGCAAATACTATAAGTACCAAAAATATGAGACCCCCGGAAGGCACTCGTCCTAATGAATATCTATCAAATAAAAAAAATTTCATGAAAATCCATCAATAAATACGACCTGTAGAAATGCGCAAAAAAGTAACGAATCTATACCGAGAGTGGAACATAAGGCTTTTAGTATATAGTAAACTAGCGTTTCGACCTGCTTCGCAGGTCTAAGCGCTAGGCTTCGCAGCTCCATATGTGAACCGCCTCCGGCAAAAATAATTTCTTGATAAGATTAGTTCCGATTAGAATTTTAGCGTACAGAATCCTTCTGCTCCATATCATATTTCTGCATCCTCTCTCATTCGTGATTTCACTGTTTTTTATAGACAAATCCCAATTTTTTTTTTATGTATTTATCTGGAGAGATATCATTGATATCAACTCCTTCACAAACTACAGAAACACTAGTCGTCGCAGCTCCATATATGTACCGCCTCTCTGACAAGAATTCTTCTTTTACAAAATCAATCTCGAATGTGAATTGAGCTCACATAATTTCTCTGATTCATATCATATTTCTACACTTTTCTCTGCCCGTGATTTAATTGATTGACAGTTTCCAATGATATCTAGATAAAATTCCTTGAGAAAATCATTGATTTCATTCCCTTTAAGGATTAGCGACGAGATGGCGAAATTGTTCCTCTAGTAGAACCATCTTTTCAACCGGGCCTGAGACAATTATTATGAGTAGATATATAATCATCAAATACAATATATCACATCTTGAGGAACTAATAATAGCTAAATCCTCCAATAAGAGTCAATCTCTTATCAATGGTAGTAAGATGCTAGTGCCAAGACCTGTATATAAGACCGTGATGCGTGAATTCACATGCTCTATTTCTGCATGGAAAACTGCAAAAGTTTTACAAATTGCCAATACCACTGTGAAAATAATTTACTCCATGTATTAAGTTTGCAATAATTTAAGGGTTAGCGGACATAATTTTTTACTTATATATTCATGTTGTTCTTTCTTATTTGCAACGTTTTTCGTCTAACGCATCGTCAACGCTACCATCGACAAACCTTGGTATGCCACGTCCAAATATAAGTATAAAAAATTCCATCTTGCATTGATAATAATTATTTCCCTACTTTAAAAAAATTCATCGAACTTCATGATAAATGAAATTAAACCGCTAATAATTTAGGGAAATGTTCCAGGTGAATGTTGTGCCAATTCATTTGGGGATCAATCCAAGTTATTTTATTTCTTTTGATAAATACCACCGTTGATAAAATAAAGGCAAAAAACTCAAACATTCCATCAATGAAGTTTTGGTATTACAGATTGAAAGTACCTTAATTATAAATATGAACTAATTTTTCGGATAAAAAACTTGAATATGAAATTTCAGTCAGAGATTTCTAGGCGTTCTCAAGTACTCGTGTTTTGAGACATAGACAAACAACGACTGACTCCCTTTTGAATCATGTTTTTGGGCTCAGTAGGGTCTAAAAAGTGAAGATTCATTGAAAGCGACAACTGTCCTTATACTTTCTTGTAAATGCGTCTCAGTGGTTGATTTTAATTTTAATTTTGAATGGAGTTGCATACCAATATATACATCAACTACCTAAACAGATCTAATTTGAATCTTCTGACTGCATGAATTCAGTTATGATGTTATTGATGTCTGATGCATGACTAACAGTAGATGGAACTGTCTGATAGTAAAGTACAATTTTGTGCTATTGTAAAACTGGTTCAGAAGACTTAAATCGAAGTAGCACATTTCTAACTGAAATAGATCATAATTTTAATAGAACAACAATAATTCTATAATACATTTTGGTTAAGAACGGTCCAAAGATTCTTATGGGACTATGATCCTAGCCTTCCGATTGACCATGATGCGAACCAGTTTCACAGAAGCACAATAACACTTGACTATGTGTCAGTTGCATCATTTATCAGTTGCTTATCGATCATCATAAACAGATAATTTTGAAGATTCAAATTTGCTTCCATTCGGTTAATATGTGACTATATTTGTTGCTCCTATTTCTTGACTTTATTTTTAGCAAACTTGTTGTGAAACCTATATTCATTGTGAGTGTATCATATTCGCATTTCAGTCTATTGAAAGACTTAAATCGTAATGCCGTAAGAGCCCTTGGACCATTCATGACATAAATGAACCATAGAAAAAAATACTTTTGATCACTTCTAACAATTATTCATTGAACTTGATACTTTCCCTGCAATATACTATTTCATACATTGTTATCCATTATATAGATTGATACAATATTTTAGAATCTGCTGTCTCATTAAGAATTTAAAATATTTTCATGTCACGACATTCTGATTTTTCGTGAACATATAAAATTCCATTTTCTCACATCGCTAAAACAATAAGTATTGTAAAAGCTGTAGAATATTTGATAGAAAAAAATACGAATACAAATTACGGCTCACTTTTATGCTAGGAACCTAGTGACGTGCGCATGCGCGTACCTTGTACATGTATTGCTATAGTCAGTGGCTTTCAAACAAAGAGCATTCCACCCAAATACGTACAAGTGTGTGGCTCGCTGACAATAATGAATCTTTTTCAATACTAGTTGGCTTATAAAGCTTGGTTTAGGTTTGATTCTGGCTGTTTTTTTTTTTGATCTGAAAAAACACTAATTTACTGTTTTCCAATACTACTTGACCTTAAAAAGCTTGGTTTAGGTTAAGTTTTGTATTTTTTGAACTAAAAAACACTGATTTACTGTTTTCCAATACTAATTGACCTGGAAAGCTCGTTTTAGGTTATGTTAAAGTTGCTTTTTCCTGAATGTAAAATTCTAGTCCCCACCGTTCTAGTGCCACTGGAAAATTTATTTGAATATCTGTGGCGCCATCTCTTTTTACTTTTATAACTACCACTAGGTTCCTATTGTAAAAATCTACCCAAATTACTTATGGTCTAATGGAAGACTCTATTCGCATACGAAAGTTTAATAGAATAACATCACTTCTAGATTTCAAATTAGTTTGCAGCAACAGATTAATAGTTGACAATTGACGCATGCGCACAAACGGTTTAGAAGTGTATGCGTACGTTCCGTTTGTATCTCAAAATTTGAGAAAGAATGAATTATGACAAATGATACTTTCATCATCGTTTTCACCCAAGCTTATGGTGTTTTATCAGCTCAATGCAGCTTTAAGGAGAAATATAGAAATACTACAAACACGAAATTGATAGAACTCTGTATACTATAATATGAATTTGTGTCATCATATTGTAACATGATCTATTTGATAATTCATAGATTATTGCACAAAATATTTAGGTACAGTTAGTTCCTCAAGAAATATTGGATTTATATTCTTAAACAAATAAAAAATTCAGATTGATGGCCCCATTGTCGTAATCTGATGTCATTACTCTATTTGATCCATTGTTAGGTGACGGACTGATGGTTCTCACCAATTTTGATCATTGTAAACTCCTATCCGTTGATTCAATTGAATTTTCAATGTATTGGCTTCATTGATTGAAAGGGATTTTATAATCTGCTGATGATTGCATGTTTCATTGTTGTACCTCAACAAAATGTACGATTGGATTGGTTGGTCCTTGCAATATATGTGTTAATGTCTGATTTATACATTTAAAACGTAGAAAGAGCACCTCACTAATATTTTAATGGAATATTATGTACAAAATTATCATTGAGAACTCCTCCAAGTTGAGTATCTTTTGGTACATATCTTCTGTGATCCATATAGGCTACATTTGTTGTGTATAACCTGTGTACAACAATGAACTCTTGAATTCAACAATGTCATTCAAGTCTCTAGTGCATACATCAGATTTATCTACTACGCATTGAATCATTAGCTCATGAATAAACATTAGAGCCTAGGCTATTAGATGTCAGAAACTTCAGATCGAAATTTTAGAACTACTAGGATTTGCTACTCTTTTCAATGAACTTGATATAGCCAAGGATCTTCCAACGGTATATAGCAGTATGATATAATTGTCTTTATATCAAACTTTGAATGAATATTTGCAGTATATGTACATCGATCGAATTTTTGGGATCGAAAGCAGAATCATCAAGTGATTATCTCTTATCATTTTCCATTTCATTTACCCAGTGGATAGGAACATCCATAATAAATATCAAATTGGTCACTTTTTTATACTATACAAAATATATACGTTTAATCTATTCGAGTATTATTTTATTATTTGAATCGTCCACACCCAAGCTTATCGTGTTCCATCAGCTCAATGCAGTTTTCAGGAGAATTAAATTTCCACATAACCTCAAATAAAAAGTTGATGAGAATATTCATTTTTTTATTGCAGAATATTTATCACATGTACCAAACTATAGTCACTTGAGATATTTCAAGGGGCATTTATTCTTCAGTACTTGTTTGACAGGAAATCAATACTGTATATCAGGATATAAATCGTATCTAGAAAATAGTATATTCAAATGATGAATCGTCAGAAAATGGATGAATCAGTATTAGTGAATTAAATTCATATCACTCAAGCAGACGTTTCAAATCTTATTAATTCTTCTCCAGTACCTACAAATAATTGGATTTTCTTCAATAATATCACCACAAAACTATAATTATGTGATTAGATATGTAGGTACCAAGTAGACTGACTGAACTTCTCTTCAACCTGCAGCGCTAATCATGAATTTATTGTATGCATGTTTCTGAAATATTCTTAAATATAAGATAAATTGTCTAGTGTATTCATGAATACATGCTTATGGTCCATTCATCTCAAATACTTTTCTTGATGATTTATTCGACTCTACGATATAAAATACGGAGTTAGTTGGATAATTATGAATACATACCAATGAATAACATTATTCCGTTGATGATCCTGAATGGATATATTCGATTTGAGAAATATCTAAGAAAATTTGTCGCAAAAGCCAGAATACTTTTTATAAATAAGGCTGGGCAACAACGATCATTACCACTATTACCAGTTCAATAATATGAAAGAGTAATTGATGGTGTGTTAATACAATAACGACGATGATTGAAATGTTATGCTCGTCCTCATGGTGGTAATAGAGCAGAACTTATTGATACGCTAGGATGACAATTATTTTCATATTAGGCTCAAATTATTCAATATAATATTAATTCTGAATACAGAGGGTAATAATAGAAAAATTCAGTAATAGATCACATTTAACACATTCTGGACATAATTTCAGATACTTTTGCTTCGTTGATTTGATAAGTTTTCGACGAAATTCAAGACAAGGCTTTGGGAAGCTAATTAAATAATATTAATTGTCCAAGAATCACTTACTACGTATATCGCTGTGACATATTCCATAACAACAGCGCTATTCTGCCCCTTTGTGAACTGATAACAATATATATTTTCATTAAAAAGCTTGTATCATGATTTTACTGTAAATATATATCAAAATTGTAATATATATGAATTTCCTAAAATCTCACATTGAAAACATAGTATCAACGGCTTATCTAAGTATTAAATGCCCAAGAAACATGGCGGATGTCCAGGCATGCGCACAAAAAATTCCAATTATGAAAAGAGCTATTGTAGGCATCTCATATAAAAGTAAGTTTCTTGATTGAAAGAATTGATTTCCTGATAACAAATGGAATCGTAATCATCGAGCATTCTACTATAACAACTTCTAGTAAATCCTCAAGCATAACCTAAAAAATATTACATAAATTACACTCTAATTACAAAAATAAGTTTCTTGATTACTAGAATTGATTTTCTCATAACAATTACATGTTGAAATCATCTTGGAACCTATGCGATCACTTGTTTGAAAGAATTTATATTGTACAAAATATGCCTGTTTTCTATTTTATGTTGAAAATGCATTAGTATTGTGACATTATACTTTATTCCAAGAAATGTTTGAGTATAGCCTGAAAAATATTACATAAGATTGTCATTTTGTTAATAATATACAATTAAACTACTTACTTTCTATTTATCAGATGTGTACATTGTTGTGAACTGGCATTGACATTTTGCGTGAAAGCGAGTACGCATGTGCAGTTTCTGCTCATGAAATAAGTTGGCAATACTGACGTCCTATTGAATGTCAAAAAATTTATTTCTATTAAAATAAGCTTGATGGAAGCTTCAAATACATTACAAATTATCCATTTGAATATTTTATTTATATAACAATACATAATATGTATATTGAATAGTGAATTTTGTGATATTTTGAGAAATATTTCAAATACCTGTATGTCAAACTTGACAGAAGCGACCCGATGTTCATCAATTTTTTGTCAGGGATAACTTGAGAATATTCTGACGGCCGGTGAACTGTCATTTTTGACAATTGTAATCGATGGTTTTGGACTTCTCCTGTGATTACTATATATGTGATGGTATTCAAATATATAAAAGGCACTAGTCCTCATTAAGATGTATTGAATAGAGAAGAAATGAACAAAATTAAATATACCGTTTAAGCTGTAGCGATGGATAAAAATTTTTTTGGGAACATACAACTGACAGTTCTAATTCAAAAAATTTAAGCAAATTAGTATATAGGACTAGCGTTTCGACCTGCTTCGCAGGTCTAAGCGCTAGGCTTCGCAGCTCCATATGTGAACCGCCTCCGGCAAAAATAATTTCTTGATAAGATTAGTTCCGATTATAATTCTAGCCTACAGTATCCTTTTGCTCTATATTATATTTCTGCATTCTCTCTTATCCGTGATTCCACTGTTTTTTATAGACAATTCCCAATGTTATTTTATGTATTCATCTGGAGAGAAATTACTGTTTTCAACTACTTCACAAACTACAGAAACACTAGGTGTCGAAGCTCTGTATATGTACCGCCTCTCTGACAAGAATTCTTCTTTGACAAGATCAATCTCGAATGTGAATTGAGCTCACGTAATTCCTTTGCTTCATATTATATTTCTACACTTTTCTCTGCCCGTGATTACATTGACTGACAGTTTCCAATGATATCTAGGTAAAATTCCTTGAGAAAATCATTGATTTCATTCCCTTTAAGGATTAGCGACGAAATGGCGAAATTGTTCTTCTAGTAGAACCATCTTTCCAATTGGGCCTAAAACTATCATTATAAGCAGATATGCAATCATCAAATACAATATATTACAGCTTCTTACATCTTGAGGAACTAATAATAGCTAAATACTCCAATAAGAGTCAACCCCTCACCAATGGTAGTGAGATGCTAGTGCCCAGACCAGAATTTAGATGCTCTATTTTTGCATGGAAAACTGAAAAAGTTTTACAAATTGCTAGCACCACTGTAAGAATATTTCACTCCATGTATTGAGTTTGCAACTATTTAAGAGTTAGCGGACATAATTTTTTTCTTATATATTCATGTTGTTCTTTCTAATTGCAACGTTTTTGTCTAACGCATCGTCAACGCTACCATCGACAAATCTTGGCATGCGGCGTCCAAATATGAGTATTATAAATTCATATTTAGCATTGATAATAATTATTTCCCTACTTTAAAAAAATTCATCGAGCTTTATAATAAATAAAATCAAACCGCTAATAATTTTATTGAATGTTCCAGGTGAATGTTGTGCCAATCCATTTGCGGATCAATCTGAGTTATTTTATATCTTTTGATAAATACCACCGTTGATGAAATAAACGCAAAAAACTCAAACATTCCATCAATGAAGTTTTGGTACCACAGATTGAAAGTACCTTATTTATGAATATGAACCTATTTTTTGGATGAAGAACTTGAATATGAAATTTCAGTCGAAGGCTTCTAGGCGTTCTTAAGTTATCGTGTTTTGAAAAATAGATAAACACAATGACTGACTTTCTTTTGAGTTATGTTTTTGGGTTCAGTAGGGTCTAAAATGTGAAGATTTATTGGAAGCGACAACTGTCGTCATACTTTTTTGTGGATGCGTCTCAGTGGTTGATTTTAATTCTTATTTTGATTGGAGTTGCATACCAATAGCGGAAAAATTTATGATTGAAAACTTGGATCTGTGACTTCAAATTTCAAATATTCAGGAAAGCTATGCAGAGCAAGTATACAATATGTTACATTCTATAATATCCGAGTATGTTCCCTAATGTATTCATAATCAAATTTCAAATATACGTTTGCTTCAATCACTGAAAATTTGCAAGATGATAGACATAAACCGAGAAACACAAGCTCCACTCTTTCAGAGCCCCTTCAAAAAAACACGTTTTTGCAACAGATCTATCTTCCTAGATGATTACAAATTTTTGAGTAGCCAAATGAATTTTTGAGAACAGAATAAATTCAATAAAGAGCAATCAGGCACACCTTTGGCAGAATTCAGTTGAAGAGTACCTGATTGCGTTCAAGAAATTTTATGGGATTGCTGACAACTTCCACTTCAGGTTGTTAGAAATAAGAGATTGAAATTATTGTAAATTGACGATGATGGACTCAAATCTCATGCTATACTCTGTCCCCAACAATTGGTTACTTCATCTTGATAACAATAATAATCTATCTCTTTATAACAAAAATGAATTTCTTGATCACAAGAATGGATTCTCTTATAACAATTATATGGTAATTTCATCTTGAAGTTTAGTCAATAACTACATCATTCTACGATCTCTTGTTTGATAAGAGTCTTATAGTGTGAAATATGCATGCTTTCTATGTTGTTTTCAAAATGCAATAATATTGTCGCATATTACTCTTATCTTAGAAATTTATGAGCATAACCTGAAGAAGATCACAGAAATTGGTCATTTTATCAATATTCGATTAAACTACCTACATTCTCTTCTATGAGATGTGTACATTGTTGTGAATTGAAATTGGCAATGTGCGCAAAAGCGTACTTATAACTAGTGTAATCGAATGATGGATCGTCGGAAGATGGACCAACGTTTCAAATCTTATCAATTCTTCTTCATTGTCTACAAACAATTAAATTTTCTGCAACAATATCATTACAGAACTATAATTTCACTGACATACGCAGTAATTAGATACCAAGTAAACTGACTGAACCTCTTCACAACCTGCAGCGCTAATAATGAATTTATTATGAGCATGTTCTCTACAATATTTGTAAATGTGGTATAAATTGTATAGTGCATTCATAAATACTTAGTCATGTTCAATTTTCCTTCAAAACTCTTCTTAAGGATTTACTTAATTCTACGGTACAAAATACAAATTTAGTTGAGTAATTAAACAGAATGTATCATATGCTTACAGTTTATTTGAGTGAAGTTTCATAATTTACATTTCTCAACAAATGAATAATGTTAATTGATATCTCCATTGTTGTTTTCAACCAATCTTTTCTTGATTCAAACTGAGAGTTTTCACAAATTAAAAATAGCATATATTCTCTCCTAATTACTCTGAATAATACACTTTTCACTCGACAAGCCAGTTAAAAACGGTCCAAGAGCTTTTATGGGACCAATATCTTAGCCTCCAGGTTGACAGGGATACCGAGTCGATTTACTCTCAATAAATATACATGATTTGAAACACTGTTTCTAAAAATTATATCAAGTTATAAGAGCAACAAATATATACATCAACTACCTGAACAGATCTAATTTGAATCTTCTGACTGCATGAATTCAGTTATGATGTTATTAATGTTTGATGCACGACTAACAGTAGATGGAACTGTCTGATAGCAAAGTACAATTTTGTGCTATTGTAAAACTGGTTCAGAAGACTTAAATCGAAGTAGCACATTCTCAACTGAAATAGATCATAATTTTAATAAAATAATAATAATTCTATAATGCATTTCGGTTAAGAACGGTCCAAAGATTCTTATGGGACTATGATTCTAGCCTTCCGATTGACCATGATGCGAACCAGTTTCACATAAGCACAATCACACTTGGCTATGTGTCAGTTGCATCATTTATCTGTTGCTCATCAATTAACATAAACAGATTATTTTGAAGACTCAAATTTGCTTCCATTCGTTTAATATGTGACTGTATTTGTTGCTCTTATTTCTTGACTTTATTTCTAGCAAACTTGTTGTGAAACCTATATTCATTGTGAGTGGATCATATTCGCATTTCAGTCTATTGAAAGACTCAAATCGTAATGCCGTAAGAGCCCTTGGACCATTCATGACATAAATGAACCATAGAAGAAAATACTTTTGATCACTTCTAACAATTATTCATTGAACTTGATACTTTTCCTGCAATATACTATTTCATACATTGTTATCTATTATACAGATTGATACAATATTTTAGAATCTGCTGTCTTATTATAAATTTAAAATATTTTCATGTCACGACATTCTAATTTTTCGTGAACATATAAAATTTCATTTTCTCACATCGCCAAAACAATAGGTATTGTTAGAGCTGTAGAATATCTGATAGAAAAAAATACGAATACAAATTACGGCTCACTTTCATGCTAGGAACCTAGTGACGTGCGCATGCGCGTACCTTGTACATGTATCGCTATAGTCAGTGGCTTTCAAACAAAGAGCATTCCACCCAAATACGTACAAGTGTGTGGCTCGCTGACAATAATGAATTTTTTTCAATACTAGTTGGCTTATGAAGCTTGGTTTAGGTTTTATTCTGGCTGTTTTTTTTTAACTGAAAAAACACTAATTTACTGTTCTCCAATACTACTTGACCTTAAAAAGCTCGGTTTAGGTTAGGTTTTGTATTTTTTGGACTAAAAAACACTGATTCACTGTTTTCCAATACTAATTGGCCTGGAAAGCATGTTTTAGGTTATGTTAAAGTTGCTTTTTCTTGAATGTAAAATACTAGTCCCCACCGTTCTAGTGCCACTGGAAAATTTCTTCAAATCTCTGTGGCGCCATCTCTTTTCACTTTTATAACTACCACTAGGTTCCTATTGTAAAAATCTACCAAAATTACTTATGGTCTAATGGAAGACTCTATTCCAATGACGTATTATTAAAGTAGACCCAGCGCGTCCTATGGCAGACCACAGTTTGTTGTGATGTTAGCACTTACAAGGTGAGAGGTTTTGAGAAGCGAAGGGAGTAAACATGCTTGTTATGCGGTTTGCCTGCTTTTATTTATGTTTGAGAAGTGCGCGCCTTTATTCTGTACTGTATGTATATATTTGTTGAAATAGAAGTAATAATATATTAATTGCTTCAAAATAAAAAAATACGAGATTTTTCCCACATCTCACAATCGATATTTATTCAAATGAAAAACGCAACCTGCGATACAACGATGTTTACCTTCCTCACTCCACTGTTTATTCCTGCATCAAAACAAATGCCGCGTGCTGGGTCTACTGTTAATACGTCATTGCTCTATTCGCATACGAAAGTTTAATAGAATAACATCACTTCTAGATTTCAAATTAGTTTGCAGCAACAGATTGATAATTGACAACTGACGCATGCGCACAAACAGTTTAGAAGTGTATGCGTACGTTCCGTTTGTATCTCAAAATTTGAGAAAGAATGAATAATGACAAATGATACTTTCATCATCGTTTTCACCCAAGCTTATCGTGTTTTATCAGCTCAATGCAGTTTTTAGGAGAAATATAGAAATACTACAAATACGAAATTGGTAGAACTATATATACTATAATATGAATTTGTGTCATCATATTGTAACATGATCCATTTGATGATTCATAGATTATTGTACAAAATATTTAGGTACAGTTAGTTCCTTAAGAAATATTTGATTCATATTTTTAAACAAATAAAAAATTCAGATTGATGGCCCCATTGTCGTAATCTAATGTCATTACTCTATTTGATCCATTGTTAGGTTATGGACTGATGGTTGTCACCAATTTTGATCAATGTAAACTCCTATTCGTTGATTCAATTGAATTTTCAATGTATTGGCTTCATTGATTGAGAGGGATTTTATAATCTGCTGATGATTGCATGTTTCATTGTTGTACCTCAACAAAATGTACGATTGGATTGGTTGGTCCTAGCAATATATGTGTTAATGTCTGATTCATACATTTAAAACGTAGAAAGGGCACCTCACTAATATTTTAATAGAATATTATGTAAAAAATTATCATTAAGAACTCCTCCAAGTTGAAAATCTTTTGGATACATATCTTCCGTAATCCGTATAGGCTACGTTCGTTGTGTATAACCTGTGTACAACAATGAACCCTTGAATTCAACAATGCTATTCAAGTCTCTAGTGCATACATCAGATTTATCTATTACGCATTGAATCATTAGCTCATGAATAAACATCAGAGCCTAGGCTATTAGATGTCAGAAACTTCAGATCGAAATCTTAGAACTACTAGGATTTGCTACTCTTTTCAATGATTCAATGAACTTGATATAGCCAAGGATCTTCCAACGGTATATAGCAGTATGATATAATTGTCTTCATATCAAACTTTGAATGAATATTTGCAGTATATGTACATCGATCGAATTTTTGGGATCGAAAGCAGAATCATCATGTAATTATCTCTTATCATTTTCCATTTCATTTGTCCAGTGGATAGGAACATCCATAATAAATATTAAATTGGTCACTTTTTTATAGTATACAGAATATATACGTTTAATCTATTCGAGTATTATTTTATTATTTGAATCGTCCACACCCAAGCTCATCGAGTTTCATTAGCTCAATGCAGTTTTCAGGGGAATTATCTTCCACATAACCTCAAATAAAAAGTTGATGAGAATATTTATTTTTTTATTGCAGAATATTAATCACATGTACCAAACTATAGTCACTTGAGATATTTCAAGTGGAATTTATTCTTCAGTACTTATTTTACAGGAAATCAATATCTAGATCGTATCTAGAAAATAGTATATTCAAATGATGGATCGTCGGAAAATGGATGAATCAGTATCAGTGAATTAAATTCATATCACTCAAGCAGACGTTTCAAATCTTATCAACTCTTCTCCAGTACCTACAAATAATTAAATTTTCTTCAATAATATCACCACAAAACTATTATTTTCTGATTAGATAGGTGCCAAGTAGACTGACTGAACTTCTGTTTAATCTGCAGCGCTAGTTATGAATTTATTGTATGCATGTTTCTGAAATATTCTCAAATATGAGATAAATTGTCTAGTGTATTAATGAATACATGCTTATGGTCCATTCATCTGAAATACTTTTCTTGATGATTTATTCGACTCTACGATATAAAATACAAAGTTAGTTGGATAATTATGAATACATACCAATGAATAACCTTATTCCGTTGATGATCCTAAATGGATATATTCGATTTGAGAAATATCTTAAAAAATTTGTCGCAAAAGCCAGGATACTTTTTATAAATAAGGCTGGGCAACAACGATCATTACCACTATTATCAGTTCAATAAAATGAAAGAGTAATTGATGGTGTGTTCATACAGTAACGAACATGATTGAAAAGTTATGCTCTTCCTCATGGTGGTAATAAAGCAGAGCTTTTTGATACGCTAGGATGACAATTATTTTCATATTAGGTTCAAATTATTCAATACAATATTAATTCTGAATACAGAGGGTAATAATTTAAAGAATCCAGTAATAGATCACATTTAACACATTCTGGACATAATTTCAGATACTTTTGCTTCGTTGATTTGATAAGTTTTCGACGAAATTCAAGACAAGGCTTTGGGAAGCTAATTAAATAATATTAATTGTCCAAGAATCACTTACTACGCATATCGCTGTGACATATTCCATAACAACAGCGCTATTCTTCCCTTTTGTGAACTGATAACAATATATATTTTCATTAAAAAGCTTGTATCATGATTTTACTGTAAATATATATCAAAATTGTAATAAATATGAATTTCCTAAAATCTCACATTGAAAACATAGTATCAACGGCTTATCTAAGTATTAAGTGCCCAAGAAACATGGCGGATGTCCAGGCATGCGCACAAAAAATTCCAATTATGAAAAGAGCTATTGTTGGCATCTTATATAAAAGTAAGTTTCTTGATTGAAAGAATTGATTTCCTGATAACAATTGGAATCATAATCACGAGCATTCTGCTATAGCAGCTTCCAATAAATCCTTAAGCATAACCTAGAAAATAGTACATAAAGTTACACTTGAGTTACAAAAATGAGTTTCTTGATTACTAGAATCGATTATCTTATAACAATTACATGTTGAAATCATCTTGGAACTTATGCGATCGCTTGCTTGGAAGGATTTATATTGTACGAAATATGCCTGTTTTCTATTTTGTGTTGAAAATGCATAGTATTGTGACATTATACTTTATTCCAGAAGAAGTTTGAGCACAGCCTGAAAATATAATATAAAATTATCATTTTGTTAATATTATTCAATTAAACTACTTACTTTCTATTTATGAGATATGTACATTGTTGTGAACTGTCATTGACTGCAAATGCGAGTACGCATGTGCAGTTTCTGCTCTTGAAATAAGTTGGCAATACTGACGTCCTATTGAATGTCAAAAAATTTATTTCTATTAAAATAAGCTTGATGGAAGCTTCAAATACATTACAAATTATCCATTTGAATATTTTATTTATATAACAATACATAATATGTATATTAAATAGTGAATTTTGTAATATTTTGAGAAATATTTAAAATACCTGTATGTCAAACTTGACAGAAGCGACCTGATGTTCAATAATTTTTTGTCAGAGATGACTTGAGAATATTTCGACGGCCGGTGAACTGTCATTTTTGACAATTGTAATCGATGGTTTTGGCCTTCTCCTGTGATTACTATACATGTGACAGTTTTCAAATATATAAAAGGCACTAGTCCTCATTAAGATGTATTGAATAGAGAAGAAATGAACAAAATTAAATATACCGTTCAAGCTGCAGCGATGGATAAAAATTTTTTTGGTAACATCCAACTGACAGTTCTAATTCAAAAAATTTAAGCAAATTAGTATATAAGACTAGCGTTTCGACCTGCTTCGCAGGTCTAAGCGCTAGGCTTCGCAGCTTCATATGTAAACCGCCTCCGGCTACAATAATTTCTTGATAAGATTAATTCCGATTATAATTTTAGCCCACAAAATCCTTCTGCTCTATATTATATTTCAGCATTCTCTCTTATTCGTGATTTCACTGTTTTTTTATGAACAAATCCCAATGTTTTTTCATGTATTTATCTGAAGAGAAATTATTGAATACAACTCCTCCACAAACTACAGAAACACTAGGCGTCGCAGCTCCATATATGTACCGCCTCTCTGACAAGAATTCTTCTCTTACAAAATCAATCTCGAATGTAAATTGAGCTCACATAATTCCTCTGATTCATATTATATTTCTACACTTTTCTCTTCCCGTGATTGAATTGATTGACAGTTTTCAATGATATCTAGGTGAAATTCCTTGAGAAAATCATCGATTCCATTCCCTTTAAGGATTAGCGAAGAGATGGCGAAATTGTTCCTCTAGTAGAACCATCTTTTCAACCGGGCTTAAGACTATTATTATAAGTAGATATATAATCATCAAATACAATATATCACAGCTTCTTACATCTTGAGGAACTAATAATAGCGAAATACTCCAATAAGAGTCAACCTCTTACCAATGGTAGTGAGATGCTAGTGCCAAGATCTGTATATAAGACCGTGATGCGTGAGTTTACATGCTCTATTTCTGCATGGTAAACTGCAAAAGTTTTACAAATTGCCAATACCACTGTGAAAATACTTTACTCCATGTATTAATTTTGCAACAATTCAAGAGTTAGTGGAACTAATTTTTTACTTATATATTCATGTTGTTCTTTCTTATTTGCAACGTTTTTTGGCCTAACGCATCGTCAACGCTACCATCGACAAACCTTGACATGCCACGTCCAAATATGAGTATAAAAAATTCTAATTCTGCATTGATAATAATTATACCCCTATTCATCCAGCTTTATAATAAATAAGATATAACCGCTGATAATTTTAGGTAGTGTTGCCACGAGACAAGACGAGACGAGACTTCAGTGAGTCTCGTCTCGGTCTCGTGATGGTCCCGCCTGGCTGAGTCTCGTCTCGGTCTCGCCCTGGTCTCGAGAGTCTCGCCATGATTTCTCAAAATTACATATTCTCACATGCGGGAATCAATTCGTTCTACCTGATTATTATTTGCTATGAATTCTTCCAAAAACATGTATTTGTAGGTATGTTTGGTGCGCAAAGTCGCTCTGGGGTTTAATTCTTATTTGTGAAGATTGTCTTTTGACGCCATTTTATAGACTTTTGACACATGTACACCTATCGGACAATTAGAGGAGCGATTTAATGTCATCATTATTGAAGACAGTCTTCCAGAAGTAAGAGACAGGGTAGAGTCAGTTTCCTTATTTAGATGTCAGATTTGACATTCGTATGTCATAAAATGTTAACAATAAAATTATACTATTATATTTGATGATAGATCAGAATGATTAAACTTTATTTGAGTCTGAATCCAAACATCGTTCTTAACTAACTGCCAGCATAAAGTTGTCGATCATACAATATTCAAGTCCCTATAAATGTAACTATGACATCCTAATATTGAAAAAAAGACTGCGATCTGTCTACAAGCTGTCTCTATAAATTAAAATAGGACCTCTAGAGCTAAGACAATTCGAGATAATAAAGAGGTGATAGTTTTATGCAACAAATGTGTAAACTCAAGCATTATGACGATGTTTAGACTTCCTATTTACAGTCAAGAATCACTGAATTACAGAAAATATTTTCCGAATTCAATAATACTAGTTTGCACATGTTGTTGACGCCACACGATATTTCTTCTACGATTCTCAAGATAAATTCATATAAACTAAATTCAGGTCACAAGAACGTTCATATGAATTGATGGTATAGATCTAAGACGCATTGTTTGCGATGTGTAAGCCACCAAATTTAGAAGTGGATGAAGAAAAAGCAAATTTCCAAATGAGGTCATGTTATTGACTGTTAATAACGAGTTATATGATTCAAATGACATAAATTTATGAAAGAATAGTATTGATTTTCTCTTCCTATTCCAGTTCAGCCTAATCTGATATAATTTTGAATGAAATTGGATGACACACAGTTATATCACCAGAAATCTTATAGGAATCGATTTATATAACGTATTTACAGTAAAAATCAGTTATAGTATGATAGTTTTTTCTTCCATCATGTTGATAGATTTTTGTGAAATTAATTGTGTTGTGCTAGTATTGGGGCTCGTCCTGTTGCACAATATTATCATATAAAATCTGTTGCGGTCACACAGTACTTCCCTAACAAAAAATTTCTTGGCCGGTTTCATCGCTGTGTCATAGATTTAGAGTGTTGCATCAATCAATTTCATATTTCGAAATGATAGCTGTCATCAAAGTGACAGCTGTCATTGTCAAAGCTACGGGTGTCATTGTTGAAATGGCGGATTGCGGTTATATTCAAGTCCCTACATTAAACAAATATTTTTGAAAATGGAGAGCTCTTTTCTGATTCAATGAAACTTACAGTTATGACATTTGATCACCAGAAATTTAATATCATAACGTGGATTCTACTAATTATTCATTTTATATTCCTACTAAGCCTATCTCCCAGAGAGCTTAAGATTGATATCAAACTAGACATCATTAAAACAGCTTGTCAAAATAACAATTGACAATCGTTTTAATATCCTATTTCATAGTTCTACTAGAATTATTCTTTATTTCTAGCAAACTTGTTGTGAAACCTATATTCTTTATGAGTGGATCATATTCGCATTTCAGTCTATTTAAAGACTTAAATCGTAATGCCGTAAGAGCCCTTGGACCATTCATGATATAAATGAACCATAGAAAAAAATACTTTTGATCACTTCTAACAATTATTCATTGAACTTGATACTTTCCCTGCAATATACTATTTCATACATTGTTATCTATCATACAGATTGATACAATATTTTAGAATCTGCTATCTCATAAATTTGAAATATTTTCATGTCACGACATTTTAATTTTTTGTGAACATATAAAATTTCATTTTCTCACATCGCTAAAACAATAAGTATTGTAAAAGCTGTAGAATATTTGATAGAGAAAAATACGAATACAAATTACGGCTCACTTTTGTGCTAGGAATCTAGTGACGTGCGCATGCGCGTACCTTGTGCATGTATTGCTATAGTCAGTGGCTTCCAAACAAAGAGCATTCCACCTAAATACGTACAAATGTGTGGCTCGCTGATAATGATGAATTTTTTTCAATACTAGTTGGCTTATAAAGCTTGGTTTAGGTTCTATTCTGGCTGTTTTTGTTTTGAACTGAAAAAACACTAATTTACTGTTTTCCAATACTACTTGACCTTAAAAAGCTTGGTTTAGGTTAAGTTTTGTATTTTTTGAACCTAAAAACACTGATTTACTGTTTTCCAATACTAATTGGCCTGGAAAGCTCGTTTTAGGTTAAGTTGAAGTTGCTTTTTCTTGAAAGTAAAATACTAGTCCCCACCGTTCTAGTGCCACTGGAAAATTTCTTCGAATCTCTGTGGCGCCATCTCTTTTTACTTTTATAACTACTACTAGGTTCCTACTGTAAAAATCTGCCCAAATTACTTATGGTCTAATGGAAGACTCTATTCGCATACGAAAGTTTAATAGAATAACATCACTTCTAGATTTCAAATTAGTTTGCAGCAACAGATTAATAATTGACAACTGACGCATGCGCACGAACGGTTCAGAAGTGTATGCGTACGTTCCGTTTGTATCTCAAAATTTGAGAAAGAATGAATAATGACAAATGATACTTTCATCATCGTTTTCACCCAAGCTTATCGTGTTTTATCAGCTCAATGCAGCTTTCAGGAGAAATATAGTATTACTACAAATACAAAATTGATAGAACTATTTATAGTATAATATGAATTTGTGTCATCATATTGTAACATGATCCATTTGATGATTCATAGATTATTGTACAAAATATTTAGGTACAGTTAATTCCTCAAGAAATATTTGATTTATATTTTTAAACAAATAAAAAATTCAGATTGATGGCCCCATTGTTGTAATCTAATGTCATTACTCTACTTGATCCATTGTTAGGTTATTGACTGATGGTTCTCACCAATTTTGATCAATGTAAACTCCTGTTCGTTGATTCAATTGAATTTTCAATGTATTGGCTTCATTGATTGAAAGGGATTTTATAATCTGTTGATGATTGCATGTTTCATTGTTGTACCTCAACAAAATGTACGATTGGATTGGTTGGTCCTTGCAATATATGTGTTAATGTCTGATTCATACATGTAAAACGTAGAAAGAGCACCTCACTGATATTTTAATGGAATATTATGTACAAAATCATCATCAAGAACTCCTCCAAGTTGAGTATCTTTTGAATACATATCTTCTGTAATCCATATAGGCTACGTTTGTTGTGTATAACCTGTGTACAACAATGAGCTCTTGAATTCAGCAATGCCATTTAAGTCTCTAGTGCATACATCAGATTTGTCTACTACGCAATGAATCATTAGCTCATGAATAAACATCAGAGCCTAGGCTATTAGATGTCAGAGACTTCAGATCGAAATCTTAGAACTACTGGGATTTGCTACTCTTTTCAATGAACTTGATATAGCCAAGGATCTTCCAACGGTATATAGCAGTATGATATAATTGTCTTTATATCAAACTTTGAATGAATATTTGCAGTATATGTACATCGATCGAATTTTTGGGATCGAAAGCAGAATCATCAAGTGATTATCTCTTATCATTTTCCATTCCATTTACCCAGTGAATAGGAACATCCATAATAAATATCAAATTGGTCACTTTTTTATAGTATACAGAATATATACGTTTAATCTATTCGAGTATTATTCTATTATTTGAATCGTCTACACCGTAGCTTATCGTGTTTCATCAGCTCAATGCAGTTTTCAGGAGAATTATTTTCCACATAACCTTAAATAAAAAGTTGATGAGAATATTTATTTTTTTATTGCAGAATATTTATCACATGTACCAAACTTATAGATATTTCAAGTGGCATTTATTCTTCAGTACTTATTTTACAGGAAATCAATATTGTAAATCAGGATATAAATCGTATCTAGAAATAGTATATTGAAATGATGGATTGTCGGAAAATGGATGAATCAGTATTAGTGAATCAAATTCATATCACTCAAGCAGACGTTTCTAATCTTATCAATTCATCTCCAGTATCTACAAATAATTAAATTTTCTTCAATAATATCACCACAAAACTATAATTTTGTGATTAGATAGGTACCAAGTAGACTGACTGAACTTCTCTTCAACCTGCAGCGCTAATCATGAATTTATTGTATGCATGTTTCTGAAATATTCTTAAATATAAGATAAATTGTCTAGTGTATTCATGAATACATGCTTATGGTCCATTCATCTCAAATACTTTTCTTGATGATTTATTCGACTCTACGATATAAAATACGGAGTTAGTTGGATAATTATGAATACATACCAATGAATAACATTATTCCGTTGATGATCCTGAATGGATATATTCGATTTGAGAAATATCTAAAAAAATTTGTCGCAAAAGCCAGAATACTTTTTATAAATAAGGCTGGGCAACAACGATCATTACCACTATCACCAGTTCAATATTATGAAAGAGTAATTGATGGTGTGTTAATACAATAACGACGATAATTGAAATGTTATGCTCGTCCTCATGGTGGTAATAGAGCAGAACTTAATGATACGCTAGGATGACAATTATTTTCATATTAGGCTCAAATTATTCAATATAATATTAATTCTGAATACAGAGGGTAATAATCAAAAAATTCAGTAATAGATCACATTTAACACATTCTGGACATAATTTCAGATACTTTTGCTTCGTTGATTTGATAAGTTTTCGACGAAATTCAAGACAAGGCTTTGGGAAGCTAATTAAATAATATTAATTGTCCAAGAATCACTTACTACGTATATTGCTGTGACATATTCCATAACAACAGCGCTACTCTGCCCCTTTGTGAACTGATAACAATATATATTTTCATTAAAAAGCTTGTATCATGATTTTACTGTAAATATATATCAAAATTGTAATAAATATGAATTTCCTAAAATCTCACATTGAAAACATAGTATCAACGGCTTATCTAAGTATTAAATGCCCAAGAAACATGGCGGATGTCCAGGCATGCGCACAAAAAAATTCCAATTATGAAAAGAGCTATTGTAGGCATCTCATATAAAAGTAAGTTTCTTGATTGAAAGAATTGATTTCCTGATAACAAATGGATTCGTAATCATCGAGCATTCTACTATAACAACTTCTAGTAAATCCTTGAGCGTAACCTAGAAAATATTACATAAAGTTACACTTAAATTACAAAAATAAGTTTCTTGATTATTACAATAGATTTCCTTATAACAATTACATGTTGAAATCATCTTGGAACTAATGCGATCGCTTGTTTGGAAGGATTTATATTGTACGAGATATGCCTGTTTTCTATTTTGTGTTGAAAATGCATAGTATTGTGACATTATACTTTATTCCAAAAGAAGTTTGAGTATAGCCTAAAAAATATAACATAAGATTGTCATTTTATTAATATTATTCAATTAAACTACTCACTTTCTATTTATGAGATGTGTACATTGATGTGAACTGTCATTGACTGCAAATGCGAGTCCGCATGTGCAGTTTCTGCTCATGAAATAAGTTGGCAATACTGACGTTTTATTGAATGTCAAAAGATTTATTTCTATTAGAATAAGCTTGATGGAAGCTTCAAATATATCACAAATTATCCATTTGAATATTTTATTTATATAACAATACATAATATCTATATTAAATAGTGATGTTGTAATATTTTGAGAAATATTTAAAATACCTGTATGTCAAACTTGACAGAAGCGACCTGATGTTCATTAATTTTTTGTCAGAGATAACTTGAGAATATTTCGACGGCCGGTGAACTGTCATTTTTGACAATTGTAATCGATGGTTTTGGCCTTCTCCTGTGATTACTATACATGTGACAGTTTTCAAATATATAAAAGGCACTAGTCCTCATTAAGATGTATTGAATAGAGAAGAAATGAACAAAATTAAATATACCGTTCAAGCTGCAGCGATGGATAAAAATTTTTTTGGTAACATCCAACTGACAGTTCTAATTCAAAAAATTCAAGCAAATTAGTATATAAGACTAGCGTTTCGACCTGCTTCGCAGGTCTAAGCGCTAGGCTTCGCAGCTCCATATGTGAACCGCCTCCGGCAAAAATAATTTCTTGATAGGATTATTTCCGATTATAATTTTAGCCTACAAAATCCTTCTGCTCTATATTATATTTTAGCATTCTCTCTTATTCGTGATCTCACTGTTTTTTATGAACAAGTCCCAATGTTTTTTTATGTATTTATCTGGAGAGAAATTATTGATTACAACTCCTCCACAAACTACAGAAACACTAGGCGTCGCAGCTTCATATATGTACCGCCTCTCTGACCAGAATTCTTCTTCCACAAAATCAATCTCGAATGTGAATTGAGCTCACATAATTCCTCTGATTCATATCATATTTCTACACTTTTCTCGGCCCGTGATTGAATTGATTGACAGTTTCCAATGATATCTAGGTAAAATTCCTTGAGAAAATCATTGATTCCATTCCCTTTAAGGATTAGCGACGAGATGGCGGAATTGTTTCTCTAGTAGAACCATCTTTTCAACTGGGCCTAAGACTTTTATTATAAGTAGATATGTAATCATCAAATACAATATATTACATCTTAAGGAACTAATAATAGCTAAATACTCCAATAAGAGTCAACCTCTTACCAATGGTAGTGAGATGCTAGTACCAAGATCTGTATATAAGACCGTGATGCGTGAATTTACATACTCTATTTCTGCATGGAAAACTGCAAAAGTTTAACAAATTGCCAATACCACTGTGAAAATACTTTACTCCATGTATTAAGTTTGCAACAATTCAAGAGTTAGCGGAACTAATTTTTTACTTATATATTCATGTTGTTCTTTCTTATTTGCAACGTTTTTCGTCTAACGCATCGTGAACGCTACCATCGACAAACCTTGGCATGCCACGCCCAAATATGAGTATAAAAAATTCTAATTCTGCATTGATAATAATTATTCCCCTACTTTAAAAAAATTCATCCAGCTTTATAATAAATAAGATATAACCGCTTATAATTTTGGGTAGTGTTGCCACGAGACAAGACGAGACGAGACTTCAGTGAATCTCGTGGCGGTCTCTTGATGGTCCCGCCTGGCTGAGTCTCGTCTCGGTCTCGCCCTGGTCTCGAGTAGGTCAGTCTCGTCTCGGTCTCGAGTCTCGACGAGAGTCTCGTCATGATTTCTCAAAATTACATATTCTCACATGCGGGAATCAATTCGTTCTACCTGATCATTATTTGCTATGAATTCTTCCAAAAATATGTATTTGTAGGTATGTTTGGTGGGCAAAGTCGCTCTGGGGCTTAATTCTTATTTGTGAAGATTGTCTTTTGACGCCATTTTATAGACTTTCGACACATGTACCACCTATCGGACAATTAGAGAAGCGATTTAATGTCATCATTATTGAAGACAGACTTCCAGAAGTAAGAGACAGGGTAGAGTCAGTTTCCTTATTTAGATGTCAGATTGGACATTCGTATGTCATAAAATAGTAACAATAAAATTACACTATTATATTTGATGATAGATCAGAATGATTAAACTGTATTTGAGTCTGAATCCAAACATCGTTCTTAACTAACTGCCAGCATGAAGTTGTCGATCATACAATATTCAAGTCCCTATAAATGTAACTATGACATTCTAACTCAAGCATTATGACGATGTTAAGACTTCCTATTTACAGTCAAGAATCACTGTGTGACGTGCGGAGTGAGGGGGGAGCTCGTAGAAAAGACGTAGTATGGGGCGGAGCTTCTTCGGCCGCTTACGCCGCACCGCGTCGCAGCTCATCACCCCTCTCAATGGAAGCATCTGGTGATTTCTAGAAATGGAAAGAGTCGCGAAATGGAAAAATTCGAGAA
Source organism: Dromius quadrimaculatus (assembly GCA_963989225.1). Taxonomy (NCBI): domain Eukaryota; kingdom Metazoa; phylum Arthropoda; class Insecta; order Coleoptera; family Carabidae; genus Dromius; species Dromius quadrimaculatus. The sequence continues at coordinate 22,979,732 of OZ022331.1, read as the reverse complement.
CAATATTTCATTATATAAGGCCAAGCAGAAAGACGGACAGACAGTACAGTAATAAGAGTATTAGTGTGAAATAAATAATGAAGTAACAAGTACAGTGAACAGTGCATATAAATAGTGAAAAATAAATATCTGTGACTTTGATTAAATTAGAATTAAGTGATTAATATATAAATATACTGCTTTTAGTGACATAAGAAGAATTAAAGATTTTATTTCATTTAGATTATTAAATAGTGACTTTTATTTATTTACAGAGTGATTCATCAAGCAATAAACATTACAACTGAGTTACAGAAAATATTTTTCGAATTCAATAATACTAGTTTGCACATGTTGTTGACGCCACACGATATTTCTTCTACGATTCTCAAGATAAATTCATATAAACTAAATTCAGGTCACAAGAACGTTCATATGAATTGATGGTATAGATCTAAGACGCATTGTTTGCGATGTGTAAACCACCAAATTCAGAAGTGGATGAAGAAAAAGCAAATTTTCAAATGAGGTCATGTTATTGACTGTTAATAACGAGTTATATGATTCAAATGACATAAATTCATGTAAGAATAGTATTGATTCTCTCTTCCTATTCCAGTTCAGCCTAATCTGATATAATTTTGAATGAAATTGGATGACACACAGTTATATCACCAGAAATCTTATAGGAATCGATTTATATAACGTATTTACAGTAAAAATCAGTTATAGTATGATAGTTTTTTCTTCCATCATGTTGATAGTTTTTTGTGAAATTAATTGTGTTGTGCTAGTATTGGGGCTCGTCCTGTTGCACAATATTATCATATAAAATCTGTTGCGGTCACACAATACTTCCCAAACAAAAAATTTCTTGGCCGGTTTCATCGCTGTGTCATAGATTTAGAGTGTTGCATCAATCAATTTCATATTTCGAAATGATAGCTGTCATCAAAGTGACAGCTGTCATTGTCAAAGCTACGGGTGTCATTGTTGAAATGGCGGATTGCGGTTATATTCAAGTCCCTACATTAAACAAATATTTTTGAAAATGGAGAGCTCTTTTCTGATTCAATGAAACACACAATTATGACATTTGATCACCGGAAATTTAATATCATAACGTGGATTCTACTAATTATTTATTTTATATTCCTACTAAGCCTATCTCCCAGAGAGCTTAAGATTGACATCATTAGAACAGCTTGTCAAAAAAACAATTGACAATCGTTTAAATATCCTATTTCATAGTTCTACTAGAATTATTCTTTATTTCTAGCAAACTTGTTGTGAAACCTATATTCATTGTGAGTGGATCATATTCGCATTTTAGTCTATTGAAAGACTTGAATCGTAATGCCGTAAGAGCCCTTGGACCATTCATGACATAAATGAACCATAGAAAAAAATACTTTTGATCACTTCTAACAATTACTCATTGAACTTGATACTTTCCCTGCAATATACTATTTCATACATTGTTATCTATTATACACATTGATACAATATTCTAGAATCTGCTGTCTCATTTTAAATTTGAAATATTTTCATGTCACGACATTCTAATTTTTTGTGATCATATAAAATTTCATTTTCTCACATCGCTAAAACAATAAGTATTGTAAAAGCTGTAGAATATTTGATAGAGAAAATACGAATACAAATTACGGCTCTTTTTTGTGCTAGGAATCTAGGGACGTGCGCATGCGCGTACCTTGTACGTGTATTGCTATAGTCAGTGGCTTTCAAACAAAGAGCATTCCACCTAAATACGTACAAGTGTGTGGCTCACTGATAATAATGAATTTTTTCCAATACTAGTTGGCTTATAAAGCTTGGTTTTGGTTTTATTCTGGCTGTTTTTTTTTTTGAACTGAAAAAACACTGATTTACTGTTTTCCAATACTACTTGACCTTAAAGAGCTCGGTTTAGGTTAAGTGTTGTATTTTTTGAACCTAAAAACACTGATTTACTGTTTTCCAATACTAATTGGCCTGGAAAGCTTGTTTTAGGTTGAGTCAAAGTTGCTTTTTCTTGAATGTAAAATACTAGTCCCCACCGTTTTAGTGCCACTGCAAAATTTTTTTGAATCTCTGTGGCGCCATCTCTTCTCACTTTTATAACTACCACTAGGTTCCTATTGTAAAAATCTACCCAAATTACTTATGGTCTAATGGAAGACTCTATTCGCATACGAAAGTTCAATAGAATAACATCACTTCTAGATTTCAAATAAGTTTTCAGCAACAGATTAATAATTGACAACTGACGCATGCGCACAAATGGTTAAGAAGTGTATGCGTACGTTCCGTTTGTATCTCAAAATTTGAGAAAGTATGAATAATGACAAATGATACTTTCATCATCGTTTTCACCCAAGCTTATCGTGTTTTATCAGCTCAATGCAGATTTTAGAAGAAATGTCTATTACATAACCTCAAATACGAAATTGATAGAACTATTTATACTATAATATGAACTTGTGTCATCATATTGTAACATGATCCATTTGATGATTCATAGATTATTGTACAAAATATTTAGGTACAGTTAGTTCCTTAAGGAATATTCGATTCGTATTTTTAAACAAATAAAATATTCAGATTGATGGCCCTATTGTCGTAATCTAATGTCATTACTCTATTTGATCCATTGTTAGGTTATGGACTGATGGTTCTCACCAATTTTGATCAATGTAAACTCCTGTTCGTTGATTCAATTGAATTTTCAATGTATTGGCTTCATTGATTGAAAGGGATTTTATAATCTGCTGATGATTGCATGTTTCATTGTTGTACCTCAACAAAATGTACGATTGGATTGGTTGGTCCTTGCAATATATGTGTTAATGTCTGATTCATACATTTAAAACGTAGAAAGAGCACCTCACTAATATTTTAATGAAATATTATGTACAAAATTATCATTAAGAACTCCTCCAAGTTGAGTATCTTTTGGTACATATCTTCTGTAATCCATATAGGCTACGTTTGTTGTGTATAACCTGTGTACAACAATGAACTCTTGAATTCAACAATGCCATTCAAGTCTCTAGTGCATACATCAGATTTATCTACTACGCATTGAATCATTAGCTCATGAATAAACATCAGAGCCTAGGTTATTAGATGTCAGAAACTTCAGATCAAAATTTTAGAACTACTGGAATTTGCTACTCTTTCCAATGAACTTGATATAGTCAAAGCAGTATGATATAATTGTCTTTATATCAAACTTTGAATGAATATTTGCAGCATATGTACATCGATCGAATTTTTGGGATCGAAAGCAGAATCATCAAGTAATTATCTCTTATCATTTTCCATTTCATTTACCCAGTGAATAGGAACATCCATAATAAGTATCAAATTGGTCAATTTTATAGTATACAGAATATATACGTTTAATCTATTCGAGTATTATTTTATTATTTGAATCGTCCACACCCAAGCTTATCGTGTTTCATCAGCTCAATGCAGTTTCCAGGAGAATTATTTCCCACATAACCTCAAATAAAAAGTTGATGAGAATATTTATTTTTTTATTGCAGAATATTTATCACATGTACCAAACTATAGTCACTTGAGATATTTCAAGTAGCATTTAATCTTCAGTACTTATTTTACAGGAAATCAATATTGTAAATCAGGATATAAATCGTATCTAGAAAATAGTATATTCAAATGATGGATCGTCAGAAAATGGATGATTCAGTATTGGTGAATTGAATTCATATCACTCAAGCAGACGTTTCAAATCTTATTAATTCTTCTCCAGTACCTACAAATAATTAAATTTTCTTCAATAATATCACCACAAAACTATAATTTTGTGATCAGATAGGTACCAAGTAGACTGACTGAACTTCTCTTCAACCTGCAGCGCTAATTATGAATTTATTGTATGCATGTTTCTGAAATATTCTTAAATATAAGATAAATTGTCTAGTGTATTCATGAATACATGCTTATGGTCCATTCATCTCAAATACTTTTCTTGATGATTTATTCGACTCTACGGTATAAAATACAAAGTTAGTTGGATAATTATGAATACATACCAATGAATAACCTTATTCCGTTGATGATCCTAAATGGATATATTCGATTTGAGAAATATCTGAAAAATTTTGTCGCAAAAGCCAGGATACTTTTTATAAATAAGGCTGGGCAACAACGATCACTACCACTATTACCAGTTCAATAAAATGAAAGAGTAATTGATGGTGTGTTCATACAATAACGACGATGATTGAAATGTTATGCTCGTCCTCATGGTGGTAATAAAGCAGAACTTTTTGATACGCTAGGATGACAATTATTTCCATATTAGTTTCAAATTATTGAATACAATATTAATTCTGAAAACAGAGGTTAATGATCAAAAAATTCAGTAAGAGATCACATTTAACATATTCTGGACATAATTTCAGATACTTTTGCTTCGTTGATTTGATAAGTTTTAGACGAAATTCAAGACAAGGCTTTGGGAAGCTAACTTAATAATATTAATTGTCCAAAAATCACTTACTACGCATATCGCTGTGACATATTCCATAACAACAGCGCTATTTTGCCCCTTTGTGGACTGATAACAATATATATTTTCATTAAAAAGCTTGTATTATGATTTTACTGTAAATATATATCAAAATTGTAGTGAATATGAATTTCTTAAAATCTCACATTGAAAACAAAGTATTAACGGCTTATCTACGTATTAAGTGCCCAAGAAACATGGCGGATGTCCAGGCATGCGCACAAAACAATTCCAATTATGGAAAGAGCTATTGTTGACATCTTATATGAAAGTAAGTTTCTTGATTGAAAGAATTGATTTCCTGATAACAATTGGAATCATAATCATCGAGCATTCTGCTATAACAGCTTCCAATGAATCCTTGAGCATAACCTAGAAAATATTACATAAAGTTACACTTAAATTACAAAAATAAGTTTCTTGATTAATACAATAGATTTCCTTATAACAATTACATGTTGAAATCATCTTGGAACTAATGCGATCGCTTGTTTGGAAGGATTTATATTGTACGAGATATGCCTGTTTTCTATTTTGTGTTGAAAATGCATAGTATTGTGACATTATACTTTATTCCAAAAGAAGTTTGAGTATAGCCTAAAAAATATTACATAAGATTGTCATTTTATTAATATTATTCAATTAAACTACTTACTTTCTATTTATGAGATGTGTACATTGATGTGAACTGTCATTGACTGCAAATGCGAGTCCGCATGTGCAGTTTCTGCTCATGAAATAAGTTGGCAATACTGACGTTTTATTGAATGTCAAAAAATTTATTTATATTAAAATAAGCTTGATGGAAGCTTCAAATACATCACAAATTATCCATTTGAATATTTTATTTATATAACAATACATAATATCTATATTAAATAGTGATGTTGTAATATTTTGAGAAATATTTAAAATACCTGTATGTCAAACTTGACAGAAGCGACCTGATGTTCATTAATTTTTTGTCAGAGATGACTTGAGAATATTTCGACGGCCGGTGAACTGTCATTTTTGACAATTGTAATCGATGGTTTTGGCCTTCTCCTGTGATTACTATACATGTGACAGTTTTCAAATATATAAAAGGCACTAGTCCTCATTAAGATGTATTGAATAGAGAAGAAATGAACAAAATTAAATATACCGTTCAAGCTGCAGCGATGGATAAAAATTTTTTTGGTAACATCCAACTGACAGTTCTAATTCAAAAAATTTAAGCAAATTAGTATATAAGATTTTGGGGGTGTGCCACAACAGCAATTCGAGTCTTCAAATTACAGAAAATAACTATACGTAATTTATTCAATCTAAGTTTTCGTGAGTCCTGCAGAGAAATATTCCAACGCGAAAAAATTTTAACAGTGCCATGTTTGTACCTCTACACAGTTATTTTGCACGTACACTCTACTCTAGATAACTTTCCAAAGCATGAACAAATTCATAATTATAATACTAGAAATAAAGATAATTTAGTTAAACCAAATTGTAGATCAGAGATAATGTTTAAAAATCCAAATATTATTGGTGTCAAACTTTATAACAAACTTCCAATATATTTGAAAATGCCAATGTCTTTAAAACTATTTAAAATCAAGTTGAAGAATTTTTTTGCTGAGAAATCATACTATTGTATTGAAGAGTATTTATGTGACAAATTGTGACTATAATGTTTGTATAATATATGTATTTTTTGTGTTCCTTTTGTATACTCAAAAGTTTTATGTAATTTCTGACATGCTAGACATCAGTATATCTGATCTATTGGCGAATAAAGAATTATTATTATTATTATTATTATAAAAGAAAAAAAAATTGTTTGCGTTACATTCTAGCAAAATACAAGTTTCTTACATTCTTCTTGAATATTTTTAATGAAGTGGTATTTTTTATTCCTATCTATATAAAAATGACTACATTGTCTGGTATGGTAGTTATGAACTTCATTTACATAATGTTAAATTCATACCTATGTAGATGGGTACCGAATTGAAAACAATTTCATGTATGAAAATTAAAACATTAGTCTCAATGAAATCTTTTACATTCAGCCATTGCAATTAATCCAACATCAATTTGATTCTGGTCAATCTGCTGCATCCCAGTATCAATCTCATTGTATACGATTTTAAAGTTTTTGCAGTCTCTCTATGTCAGTTTTATTACATATAAGTAATACAGTATTGCAGTAGGTAAAATGTGGTAAAATTATTGACTTATAGACAAGCAGAGTACTCCATATTGGAAGATATTTACGAAGCCTGGATAAATAATTTAATTTTTTTGCAATTTTTTTACATATTTACTGTTTCTGCCGTTTGGCCATATGAAAGTTGATATCATAAGTAACTCGTAAAAACGTATGGCATAAGTTTTTCGAATGGCCAAGTCAAGATATGTACGAAAACATCTTGCGAAAGTCTAAATGTTTTCGTGCATATCATGACTTGGCCATTCGAAAAACTTATGCCATACGTTTTTACGAGTTACTTATGATATCAACTTTCATATGGCCAAACGGCAGAAACGAGAAGAACGTGAAAAATTGATATATTTTTTTGCATAATCGAGCCCTCATTCCAAACCCTTGGCCAAGTGGATCACTTCTGCCTATCGTTTTTCGCTGACTCTTTTTTCCCTAAATTTCATTTCGTAAGCATGGCAGAGACAAGAAAATTGGATCAAAACAGGATTTTTCATAAAAATTTAAAATTAATTATTATTATGTTGGCCACACGGTCCAGCTTTAATTTTGGCATTATTATACTCTAAATATACATACTTATCAAAACTCTTGAAGGCAGAGAAAACAAAATGGGGCACTCAAATTTACGACTATCTGACGGTCTATTAACTTAGGATTTGCGACAGGTTTGACAATGTCGATATTCAAATAGATTAGACTATGGTCAGACATATGTAAGTCAAATATACCGTGAAAATGAACTATATCTGGATGTGTTATTATGACATCAAGTAGCATATATAAAACTGTCATTAGTCATCCTTGTAGGTTCACTAACAACTTGTTTTAGAGAAAAAGAATCTGATATATTGTTGAATGAAGGTACAAAATTACTTGTGTTAAGCATATTAATGTTCATGTCATCTACAGTTACAATGTAATTATTGATAAGGATGAATACAAAGTTTTGAGTTCATCAAGATATATTTTACAGTCTTTTTAGGTAGCCTACTGCAAAAGCGAATGTATGATATTTTTATTGTAATATGATTCCACAATTGCTCTTATTACTTGAATTTTATCTTCAAATTTTGAATCAGTAATTGTATTGTTTTTATTACACTTAATGGTTGTGACGAATTATGCCCCGAAACTCCATCACAGTTGCACATCCCACAACCTTCGGCTGCCGTCAAACATTTTAAAGTCCATCAAAGTTAGTTAGATCTTGCACACCCTATAAATTTTAAATTCTGTAATTCTGCTTAAACATACAACACCGCTTACCTATTTTATCAGTCATCAACTGCAATAAATCTGTTTTAATATTTCACATGTGGTGGAATGAGGTTAGGTTTATTGAAAACACCTGAAATTAAATGCAACCGATATTGTTTGATCTGTATTTATGTCTTGTGTCTTACCGTTAATAAACTCAGAATGTAATCAACCGTTGTCCTGTAAATATGTTGTATATTGTGTATTTTTTGATGTTATGTTCGTGACCTTTGACCATACACAAATAAACATCTGACATTTGACAGTTGACTACATTGCCCACAGCCGACAGATAAAAGAATATTTAGGACAATTTTAATTTTAAGGAAATATAATCAGGAAAGGATGTATCTGACATTATTGTAAAGAAATTTGTATTTGTAAAATTACTTCTTCTTTTTTATCTGTATGTTTTCTTTACATTACTGAAAGCGCTAATATGAATTTAATTTGAAAACATGTTAAGTAAGGATTCATTAAAATTTAAGTATAAATAAGGTCTTCTGGCCGATTGAAGTCACTTCTTTGAAAGTCCAGTCTTCTGAGCAGCCGTTCCAAAGTACGCTTCTAGTTCCGATATCGAGTATCATCTTTAGAGTTGTTTACCGTCCAAGTGAAGTTTTTGTGCTAAGTCCGTTAGCACAACTGTCCGACACGATCTGTGAGTTTGTTTGTTTTTTATAAGTCCGTAAAAGGAACTTAGAATATTTAGCTGCTTTGAACTTAGAATATTTTTGCTGTTTTTGAACTTAGAATATTTTTTGAATAATTTACCGTAGAATCACCGCTAGCGAAGTCTTTGTCGACTTCGCAGTGTTTGAATAATTTAACGTAGAATGACCGCTGGCGAAGTCTTGGTTGATTTCACAATGTTTGAATAATTTAACGTAGAAGCACCGCTGGCGAAGTCCTTGTTGACTTCACAGTGTTTCAACAGTTTAACGTAGCGTCGCCGCTGACGAAGCCTTCGTGATTTCGCAGCGTTAGATTGTTTTAACGTAGAATCACCGTAGAGTGGGTCATCATTGGCTTCACAGCGTTGAGCAAGTTTAACGTAGAGTCACTACTTGGAAGCCAATTTGGTTTCACAAGCGTCGAAGGTAAATTAATCCACCGTTTGGTAAATCGCTTCACGATTTGTCTGTTTTAAAGTTTCTCGTCATCTGCGGCTGCCTGGGTCCGTAATGCGACCGCTGGTGTCGAGTGTCATGTACAGCCGTTCCGTCACCGTCAGCCAAGTATCTCCGTGCAAGTTCCTGTAAAATATATGTTCTATGTTCATCATCATCGTTTGTGTGTAATAAATCTCGTTGTGATGCCTACCTCCTGATGATTATTTTTGACAACCCTAACCCTTCCCTTCTGAGCTATCCAGCCGTCTGCCATAGAAACTGCGTCACTGACCGTATTGGCGCCCGAGCACACCGTCAGCAGTTTTGATCGCGACGCCAAAGTTAACAACCCCGCCATCTGCGAGGCATATCGTTACGTGGGGTATATTTATATTTGATATTATTTTAAATGTTAGTTTATGAATTTTTTAATGTAAGAATAGTATTCTTTTTGCACAAAATTTCAATTTGCTGCTTATTTCCGCACTTTCCGATATCGAGTATCATCTTTAGAGTTGTTTACCGTCCAAGTGAAGTTTTTGTGCTAAGTCCGTTAGCACAACTGTCCGACACGATCTGTGAGTTTGTTTGTTTTTTATAAGTCCGTAAAAGGAACTTAGAATATTTAGCTGCTTTGAACTTAGAATATTTTTGCTGTTTTTGAACTTAGAATATTTTTTGAATAATTTACCGTAGAATCACCGCTAGCGAAGTCTTTGTCGACTTCGCAGTGTTTGAATAATTTAACGTAGAATGACCGCTGGCGAAGTCTTGGTTGATTTCACAATGTTTGAATAATTTAACGTAGAAGCACCGCTGGCGAAGTCCTTGTTGACTTCACAGTGTTTCAACAGTTTAACGTAGCGTCGCCGCTGACGAAGCCTTCGTGATTTCGCAGCGTTAGATTGTTTTAACGTAGAATCACCGTAGAGTGGGTCATCATTGGCTTCACAGCGTTGAGCAAGTTTAACGTAGAGTCACTACTTGGAAGCCAATTTGGTTTCACAAGCGTCGAAGGTAAATTAATCCACCGTTTGGTAAATCGCTTCACGATTTGTCTGTTTTAAAGTTTCTCGTCATCTGCGGCTGCCTGGGTCCGTAATGCGACCGCTGGTGTCGAGTGTCATGTACAGCCGTTCCGTCACCGTCAGCCAAGTATCTCCGTGCAAGTTCCTGTAAAATATATGTTCTATGTTCATCATCATCGTTTGTGTGTAATAAATCTCGTTGTGATGCCTACCTCCTGATGATTATTTTTGACAACCCTAACCCTTCCCTTCTGAGCTATCCAGCCGTCTGCCATAGAAACTGCGTCACTGACCGTATTGGCGCCCGAGCACACCGTCAGCAGTTTTGATCGCGACGCCAAAGTTAACAACCCCGCCATCTGCGAGGCATATCGTTACGTGGGGTATATTTATATTTGATATTATTTTAAATGTTAGTTTATGAATTTTTTAATGTAAGAATAGTATTCTTTTTGCACAAAATTTCAATTTGCTGCTTATTTCCGCACTTTATGTTCGCTGCTTTATCCACAAATTTGGCTGCAAAATAAAGCCTCAAGCCGACAAAAGTCTCCAATAGCTGCTGCTCCAATTTATTATTTAAACTTAATTGCAAAAGAATACACTTTTTGTATTATTTTTAGTTGTGTACAGTCTCAGTTAACAAACTTTTTATTATTATTTTTCCAAATTTATGCAAATTTTTTCTTCTCAAATTATTCCAAATTTAACACTCAATAAAAGACTGAGTTTATATATTCATGAACAAAACTACAAAAAATGTTGTTGACAATTGAATTATTTAAATAATGTTATAGCCATTGAGCCAAAAGTTTCGTGTTTTATTGTAGCAGATTTGTGTAATTTTATTCGATTTGTTAATCCTTTGGCTGTGGCACTATTTGGAATGGGCAAATTTTATTAAAAATTGTCTGTTCAATAACATTTTCATAGCATACTTTTTTTTCAAAATTATGCCTGATGTGGCTCTTTAAAACAAAAGATATGGATTTATTCATTTGTAGATTTAGCAACCGATTGAATGCAGATTCAGTCCCAAAATATTAATATAGCTTTGTCAGTGCTGTGAATTTTAATATTTTGAGAAAATATAATCGAAAAATGTTAATTCAATGATTTGATTGAGTCCCCTGCCCACCTACCCTGTTAAATATTTACTCAAGTGGGCTTGAAAAATCAACAACAAACGAATCTAAAAGTAACTCCAATAATTTATCAGCAACTTTGATTCCAGAAGCAAGAAGATTATCTTAATATTTTTGCAAATTGCAAAAAATAACAGGTAAATGAAATTAATCTTTTATTCTAATAGCTGAATTATTGAATTATATTCTATTTTCAGAAAAACTTCTGTACAAAATTCAATTTCCCTTGGTTCCACCATCATTTGTAAAAGTTAGTCATAGTCCCTTAGTTGTAAAAATAGGAATATAGTTTTGGATAACCTCGGTTGTGCTTCGCCTCAGTACTTTTTTGACAATATCTATAGTTGTATTTTTTGAAACAAACATTTTCGAATTGTTCCAGTGTCTCTGAAACCAGATGAGTTCCTGTTCGAATGGCAGAGTACTAGTGGACTGCACTTACAGCAAACCGGTAAATATTTTTTTGTTAAAGCCTCGCTAACAACACGAAATTAGCAGTTGGTGCCAAATGTTTGACAGGTCAATCCTGTGTTAGCTATGAAATACTGTATAAAAGGAGGGTTGTCTTAGGGTTAGAAAATGTAAGTTGATTTTTGGTGCAAATAGGGAAGGGATGGCGCTGTTAAACGTAAATTGTTCGTTTCGTGAAGAGCATCCTGTAATTACTGTTTAAATTAACAAATTATCAATGGAAAAAATAATTCATTTATCAATAATCAATAAAAAAAATTTAATAAAAATTTCTATAGTTTGTACTTGTACAGTATAAAAAATATTGTACAACAATTTATTCAACATTATACTTGGATAAGTCAACACCACGTCGAATATTTAATGTACTCCTTATATATGCCTACAAAATTGTGTCATCCCTTATTCATTAGAGTTAACTTCAACACTTCAAAGTGTTAGCGTTCACAATAAACAAATTAGCCTATAGAGTTGCTCTGGGCTAACCGTGGTAGAGGCGGCTCTAGCCTACTTACCGCCGGGGTGCAAAGATATATAAATTGCTCCCTTCCCCCTACCTCCCTCTATCCATCGTACTTCTCTTTTTTATAGATTTCAATCCTAATAATTTTAATCGCAATCCACAATTTTAATCCCAGTCCACAATCCACAATTAGAACCCCAATTCAAAATTTAAATCCTAATCCACAATCCACAATTTAAATCTGAATCCACAATTTTAGTCCCAATCCACAATTTCAATTCCAATCCACAATCCACAAATTTAATCCCAATTCACAATCCACAATCCTCAATTAGAATCCACAATATCAATCTCAATCCGCAATCCACAATCCGTAATCCACAATTTTGATCCCAATCCAAAATCGAAATTTTAATCCCAATCCACAATCCACAATCAATAATCTCAAACCGCAATTCACAATTTTAGTCCTAATCCACAATTTGAATCCCAATACACAATTTCAATCCCAACCTACAATCCACAATTTTAATCCCAATCCCAATTAAAAATCCACAATCACAATCCCAATCCAAAATACACAATTATAATCCCAATCCCAATTTACAACCCACAATTTCAATCCCAATCTAAAATCCAAAATCCACAATCCTAATCCCAAGCCAAAATCCGCAAACCCAATCCCAATCAAAAATCCACAATCCTAATAACAATCAAAAATACACATTCCAATTCAAAATCCAGATACCGAATCCCAATCTAAAATCCACAATCCCAATCTAAGATCCAAAATCCAGAAGCCCAATCCCAATCCAAAATCCAGAAACCCAATTCCAATCCAAAATCCTAATCCTAATCCAAAATCCACAATTCCTGATTTAAAATCCACAATTTCAATCCCAATCCAAATTTATAAATCCAAAATCTACAATCCACAATCCTAATCCCAATCCAAAATCCACAACCCCAATCTCATTGAAAAATCCACAATCCTAATCTCAATCAAAAATCCACAATCCCAATTCCAATCTCAATCCCAATCCAAAATCTAGAAATCCAATCCTAATCCCAAATTCTACAACCTCAGTCCCAATCGAAAATCCACAATTCCTATCCCAATCAAAAGTCCACAATCCCAATCCCAATTCAAAATTCAAGATCCAGAAACCCAATCCCAATCGAAAATCCACAACCCGAACCCCAATCAAAAATCCACAATCCCAATCCCAATCCCAATCCGTATCCCAATCATAATCTCAATCCCAATCCCAATCCCAATCCCAATCTCAATCTCAATCCCAATCCCAATCCCAATCCTAATCCCAATCCCAATCACAATCACAATCCCAATCCCAATCCCAATCCCAATCCCAATCCTAATCCCAATCCTCATCCCAATCCCAACCCCAATCTCAATCCCAATCTCAATCCCAATTTCAATCTCAATCTTAATCCCAATCCCAATCCAAAATCCAAAAATCCAATCCCAATCCCAATCCCAATCCAATCCCAATCCCAATCCCAATCCCAATCCTAATCCCAATCCCAATTCCAATCCCAATTCCAATCCCAATCCTAATCCCAGTTCCACTCCCAATCCCAATCCCAATTCCAATTCCAATTCCAATTCCAATTCCAATTCCAATTCCAATCCCAATCCCAATCCCAATCCCAATACCAATTCCAATCCCAATCCCAATCCCAATATCAATCCCAATCCCAATCCCAATCCCAATCATAATCCTTATCCCAATCCCAATCCTAATCCCAATCCCAATCCCAATCCCAATCCCAATCCCAATCCCAATCCCAATCCCAATCCCAATCCCAATCCCAATCCCAATCCCAATCCCAATCCCAATCCCAATCCCAATCCCAATCCCAATCCCAATCCCAATCCCAATCCCAATCCCAATCCCAATCCCAATCTTAATCCTAATCCCAATCCGAATCCTATTCCCAATCCCAATCCCAATCCCAATCCCAATCTCAATCTCAATCCCAATCCCAATCTCAATTCCAATCCCAATCCCAATCTCAATCCCAATCCCAATCCAAAATCCAGAAGCCCAATCCCAATCCACAATCCTAATCCCAATCTCAATCACAATCCAAAATCTATAATTCCTGATCCAAAATCCACAATCTTAGTCCCAATCCAAAATAGAATGGTGGACTATGGATTGTTGATTGTGGATTAGCAACATTAATTTTTTTGCTTTCCATGCCGCATGATGTCGCTCATGCTCCCCCCAGAATTGGCCAAAAGGCATACTGAAGTTCTTCGAAAACAATGGCCTGTGTATGAGCTTGCATCAGGTAGATTTAAAAATTTAGCCACAATACTAGGCACACTGCCAATTTTATGAATACCCACAGGCTCAACAGTGCATTTTCCTTTCACATAATTTACAAAAAATCTGTTATGGGTTGTTCTATTTGGTCGAAGACTAATATATTTTCTAATCACTTGTAACAAATCATTTCTTTCCATAGGAAGTATAACGAATGATCTATCTTTTTTAGATTTTGTGTCGACCAGCTTAACTATAAAATGTTTGTCCTGATCTTCTACATTCGCTGTAGATAGAGACGAAGCAGCCCGCGCTGTCGAAAACCCATGTTGTCGAATGTCCGCTGTGCCGAAAGTCCATAGCGTCGAATGCCCGCTGCGGCGAATTTACCCCCACTACCGCTTTGTGTGAGTGTCCGTTGAGAAGAAATGACTGTACTAGCGGTTTGATAAACATTGAGCCTGGCATATCGCGTTGTAGAACGTAAGTTCGGAGAAATGAAGAGCTCATGCTTGAAATAATGATTTATTTATTCTCCTTAATCATCAAATTACTCTTCATTAACCAACAGAATGTATCTGGACTAGTGTAAAAAAAAAATATAGCATATTCGTAATATCAATTTTAATAAAAATATGTCCTATCTCATTAAATTATCAAAATACACGAGACCAACATTTTATAGATAGCAGCGTATTTTAGGATGAAGATACTTTTAAAACACTGTAAAATTGATTTCAAATTCACAAATAAATACAGACAACCAATTACTAGGGAGAATAATAAATGCCTCTGCTAACATTCGGAACCACCCAAACACTATTAATTTTGTGAATAACTCCATGATTCGTCGATATCGAACTTGCATGCAAGTTTAAAGGGCACATTTTGAACACTTACTATAAGACATAAAATGAATGTATTCAATGTTTCCATTGTTTCTTTCTCTGTTTTAATTTCAAATCTGCTGCTATCTATAAAATATCGATCTCTTGTATCTCGATAACCAAAAGGGATAGGACCAATGTTCATATGATATTCTTTACTCAAAATAATGTTAGGAGTATGCTATTATTTTTTTTTTACTAGTCGTGATACACCCTGTATATCAAAAAAGAAGTTTGATCGCAACTACATATGCTCAAAATTTGAAATTTAATGGAAAAAAACTTGGAATCAACTCTGTTCACGTTCACAGTAGCGCATTGATTTTAATATGCACTATGGGAACAGGAAGTTATTGAAGAATAATAATCGAATTTGAAAAAGGATCTATAGTATTTGACATCTCTAACAATTTCGCATTTATTTATAGTTGTTTCATGAATGAACTTATCAAAGCGCATTTCATAACATATGGTACAAATTGAGTCAAACCAACTCATGAAGATAGAGTTTTGCTTTTTGCTTCTCAGAAATCCATCATTCATTTGAATGAATTAATGAATGTGGTCCGTTCTCTATGATATCAAAATTTCAAATTGATCAAGCTACTATACACGATATAATCATGACCAAATTGGAATCAATCAGCTGGTGAATATTTAAAATGGAAAGTGAATGAAATTTTAGTTAGAGCATGAAATAATCCAGTGAACTTTCATGTGGAACTTATAGTTTTGCTATCTATACAAAATACTAGACTTTCTAGTAATTTGATGATTAAGGAAAATAAATAAATCATTATTTCAAGCATGAGCTCTTCATTTCTCCGAACTTACGTTCTACAACGCGATATGCCAGGCTCAATGTTTATCGAACCGCTAGTACAGTAATTTCTTATCAACGGACACTCACACAAAGCGGTAGTGAGGGTAAATTCGCCGCAGTGGGCATTCGACGCTATGGACTTTCGGCACAACGGACATTCGACAACATGGGTCTTCGACAGCGCGGTACGCACTCGATAGAGACACCAATTCTTGCCGGCTGCAGGCTCCAGAAATGCCAAAAATAAGAATTACCAATAAAATATAAATTCATTAATTTCCATCTAAGATATAAAAATAAGTAAGTACATACCTTGTTCAACAAATGCTGTCCGTCTTCAGAGTTCAGTGAGAAATTATCCACTTTTTCTTTATTTAAAATAAGTGACTTTTTTTATTTGAACCCTTCTCCTTTCCTTTTCAAATACGGGATAACACTGTGGAGCTTACCAATGTCAATTCCTTCGTATAATTTAATTATTGCACATAGCATGGAATATTTAGTCCATAAGCTAGATATTTTGTATGATGCGAGCTCAATATTGAAGTACGCCAATATGGTATCTTCTGTAGTTTTTATTTTCTTCTGTACACACCATTTTTTGTATAAACCGTATGTTTCTTCGTATATTTGTTTTGACTTAGTTGGCAAAAGTGATTTCTTAGCTTTTGATGCTATTTGAATTATTTCTTCCATAATATCAGATCAGAATAATTAAAATGTTAAGTAAAAATTTTCAAACAAACAATAACCAACTTGGCAACCAAGCAATAGAAAAGGCACACTTCGCTAGATATAAAATTTGAATTTGTAATTTTTTTAATGTGTCATGCAAAAATGTCATTATACATAAAAGAAAAATCTTCTGCAAGCGATTATAGTACAGTTGAAAATAAAATATTGTATGCAACTCGTACATAATCGGACTTTATTGACTCGTCGTATTTATCAGCCTCGCTCGCCGCGCTCGCTCTGACATAAGCAACGGCTCATCCATAAAGTCCTACATTATGTTCTAGTTACATAAATATCTATTCTATAGCCCCTTTTGCGGCCGTGAAGTTTCACTTTTTGGGACTGATCAGTCAAATATTACTTTTTTGGGACTGATTTGTCAAGAACTATTTCATAAACACTTCAAACCTACTTATAAGGACTGCTTGATGAACTCTTTAAGAAACAGTTTTCACCGAAATACATATTTTATTCTTCCGTCAACCTTTATAGTTCATCCAATTCAAGAAATTGATACGCATGTTTTACAAATGTCACTTTGATAGAAAACAATAAAATAAAACAATTTCAACGACAACTAAGATTTACAATTGCAATGTTTTAAAAATAAATGGATAAAATTCTGTGATTTTAAATTATTTCATGATGATCGCCTAAAAAACGTTGTGTGCACCTCGGCCTACTGTTCTTTTTTGGTCTCAGTTACACTTCGGCCCACGCCGGTGAAACACTATGCTATCTCCCTATACCAGCTGTGTCTCAATATCTTATCGCGTTAGAGAGAGAGGTTAAGTGTGTGTGATGGAAGATAGTAGGCATCTTTCTCAATGCATTTAGCATTTGCCACTATTGAGTTTGCAGCTAGTTTTGTGATTTGAAGCCTGGCATTTTTGATTATTTAACTTTAGAATGAGAAGAGAGTGTTTTAGTTCCAATTGCAATAGTTGTAAGGAGAAAATATCTATTTCCGGAAGACGAAAAGACATTAATGAAGTGGAGACGAGTAATCCCGCTAAAAGAATGGTTATTTTCATTTAATTTATCTTTTTTTTGTGATATTTTTGGCTATTATTATTGTTATCCTTAGTATTTATTTCGGAATATGTGGATGAAAAAAGTGATGTATATGATACTTTCCACTATTTCTTTTATTAATACCTCCTATGTCAATCAAATGCTAATAAATAATTATCTCTAGTAACGTGAGACACCCGGCTTATTTTGAAATTTATATAATTGATATTGATATTGAAGAAAGTCAATTATAAAAAATCTAACACAATTTATTAATTGCAACTACCTATCATTTTCTTCCGAAAAAATGAACTATTCTAAAAATTGGATGAGTTAGTATTTGAAAATAATTTTCAATCATAAATTAGTCAGATGGAATCAGGATGTATGAAAATCGTGGTAATTAAAAAAATTTTAAAGTATTTATACAGAATTTAAAATCAAAAATAATTAATTTTTCATCAAAATTCTGAAAAATGTAGATTATTATTTATTAATTTGACAAAGGATGTTTCGGATCTCAATTTATTTGAGTGAATCAAGACTTTCTACAAAATGCGCATTTGTTGCTTTGCTGGAAGTAAAAGGAATTTCTGTATTTGTCTGAAGTAGATTCATGATTTTTATTTTAAAAAATCGCAGGACAAATTATTATAAAAAATCATTTGATTTGAAACAAATATAACTTGATCAATACTCATTAAACAAAAAATTGTAAGTGATTGTCAGGAGTTGTTCCATGTTAATACATGCCTACTATCTTCCATCTCTCTCTTCGTTTGGCGATAAGAGTTTGTGCCGTGTACAAGCGCTTCGTTTCAACTCCTATATTTATTATACTTCGTGCTTCGGCCGCAAACAGATTCGACCAAAAAAGATAACCTTTACGGCCTTGATACATAAATAACTATTTACAGTTCCTTTTTACTTACTGTACTAAGTACAAGAAAATATTGTGAAACCGACAAAATTCACCTATCGAGATTTTGATGGAAAATCCGTTTTAAGCATCCCTGAATCCATTTTGACTATTTTTGGCTTGATGTCGGTACGTATGTTCGTGCGTGCGTACGTGCATTCGTAACTCGCAAATCTCAAAGCTTGTTGAACGTATAATGTTGAAATTCTGTATTTAAGACTGGTATAGGGTCAAGTTGTGCACCTCGCATTATGGTTCCAATCGTCTGTACCGGAAGTGCACTTTACTTGAAACTTTTTACGAATTTTTTAATAAATCCAGAATGATCAACCGTAGGATGTTGAAATGCAGTATTTGAACTTGATGTTGTATCAGAATGGTTATCTGCTATTTTTGTAAGAACCAGCCAGGCCAGAGGTGCACTTTACCTGAAACTTTTTTTTAATTTTTACCATAAATCTAGAATTTTAAGCCATAGCATATTGAAATTTAGTGGTTGAACTTGTTGTAGCAACAAAATAGTTATCTACTATTTTTGTATCAATCGGCCAAGCCGGAAGTGCAGTTTATGAGTATAACAGACATTCAGAATATAAAACAATCAGTTCAATTGAAATGATAAGGTAGGCAATGATAATTTGTCGTCAATTTTTTTATTTTGTTTGATATTTCACATGTCGCGAATTGACATCTTTGATATTGTTGATTGAACTGTTAGATTGATAATAGATAGCTACTAAACAAAACATTTCAATTTATGTTTTTCTTACGAGTTAAGCTGACAATAGTGGTGGGATTTTCTGCTAACACCTCTTTAAGATGTGCCGAGTTGGTCATAAAGATCACCACCAATCCTTGATTGATGTCCTATTGGGAGATTAAATGTGCAGAGTTGGGGTGTGCCCGCTTATTTAAACCCTTGATCTTTTATCCCGGATAGTACAGGGGGTAAGTTGTATAAGAGGTTGAATGATCTATTTCCTTTTAACTCATTGTAGCTATACTGTATTATTATTTAAATTTATTATTTGAATAATAACAATTCATATTTATCTATAATAATATTGATACAATATGTAATGAATATTTTGCAATATTTCTGCACTAAAAAAACTGCTTTTTCTTTCAAATTCTGCTTGATTATTTTTTATAATGTTTAAACAATTATTATTAATGATAATTTAGAGCCCAGCAGCAAAATTAGAGCGCAGCAACAGAATTAGAACCCAGCAGCAGAATCAGAATCCAGCAGCTGGGTAGTAATGGCATACTCTTGATATGTACCTAACGGAGTCGGAAAATTTAATGGCTGGCTGGGGTCCTTGATTAAGTTCAAAACACATCAAGTAGAGACCTTTACTACAGGTCATTACATCGCGTAAGTAGGCGGTATCGCGAGCCTGGGAATATGCATTGGCCACGTATTGAAACAAACTATTTCTGCTTGCAAACGACGAGCACACCGGTGCCATGAGTGTCTGAGCGCTCAGGCACTCATTGGGGAAATAAAATAGAGTCAAACAGTAGCATAATATATCGGAGCACTTTTAAAATAAAATCGCGTAGCTATCTCTTCGAACAAAAAATTAGATCCGTTAAATAGGCGCGCAACAAACAAACCAACACACAAAACATGTTTGAATGTTGAAAGAATGTTGAATGAATGCAACTAATCAAAAAAAGTTCCCTTTCAGCTTCTTCATTTCATTATTACCACCTCCAACAAATCAACAAAAGGACGTAAGCTGACTAATAAACTTTGCTTTCCAGTTTTTTTCTATTCAGTTATTTTGTATTGCTTTTTCGCAGATTCCTAATTAATTTGCATTTTTTCAGATCATTTCCTGAGGATGAACCCAGCTGTTGAGGTGGATGGACATCGAGGAAATGAACAACGTGGGAAAAGCTGAGGATGAGCCCAGCTGCCAAAATCAACTGTCAATATTTTTTTGTTGAATATGATTCACCAAAATTTGTTTTGAGTTTCTGTTTCAGGTCGCCGGCCGTAGATCTCCATAACATCGCCGCATCATCAGCTAGGTAATATAATATTACTCATTATGTAACTGTTTTTAACTACTGTAAACACGTAAATAATGATCTTCAATTTATTGATTTATTTGTATTTTTTATGTTTTTAGGTCATCCAGCAGCGGAACCAGAGTCCAGCAGCAGAACCGAGTCCAGCAGCAGAACCAGAGCCCAGTAGTAAGATCAGAGCCCAGCAGCAAAATTAGAGCGCAGCAACAGAATTAGAACCCAGCAGCAGAATCAGAGCTCAGCAGCCGCCCAAGAAGTCCTCCAGTAACTGCAGCAGATCAACACATCAGTAGCAACTATTCCAGGCCCCAGATTCAACTCAACTTTAAAAAAGTCAACTAATTGATTTTACTCGCCGCTTGCAAAGTTCAAGTGAGTTCAATTTCTTTTTAAATTTTCCAACTTGTGACAATTATTTGGTTGTTTTAGTTGCAGTGAGCGAAGAAGCCACTTCTCTGGTCTAGGTTTCGCTGGGGTTTTCCTAGGCCCAAAGGGAGAATTCCCGGAGAAGAGTTCGTCTCTTTCCCCTTAGTCATTGCCTGGGGGCGAATAAGGCTTACAACAACGCAACAGTATCGCGGACAAGACTTCCAGCAAGACAACAGCATCGATTAATCAACAATTAATCTTCGAACCTTTGTACCCTTTCCTTATTCCCAAAATAAAATCATTTCCACAAAATTTACAGTTGTATCTATTTCTAAAACCTATTTTTAATGTTTTCACAAGTAATTAGGCTCAAAATGGTCCTTGTTCTGTAACTTATTTTCAAATTACCAAATAAAACCTTTTCCACAAAATCAAATGTATTTTATTTATTTTAGAAACCTGTATTTTGTTTTCAGTCAAAAATAAATAATATGTAATTATCACATTAGTAAGTTCAAATTTAAATATAAATAAATAGGCGGGAAACTCACAATGCAAGTTTTTTAAAAATTGGAAACCCTTTTTTAGTTTGCGAAAAGAGTGCTAGTCATCATAAAAATCATTTATTGTTTGAATAATAAAATAAATCCTTTAATAAAAATTTTTTCTTATTTATTTTTAAAATAATTAATAAATATGATACAGCAAAAAATAATATGCTAATCTGGTAGACATTAAAAAATAAAATTAAAAGTTCTCTACAATTCTTTTGATAAAATCAGCCGTTTGGCCAAAAAAATAATTTAATTTTCATTATTTAAAATAAGCTACGTGGTGCCACCTGTGCAGCGAGACGTAAACTAATAACTGAATTTTAACAATAACAGTTTACTCAAAAATGAGTACGACAACCAAAAAAAGTTTCAAGTAAACTCATATTATTTTCAAAAAATAAATGGGATACTTCATTTTCTACTTTTTGATTAGTACTCTCGTTACGTCAGAAATCATCTTTTACACAAATTAACAATTTCCAAGTGAACGCGGGCACTAATCTAAAAAAGATACATAAAGTACCCCAACTAATTTTGAAAAATAGTATGGCTCAACTTGAAACTATTTTCCGGTTGTCCTACTCATTTTCGAGTTATTAATACCTGCATTTTTCATAGATTATGTACCAATTACTCGAAAATGCAGCGAAAAGTCATAATAATTTTGGAAAATCATTTCTACCCCTGCAAAACTGATACTAAATACAATAGTATATTGTGTGGCTAGGGACGAAACAAAACGATTTCAGCTGAGGGTGAGTATTGCTTGCCCGAGCAAAGCGAGGGCCGGCTTCATCCTCGGCTGAAATCGTGTTTTTTCCCGTGCCACACACTGTATTTTTCATAATACCTGCATTGAAACTTCCCATATTACAAATTTGTCATAACATAGTAAATATTTTTCTTTTGATTCTGCAGATAACAAATCGAGAGTAGCTGCTTGTGCTTAATCAATAAGTTGTTGTGATGTACTTGAAATTGTCGTATTAATACTTTTTTTCTTGAAACTAATCGTTTTTTAAATCTAATTTACAATTACGAATACAGCAACTGTCAAATTAACTAAGATTGTATGATTCTCATTTAGAGATTGACAATGAACAAATGCGATTCTGCCAGGGACAAAACGATGTAAGAAACAAATTCAGTGGGCAAAAACAAGCTTGTTTTTCCCCTAGAGCAGAAACACACTTATTTCTGCACGGCTACACTTGTATTTGTCTGAAATTGTCTTGTTTCGACTGACAAAACAGGCGTTGAAACGCGTTGTTTCAATGCAGGTATTATGAAAAAAATATTTTATGCTCAATCGATACACAATTATAATTGAATATTTTTCAAAATAAGTTGCCATTTAGTCACAATAAAATAAAATTACTTTAGAATTTCTCAAAACGAGGTACATGCTGCTATCTATTTGATTTTCGTGAACTAACAAGTAATCAGGTCATACAATATAGCTACTCAATAGATAACCGTAGTTTTAAATTATATTTTTAAAATAAATTATTTTATATTTATGATTTGATTTTTAATAGAAAGTTTATGTTATGTTATTTGTTTTAAAATTGAATCTAGTCCTGTATCGATCAAGCCCATAAAGAATAAAGGGTAAAATAATGCAACGATAATTTGGTCCTACTTTTTACCTGCTCAATAGATAACCGCAAATTTATCAATTAATTTATAATAAATGGCTTATACTTGGAAAACTGTTGACAAATTTGAATTAATTTTTGCATATTCTGATTTCATGGATCAAAATTTATATTAAAATATATTTGGTAGCAAGTCAATAACAGTTATTTTATTTCATACCTCTTTACCGGGAGCTGTAAGGGGTTTCAGCAGAATAAATCTTGAGTCATTACGTAAATAATGATTTTGAACTAATATTTATACTTGTTTTAATTTAATAAAGAGTATATTTTGATCAAAAATAATGTATAAAAGCTCATACGTCAACAATCAACACATTTTTGAATAGGCACTAGCTTATTTAGTTAGTCAGAGATAGCAGCACCTAGCACGTTTTTGAACTAAAATTTTTAAATAGGAAAAATAGGGACTATTTGTCATGTTTATTTATTGCAGAGACTTTTAAATACCTTATTTTGATATTTTGAATGATTACAATAGTTAAAATAAGTTTCTGAACTTTGTATTTACTTTAAAAATAAAACATACAAGTTATTAATGAATTAAATTTATTCTAGAAACTATTTAACAATACATTTATTAACTACTCCTGAAAACAATAAAAATAGGTTTTAGAAATAAAACGACTATAAATTTTGTGGGAATGATTTTATTTTGGGAATAAGGAAAGGGTACAAAGGTTCGAAGATTAATTGTTGATTACTCGATGCTGTTGTTTTGCTGGAAGTCTTGTCCGCGATGCTGTTGCGTTTTTGTTAGCCTTGTTCGCCCCCAGGCAATGACAAATATTTTATAGAGAAATTTACTAAAATTAATGCTCGCATACAGAATAATTTTTCAAAATTATTCATAATGAGAATATGAAATTATGATATAAAAATGTCCCAAAATTCACGCAAGAACTAATTTTGATAGAAAACATGTTTTAAATTAAAAATGATGAGTTTTTTATTGAATCATAAAGGATTAAGTGAAGTAAAGGGTCATCTAATATTGATAGAAAACTGGTTTTAAATTGGAAATTGTGAATTTTTTATTGAACCGTAAAGTATCTTCATCGTATTTAATTGTTTCCACATTTATTCCTTTCGTTGTCCATGTAACAAAATCACATTCTCTTCTTTTAGTTATGAACATTTGATAATAGTAATTGTGATTTTTTTTTGAGATGCAATCGACCATTCTGTAATACTGAACGAAATTTTTAAACTAGCTTCTTCAGGTGATAAATGTCTCTTGCTGCAAATGGACATTTTACTTCAATCAGCTTTTCTGTTCCAACTAAACCGTCAGGAGATGCAGCCAAAAACCCTAAATTTTCTTCCAAACAGACAAACAAACCGTAATGTGCAACTGTAACATCTATTACATTTTCATTGTTGTGTATTGCTACTTGCTCATGACTCTTACCCCATTCCGTAGCACTAGTAGATAGATTTCGAACATATAGTATGTTTTCTACTAGAGATCCGGCAGGCAGTTTTCGCTTACAGACTAGACCAAAATTTGAAGCTGTTAGTCTATGTTTTCTTTAAAGTATTTACCCTTGATGTATTCTCTAAGAAATTAATACTTGTAATTTATTTGAAGGTGAATATCTCGGGCCTTAGAGCAATGCAGATTCGGATCAAGTATTATTATTTGTAGAATGACAGATTCCAATAATAATTGATGGACATAAATAAAAATATTTTGTCGCCTTATACAACTTGAGAAATATGATATTGATAACTTGAAATTCTCATCTGTACACTTCCAGCTATAATTTAGATTTGAAGATTGATTTTTTATGTATTTATCCAATGAACTTACTGTAACATTGTAAGTCAGATTTGTCAAATATCCTGGAATCTGAACCATTCTTCTTACTAGTATGACAAGATCGGTAAAACTACAATTTAAACCAATTTTTCCGGTTCTTGAAAGATTGATATTTAAATATATGAAGCTGAATACAATACCAAAATATCATATACATAGATAACATTTTATCAAACACAACCAGAAGCAGATATTCAAAATGGTTTTTGCTACTAAAATCAGCCATAGTCTATTTATCCTCTAATAAATAAATACATGATAAAATTAATCAACCTTTGACATTTGTCATGTAATACAAAATTTGGATACTAGATAGCGCCACAGAACAAATCAACTAGAAAAAAGATTGAAAAATATTTTCTTAAATTATTATTTTGAAATATACAGCCGCTGAAACTCCGGGAAATATTGTAAAATATTGCTCATAATTTTTAGATATGATAAATATATTTATTTTTGTTCATTTGACGTTTCTTCATAGCAAAATCTATGATTTGAACAAAAAAAAAATAATTTCTCGAAAACTTGGGATCACACGAGTCTCAAAAAAATATATTATCTCCAAGAAATATTTGGCCACGGAATTTAATTACTTTTGTCAAAATTGAACTTGCAGGGAATAAAAAAAGTGTAAATGGACATCAGAGAAGTACCCGAAATATCTAGAATTTTGAGCCCAAAATCCAGTGATCGATGTCAAAAAAAACTAATTATTCAAATATTTATACTTTTTGAATACAAGACTTTGATTTTCCTCCAACTTTCAATATAAATATTATACTTTTAGAAGTGCACAGAAAGGGTTATAAGCGGAATATTAATTAATAAAAATCTGACGTGAACATCACGTGACTTACTTGTACATCATTGGATATGTATATATAGTACGATGTGATTTTGTATTTGATCATATATATCATTGGATATATATAATCAAACACAAAATCTCATCGTTCCACAGTTAATCGTTTTAGATTTACCCAAGAAATTCTAAGAATCTGTCAAGTAAAATGCGCTTTCAGCCAAGTCGGTTGCTATGGAAACAGTAGGCCATTATTCTTATACTACAACATTCCTTAATACTGATTTCCAAAATTCTACGGCTGCCAACAGATCTGAATTTATGTGCAAAATAAAAAAATAAATTCCTACTGAAGTGCACTTCCGGCTCAGTCTATTGTTATGAAAATAGTAGGCAATCATTCAGATCCTATAGCAGACTAAAATACCAAATTTCAATATTCTACACCTGATCGTTTCGAATTTATGCGAAAAATTCCAAAAGACTGTCAAGTAAAGTGCACTTCCGGCTCGGTGGATCTCAATAAAAATAGGATATGAGTATCTAGACAGTATAATCGCCCTAAATACTGAATTCTAACAATCTACGTTCAATCGTGTTGGATTCAAGCGGAAATTTCAAAAAATGTTTCGATTAAAGTGCTCTTCCGGCTCAGTCGATAGCAATCATAATGCAAGGTGTACAACTAGATATCATAAAAGTGCTTGATACAAAATTTAAGAATTCTATGTTTAGAATTTATGCGAAAAATTCAAAAAGTCTGTCATATGAAATGCACTTCCGGTTCAGCCGATTGTTACAAAAATAGAAGATGACCATTGAGATGCTACAGCAATTTCAAATACTAAATTTCAGTATCCTACGGCTGATCATTCTGGATTTATGCGCAAAATTATAAAAAAGTGTCAAGTAAAGTGCACTCCTGGATTAGCCGATCGCAATCATAATGCAAGATGTACAATAAGATGTTATAGAAGTTCTTCATACGGAATTTCAATATGCTACGGCAAACCATTCTATATTTATGCAAAAAATTCAAAAAAAGTTTAAGTGAAGTGCACTTCTGACCTGGCCAATTCTTACAAAAATAGCTGATAACCATTCTGATACAACATCAAGTTCAAATACTGAATTTAAACATCCTACGGTTGATCATTGTGGATTTATTAGAGAAATTCGGAAAAAGTTTCAAGTAAAGTGCACTTCCGGTACAGACGATTGGAACCATAATGCGAGGTGCACAATTAGACCCTATACCAGTCTTAAATACAAAATTTCAATAAAAACTACTTTTGATTTTAAATTCTGTATATTTATTTGAAACTTTGATGTTTCGATCCTTTGACCATTTGACCAAGGATCTTCTTCAGAAAACAATGATACAAAACAAAACAAGGCAAGTAATTAGGTACTAAAAATATACAGAATACTAGATGTGATAACGTGGATATCACACGTAAACAAAAAGAATTCACCCAAGGCTTGAGGAAAACCACGTGAAAACCTCAAACAGAGGAATATGTCCTACTTGGTACAGCTCCGCACACATTCCAAATCACAAAATATACGACATTTCAACAAGACAGCGTAGCAACAAGAAGAGTAGCGAATTTTGGAATTTCACAAGGCTCTAATCTCGGTCCCCTCTTATTTAACTTCTTTATCAATGATATTACCTCTTGTGTCACTGATTCAAATTATTTACTATATGCAGATGATACTAAAATATTCAGAGTCATTAACAGCTATGATGATTGTTTAAAGCTTCAAGGAGACATTGATAATCTGTTGAATTGGTCAGTTTCAAATAATCTGCTTTTTAACGCTAGTAAGTGCAAAGTCATGACATATAGTATGAAAAAGAACATCATTACATTCAACTATGAAATGAACAACATTACTCTCTCAAGAGATGAACAATATAAAGATCTGGGAGTGATATTTGACCCAAAATGTCATTTTACTCAACATCTTTCTTTTATCATAAATGCAGCTTATAAGAATCTTGGATTCATTATACGCAACTCTAAAAACTTTCACAATCTAACTATTCTTAAATCATTATTTTATTGTTTTGTGCGTGCTAAGTTGGAAAATTGTTTTCTAGTTTGGAATCCACTCTATAAAAATTCAATTAGAGCAGTCGAAGCTATTCAGAGGAAATTTTTGCGATACTGCTGGTTCAAATATTATCACACTAGTGACACTATTTTATCTTTTCATTACCAACCTGCTCTAAATGAATTCAAGATGATATCGCTTGAGAACCGTCGTATTTATAATTCTTGTATATTTCTTTTCAAAATATTTAATAATGTAATCAGTGACATGAGCTTACTAGCGCAGATAAATATAAATATTCCCAGAAATCCTAATTCAAGGCAAAAATTAATTTTCAATTTATCAATCGCAAGATCAAATTATGAATTACAAAGCCCATTCAGGCGAATCTGTTCAATCTTCAATACTATTGTTTTATCTTCCAGTGATATTGACATTTTCAGTGATTCATGGCAAGTATTTAAAAACAAACTGCTTGTTTCAATTAAGTGATTATATTTGTATTTTCAATATTTCTTAGACAATTTTGGTAGTTTGATGTTATTTGTAATACTATTTTTTTTTTATTTATGTTAATATTTTGTTACTCGCAATTAATTAATTTTTTTCCTGTTGAGTGTGTCAAATAAATAAATAAATGACGTTCACGAGATAACTATTTAATTATGAGAGGATATCTGTTCTAACTTATGGTCATTTAAAGAGCGTTCCTGGGACATTCACGAGATAACTATTTAATTATGGAGTAATATCTGTTCTAACTTATGGTCATTCAAAGAGCCTTCCCGGAATGACGTTCATAAGATAACTATTCAATTATAAAGTGATATCTGTTCTAACTCATAGTCATTTAAAGAGCGTTCATGGAATGACGTTCCCGAGATAACTATCCAATTATCAAAGTGATATCTGTTATAACTATTGGTCATTTTAAGAGCGTCCCCTAAATGACGTTTCCGAAATGACTATTCAATTGCCAAAGTGATTGGCAACTGAAATTAACTCGTAGCCACCAAGCGGTTATAAGCGGAACTATATTGTAAAGTGGATTCAATCTTAATTTCCATATGAGCATGTGTTATGTTACTAGTTTTGTTAACAATATTTAGTGCATTTTTTGAGGTTCTTTTCACTAAATTCTCTATTATAATAGTTCTTATTGAATTTGTTTCAATTAATTCAGTGGAAAATACTTAGCTTTCTACTTTATTGTGAAGTTATATTACCTCATTCCTAAACTAGAATCAGTCTTTCTCAAGACTATACTCGTCAAAATATGGAATCCAAACGAAGAAGTGGCAATATAAATTGTTGTGTTTATAGATGTCATTCTAAATTCAGCCGAAATGTGGATTTGAGGTTCCATAAATTTCCTAGAAAGGGGAAAAGAAAAGTGTCAGTAGTAGAAAAAGTCAGAAAAGTGTCAATAATTCAGTTAATGAAAGATGTTGTCCACTCATTATCGAATCTACAAATAATAAATCTGATGCAAGAAATATACAATACAAAAATGTTGTAAATACTTCCCCGTAATATTATTTTCTTTGACGCTATGAATTTTATAACCTCACGCAGTCTTCCAGTTACAACTAAAAACAATATATAGATAAGAAGATTTCAAAATAAAAAACTGTATATTATAAAAGAAGAAAGTCTATTGGCGAGTCTGATTTAGAGTCCTATATATTAAGAGTAAAGACATTGCTGTGGCTCATTTTTGATTGGTTGTAGAGATATAAGGTCG
Source organism: Dromius quadrimaculatus (assembly GCA_963989225.1). Classification (NCBI taxonomy): domain Eukaryota; kingdom Metazoa; phylum Arthropoda; class Insecta; order Coleoptera; family Carabidae; genus Dromius; species Dromius quadrimaculatus. The sequence goes on along the minus strand of OZ022331.1, from coordinate 22,949,812 downwards.
ATTATTTCACTCATGTCAATTATACTGACAAATTTTGCATGGTTACAATGACAATTATAATAATAAATTCCTTGCCAACGGGAATTTACCGCGAAAAATTCCCGTTACCTCAGTAAATTCCCGTTGGCAAGCGATTCATCGCGATAAATTGCCTTTGTCATGGAGAAACAATACACAGTTCTAATATAAACAAACAATCAGTTCTCGGAAATGTCAAAATTTAATCATTTCGGAAATGCATTTTTCGTCGAAAGTAATGGAATTGAAAACAAAAAGTCTAAAAATACAAGAGTATATGCAGACAATTTAGTGCATTTTTCAATAAAAAAGGTTAGTAGTTGCAACTAACATTATTTAATAGATACTTATAGTAGTAATTTCATTCGAGAAATATTCTCCACAAATATCACTCGCGACTCTAATTTTATCATAAATTTTTCTTTCAAACGTTGATTACCTTTAAGCAACATCCTTCGAGTCATCTGCTCAGATAAAATCCCTCGAGCTACGCTCTCGTGATTTGATCGGACAGATGACTCTCACGATGTTGCTAGGTAATCAATGTTTTCAAGAAAAATTAATTGATAAAATTACAGTCCCTTGTGATATTATATACGAAAATTGCTTGCGTCCGCCATTAATCCTCCAAGCATTTGAATGTTGGATTGTGATTTTCATGTGGTTTTGTTGGATGTGTTTAACGTTGTTCGTAATTTCGCGTATTACCTAGTAAATTACAGTATTAAGGACTTATAAACTGTGTAATTAATAATAATTGTGTCTTCAAAACAATCAACTGGATAGAAAATTTATCACTTTGTAAGTATTTATCTGACACGGTAACTCTAACCTAATACTTGAATCTTATCTTTTTCTCAGATCATTTATGTGTTAGAAGAATGGTCGGTTGCTCAGCAATAGGATGTTCTAACAGAGGCGAAATGGGATTCGTGATGAAATATTTCCCTAAAGATAAACAAAGAAGAAAAGAATGGGCAGTAAAGATGAAAAGAGCCAACTGGACTCCTACTGATCGTTCAGTCTTATGTGAAGTAAATATTTTTTTTCGTATTCTATAAAACTTGGCACAATATCTGTATATTATATTTTAGGTTCACTTTTCTGATGATATGTGGGAAAAAACACGAGTAGATGGCAAACGAAAACTTAAATGTACAGCTGTGCCAACAATATTTAGCTTCTCAAAGCCAACTAAAATTCGAAAACTGCCAAAGGATAGATATTTTGTGCAACCAGTTATTGATGCATTTGAAGCTGGACCGTCCACTAGTAAAGTTCATCGTCACGCTCTGATACTGATAATTCTGATTCATCAAAATCTCCTGTCATGGAAGTGTTAAAACCATCAGATTCAGAAGTAAATGTAAATCAGCAACAAATTATTCATGGTACATTGAAAAATAATATATTGAAAAAGAAATTGCGGACTGCTCAAAGGAAAATAAAGAGACTAGAAACACAGTTAGTCAATGAAAGAGCTGCTACTAGAGAGAGCAAATATTTTAAATTACTTTCTGGAGTTTTTAACTCGGATCAAATATATGGAATGGAACACAGTTTGAAATTTAGAAAATGGTCAAATGAAACAATAAAAAAGGCTTTAATTCTAAAATTTACTTGTGGAAATAATGGTTACCATGAACTTTTGAAACAAAAAATACCTTTACCTTCTTTAAGGACTTTAACAAGGCGTTTAGAAAATATAAAATTTAACTCCGGAATTTTATATGAAGTATTCTAATTTTTAAATATTAAAGTGAATAGCATGCGCGACGAAGAAAAGGACTGCATTATAGCTTTAGATGAAATGGCTATAACAGCTTCTTCAGTATTCGACACAGCTTCAAAACAATATATTGGCGATGTAACTTTACCTCAACACTTTGGAATTGCTACTCACGCACTTGTGGTAATGTTAGGAGGAATAACGTCAAGATGGAAACAAACAGTAGCATATTATTTTACTGGTATGTAAATATCCATTATGACACATAAATATCCTTTTCTTGTTAGCTATACAAAAATATTCACAAAAATTTATTTTATTTAAGGTGATTCAACAAAAGGCATTGTATATGAAGAGATCCTGCTAGAAATTATCTCTAAAACTGAAGATCTTGGTTTAAAAGTTATCAGTGTGACTTCCGATATGGGCAGTTCCAATATAGCTTTATGGAAAAAATGGAATATTACAGCTGGAAGATTTGCACAAACTCGAAATTACATAGACCATCCATTGGATAAATCAAGAAAAATTTTTATAATAGCAGACGTTCCACATTTGTTTAAAAACATGAAGAACATGATGATATCCAACAAAATTATGTATATTTCAGATAGCATTAAAAACAAATATGATTTACCCACAAATGAAATTAAAGCAGAACATATAATAATAATAATAATAATAATATTTATTGACATCTACGCCAAAGGTTGGATTCAGCCAAGGCTGCTCTTCCATCCAACCCATAATAACATAACTTGCAGTACATTTTTTCATGAATGTAGACGATTACATAGAAAATATTTACATATTGATAATTTTATTGAATAATAATTAGTTATTAAATTCAAATTTTGTGGGAATTACAATAAATTTTTAATTTTCGCTTGAATGAACCCAATGAAACGTTCTTTATTTCAGCGGGTAAACTATTATAAAGAGCAGGTGCCATGTATGAAAATGAGCCTTTAAATTTGGTTGTTCTGAAATTTGGAATTTGTAGATTATTTAAACGGAACTTGTACGGTGTGTTTTTGAAAATTAGTTTTGCATGAAGGTAGTATGGAGATTTTGTTGAAAAGACTTTGTGTATCAAAGTTAAATATGCCATTTTCATTTTATTTGTTATCTGCAAAAAGTTGGCTTTATTTCTGGATTCAGAGATATGATCAAATTTTCGTAAGTTATAAATGAATCTTAGGCAGGCGTTTTCAAAAAGAGTTATGCGATTAATATCAACTGCAAATAAATTAGGAACATAGACACAAGAGCAATAATTCAAAAGAGATAATATTAATGAATTTACTAGATACAATTTAACTTCCCAAGACAAGAGATATTTGTGTCGGTATAGAAATCTCAATTTCAACCTTGCGCATTTAATTGATTTAATCAACTATCAAAAAGATTTGCGGTTTCTGCTGGCACCTAAATTGACAGAAGAAGATTTATTACCGGATCATTTTCAGAAAATGAAAGTGAAAACATCAACAAATGTTATTAACCACGATGTAGCCAGTGGATTAAAATTCATATCGAAGGAATTGAATAAGCCGGAATATATAACAACTGCGTGGTACATTGATTTAATTACCAAATGGTTTTACTACATGACATCCAGGCATCCGAGTAGTGCTTTGAGTAAATTATCTGAAGCATCGTATCAAAGTGCTATTAAATTTTTAAATGATTTTATTGAAGTTTCCAATGATCTACATGTCGGCAGAACAAGACAATGGAAACCTTCTCAAACAGGAAGCATTATTTCTACAACTTCAATTTTGAATATTCAAGATTATTTCTTCAATACCAGAAATTATGCATTCCTGATGACATCTCGTTTTACACAAGACTGTCTCGAAAATTTATTTAGTGCTATAAGAACCAAGCAACCAGTTCCAACTGCGATTCAGTTCAAAAATAATTTACGTCTTATTACTGTGTCTCAATTTTTAAGAAATGTTTCACAAACAAATTATGACGAAGATGATAGGGAGAATATATCGGATTTCTTAGATGTTGTCCAAAGTACTACAGTTTCAGCAAAACCAGCTCTTCCAGTTGAAACAGTCTCAGGAGAAGATCTGCCCGATATCAATTTGAATATAAGTGAAATGAACTCACTATATTCCATTATAGGATACATTATAAATAGTATCAAGAAGACATCAAAAACTTGCAATAAATGTATCGGTAGCTTAGGAAGTACAAATTATATACAATCCATGGCATCTATGGCTCGTCTGACAAAAATTAGAAGTTTTAAAAAAAACTCATTATTTTATTGTAATTACGAAACGTTTCAGTTATTTTTACATATGGAACGTATTTTTAAACCAAATTACGATAAACTAAAGCACGCCGCTATAGATTTGAAAGATACACTAACTGAAATTGTTACAAAACATACTTTAATGTACACAGTACCAAATTGTCACAATTTGAAAAAAAAAATAATTTCTCGTTATTTGTTCTTCAGATTAAAAATTCTAAGTAAGAAACGTTTAACCCGTAAGATATATTCGAGTAAAACAATGCGACCATAACCACGTGTATACTTTATAATTATATTGTGTGTAGTATTTATATATTGTATTTTAATTTATAAAATGTTCATGTCATTATTTTTTTCCGATACTGACACTGTATATACGAGTGTTTGAATAATACTAAATAATAATTAATAAAAGCTATACAAGCTATTTTTATAAGATTAAATACTTCATCATTCATTATTACACGTTGAACCTCTATTTATTTACTTATCAATAGATAAATATTGAAATATTCACATAGTTGTATTGATTTCTAACATTTTATTTCTCAATATCGAATAAAAACACTAAAAATTCTTGTCTGGAACATTTATTTATGTTCTTTGCAATGTAGCAGTATTTGAATTTGGAGGGAAAATGGCCGCGTCCTTGATCATGTCTTTACTCTTATAAGCTGTATTCTTTCGTTCACGGAGTACTGATCTAACTTATCTGGTTCACTATGTGCTTGTTCTTTCGTTTACGGATTAGTTACCCCCACTCCAACTTTCAACAACTCCAGATCACCAAAAAGTCCTCTAACGAAAAGCTAGAGGAGCTCTTGTGGTTCATATGTATTCAAAAAACGGCGGAATTCGTAGCATTTGCATCATAAGAAATGAAAAAAATTATCTTGAAATAGCTTTAGTTAGGCAAAATCGAAAGTTTTGTGATAATTCATCCTGAAATTGAGCTATAATTATTAAACAGATGAAAAAAACTACATGTATTTGCGTTTTGTATATTCAAAAGATAATTTCTATTAAACTTTTCTGAATATTTATAATTGAACGAAGTCAAAACAAATTTTAGGTCATTAATCACAGACAAACACAGACTCAACAAATGTTTGGTGTTCTTTCGACTACAACAGATCATATGATCTCGACGCCATTTTAAACTGATCTTTAGATTCAGTTGGATCAGTAGCCCGTGAACGAAAGAATACAGCTATAATAGGCGTGTTTCTTCGGGCAATCTAAGTGATCTAAGTCTTCATAATTCAGTGAATCATGTTTCTTTGGTCGTTATTCGTTATCCCCACTTCAACACTTTGTGATCACAAAGTGACAATCCCCTTACCCTTCCGAATCGGACTTTTTGCATGTTCACGGGGTACGTTCCACTTAACGACTACAACGACCGCGCTCACAACGACCAAATCTCCGTTCCACTAGCTAGACATCGTCGCGGGCGAAAACTTAAGTGGAACGGGTTTATGAACATATGTCAATAGACAAATATATGCCGAGCTAAACATGACTGCTACTACTGCTGTCATTGATACGTATATGAGGCGTCGAATAAATAGACAGTTTTCGGAAAGTTCAAGCTCTGATGAAGAATGGGAAGCAGCTCTTTATGAAAGAAAAAAGCGAAAATGTTGACCTCGAATCAAACTATCCTGAAGTTGTTGACCGTTACAATGGAGTCGAATTTAAAAGCCATTTTAGATGAGTGAGAATTGACAACTTGATTGTATTTATTATGTTGTTCGCTTGTAAGATTCAAAAAATTTAACTCAAGCTGATAATTTATATTATATATAAATAAATTATACGGAAAGATTCAACTAGAGCAGTAAAAGTTTGTCTCACAATTAGTCTTCTTCTGGAGTTACTAAAACTTCAACAACATTATTATTTTCAGCATTTATGAGAGACAGTTTCTGCATTTGTTGTCCTTCCGCCATTCTCTTGTTTGTATACAAGCTGTCAGATTTTAAAAGTGCGCGAAAACTCCCAAACGACCGCACAGACCCATGCTCTAACTGCGAGCGTTGTAGGGTACGTTCCACTTAACGACCGCAACGATTGTGTCGCCCATTTTGCGTTCCACTTAAGGTCGCGGTTGTTGCGATCGAGGTTTCAAACGTCACCGACACGTCACTAGTGACGTCACTCCTAAGGACTACAACGCTCGCAGTTAGAGCATGGGTCTGTGCGGTCGTTTGGGATTTTTCGCGCACTTTTAAAATCTGACAGCTTGTATACAAACAAGAAAATGACGGAAGGACAACAAATACAGAAACTGTCTCTCATAAATGCTGAAAATAATATTGTTGTTGAAGTTTTAGTAACTCCCGAATAATTGTGGGGCAACCTTTTACTGCTCTAGTTAAATCTTTCCGTATAATTTCCAACAGAATTTCAAATGTAAAGGCGGATTCATGCAGTCATTTACATTTACGTTTACATTTAATTTTGATCTTCATTTAATTCTCATTTATCTTTTTTTAAATGTAGCATTCAGGCAGACGCACAAATATAAATTAAATGAGAAATGAACGCATGCGCATATCGATTTCTTATCATCTGCAATATTTCTGTATTTCTGAAGCGTCAAATAGTTGAAGGTGTGTGTTCGTCAAAGTTCATATTCCTCTGTCTCTATTAATTTTGAACTATAGCAATACGATGAAATTTTAAAAGATGCGGCGTTTGACAGCTACAACCTTGAACACTCTTCACTGCACATGCGCAGTGTATTTCTCATTCTCATTTAATTTAAAAAGATAAAAGTTGGTCATCTTATAAATTAAATGAAAATGATAGATAAATGAAAATGTAAATTAGAATGGTGTATGCATGGTTCCATTCTGTTACACATATTTATCTTTTAAATGAAATTAAATTAAAATTGAATGTAAATGTAAATGGCTGCATGAATCCGCCTTAACCCTTGACATTCTGCAAATAAAATAAAATTGTCAGCTTGAGTTAAATTTTGTGAATCTTTCAAGCGAACAACATAATGAATACAATCAAGTTGTCAATTCTCACTCATCTAAAATGGCTTTTAAATTCGACTCCATTGTAACGGCCAACAACTTCAGGATAATTTGTGATTCGAGGACATTTTCGCTTTTTTCTTTCATAAAGAGCTGCTTCCCATTCTTCATCAGAGCTTGAACTTTCCGAATACTGTCTATTTATTCGACGCCTCATATACGTACCAATGACAGCAGTCATGTTTAGCTCGGCAGATATTTGTCTATTGGTAACTGAAAATACCGTTGACGGCAGCACTGATTGCAATAACAAAATCTGTGTAAATTTGAAATATGGCGGATAGAACACAACAAGAAAATCGTTGGTAAAACAATAAATGCACATCCTGCATCTAATATGAAGGGATGAATATACGAATAATCATGCAATAATAAATAGTTCTTGAAAAACAAACTATTTAATGGATTATAATAAAAATCTATACTGAAAAATTCTGATATTTTAACCAATTACAAGAGAAAAAATCGCGAAAAATCATAGATATAAAACTATTTTTAAAAACGAATATATAAATATTCCCAAATCAAAATATGATTCATGACTCGTAGTTAGTTGTTTTCTTGTTTCAAAAAATAATCATGATTCATATACAGCGAATATGATTCTGAGATTCACAGTATGATTGTCGAAGAAACACGCCTATATAGGACTCTAGTCTGATTAAGCTCGCAGCGCCAAGTGAGAATATCACGAACTAACGAAGATGTGATTCAGTGTGTTTGGCCGTAAGGTATAATACTAATATAATTATCAATAACTTTCAAATACTACTTTTATTTCTATAATTTTCCAGTTGTATATATATTTTAAAGCATAGAAATTTTATAAGTTGATTTAATTTTACATGATATAGTTCAAATATCGAGAGTTTTCAACTTTATATGTATATAATCTTCGAAGTTTAGAAGTAAGTATTTTGGTAGTTTTTTGAATTATTAGATTAGTGAATGATAGTCTTTTGAATATATTCTGTTTTTTATAGAATGGATAGACCAGTAAAGCTGAAATTGAAAGAATATTTCATATATTTGAATACAGATCACAACTCTAGATGTGTATGCGAAGGAGAAGAAGTTTTAGATGCCGGACATTTATTATTATGCGGTGTTTTGAATAAAAATGTGACAGACGCAATTAATATTTACGCACTTTGCCGTCAGACATCGGCACTAGCGGAATATCCGCATATTATACAGGGGATGTTAAAAACAAATGAATTAAATAACTTGAAAGTAACAACCATGACATGTTTTTGCAAAGCTGGAAAAAGCGGCCGTTGCAAGCATGTTTCGGCTGTACTTTTATTATTCACCAGGTGCTTTATAAGTCATATTTAGTTGCATGCAGATATAATCGGCTATTCTTTTGTTTTGTATCAAGTGCTTGATTTGTCACTTGATTATAAACGATAGCAAGAGCCTGCAGGATGACTGAAAAAATTTGAGTATATTTTGAAATGAATTACTTAACCTTATTATCATTAAAATCCGTTTGAGTGATTTTATTTAATCACCCAAAACATATTTTAATGAGATTTTATAGAAATTTATTTCAGATTATACTCTTAAATATAAGTATTATCTTTTACTATTCCGTTGGCCTTTTGTTTTTTTGTTTCAGAAAATATATAAAAGAATTCGAAGTGCTATCATCTTCAACAGATATAAAATATTCCTGGGTAACCACTTTTTGGAAATGCGTGAAAACTTAAATTTCTGTCCTTTTTCTGTATGGATTTGCATCCATACACTGAACAATAAACATTACTCATGTTGACAAATAGTGCAAGATAAAATTAAATGTTTAAATTTGTTTAAATTTAAAGAAAACAACACGAATCCCGTCTAAGCGAATACAATTTATCACATCTCCGGTAGTTCTACAATCGGCCGCCAGATAGAGTATCGCTTAGCAAGACTCGCCAATACTTCCCCGCACAATTGAAATTGAATTAAATCATTCCATAGAATATGAATATTTCTTTGCTGAATATCAGTGTATTTACATTGTAAACAGATTACAAACTTGCCGTAAACCACTTTTAAGCCATCATTTTGTAAGAACAGTGCTGCCGCCAACGGTACTTTCAGTTGCCAATATCTATTGGTCATTCTAAGAGCGTTTCCGAAATGACGTTCCTGAGATGATTATTCAATTACCAAAGTGATATCTGTTATGAATTATATTTAGAAACAGATGAGAATCAGCTAGAACACTATTTATGAAGTTATTAACAAATAATTTGATGTATTTATGTAGCTCAATTGTTCATAGTCCACTAAAAAATAACTATGAAAATAAAATTTATCTAAATTTCAATCGCATTTTTCTCAATATATTTATGATGTAAAAGTATAAAACGAATACATGGTTGAATTCAGAGAAAAATATACTATCGAAAAGGACTATATATCGACAGCATGAATTACTAATGCATAATAACCAATTTCGAATATCCATCGTTATACATACTCTTATACTATTATCATGAGTTAATAGAACACTAGTACACAACTTTATTTAAAATATGCACTTGCACTTGCAACTTCCCTATTTGCTCTTGGATCAACAAGTAATACAAGAATACGGACCTTGTCAAACATTGGAGTATGCGCGTTTTAACGTGGTCTGCGACAAATGTAAACGACAAAAAAAAAATCAAAAATGAAAATTAGCTGTAACTCAAAAATTCTAATAGGCTAATTCATTCCAATATAATAATTTAATGTATATTAAATGCAATTTTAAATATCTTATGCATAATTTCTGAACATTTTACAGTGGCTCGGGACAATTTCCCAGTATCTCGATCCACTGTAAAAACAGCCTGTCGCCGCCACTGAATATTGGGGCTAGTGGTGAGTCCGACAAGCCGCACTTATCATAAGTATGTTGGTACTTATGGTAAGTATGTTCGTGCTTATGACAAGTGCGGCTTGTCGGACTCACCGCTATTATATATAAAATCTAGAATTTTGTCAAATGAAAAAGTTGTCGGACTCATCACAATGAAGCCACCCACAAAGTTTCAAGTAAGCGGTAATCAACGAAAAATTTATGGCCTGTCTCACGGACTAATAGCACCAACGATTTTTGGAGTCAACATTTTGAAAATTACAGTATGTATATTACTAGTTACTTACTTGTACTAAGTACAAGAAAGTATTGTGAAACCGACAAAATTCACCTATCGAGATTTTGATGGAAATATCCGTTTTGAGCATCCTTGAATCCATTTTGACTATTTTTGGCTTGATGTCGATACGTATGTACGTATGTATGTGTGTATGTGCGTAACACGCAAATCTCAGAATTCGTCAAACGTATAATGCTGAAATTTTGTATAAAAGACTGGTATAGGATCTAGGATCTCGATGTGCACCTCGCATTATGGTTGCAATCGTCTGTACTGGAAGTGCACTTTACCTAATACTTTTTTTGAATTCTCCGCATGAATCTAGAATGCCGTAGGATACTGGAATTCAGTATTTGAAATTGATGTATCATCCAAATGATCATCTCATATTTTCGTCCCAATCGACTAAGCCGGAAGTGCACTTCATATTACCGACTTTTCGAATTTTTCTCATAAATTTAAAATAATCAGTCGCAGAATATTGAGATTTCGTATTAAGCACTTTTAAAGCATCTAGTTGTACACCTTGCATTATGATTGTGATCGGCTAAGCCGGGAGTGCAGTTTACTCGTAATTTTTTTTAATTTTCCGCATAAATCCAAAACGATTGAACGTAGAGTATTAGATGATGATAGTACTGTCTAGATGCTCATATCCTATTTTCATTGAGATCGACTGAGTCGAAAGTGCACTATATTTGACGATCTTGGAATTTTGCGCATAAATTCTGAGCTATTAGCCGTAGAATCCTGGAAATCAGTATATAGGAATGTTGTAGCATAAGAATGATGACATACTGTTTCCATAGCAACCAACTAGCCGTGGAATGATGAGATGTTGTGTTTGATTATAAATATATCCAATGATTTACAAGTAAGTCACGTGATGTACACGTCAGATTTTTTGTCTAACAAGAAACTATTTCCGCAACAGTAACGCGTGCTTGCTGCCTACTGCAATTATTGGGAAGAGAGACACCCAAAAGTATCGTTACGTCGCGCACTGTCTCCAAGGGTTTTGAAACTCGGCGTTTTCAAAATGCTGTAGCGTCCTCAAAAATTGTTTTTGAAACGTAGGAAATAAATTGATAGCAATAAAGGCGAACGCGTAGATTTCAAATACGTGATAAAAAAAAAATTCAAGTCCCAACACCATTCCTAGAACATCAACGAAACGATGTATGTTGAAAAAGATTGGATAGATGATTTTGCTCTACGTCACAGTGCAAAATTATTTGTGTTCGACTGTATTTATAGTCTAGTTAATTCATGCCCGGTTTTATAAACAACAGATAAAATGTCAAGTTATTACTTTCAAGATAAATTTAATCAGTGAGTAAATTAAAACTTCTGTTTTATAAAGCAAGTTACAGAGTAAGATAGCAACTAGCAGAGTTACTGTTTTATTCCATTGATTTACCGACTGAGTCATAGTTTATTATCCAACCAGTAGGTGCTGCAAAACGTCGAATTTAAAAATTGAGAGCTTCGAAATGGACAAAAAAAGGGAACGAGGAAAAATTATACCGAAACCGACAAATCTAATATGTTAGAGATAGTTAAAAAATATATCTCGATTATTGAAAATAAGATGACAGATACATCAAATGTCAAAGCAAAAAATAATGCATAGGATGAAATCGCTGTTGAATATAATGCTGTCACTCAAACAGGACCCCGAAACGGTATTCAAATGAAGTTATTATACGATACAATTAAGAAAAAAGTAAGGAAGGATCGGGCTGAAGAAAAAGTAAATAATTTATAAATACGAAGCTCTGGTGAAAGCCATTAAATATACATTTTTCTTATAGATGCAATTATATAAAACTGGTGGAGTTTAAATCAAAAATAGATCCCATCGGTGACAAATTTCTGAAGATCACCAATAATATTACAGAAATAGAATTGTTAAATCCATTTGATAGCTCAAGTGTACTTGGTATTATTTTTCATTTGCTTTTTATGTTTTCATTATAAAATGGAGTTGCAGATAAGATTGTTGACAAGGGGCAAGAAAATTCATCGAGCAACGACATAGATTTCGTAATTATTAATAGTGTTTCGCTCAATATTGAAGAAAATGCCCAGTCCAGCATAATAACAAACAAAATTTCTTCAGCAATCCCGACGGAAAAGAAAAAAAGTATTATGAAGCCAAATTCTCCCTATTTTCATAGGTCTGACAAGAGAGCAAAAAATTTGGAATCAGTTAAATTAGAAAGTGAAAAAGTAAAGCTAGATATTTTGAAAATAATGCGGGAAAAAGAAGAGATAGAAAAAGACATTTTGAAACTTCAAAAACGTGTAAAAGAGTTGGAATTAAAACAAAGATATCCCTTTGAAGAATTTTAATCCTAATAATTTAGCATTTATATATCGTGTTCAAATTATATGTTCCATTTTCTTTAGTTCGATTTTGTTATTTTATAAGCTGTTTCATTGATAATACACAGGCCCCTCTTTCCCACTGGGCACTCTGGGCAGGTGCCCAGGGCCCCGCGATTGATAGGGGCCTCCTTGTTCCTACCAGATCACCAAACGAGAACCGCTCATAAGTGGAGTGTTTGTGAGAAAGCCTATCAGAGTTGATAGGATTGTGATTGAAACTCGTTCAATTTTGGTTAGGATGTAGTCAAATATGTTAGTTCTTTCGGAAATAAGAATGAAATTTTTCTGGATGCTGACGCAGTTGCAGATATAAATATTGAAAATTTTCATTAACATTACGGGTTTGGCTGATGGCATGAACATAAGTTTTCTTTTTGCTTCTTTTCGCTGCATAAGATTGAGGTATCATATTTTCAATGAAGAATTTTTTGTTGAAATTTATTATGTAGTACCTCTTCAATCAAGATAGATTTTTGAGCACTAACCTGTGAATGCTAAAAGAGTTACTTTTGTGGATTATTTTACATTATCTAATCATTTTATGTAATTGTAAAGCAATAAAAATGAATCTAGAACTTTGCTCATCTACTTTCTTGGGCGTACACGAATTCGGCACCGAGTATATGAACTAGCGCTGTTCGTACATGATTTCGATACTGTCAATTTTTAATAATTTGCAAAATTTGGTTTTATAAGTGAGTACAACTTCGAAATTACTCATGTTGGGTTGAAATACAGTCTATAACAATGCTTGTAGGCTAGCTCGCTACGCTCGCGCTTTTGAAAAACATCTCTGAATTGCGCTGCGCGCGCCTATGAAACAAAACTTGACCCCGAGACAGCTGAGGATGGTGCTTCGAACTTCTCATGTTGGGCCGAAATCCAGTCTATAAATGAGTGTTCAAATGTACGGCTAAATTTGAGTCTAGTTTATTATTAATATAAAATCGCATGTGTCCCGTGAATCACACTCAGGCAGAACAATTGAGTCATTAGTCCTAATCCATAGTATAGTGCCGAGTTCGAGTAGGGGATTAAAGATTCAGTAAGTTTGGTGCCGAAATCGAGGCCGCCCACTTTCGTTGTCTATTTTAACAAAATAGTGCTCTATCAAGATCAGAGAGGCCCCATTATCTTAATGTGCCCAGGGCCTGCAATAGGTTAAAGACGGCCCTGATAATACATCATCTCAAGATTTGTTAATTTTGCGTCTTTTTTGCCATTTCGATGGTATTAATTTATGAAATTTATCATTTGAATGCTTATTTAAAAAAAAATTGTTATGAAGAATCATACATTTATTACATGAGGATAAGTAGTTTATTTTCAATCACGATACATCAATAGTATCTGACATATGGTATTCAAAAAATAATAATATAAATAACGATATCACTTTAAACATCAGCACTATTTTTATACTCTTATGATATTATTTATTTTGATGACAATTCATCTCGAGAATATTTCATTTATAACAGCATTTCGTACCGCGAAGTTAACTCCATCTCCATTATTCACAAAGTTTACATCGATTGGATTATTTTCTAGTTCTATATCCTCATTACTTCCAAAACTATCTTTCTGGTGAATAGCAATATTATGCAAGACACACGTTGCCACAATTACTGCTAAAGATCTTTCTACTTTAATTCTCAGTCCTAAAGATAAACATGGAAACCGTCTTTTCAATAGGCCAAATGCTCTTTCAATTGTATTTCGGGTTCGAATTTGTGCCTTGTTATATCTTTGTTGACCTATAGTAGCTGGATTCTGTATTGGTACCAGTAAGTAACTTTTACAGGGATACCCTAAAAGATAACAATTACCAAACTCATTGTTCTCCAGCCTAGCTCGTATTGAAGAGTTATTAAATATGTTGCTATCATGAGGCCATCTAGCGACTACATCCATTATTTTTAGATTGGCGTTACAAATCATCTGGCAATTCAAAGAAAAGTATCCTTTTCTGTTTCTATAAATTTCTGCATTTTGTCCTCCTGGAGACTGTACACGGATATGTGTACAGTCTATTGCTCCACAAACATTGGGGAATCCGCTTATTTAAAAAAAATCCGCACATGTTTGATTCCTACATCTGACTGTATTTGGCATTTTAACAAATTGTTCTCTCAATGATGCCAGAAGGATAGTTATTCTTCGTGTAATTATGCATACTGTCGGCTTGGAGACATGAAAATGATCTCCAACATTTAATTGAAATGAACTGCAAGCATAAAACCGAAGGGTTATTAATAGTTGGTTCATGGGCGATATAGGCATATTTCTTTGTGTGTGTTGTGGTATGTTGTCTTTTATGATATTAAAAATGTACAAAACCGAATCTTTTGACAAACGAAATCGATCTTTAAAATCTTTTTCATCGAAAATGTCAGAAGGATTATTTCTTTCTCTAAATATTCTGGGTCTTCTAAAAGAATTGTCTTCTATTTCCTCATTTTCAGATGAAGATAAACTACCTGATGATATTGTTTCAACTGATACAGAGCTGACAGAAGAAATTGACATTTTCTTATATTTCTGAAGTACATAAATATTCGTAAAAAAATTGAAAATACTTGCAAATTTCCAAAAACTTACTCTCGAAGGCTTGAAAGATATATTCAGCGTGTACCAACTCCAAAATATTATTAGTTTGACAGTACGTAGATATGATGTCAAAATTATTCTACAGAATAAAAATTTACTCTCTCGAAAATCAAGCGAGTAGTTTATCTTGTACATTTACTTGCCTAGTAATTTTATTCTTGTTTTATAAAACAAATTACACTAGAATAGACTAGTTTACTTCAAGAATAAATTTTACTTTGCTAGTAATTTACTTATCTATCGTTTATAAAACCGGGCATCAGACAAAAAATTACCCAATCTACCGAATAAATGGTACTGGTTGTATTATTGCGGGAATATCTTCGTTTTGGCATGTACAATGAGTGTGCAAAAGTCATGTTGTCAAATCATGGTGCTTCAGAAGATATCGAAGACCAAAGATCAAAAACCCTGTTTTTGACCAGTTTTTCGCAAATATCTCATTTTCTAACAGTCGTAGAGCATTTGAGATTATAAGTAAAAATTAGAAACATACTTTTCTCTACACAATTGTCTGATTCATTCGGGTATCTATAATCATTAACGAAATATCGCGCGTAGAATAATATTTCCAATATTCTAATTTATACATTTATATACTTATTTTAGTAAGAATATCCGTTTTGAGTATCCCTGAATTTATTTTGACAATTTTCGGCTTGACGTCGGTACATGTGTACGTATGTATGTCACTCGCAAATCTCAAAACCCGTCGAACGTATAATGTTGACATTTTGTATTTAAGACTGGTCTAAAGTCTAGTTGTGCACCTCGTATCATCGCTGCAAACATCTGTATCGGAAATGCATTTTACTTGGGACATTTTTTGAATTTTTCGTATAGATCCAAAATGGCCAGCCGTAGGATGTTGAAATGCACTATTTGAAATTGGTGTAGCATCTTGATGGTTATCTAATGTTTTTGTGTTAATCATCTGAACCGGAAATGCACTTTATATAACAGTCTTTTCGAATTTTTCGCGTAAATTCGAAACAATCTGCCGTAGAATATTGAGATTTTGTAATAAGCACTTCTATAACCTCTAGTTGTACACTTCGCATTATTATTGAGATTGGCTTGAACAGAAGTGCAGTTTACAAGACGCAGTTTTTCGAATTATTCGTATAAATACAGAACGATCAACTGTAGAATCTTGAAATTCAATATTTAGAGCAATTGTAGCATTCAAATGATAACTTTATAGCTTTCTAGCTTTACATTCTATCCCATTGGTGGTGCAAAGAAGAATGTATGATTGCGCGTCGATGCACGTTGTATGTGCTGTATCTCATTTACGGTTATAGATACGCAAATAAATCATACAATTAATTTTTTATGTAGAGAAAGATCTATATTTTATTTTTACTCATGATCTTAAATGCTCTACAACCGTTAGAAAATGAGATATTTGCGAAAAACTGGTCAAAAACGAGGTTTTTGATCTTTGGCCCTCGATATCTTCTAAAGCATCATAATTTGACAACATGATTTTTGGTCACTTTTTGTATAGACCAAAACGAAAATATATAATAAAAAAAACTAGTACCAATTATTCGGTAGATAAAACCTAAATTGACTGGACTATCATGGAATTGATAATATGACTAGACTATTCATTGATAAATATATCAATTGAATAGCTCCCATTTTTTCTAAAATACACTAGTAAATTGGATATTAGGTGTAGGAGTAGATGTTTTCAAAATGCTGTAACGTCCTCAAAAATTGTTTTAGAAACGTAGGAAAAAATTGATAACAAAGTCGTACGCGCAGATTCCAAATATGTAATAAAAAAATTCATGTCTCAACCCCATAAAAGAAATTTGTTCGTAAACAAGCAAAGAGAAAGCATTCATTCATCATTATGTAAAACAATAGTACGCCCACATGATTTTTTTTCAAATTATTCTGATTTCTGTTCGATTTTATAGCAGCAAAAAATCTAACGAATCAATTTCTAAAATAACTATAATACAAATTTAAAATTTTTTTGAAAGTATTGAACGACATTTGCTGGACTTGGTAGTTTGATATTTCAGCACAAGATGAGTACATCTAAATTTATCCTGTAGTCTATTTTGAGTTGCTCTACAGATCTAGAAAGCTAAAATATAAATTTCAGTACATGTATCCTGAACTCACCGGCAACTTTTCTCAACCACGTGTTTTTTAAGTAATAAAATATACTGGAAAATATTCAACAAATTGTGAGATTAATTTTTAATTATAATTACTGTTCAAAGTGAATATTATAAAAGAAAACTTCAAATGGAAACAATAAACGATCAACTTTACACTACATTGTGTAGTGAACGGACATTGCAATCAGATAAAAATGGATTTTTTCTACAATTTTCTGATAACGTTATCAATGTCAGCGGATCAAATTGGTTGCACGAAAAGTTTGGAAAATTGAAGTCAGATCACGAAAGGATTGAAACTCTACTTACCGATGATAAAGTATGTTCAATTATTTTGTTTTTTAAATATCAAAGGCATAAATACTTTTTACCGGTTAATTAACATTTTTGGAGATATCAGTTAACTCTAAATGACCGCAATACTCATTGGTTTTTTTTGATGATCAACACAATAAAAAAATAGGGACTTAGAGCTAGTTTTAGAGAATACATTTCTTGTACATAAACATTTAGTTTTATTTTGTCAAATTTGACAATCGACATAAAAACTCAAACAGAAAAATGAATATAGATAAAAATTCGTTCAATAGAAGTGCCAACTAGATGTTGAGAGAAACAATTTATTTAATCATCGTTGTGAAATTGCAGTATTTGAATTTAAACCAGAAAATCCTTTTAATTAATAAAGTTATCATTGGACAAATAATACTAATCGTATAAAAAACATTATTATGTGTACAGAAATCTGTACAAACAAAGTTTTTTTATTTGTTGTATCAAATATCCTATTTTGCACAGAACAGTAGTAAATTATTTTTTCAGTAATTCGGTAGATTTCCTTTCGATTTTTTGTGTAAAAAAATATCGTCTAAAACTAACTTTATCTAAAAATCTATTAACGATATTTTACCAAAAATTTGCAGGTCAAAGACATTATTGGTAATATTTTATCAAATGTCCAATGCATGTATCGAAAAAAAGATGCAAAAATAGCAAGAGATAGAAGACAGGATGCAGAAGCGGTTATTAAAACTGGAAGTTATTCTAAAGCACTTATGCTGTATTGTCAGAGTGTTTTGCGTGCTCCTTCAAAAGGTATGTATTAAAAAAATTCAAATAAAATAAATTCTCAGAACAAGTATTGTCGATACCACGAGTTCTATTTCTAGCTGTTCTAGAAGCGTTGCTTCAGGAAGTGTTTTAAGGCAATAAATATTTCCAAATTATTTAAATGAAAATATTTTGAATGAATTTTATAAACAATTGTATTCTCTGTAACTTATTTCTGCAGATTTTTCTTCAAAGTAATTTGGAGCATTTTTATTACTTTAAAATACTCAGATCAGCGTTCTTAAAATAGTCAAAAGCTATTTTGTTGCGATACACCGATTACTGGTTTAAAGCTGGTTCATTGCGGTTTCAAATACTCCATTTTCTCAATTGACTACGGTTCGAACCATGACACCACACACGAATCGTAGCCGTTTGTATTCAAACTGGCTTCAAAAGGATGAAAGATGGTTTGAAATGTATTTTGATGTGGTGGGGATATTTGACGCGGGAAAGTCAAACAACGACGACAGCCATAAACAAGTTTGATAATAGTATATTCTACAATAAGTATTGGAATGGCCTATATTCTGAACGAGCGAAAAGTTTGTAAACCGAGCCGAAGGCGAGGATTACGGTTCGCGAGTGTGGAATACGCCATTCCAAACATGTTGTAGACTATACTTTCTCTAACAAGGTTTTGGAGACTCACCAATATTTCAGAGGAAACTTAAAAAATTATTAAATGTCAAACGTCAAATCCAGATATGAATACTTGAATTGTTAGGAAGTAACCATGGTAGTAGCAAACTAACAGCTTCTGATTCGTCGAAATGATTCAAAAGGCTTACAGAATCATTCTGAACGGCATACAGAATCATTCTAAACGGTTTTTTGGAATGTCATTCGTTCCAACTTAATTTTTGGTTATGGAATATGCAAATTCCAAAACAGTGTTGGAGAAAAGTGATTTCTGAGTTATGTAAAAACAAAAACTGTCTACCGATATGCATTTTACTCAATAATTGATAAAAAGTTGCACGATTCATTCTAAATTATGTAAAAAAAATCGTACTCCACATATCGATTTATTTAATATTCATCGAAATCATTTAGTCTGATATGATTCTAGTTATTATTTAAAATAATTTCTTTATTTTATTGTTTTTATCATAGCGCTATCTTCATTTGTTCCAATTTTTTTTTGCAAGTAGTAGCAGAACACTGACCCTCATTATCATAATCGGGTATACTTTTTATTAATTGTAAACTGTTCTCATAATCTTCATTGATGAAATTCAACAATGTTGATCTGATGCTGATATTTGTCAACTGTTCATGTTTTTCGATTTCTTGTATACGTGTATTGTCTATATCATGTGGCTCCGCTTTATTGGTTAAATGAGGGTATGAGGTAGCACGTCAAACTTGTCAAACGTCACTTTTGTACGTAATATTCATTTGATGAACATCAAAAGAATGAAATTATCAAAAAAATAATGTTTTGAGGTTGAGTGTATGAATAATAGAAAAAAATGACTCCTTTTCACATTTTACTCTTTTTCCGGGAAGGAGTTATGAAGTAAAACAAAGAGAAATGAAGGAATGAATTGGATATTATAACTCATGTAATATGTTTAACATAATTCAATTTTCACTTTCAGGCATCTGTAAGAATAATAAAGTATTGTAATCGTCAAAAAATTCACCAAATATCATTTTGACAAGCTTCGAAACTGATAAAATAGTTGATACAATTTTGGTGAATAGAATGCTTTCACTTAATATCATCATGAAAATCTATGTACTGAACTGTCTGAGTTATGGACTAGTTCTGACAAAAATAACAAGCATCTATATCAACTTGCAAAACGTTTTTTGTAGTAGTAGACTTTACTTTTTGAAAATAATGTATTACGCTCGTTCGATCTGGAAACTTTTGAAACTTACATATTACACATAAAAGTTAGCTATTTATTGTTGATATAAATATAAAAATTATCATGTTTCGTCCAGTAATTTCCAGTGTTTTCGTCAAAAGTTAGAGATATATAACAGACGTATGTAGCTGAAAGTCATAGTAAACCAGTTAATTTTGATATCGATAGCTTACATCGGACCACTAATCAGTAAACCGACTGTCAGCTGCTGCATTATAGCGGTGGATGTGGGTGTGAGGGAATGCGAAATTGGTAAGAAAATAAATTTAATATAAAGTAATAGCACACCGGCTGAAACTTTTTTATAAACAGTTGACACATAGTGAGTTGAGAAAAAATCGTCAGCTGCGTGAAGAAAAAATTAAAAAAAAAAAATTAAAAAAAAAAATGTACAATTCAAATGGACCAAGGAAACTGATCAAGCATTTTAGATTGCAAATGGGCATATCAACATTTGGTACTTGATGAAGAATCAAGCAAATTGTTAGCTATTAATACTCACCGAGGTTTATTTCGTGTTAATCGATTACCTTTTGGAGTCAATGTAGCTGCACAAATATTTCAACGGTATATAGAAGAATTACTTACTGGTATTCCAGGTGTTATTCCATTTTCCGACAATATTCTAATTGCTGGAACAAATGAAAATCATGATGATCGTTTACGAGTAGTACTCGAACGCCTCAAGCATGATGATGTACATATTAATCGCGACAAATGTATTTTTAATGCTGAAGAAATTGAACACCTTGGGTATAAAATCAGTGCCGAAGGTATTCGACCGTTGGAAGATAAAATAAAGGCAATCAAAGAAGCGCCAACACCTAAAAACAAGACAGAATTGATGTCATTTCTAGGTATGCTAAATTTTTATTGTCGTTTTCTTGAAGGTGCTGCGCATAAATTAGAGCCATTGCACAAACTACTTCACAAAAATGTACAATTCAAATGGACCAAGGAAACTGATCAAGCATTTCAGACTGCTAAACAATTGTTACAATCAAATAAATTATTGACGCTTTATGATCCGAATAAACCGATCATATTAGCTTGTGATGCTTCTCCATATGGAGTAGGAGCAATTATCAGTCATACTGAATCTGATGGTAGCGAATTACCAATAGCGTATGCTTCAAAAACTTTAAATTCAGCCCAACGTAATTATGCTCAAATTGACAGGGAAGCATTTGCAATGATATTTGGAGTTCAAAAGTTCCATAATTATTTATATGGACGAAGGTTTAAGATATATACTGACCATAAGCCACTGCTAGGAATTTTAGGACAGGGGTCTACTACACCAACAATGATATCGCCAAGAATGTTGCGATGGTGTGAGGCACTCACAGCTTATGATTATGATTTGCAATACCGCCCAGGAGCAAATATGGGGAATGTAGATGCACTTAGTCGTCTACCATTGCCAATTGAAGATGAAAATTTATCAATTTTACGTGAAATAGCTTTCATAGAAGATAGTCCGGAAGGTCATGTAGATGCCGTAAGAATAATGGAAAATACAAAGTCTGATTCGATACTATCTAAAATAATGAGGTGGGTACAACAAGGTTGGTCAACTGCTAGACCAGAAGATCAGTTTAAACCTTATTATAGTCGCAAAGATGAATTATCTGTCTATAAAGATTGCCTATTATGGGGTAACCGAGTCATTGTACCACAAGTTTTACGAACTGATGTGCTCAAATCATATCACATGACTCATCCAGGCATTGTCAGGATGAAGGCACTAATGCGGAGATATGTATGGTGGCCAAATATGGATAAAGAAATAGAAAATAAGGTAAATTCTTGTAATATATGTCAACAAACAAGAAACAATCCATCAAAAACCCGATTGCATCCTTGGGAGTTTGCAAAAAATCCATGGGAACGCTTGCACATAGATTTTGCTGGACCTTTTCAAGGTAAAATATTTCTAATTGTCATTGACTCTTATTCAAAGTGGCTAGAAGTAATACCAATGCCATCTATGTCATCTGCAGCAACAATAAAAGTATTACGCAATTTATTTGCTACGCACGGAATTCCACAAGTTGTAGTATCCGATAATGGAACTGCATTCACTTCCGATGAAATGAAGAAATTCATGACAAAAAATTATATTCGTCAAACATTTATTCCAACTTACCACCCAGCATCCAATGGACAAGCTGAAAGAATGGTACAGGAAACAAAGAATTCTTTAAGAAGAATTGTTGTTGGCGATTGGACAACTCGACTGTCAAATTTTTTGCTTTCCAATAGAGTTACGCCAAGCACTAGTACTGGTAAAGCACCGGCTGAACTGCTTATGCGACGACATTTGCGAACTATTTTGGATGTTATACATCCAGACTCTTGTTTGCACAAGGGGGAAAAAATGCAAGAGACTTTAATTCCACATCGTACTTTTCAAACAGATGAAACTGTTTATGCCCGTAATTATACTTCAGGGGAGAAATGGTTACCAGCTACAGTTACGGAAGTCAGAGGACCGCTGACGTACAATGTTGAGTTGCAAGACGGACGTACATGGCACAGACATGTAGACCAACTCCGAAAACGAAATAATGCAACTGAGGACGAAATTATGGACGAACCAGCAAAATCGACTACCACTGTTCAATTATCAAATGGTAATCTTTCTAATACTATTATTTCAGCAACGGAACCAACACCAGAATCTGCAATAAGCCCTCAAATAAGGAATGAAAAAACTACAGTGAATGAATTAAATCAACCATTACCGCATTCAAATGAGTTTTATGTAACAAGATCTGGCAGAATTAGCAAACCACCATCAAAATTGAATTTGTAATTTGTTATTGTATTTACTTATAATGGGGGAGTGATGTTATATATTGTAATAATTACCATAGATACGTGCATTCATGAAATGTAATATGTAGTAGGTCATATAAAAAAATAACAATAAATAACGTGATGTAAGTCAGTTGAATGAATAAAATATTATCATGAAAGTACATAATAAAAAGATTATTAGTGATGTATCCGTATCCGCGGATATCCGAAAAGAAAAAAAAGATCTGTATCCGTATCCGTATCCGTGACTTTCTAGCAGATCCTTAACGGATCTTTTGCATTAAAGAATTCAATTAAATATATGCAATTTTAGCGAAGAAATACTATTAACTTCAATTCAAATTACTTTTTATTTCCTAATGTCATATATTTGCCACATTTATATTGCAAAGATCAAACATTTATTATACCAAGCTATAAAGTTTATTATTAATTCAGCTATCTTTATAGTGAGATCAAATCTTTTTGATACGCTAATAGAAATAGTTACCTATCAAAAGTGTTTGTATCATATAAAATAATTCTTTTTGTTCTATAGCCGTGCGTGAAGTGAGTACTTTACGCGTAACTACAAAATCTGAATGTCACTGTGTGCTTTTGGCTCTCTTGATGAGTGCTTAATAATTGTCAAAATATGGAAGTTGAGTGCTTTAGAATTTTTATTGTATGCAATACGAGTGTAAGCAAGCATTATGATATTCGGTCAATAATTAGCTAATACTTGGCCTCATGTCCTAATGCTCAACTTTACACTTTTATTACATAAATTACTATCTCAGAAAATTCAAAAGCAATTGAATGTCATAGTTAAATTAAGTAATGGTGAATTGTACTTCAAAAAGAGTAATTTGGCAGGCTTGTTTCTGAAAAGGCTGTTACAGTGTGAATCATAAATAATTCCTGCTAGATACTAATCATCCGTATCCGTATCCGTATCCGCGGATAAACATTTATAACGATCCGGCACATATCTAGGGATTATACGTCAGTTGCTAGTATGAACTTGTAAAAAAAGAATACGTCAATTAAAATAATAACACGCTAGATGCTGGATGAAATTTGACTAGGTGATTGTTTACATGAAAAACACAAAAACAATAATCAGCTGCGTGTGCAATAGTTGGGAAAATATACAGTGTGTCCACATTTCTAGGTGCTACCATTGGGATCTCGGGGACTATATGAGATACGACCTTGATTGAATGAGACTTTTTGTGCACGTTCAAAAGACGACCTCAAGCATATTTTGGTTCTTTGAAGTTTTCATAGATCATCAAATCTGTTTGAGATCATCTGTTCAATGCGCACAAAGTCTAATTTAAACAAGGTCTTATTTCCTATAGTTCTTGAGATCCCAATGGTGGTACCTTGATATCCGGACACACTGCATATTTTCACAATAATTACACACGTAGCTTTTGTTTTTCGTCATATAAAAAACACCTAGCTAAATTTCATCCATCTTGCCATTGCAATTATTGACGTATTCTTTTTTACAAATTCAAGCGAGCAACTGACCTATAATCTCCCCTTCGCGGTGCAGCAGACGATTTTTCTTTACTCACTATTTTGTCAACTGTTTATAAAAAAGTTTAAGTCGACGTACTATTACTTTATTTTTATTTATTTTTTTCACCACTTTCGCAGTTTCTCACACCCACACCCACTACGGGTGCGTCAGCTGACGCTTGGTTCACTTATTAGTAATAACAGATCTATCGAAAATCTAACAATCGATCGGCGTAAAAATATTACCTAAAATGCAACGCTACCACCCGGACTATGAGCATTTTGGTGACACCTAATAAACCGGGAGATAGTGATAGCTGGGGCTCTCCTATTTTATACCGCATCCTTTTTTGAGGATTGAAAATTTATCCCTTGATAAAACGATAAAAAGGTTACTGACCGATGTACGCTTTCTGGTCATAGTGCAACTCAAATTAGATTTTTTTTTAAATTGGTTTCTTCGTGACAACATTTTGCATGCCTTTGTAACGTGAAATAGTTGAAAGTGATCTAAAGCCTCGTGCTGAAAGGCATACAATTGTCAAAGAGGGATGCATGCCTTTTGTTACACAAGGGTTTTTCGGCTGAAACTTCCAATCTTCTTATTATCACGAAATTTCATATTTTTTTTAATAAGTTCACGCAACTATTCAAGTCTTTTGGACTGTTGTGAATTGCATGCATTTCAGTATTAGGCTTCGAATCACTTTCAATTACTTCACGTTACAAAGACATGCAAAATGTTGCCACGGAAAAACTCTTTTTACTTACTTGTACAAAGTAAAAGTAAGTATTGTAAAACCGACAAAATTCTCATTTCGAGATTTTGATGGAAATTTCCGTTTTGAGCATACCTGAATATATTTTGACTATTTTCGACTTGATGTCGGTACGAATATGTGTGCGTTCGTAGCTCGCAAATTTAAAAACCCGTCAAACGTATAATATTGAAATTTTGTGTTTAAGACTAGTCTAGGTTCTAGTTATGCACCTCGCATTTTAATCGCAATCGTCTGTACCGGAGGTGCATTTTTCTTGAAACTGTTTTTTGAATTTTCCGCAAGAAAAACAGAATGATTATCCGTAGGATACTGAAATTCAGTATTTGAGATTTCTGTAACATTTAAATGATTATTTTCTATTTCTGTATCAATCGGCTGAGCCGAAAGTGCAATTTATATAACACTGTTGATTTTAAGAAAATTATCAATAAACATTTCCGTAGTTTTACTGGTTCTTGGTAGAGTGAAATTAAAAATATTAGTGTCAAAAAATGCAGAAATTTTTCTTCTACAATAAACTATTCAATTTTTTTGATGTAAAATAATTAGGGAAGCCAATAATTGAACATTTTAAAAATAGCATTGAAAACGCTATGGTACGTTCTTTGAGTCACCACCCTGTATGATTGATTCTCATTACTTATATTATTACTCGTAACAGAAAATAAAAACAGTTTTACAAATGTTTCGCAGGTGTAGATTTGCTAGTAGACGCAGGTCGTACCCTATCTCTTGCACTCTGGGGACGCTCACAAGTTTTTGGTCAACTTGGAGAAATAGATGCAACACTAAATGATCTCCAACTAGCATTAAAAGAGGGTCTTCCTGATCGACTGAGGCCGGAGATGTATGTGAGGATGGCAGCTTGCTACAATGCGCTAGGAGAACAAAATCGAGCTAAAATATCATACGCTTTAGCTGAAAAATTATATAAAGACAGTAAAAAAGAATTTGGAGAAGCAAAAGACAATATTAAATTCAAATGCGCTGTGAAAGAAATTAGTCGGAAATGTAAGTATTAGACCAGAATATTTTTTCTGAAAGTGCATTCATGTTTTTCAATTGAAATTAATTTTATTTAACATTTTAATCGCATTAAAATGCTGTTGGATATCAAGGCCGTAAAGATAAGCTTTTTTGATCGAATCTGTTGTTTGCGGTCGAAGCGCTACACAGTGTAGGAAAATCAAAATCCAGCGGGATTTAATTTCCAGCGATACTAAATAAATATTTTGCTGATAAATAGTTACAATTTGTGTTAAAATGATGAAATAAGTGGACACAGAGTGATGAAATCAGTTCTATCAAGGAAATAACTATAAAAAATGAGATAGAAAAATACTTAGAGAGCCAGTTTCACCAAAGCCAGTTAAATTTATCCAGAGGTTATTTTATACGAAAACTATTGTTGATACAATTGTAACTATAGTTTCTAACTCAAAATAACCTCTAGATGAATTTAACTGACTTTGGTGAAACCGGGCCTTAGAATAATCAATTTCCGTTTCAACAATTTCTTACAAAATTGGCTCTTTGGAGGTGGATATGGAGAGTAATGCTAAAACTACCATATTATTATTTTCTCTCCCCCCGTATTTAAGCTCATTTGGATAGGTACCATGGAAGTACTCAAAAGATATTCATCACATCCCTATTCAATAAAAAATGAAAATTCCTTTAAACCTGTTTTCAACTCATCGATAGAATATGAAACCTCTTTCTGGACTAAGCATAGACGTCTCATGCTATGATCAACTAGCGACTGTAAATAACATCCAGCATCTGTTACAGTTTTTCCCTATGAATAGCATTGTTTCTTAGCATCTTTCATCTAATCATATGACGGTAATAAATTTTCAGCTAGTTTATTAATCCTCTGGCGTATTATTTCATATTGGTGAGTTGATAAATTGGTATCTATACTCATACCTAATGCTTCATCTGCAGATAAAGACACCGGATCACTGATCATCCTTTCACGAGCTCTTTTGATTGTCGTATCTCTATTCGGTGAACCAATTGATAATTCATTCATGATAGCAGCAGAGTCTTTTTCACCCGCTTTGCGAAGATTTCTTCAAGGCTAGCCGATTCCAAAAAAACTTCGAATTTTTTGCTATTTAGTTCTATCACAACATTTGCAAATCTCTATCGCGGCCTACCTGATTTAATAGAATAAGAATAAGATGAGCTTTGTTGTGCGACAGTATGTGGGAAATTTATATTAACATTCAACCAGTCTACGTTCTTGTTTACAAAACGTTCGCGATGTCGACAACTTGCAATCCATTTTTGCTCCAATTTGAAACACAAGGGCTTTCATAAAGCTTTAATTTCTTTTTTCGCAGCTTCAGGAAACTCGATAAATTGGTATTTGATCTTAAAAAAAGCAAAAAATGGCTTCAAAGCGCTCATTTTTTCCGTTAGAAATTCAAATATCAGTTTTTTCGTAATTTCGAAGATCATTTTGAAAGTTGAAGAAAATGTATGAATTTCGCGAAAATGCGCAAGAGATTGTAACTTTATCTGAAAGCCAAGACTCGATGCTATGATATGTATATGCTTTACCACTAGAATAATGCGGAATAACTAAACTTTAGCACAATTATATCCACAACTTCTTATAAAAATGTTTATTTTGCCTTCTGATTCGATAGATGTTTTTTTCACAAACTTATCATTATCAGTTTGATTTAATATTCCTGTATTTACCTTGGTTGCCGCGTCAAGTGTGAATCAAACGATCAAATTTCTGTCAACATTTTTCAATTTCTATTTTTTTCTAAGATACCTAAATTTATTTTTAGTATGCAATTATTATGAGCAGTTTTCCAACTAAAAATAGATACAATCGGTTCACGAATCGGTAAATGTTGACATTTAGAATTAAATCCCGTTAGATTTTGATTTTTCCACACTGTGCGCTAGCTAAGGCTACAATTCAGGTAAGACATGAGACCAAAAAAGAACTTTAGGCCGAAGTGCACAGATCGTTTTTCAGGCGATCATCACGAAAAAATTCTAAATCATAAAATTTTACATATTTATTTCTAAAATAATGCAATTATAAATCTTCGTTGCCGTTGCTTCATTTTATTGCCTTTTATCAATTCGACATTTTGTAAAAAAATGCATATTTATTCATTTCTCGATTTGCAAGAACTGTAGAGAATATCATTCAAACTTATACGATTCGATAGCATATTTTTTTCTGAATTCAATCATATTAACATTTTATAGTAAGAATACTGAAAAACATGAGATTAAAATTAAAATAAATTTTATTAATGAGATTAGTATGCAGCAAGCTATGGATGAAAGATTAAAGACCGTATGAATAAAAGCTTGAAAATATATGATTATTAATACCTTATAATAACCTTTCAATTTAAATTCTATTTGATTGCCATCATTTTCCAAGCATAATTCCACATAAATAAGAATTGCTTTTAGAAGTAGCTTTGTTAATGGTTTTTTACGTTAAAGCAGCGCCAGTTGCTCTAACTCGGCCCATAAAATTTTATTTCATTGAAACTGATACAGAGTATTCTGTATTTTTGAGATACCTCCATGGAGAAAATCTAATGGTGTCAAGTCTGGGAAACGTGCGGTCCATTTCATAAACTCGACAAATATTGTGAGCCGGCGCTCTAACTTGCTGAAACCACATACTTCGTCTTTAATTCAATTGTAAATTTGCCATTAAATCCACTAATCCATTTAAAATCTTTTGAAAAAAAGTAAGGTTTCATTATTTTATCCCCCAACATTCCAATCCATACATTGAAATTCCATCTTCGTTGATAACTGAATAAATACGTATTCTCTTTTGCTCACACATGTTCATTATTTCTATTGAATAGACCATTGTTTGTAAATTTCGACGCATTAGACTACATAATTTGTATTATAAAATAATTATTTTCTTTATAATTTTATGTTCAATCTTTCAAATAACAGCTGATTTTAGTCAGATCTTTGTTCATTTAACTTTTTTTTTTGTGATCGTATCAATTTTCACCAGGCAGAGTGACTGACAGCTTATGGACCACACTGTAATTTAAAAATCCTAAAAGTAACTTATTTCTAATTTTATTCAGGTAAACCAGAATTACAAGATGGTGCAGACGATACATTTGAATTTGCAAGCTCTTTGTTAGAGTTGAAAGAAAGTCCAGAGCAAGGAAAATATTTCATAGCTAGGAAAGAAATATCTACTGGAGACACTTTAGTAGTAGAGCCACCTAGATCCGCTTGCTTATTACCAGAAAACTTTGGTTCACATTGTCACAACTGCCTTCAGAGGTACAAATTCTAAAATCTTTTTCCACAATTAAAATATTTATATTGAACTACCATTTTTGTGCTTATATTTTGATATATTATTAATTATTTCAGATTATTGGCACCTGTGGGCTGTCCAGACTGTGTTGGAGTAGCATTTTGCTCAATTACCTGTCGAGATAAAGCAATATCAACTTACCACAAATATGAATGCAAAATCCTTAATATGCTAATAGGCTCTGGAATGAGTATTCTATGTCACGTAGCTTTGCGAATGATCACAAAAGATGGATTTAGAAGATGTCTAGAAATATATAAAGATAGGTCCTTGGATAGTGCCCAGTCACTTTGTCGTCACGAGTCCCAAAGAGAACCAAAAGATCATCTTCAGAGAGCATTAATGGCTTTGTTTCTTCTTAGATGTTTGCAGATAACTGACTTTTTTCCTAAAAAGAAACATAAGAATGAGAGTAAGTTAATTTTTTTCGATTTTTCACCAAAAAATAAATCTTTGATAAGACCTTGTTAAAATATGATGGCAGATATGTTTCGCATACGTATGGATGGAAGGATACAGTGGGCTTGTCATCTGTATATCTTAAAGGTAGCCCTTGTAGGATAAGATATATCTTCGATGCTTTTCGAATCTAGCAAGATGAATCAGTAATGAAACAAGTACGCTTGTATTTGCATTGACTTCCTTAGGAATGTCGTGCCATAGAAGGTGAATAGACGGAAGAAAAGTCGTTTTTAAATTTTTACCAACAAAATTTGAGTGGTAGAGAGAAAAAACGAATCAGTAGAAATTTTCTAAAAATATTTGCTTAGGACTCACAACTTATACATAGTAGAGGATCCGAATTAAGAACGACTCTCATCCATCTGTTACAGCGGTGAAATTTTTTTTATCAAACTTGGTATATTAGAAAATACATCGCTAATAGGTTGGCTAAAAAATTCCTGGCAAGGCTATGGTTAATTAAATATTAAAAAATGACTTTTTATTTAACATTGCACTCATGAGTTTAACGAATGAATTTAATACCAATCGAAAGTATGGAGCCTATAGAATATGTAAACGTTGGGTTGTCTATTTTTTTCCTGGGGTAACTGCTGGTTTGGCATGTGTGAACAGGTATATTAATACTAGCTATTTTCAGTCATCTGTTTCTTAAATGAATCTTATATGAAAATAAGCGCTATTTAATTGCGAACACGATGATATAAGGTTGTCTGCGAAAAGTCTGGTTTAAATGACGGTTGTCGAAATTTAAAAAGTGTAATTTTAATGCGTATTGAAACTTGAGACAAATAGATCAGAGCTAAGTATATCGTGTGATAAAAGAAGACGCAGCATTGCAGCTGCGCGCGGTGTTCACACCAGTTGAAAGAGAGTGCTCATGCTATTTGTTCATGCAATAGAGAAGGAGAGTGATACACTAAAGTATACCGTGTGATAGAAGAGGACGCAGCATTGCAGCTGCGCGCGGCGTTTACGCCAATTGAAAGAGAGTGCGTATGCTATTTTTTCATGCAATAGAGAAGGACAGTGATACTCTAGTGAATGCCGAGCAATATTTTGGAGCAAGTGGTAATAGACTTGAAAAAATAACAATAAATAATTATTATTCTGCACCTGATTCATCATCAGAAGTAAAATTTGGATCCTCGGATTCAATAATTCCGTCGTCATTCTCCGTCATTTCGACAATATCCTGTATTTTTAAAGGTGTTTTCAAGTCTATTGTCACTTGCTTATTTTATTATTTATTTATTATACTTAGCTCGGATCTCTTTGTCGCAAGTTTCAATACGCATTAAAATTTCTTTTTAAAATTCGACAACCGTTATTTAAACCAGATTTTTTGCTGACAACCTTATCATCGTGTTCACAATTAAATAGCGCTTATTTTCATATAAGATTTATTTAAGAAACAGGTGAATGAAAATAGCTAATATTAATATACCTGTTCATACCTGCCAACCCAGCAGTTACGCCAGGAAAAAAAAATAGACAACCCAAAGTTTACATATTCTATAGGCTCCATACTTTCGATTGGTATTAAATTCATTCGTTAAACTCATGAGTGCAATGTTAAATAAAAAGTCATTTTTTTTCCTTGCCAGGAATTTTTTAACCAACCCATTTGCGATATAATCTGTAGTATACGAAATTTGATAAAAAAAAATTTCATCACCGTAACAGATTGGTGATAGTCGTTCTTAATTCGGATCTTAGACTAACATCAAATATTAAAATTTGAATTGACCCTCTTGTTCCTGAGAAAATTGATTTTGAAGCAGACCTCCAATCCCAAGTAACATAAATGACTAGGATACAATGTTGTATCGACGGTCCTCAAGACGTCTTAGCGAATACATTTTTATAATTTTTGTGTAAATGTTAGACCAAATTGAATTTTCTGAACGTGAATTGCATTTATATGTATAACATACAAAAAAAAAATCATGAGGAATGATTTTTTTTCTATGTATTGAAATTAACATTTTTTAAAATTTGAATCCATCCGTGGACACACTACATAGTATTTGAGTGATTAAAAATTTAGGATTCCCAATCTATATTTAATGAAGATTTCTCAAAAATGATCTTTTATAATAGTATACGAAATCTATCTAAACGTTCGTTTGTAGGAAGATATTCGATACTATCCCAATCCATCCGAAAACAAAATTTATGCTCACTTACAAAATTCCACTTTCCTGACAGATTTGTCATCACTATCAGCGATCAATTTCAAACTGCAACTTTCTCGTGGACACGCTCAAATTTGGAATGGACGCCTTTTGTTCTGTCGACGATGATTCCTAGGATGCTGCTTGTGGCCATCTTAAACTGTTTTATCTGATTCAAAATTATCTCTAATGAGAGTAATGATAGGTTGTATATGTGATTTAGTTTAAAAATCCTCTCTTATCTTCCTCAGCACTTTGATGGCTATCTGACACTTGCTGTAGCATTTTAGGAACATTTTTTGACGTAGATCTACTTCCTTGTCGGCGGTATAGGGAGTTAAATGATGCAATGTAAATTTATCAAACTTTGAGAACTAAAATAGAAAATGAGTCTAAACTATTAATTTTCCAATTCTAAATACGATAATATAAAAACCGAAATATCACGCTTAAGAAGCTTCTATCTTCTAAAATAATAATCGTACAAAAATTAAGCGAGCGCTGGTAGGAAGATTATGTATTACCATTTATTATAAAACTATGCTCAACCCTTTCGACCATTAAATACGGTAGAATAAAAACCAACAATAATTGAAAAATGATAGTATACATAGCTCTACGTTTTTGATTGCGACAATTGTAATTATCCATCTTGCATTTTTTTCCTTAGCTTAATCTATACTAAAAAAATGCTATTATTACGTAAAAATGCATATACAATGTTGCTTGATATATACTAATACCTACAAATTTATTTTAGTGATCCTTTCCGATGAAGAGTTCCAAATAGCAGAATTATTGCTATTCAATTTACAAATGCTGCAGTTCAACGCTCATGAAATATACGAAACCAGGCATGCTGCAGGAAATAGATTCAGAACGACTAAAACTGCATATATTGGTGTAGGAGTTTATACAACTGTGTCATTTTTCAACCATGATTGTTACCCCGGAGTTTTAAGGTTTCTGAAACAAAAACTAGTTATTAGTTTATTCAGAGTTTACTTATGAATGCAATTTTTAGGTATTTTGTTGACCAACATATTGTTATAAGAGCAAATAGACCATTCAAACCGGGCGAAATAGTGCCAGAAAATTATGGTCCAATATTTTCAATGAGAACTTTGCCTCAGAGACAGAAAACATTACTATCTAGGTACTGGTTTAAATGTTCTTGTGAAGCTTGTAAAGAAGATTGGCCATTATTGAAAAAGGTTCAAAATAAACACGGACGCATTAAGTAAAAAAATATGTCTGTTTTATTGAATATTGCATTCAAATTTTACTCTTTTTAGATGTGTCACAGAAGACTGCGATTATTTATTTGCACAACCTTTAGATGATACAAGAACGTGTCCTAGATGCAAGAATAAAATTTCTTTTAAATCATCAGTTGAACAGTTAAAGTATTGTGAAGAACAATATCAAATGGGAATAAATTTACTTGATTCGCAAGAACCAGAAAAAGCTATTCAGATTCTAAGAAAAGCTATCGACGTATATCACAGGTAATTAATTATCTGAATCACTCTTCTTCAAAAAACAAATATATTATTTCGTTTGTACAAAGACTAATTTAGTAGTTATTAGAAATATTTTGAAGAAAACAAGATTTTATCCAACAGATAATAAAAATAGTAATGGAGAACAAAAAGCAGAGATTTTTGGATTCAATCGCCAGTGTGAAAATGGTCTAAAGATTTGCATTTGCGATTTAGTCGTCCATATTTTTATGACATTTCAATAAATTCAACATTTAATTTATCTCTGTATGATCTGCAATTTATGACCAAATTTTGAGATGCTAGATATATAAAAAAATTACATATACTGCACGTATGTGAACTATTTTTTTTTTCTTGGTTGTTTTATTGTTATATTAGAATTTTTGAGATCTCTTTCGTCCTTCTACTATTTTTATCGCTGTAGTTTTCATCTGGCAGCATTTTTAGTTTTTTGAAATAAATAGTTTCAATACTTATATTTTCTTTTCAGAATTGCGAGACCTCCTCACAAAGATACTCACCTAGCTCAAGAAGTCTTACGAAAATGTTATGCAGACACTGGAAATGTTTACCAATGTTTGGTAGAAACACATTAAATTTTCAAGCAACTTTTAAAAAAATATTAATCTATTTGCAATAATAAATAAAAAGATGAATTTTCAAGAACAGCATTTTATTACTCTCAATTACACCAAATTTATAAACATATAAATCAATAAATTAATTCATACAAACAAAATATTCTGAATTTTAAAAAAATCAGGTAAATAGAGTACTACAAAACAATTCATTTATAAAATGAGATTGTTCATTAAAGCTCAGAGTAGAAAAAAATTAACCCTAAAAAATAATTTTTATAAAAAATCAATTAAACGAATTGTACACCACGGTCCATTTAATGTAATATACCGAGACTAGAAATTTAGTATCGAATGTCATCAAACAGACTTGAATAATAAATTTAAAAAAAAAAATAATTTAATTTTGTAGCAACCGAGAAACACCATATTTTGCAGCAAAATGGAAGAATACCGAACCATGAGAGTATAAAACCATTCTTTTAAAAAAATTTACGAATTTTTTTGGTTGCAGTTTTTAATGTTCAAACATTTTGCGCCCCTTATTGTTTTTAAAAGATCAGGCAAAAATTAGGTGTTGAAATCCAAGTTTTTTTTTGTCAATAGCCGTCAAAGTGATTATTCTTTGATGACCGTTGATTTTGCATTTTTTTCTTAGTTACAAAGGAAGGTTCTTATTTTTTGCAGTCAGACATAAGGTCTTAAGACACTTCATCAACATTGCAAGTATTAAAATATTAAAATAACATCTTTCATCATGAAAACCTTGCAAATTCTTTATATTTACTAAATGACATGGATTATGATCTCAAAGTTGGCGAAAAACAAGAACAGACTGTAAGATTTTATTGGCATTATGCTGAACTGGGAATATTTGAATATTTTACACATATAAATGACTCGTGTACAAAGTCTATTAAAAATATAAAAGTACCAAAAATTCTTTCCCAATATTCTCACGGAAATATGCCGACAAAATCTCACACTACGGCCCCCCCATTAGAAAACACAAACAATCACTAAAACGAAAATGAACCCGGATCATAGTCCATGTGCTACAAGTTCGTCAAAAATCAACATCTTTCAACAATTGAACAAAATTATATGATGAAATGCCTTTTGTCTGCTAGATTACAATACAACTCACGCACTAAAAAGATGGTTTTCTTGTTAAAATAAGTTGTTTTGGTTATTATTTATTAAGTGTTGCAGATGTTAAGCGTGAAGCCTAAGCCGTGCTCTCAGTGGTGGTGTTCTGCACGGATTGGCTTTCCTGTAAAAAACAAATATATATTTTAAATCTTTCAAATATCGTTATACATATTACAAATGAATTAGAAAACAGCTTGGAATAAATTATAAACATAAAAAGTATTTCTCCACTTACATTGACTATTAAAAAGTTGTGATTTTAACAGTTTATTAATAGTAATTTACAAATAAATCGTCTGAAATCTTATTCCAGAAATAAGGATAAAATGAAAAATAGTGAATTCTAATAGTTCACAGCATAGCCCATTCTCATATGTTGCAGGCTAATATTTAATTTTGAATAGCAATAATCTAATATTAATAATTTATTCAACAGTATTCAAAAGAAAAAGACAGATAATCCGAAAAGTTATAGATCTGTTTCCAATAATAAACTCTCCTAATTACGATAGAAACCGCAATTCTAATTTGTGAATCAGTTTAAAATTTTTGAGAATCAGGCAGTTGATGTTAAATTCTAAAAGTTGTTTTGACTTTTATGGTTTACTCGGAATAAATGAAAAGTGCAAATATCACAATACAAATTAGAAAATTGAATGATAACTGGTTAAACGTGACTGAAGTTACCCTAATGCAGAAGAGGAAAAATATTAAAATGTACGTGAAAAACTAACTTACTTCAGGCTTAGCTGGTTCTTTTGACTCCACAGGCTAAAAATAAAAGAAGAAACGAAACTATAATACTACAACTAAAAAGAATGTACCATTTATATTCGTGCAGGATATGGGAATAGATGCAAAAAATTGAATAATTTCAACAAATTTCTACATTTGAAGAAAAATGTTATTATAAAGAATGTGAAGCAGTGCGCAACTACCGTCTATTCAATAATTCAACCGGAAGTGAACTCATTGTAATATTTACAGAGATGATGAAATAAAATGCATAGTAAACTAACCTTGGAATCATTTTGGTCGGACTGCGAAGTGCGACTCTGCCTTGGTTGGCGGGTCATGCGTCTGCGAAAGCGCATGCGGGGTGGGCCGCGAGGTCCTGATTCCTCGCCTCCGCTAGTTTCGGCGCCACCGCCACCTTGACCATCTTGAGAACGGGGTCGACGACCTCCACCACGACCACCGCGGTAATTGCGTCGGAAAAATCGACGTCCAGAACCTCGGCCGCGTTGAGGTGCACCTCCCTCGCCATTATCATTTGCCTGATCGCCATCGCCGCCCATGGGTGGGCCGGATCGACCGCCCCGGGAATAGTAGCCGCCGTAACCACCGCGGCCACGACGAGCGCGGTAACGGCGTAGCGGGGCTTGGCCACCCGGGCCGCCTTCGCCAGCCTCACCGGACCCCTCGCCTTTACCTTCTCCAGACTCATATCCATCCTGGCCGTCTCTGGGTCTGCGGCTGCCTCTGCCACCGCCTCCACGGCCACCACGAGGATAAAACCATTGTCGGTAGGCGCCACGTCGGCGATCAGCTGCGTACGGTGAACCACGAACGGCTTCGCCGTTTGGTCCGGTTACATTAGCCGCTTCATTACCCTTCTCCCCAACCACCACGCTGAACTCTACCACCTCGCCGTCGCCCACCGAGCGAACTGCTTTTTTGGGGTTGTTCTTTATGATGGCTGACTACAAACAAAACAAACCTGTTATACCCCTATTCACCCTTATTTGTTTAAAAGCAAAAAATCCAGTAGTAAACAAATCATGTTCTCCGTCTGTTTACTAAGTCTGAGAAAAGTTATTCTCACAACTGCAACAGTAAACAGACGGAGGTATTGTATTCTTGCACACCTATGACTCATGCGCCCTCGATCAAACCAAGGGCGGATCTAAGGAGCGTGCTTTTATATTATTCACAAGTACGATCATATAAAAAATTAATAATATATTAACTTACTTGATGTACAAATACGTCCTCCTTGGTGTCATTTCTGAAATACAGAGACAATAATAGTTATTAATATGCAAGTAAATATGAACAAAATTTATTGAGCTCAAGTAAATGAGATATTATAATCTTGTATTGTAATTTTTTGTTCCAATTTCTTCTTAATAAATAAAAATAAAATTAGAGGATTCAACTCAGCGGAACTTGTGTACTGAGTACTGCTATATGTTTAGCACGACTAGGTTAGACGAAAGGTCAATGATCTAGTCTATAAATATATTCAATTTTGATTGATTAAAGTAATGTAATAAGATTTTACAATATTAGTTCTGAAAATTGAAAAAAGTCTATACCTGTTGATAAACCCGTAGCCACTCTTGACGTTGAACCATTTTACGGTGCCGGAAACCTTACTAGCTGAAATTAAAATAAAAACGTGACAGTATGAAGCGGAGGGCAAATAAATTTGATCAATGTAAAATTATATGAACACGTGCACATAATATATTCAAAGAAAATTAATCATCAATAAAGTAATTAAAACTAATATTTTGTCAAAATTGAAACATGATTGATGATAAGGAATCAAAAATAAAATTGAAAAAAAAAAATTCAAAAATATCTATAAATACATATTGAAATGAGCTTGTTGAACCCAAAATATAAATTATTTTGAACAAGAACAAGCTAGGATTAGTTAAATACGAAATATTATAGAAAATGAAGGTCACCAGTAAATATTCATTCAAAATTTCGAAAACATGTGAATACTTGTTCAAATTTACGATTTTCTGGAATACTGAAACGTTACTCCATTTTGTGGCAAATCAGGAATACTGGAATTAATCTTAGTGAAGTGTAAAACATTAAGTATTAATTTATGACCATTCAAATATGGTCAGTCACCAACAATTGATCGTTACTCAAGA
Source organism: Dromius quadrimaculatus (assembly GCA_963989225.1). Taxonomy (NCBI): domain Eukaryota; kingdom Metazoa; phylum Arthropoda; class Insecta; order Coleoptera; family Carabidae; genus Dromius; species Dromius quadrimaculatus. Next base: position 22,911,247 of record OZ022331.1, on the reverse strand, counting down.
AGTCATGCAAATACAGTTGTGATAATTTCTGTTTTTTTCTAATCTAATCTCGATATAGGAAGTATTAATGGAGGGAGACCAACATGCACTTTTCACAGCGTGCACCTGGCTTTATAAACATGACAATCGAAGCTTTAAATAATAAAAAATTTGGTTGAATAAATATGAATGTGTCTAATGCTTCAAATGTAAATCATTTTAGAATGATACATGTACCAAAAAGCAATTAAGATGATATATGCATGACGCCAGCCATGTGCTCCACTACTAAAATGGACGCCGGGTATCACATTTCAAACACTACTAGCTTATACTTCAAATTTCAGTAAATAAATTATGTACTTACCGATGACTTGCTTTTGCACGGTCGCCTTGGGTTGTTCTGGCGCCTGTTCCGGTTCAGCCATGGTGTTAAGGGCCGGTGGGAAGATGTTATACACTCCTCTACCTCTCCGAGATGTTAACTTCCTTCCTGCTTTTACAGTTGTTGAACGTTCAAGCGATGCTCAACTCTTTACAAGCCGAAAATTAATTATGTGATATAAGAATCCACATGCGACTTCTGAATTTCTCTTTCTTGTTTACACAAAATTTTAAACGACGTACGTCGTAGACTAAGCATGTATTACATTATTGGCGCATGTCTATTACATGTCGTTTCTAAGAATCTGATTGGTCTAGAACTATAATTAACGACATATTCATATGAATGGAATTTAAATTTTCAAAATTGGATTTAATAATTTATTTAAAAATAATAACATCGGTGAAATAAAGTTTATTATCCATAAGATTATTATAATCCCACTTTGTTATTTTCATTATGTATCTGCAAGCATGAACATATAAATATGTATATTTTAATATCACAAACATTTATAAAATGTAAATATTATCATTGTTAATTTATTTTTCAATTAACAAAGAATCAATTTTTAGCAAAAAAAATGTCATGCTAACGTCGCATAACAAATAACACCAATCTTTATAAATAAAGACTTTTCATACTTAACTGAAATTTATATAACTATACAATGTCTTAAAATTAATGAAAAACTTACTAATTATTACAGCTAAACTGGTTCACATTGAATAGTTTACAAATCATTGAAATATGTCAAAGTGCTATATAAATAAATTCAAGATAAACGTACAAGTTATTACTATCTAATTACGACGTCTAGCTTTAATCATGGGTCTTTGTTTCGGGGCTGTTGATCCTGAACCTATATTGAACATGCCTGTAGCTGGTGTTGGGGCATTGAACTGACTTGGCACAGAGCTACCAAATGCTGGCGTAGGAGTAGCACTAAACGACGGTGTTGCCGAACCAAAATTAATATTAGGCGTGTTTGTATTGGCAGAAAAATTGAATCCGCTTTGTTTAGCATTTTGACCACCTGTTCCAAATTGGAAAGCATTTGAAGCATTAAGGGTAGCGGCTGATGAAGAAGCGGCACCACCAAAAGTAAACACACCAGATGATGGACTGGGACCTTGTGCAGCTGGAGATCCAAAATTACCAATTCCTGAACTTTGAGCATTATTATTGTTAGAAAAGCCGCTTCCAAAAGATACACCTGTATTTGATACAAATGCATTATTATTGTTAGTAGGAGTTGCTGCACCAAATACATTAGTTGCTTGGGTGTTGTTATTGGTCATGCCAAAAACATTTCCCTGATTTGATGTTCCAGTTCCAAATGTACTTGGTTGTTGAGTCGATGCATTAAAAACACTAGGTGTATCAGATGAACCGAATGTGGTATTATTGTTGTTGTTCGCACCAAATGCCGGCGCAGAGCTTCCTGATGCAAAATTTGAAGGTGCTGTACCAAATACACCACTTGTTGACTGCTGTCCGAAAGTATTTTGAGAAGTAGTGTTTGGTGTACCAAAAGTGTTAGATGTTCCCGAAGCATTTCCAAATCCGGAGCTTGCATTTCCTCCAAATAAGTTTGTTGAGGGTGTAGAGCTTGTTGGCCCAAACATAGGAGCAGCAGAAGTCGTAGCAGTTGTTGATCCGAAAGTAAATGATTTTGTAGTAGAATTCGTACCAAAACTGAAGTTATTAGAAGTAGTTGCAGGTGTGGTACTTCCAAAAGCATTACTTTGTGTTGTTTTAGTTGCTCCAAAACCAATATTTGGAGCAGTTTGAGCTACACTTCCAAAACCAGTATTTTGTGAAGAACCAGATGCACCAAACGAAGCAAAATTTGGTGTACTTTCTGATGTTTTTGGAACAACAAATGTTGATGATGGTGTGTTTCCAAATATACCAGTATTTGGGGTAGTATTTGTTGCACCAAAGGCAGCAGTAGTTGTAGAAGTACTAGGAGTACCAAATGTTCCATTATTTGAAGTTGTTACACCAGTACCAAAAGTAGCTACACTTGCAGTTGTTGCTGCGCCAAATATTCCAGTCATCGATGTTGTAACTGGAGTACCAAACATTTTACTACTCACAATAGTTGTAGATGGAGTTCCAAATATTCCTGCGCTTAAGGTTTTACTTGAAGTTCCAAAAGTAGGAGTGTTTGAAGTTGTTGTTTGAATGCCAAATACTGTAGTTGCATTAGTTGTAATTGTTGTAAGACCTGAATTTAAGGGATTAGTAGTATTGGATGGTCCAAAAGTAAACGCTCCAGATTTATTTAAACTTGACGTTCCAGCTCCAAATAATGAAGATTTTGATAGATCAGATTTGGGTACAGCCGGAATTGTAGTTGCTGCTGATTTACCAAGATCAAATTTAAACCCACCAGTTTTTGGTGAACTTTGTGACGATGATGCTGGAGAACCGAATGCATACGCAGGCGGAGCAGTAGTTTTTGTTTCGGATTTCACATTAAAATTAAACATTCCTCCTGAACTCGTAGTGCTAGTTACAGCCGTTGCATTAAAGTTAGGATTTGCAGGCAACAATGAAGATACCGCCTGACTACTGGGAGCAACAAAATTAATGCTACTTGTAACAGTACTAGAAGCATTATTTGCTAAATTAGTAAATGCAGACTTCGTACCAAAATTAACTACTGATTGAGACATAGTACTCGTAGCAGATAACGGATTGAAAGTCACAGGTGTAGAAGTTCCGAAAACAACAGTTGGAGCAGAGATAACAGGCGTTTTTGGAGTCGAAGGAAGTTGAAAAGCTGGAGTTGCAGAAGTCACTACCGCAGATTTATTTGCATCAATTTTAACAGAATTAGAAGGAGAAGACGACCCTCTAAATGCTAGTGATTTTACAGAATTATTAGAACCAAAATTAAAGTCTGGCGTAGTAGAACTGAATGTGATTGGATTTTTATTCACAGAATTTTGTGGCTTGTCGACATTTGAACTTGTGATTATATTGGTCGCATTGGTTGTCGTCGTGACAGAAGTTGCATTACTATTTGGGGATGAAACCGGTCCGAACATAAAATTATTCCCAGAAATACTTGCAATTGGTGAACTACTGCTAGATGTTGAAACTAGAGAAAATGCCAAACGATTTGAAGCTGCTATTTGTGACATAACAGGCGATGAAAAGTTAACAGAAGTACTTGGAGTACTTAATGAAACTTGGTTGGGAGAGCTAACCATAAGACTTGACGTAGTAATGGGTGTAACAGCAATAACATCGGGACAACTAGCATTTTCGATTTGTTTGGGTACCATGTCGGTCGTATCTGAACTAGGAATTGCAAAAGTAACATGTTTATCATGCTTTGCTTTGTTCTTCGGCGACAAAATTGAGACAACCTCTTTGCTAATTATGTCGGTTCCCTCAGGATTATCTTTTGATTTCTTTTTCAAGGCTGAAAGCGTCATATCCGGTAATGGAATAATTTCTGGCTCATGACCTCCCAAAGCTGACAGCATAATAGACAATTTATTTTGTTTCATAATCTCTAACGGAGCTTCGCTGAATAGGGGTTTCGAGGGTGTATCACTTATCTTCGCAAACGGTAAAGTTGAATTTTCTTCGTCAATATCTCTTGTACTTCTAATTTCATTAGACTTCTTTTTCCGTCTTGATCTGCTAAGAATTGTATCAACATCTAACATTCCATTCCCTATTGTGCTCTCTGTTTGTGCTGCTGTAGATGTTGTTTTGTGAGTAACTTTGTCCTTATCCTGTGGTTCTGAAGATTTTGATGTATTTGTAGCAGTTGTTTGGGTCTCTCTTGATACTAATTCTCCATTTGTTATTCTTCTTTGTTTATTCGTTTCTGGTGTATTTACTGAAATAGTAACAAAATTCATAAAAACAATAATAAAAAATAAGTAGAGAACTTACGAGTAGATTTCCGTTTTTGACCCTGTTGCATTCGCATTAATCTACTAGAACTTAAAGAGCTTTCTATTTCATTTACAACACATATTCTTTTTGGAGCACTGTTGACTGGCGTCGTGCACGTTTCCTTCGGTTTAGGTGGCGTATCTTCTCTCATACGTTTTCCATCTTTATTCATATTGACCGAACTGCTGGATGAGTTGATAGAATTTTTCCGCTGTCGCTTAGAAATGTCATCTATATCATCCTAAAAATTTAAAACATATTACAGAGACACGAGTATTGATTTTCATTTGAATTAAGTTCCAGATTAGTATACAATATAGTAAAATTTGTAGCTACATGCCTATTAAAAAAAAAAATAAATTGTAGTGATGTGTACATACAAAAATCTGTACTTCAAGTTTTGTAACGTCTTCAATAAATCAGCACTTTCCACATTTAAAACTTTAAATTTCATTTCAAAATAATTTTGTTTGAAATAAAGTCAACTATTGCGGATTCACCTTAAAGGCTCTGCCTATCAGCTTGCAGGATATTTTCATGAAAAATAGTATCATATGCAACAGGAGTGTAAAGTTGAGCATTATAACATGAGGTTAACTATTTGATGACAAGGCTATCGAGTCACTAAAATTGTTGGTTGAATGTTATTATGCTTATTTAAGCTACTCGTATTGCATACAAGATTTTTTCTATAGCCCTTAATTTCCATAGTTCAAAAATATTTGAGTACACAACAAGGGAGCTCGGAGCACAGGACATTTAGACTTAATAAATAACTTAACAAATGGATCAGAGAGATTCTACAAACATGAATTTACAGAAAAACTAAAATTCAGATTATGAAACTACGCATTTGAATGAACGATTTATTAAATAGAAAATAAAAATTATATAGTTGATGATAACTTACATTTGTATGAATTCTTTTCCTTGATATTTCTTTTAGCGCTTCTAAAACACTTCTTGTATTTATTTCCGTATCATTTTGGCGGTTGGTATTTTCTGTATTATTTTGCACAAAACTATCTCGTAATATTGTATTTGCATGATCTGAATTATAAGATACTGGATCTGTAATTAAAATTACGATAAGTATAATACAGTAACAGAATTATTAAATGATTTTTACCTGGTGGTGCTATTCTTACAGTACATCTTCGAGGTGAACGACTCAAGATAGGAAGCTCTTTTTTGTATAACTGCACTATAGGAAAAAGCCCTGGACTTCCATATTTAGCTTGATGTGTAGATGTTTGGCTACCTGACAATTCATTGTGGTATTGCACAACCCTACTAGCTAATCCAGGACTTTTACTGTCAGTATATGTTCTAAAACATACAAGTGTGAATTTTTTAAGTTAACGAACTTAATTATATAAATATTTACCCTAAATTTACATTAAATCGCGTTGATGCCAGAAGTGGCCCCGTTACAGTTTGTATTGTTGGCTTCGTTGGTGTTTCATTATCAACTGATTTAGGAGAAAGTGAAGCTAATGAATATCTACAAATCAATAGAATTTTAGAATACTATATAATTAAATTTAACATATGACGATACCTTGGGCTTCGACTTGTGACTAAATTATGAATAACCGGAGTCCGATTATTCACTGGCGATACACTTTTTTTCTGCCACGGAACAGATCTTGTTAAAGGAGTAGAAGTTTGTCTAGACTGTATTAATCTTCTAGAACTAAATGCCCCACTGCTTGAGCTGTTGGATATCGGAGATAATGCATTACCACTTTTATTAAATCGAGATAAATCAAAACTTGTCGACTGTTTATTAACACTATTCATTGTTGCAAAGAGTTGAAAACTGCTGTTATTTGGTTCACGTTGATGGATTGCGGCATACAAATTTCTAACCTTCAAATATAAGTACTTTACTTTGCTGATGGCGTGATTTTCTATTCCTGTGGTGAAATCAAAATCATATAAAAACACAACTAACACAAAAAGCACTACACATATAAAAAACCAAGAATCTGTTAAACTTGCTATAATTATGGAAATCAAACACAACAGCAAAATTTTAAACTCTTCCCACATTTCTATGTTGCCCCAACCATGTTTGACGCAAACCTGCCATATTCCAGAACTCACTTAGTTCTTATATCTGCTCATAGAGTTCACTTACGGTTATTATTCTGATAATTATAAATTATTTTGGCAAGATTCCAATAAGAAAATAAAATTTGATCTAATCGTCAAATGCTAACTATGAAATTTGAAATTTTCCAGAATATAATGTAAAAAAAACAGCCATTGATTTCTTCTAGTTATTTTTATCATCTTTTTCTAACTAATTACTGTTGGTAGCCTGGTTGGTAGCATTTGATTGGTTTTGATAGTTTTGTGCTTTTGTGAGTTTTGATTTGAAAATATAAAATTTCATTAGAAAAATGTGTGAAGGCACAGTTCCAGAGATAAGATCTTATGCAAAAATTAATAGTGACTTTAAAAATGCTATTCAAGATGATAGATTAAAAATCCCTTTAATTCGTCTTTACTACGGTCCCGTTGAAAGAAATGGTTTCATCAAACATAAACCCCAAAAATTACATGGATTACTAGGTGACTTATAGTATGAATTTTATCCTGTATATAATTTGGTTTATTTTTAGTTTGTCTAAGAAAATTAAATAACAACGTAGAAATGATTCCATCATCGCACTTAAATGTTTTAAAAGTTATAATTTTGGGCTATGAAGTTTACAGAATGAATCTTAAATATTTAGAATTTAATATTGACTGTAGCTTTGATAATCATTGTCCGATTGTTTTGAAACATATTGAGGAAGCAACAAATCGCTTATATAGCAACAGCAATATCGCCAAAGAAATTTCATTATGGATTGATGATTTGAATCAAGATCTGAGTTTGGAAAGTAGTAATTTTTCAGATATTGATTTGGAAACAAACACTCCAGAAATAAATAATTCCCAAACTATGTGACGAATTGATTATAATGTACATATATAAATTACAAATAAATCGTATCAGACTCCGTAGTAATAATTTATTGATATATAGTTACAAATAAAATCTAGTCATAATAGTAGAGGATCCGAATTAAGAACGACCTTCACCCATCTGTTACAGCGGTGAAATTTTTTTCTATGAAAGTTAGTATGCTACAGAATACATCGCGTTCCTGGCAAGGCTATGATTAATTTAATATTGAAAATTGACTTGCGAAACCGACAAAATTGACCTATCGAGATTTTGATGGAAATATCCGTTCTGAGCATTCCAGAATCCATTTTGACTATTTTTGGTTTGATGTCGGTACGTATGTTCGTTTGTGCTTGCGTGCGTGCCTAACTCGCAGATCTCAAAACTGGTTGAACGTATAATGTTGAAATTTTGTATTTAAGACTAGTATAGGGTCTACTTGTACACCTTGCATTATGGTTTCAATCGTCTGTAGCGGAAGTCCAAAATCCACAATCTTAATCCCAATCCAAAATAGAATGGTGGATTATGGATTGTGGATTGTAGATTGTGGATTAGCTCTAATAAAATATTTTGTTGAAGAAATTGGTCTTATTTTTAAAGAATTATGTTCGAAGCCCAACTGATGCGGCCTTCAAGGACATGGCGCCGGAGTGCCGTGCATCATCATCTTCACATCAAAGCTTCAAGCAACAATCTGCCGTCGTTGGAAGTGGCCCAGCTGTTTACATCTTTAAGCTCAGCTGCTAACAATCAACCCCCGTGGGAGCGCCCCGCCAAACTAATCATAACCTTCCCTTTCAGCTCAAAATCATCGTTACAACATCAACAAGTAAGATTTATTCAAAATGATGATGAAAAGCTTCACTAACCTTCAATTTATTTATTTATTTGTATTTTTTATGTTTTTAGGCCGTCCAGCAGCAGAACCAGAGCCCAGCGGCAGAACCAGAGCCCAGCAGCAGAACCAGAGTCCAGCAGCAAAACCAGAGCACAGCAGCAGGACCAAAGCACAGCAGCTGAAATAGCCCAGCAGTAGAACCAGAGCCCAACAGTAAAAACAGCCCTGCAGCAGGATCAGAGCCCAGCAGCCGTCCAAGAAGTCCTCCAGTAACTGCAGAAGATCAACACATCAGTAGCAACTGTTCCAGGCCCTAGATTCAACTCAACTTCAAGGAAGTCAACTGATTAATTTTGCCCGCCGCTTGCAAAGTTCAAGTATGTTATATTCTTTAATGTCCGACTAGTTTATTATTGCTGTCATAATCACATTGTTTTCAGGGTAGTTAGGTAACAAATAAAACCCGAGGGCATTATGTTTCAAAATAATGCCCGAGGGCATTATTTGGAAAAATAACAAACAAGTTGCCTAGTTACAGCAAGTAACTAGAGTAATTTCTCTGACAGAAATCACAATGACAGGACATACATTACTAAAAATTTTGATTGAAATACAACAAAAATCGGACATTAAACATTGAAGGCAACACGGGTGTTGAACAGACAATGATGCCTACGGTCAACGTACACACCTCGGGCCGGAGGCCCTCGGAAAGTACACTGTTGACCTCAGGCATTATTGTCCTTTTAACACCCTTGATACCTTAATTACTATTTAAATTTTCCGACTTGTGATAATTATTTTGTTTCAGTTGCAGCGAGCGAAGAAGCCACTTCTCTGGTCTAGGTTTCGCTGGGGTTTTCCTAGGCCCAAAGGGAGAATTCCCGGAGAAGAGTTCGTCTCTTTTCCCTTAGTCATTGCCTGGGGGCGAACAAGGCTTACAACAACGCAACAGCATCGCGAACAAGACTTCCAACATCACATCAGCATCGAGTAATCAACAATTAATCTTCGAACCTTTGTACCCTTTCCTAATTCCCAAAATAAATACATTCCCACAAAATCTACAGTTGTATTTATTTCTAAAACCTATTTTTATTGTTTTCATAGTGCAGGCTCCCATGACAAAAAAGCTACCCCATCGAACACCTCAAAATTATAAATTGAGAATGGCTGAAAAAGATGTAAGAAACATGTTACGCCCGCCAGACTAGTAAAAATTTGTCAACTATTATTTTTTATGAATTTTTGAAATCTGCTAAAAAAAATGTTTTTCTTTTCGAAACACCTGTTTGAAATTTATACAATTTGTAGTAAGTAATGAACTATTTTTGAACAATTCTTGTTAATTAGCTTCTGATAGACCTCTTGTTATGAATATTTTTTTTTTACAAAAATGCACTTCATAACACCTCTTTAGTTTTTTTCTTAAATTTCAAGATCTCTTCTATCTATCACAACTTGTCCGACTGACAATTTTCGTTAATTAATTTCTGACAGACCGTTTGTTAAAATAATTTTTTTTTTATGAAAGTGCACTTAATATCACCTCGATTTTTTTTTTACATATAGTTTAAGATTGTTTTTATCTATTAAGCCTTGTCTGCCTGACAATTTTTGTTAATTAATACCTCTAATATTGACCAGGGTCCACGCCGTAGAGTCTACGGAGTAGACACATTGACTCTATGGCAACTCTCTCTGCTATTAGCAGTCATTCCGTTTACGATTAGTACCAATATCAGCAGGGGTAGGCAAATATTTTCAAGCACCAACCAAAATTCTAATTTCAGGAAATCCTTCGGGCCGGCAGAGACACCGCGTACATATACCATTATTAAAATTATGTATAACATGTTCTTATAATTATATATGTATTGTAATGTAAATGGAATCAGAAAAAAATTAAAATGATGTTTTGACGCGGCCGTTGTGAAAGCTTATTTTTATGAAACATGTTCGATGCTTAAAAATTAAGTCTGACATAGTAAAAACTAATATTTTGTTGAAAAAGTCTTCGAGTATATGAAAGGGATCTACATTATTGTTTTAAAATTGTAGAATCAAAAGTTTTCAATTAGCAACGATTATAACTCATTTTTTTTATTGAAAAATCTGGTCGCTGCACTTAAAATATTAAGTCTGACATAGAAGATAACATCTTTTTGCTGACAGACCAATCTGTATGCATAAAATAAATGTCAAACTTTCTTTCAGAAAAAAATTAAGGAGGTGTTTTGACAAGATCCTTGAAAAAGTTTATGTTTTTGCTGTCACGGCGCTTAAAAATTGAATCTGACAAGGTAAAAAACAGTTTTCGCCAACTGTCAAAAAACATGATATTTTTGTATTGTTATGGATACGCAAAGTTCATGATTTTTTCACTAGTACAAAAATGAAACATATTTTTGCGCACCTAATCTAATATAAATCAGTTTAGTAATGCTACAAGGATACAAGCAAACAAGTATTTAACAAAAAAGAAATATGAATTTGAACACAAAACTACTTATTTTTGAATATAAAAATTAATTGTTGACAGTTCTTTATTTATCAAACAACAATTGCGCATATTTTTGGTTACAATACCCAGGTGACTGCAAATTAATTATAGTTTGTACTTTTTTCCTATATTTTATTGAATAAAACAATAATTATTGTTGATCTATTATTTTTTGACATTTGGCGAAAAAATATTGTTTGTATTTCGTGTGCGAAGTGATTGTATTTTGTTGCGCTTTCGAATGAATTTGTTACCTCGACCTTACGGTCTCGGTTTATATTGACATTCTCACGCGCAACAAAAAAAAACAATCACTTCGCACACTTAATACAAAAATAACAATTTTTTATATGCAGAGGACATCCCAAACTTCAGTTGGTTGTTTTTAATAAGGTGTTTCGAGATGCCAATGATTGATCTTGAATTCGTTGGTCCTGCGCATTCAAAATTGAGTTTGACAAATTAATTAACAAAAATTGTCAGTCAGACAAGTTGTAATAGATAGAAGGCATATAAAACTTTATTTTGAGAAAAAAACCAATGAGGTGCTATGAAGTGCATTTTCATGAAAAATATTATTTTTAATAAAAGGTCTGTCAGAAGTTAATTAACAAGAATTGTCAGTCAGACAATTTTTTTTCAAAAATAGTTCATTATTTACTACGAATTCTATAAATTTCAAACAGGTGTTTCGAAAAAAAAACAATTTTTTTTAGCTGATTTCAAAAATTCATAAAAAATAATAGTTAATGAATTTTTACTAGTCTGGCGGGCGTAACATGTTTCTTACATGTTTTTCAGCCATTCTCAATTTATAATTTTGAGGTGTTCGATGGGATAGCTTTTTTGTCATGGGAGTCTGCACTATCAGGAGTAGTAAATAAATGTATTGTTTAATAGTTTCTAAAATAAATTAAATTCATTAATAACTTGTATGCTTTATTTTTAAAGTAGATACAAAGTTCAGAAACTTATTTTTACTATCTTAATTATTCGAAAATATCAAAATAAGGTATTCAAAAGTCTGTAATAGATAAACATGCCAAATAGTCGCTATTTTTTCTATTTAAAAAATGTAGTTCAAAAACGTGCTAGGTGCTGCCATCTTTGACTAACTAAACAAATTAGTGCCTATTCAAAAATGTGTTGATTGTTGGCGTACAAGCTTAGCTGCAGTGCGACTGAAGCGAGATTAGTCAACAGTAGGCCGCCGCGCCGTGCGAGCAAAGTAAGCTTGGTCAAAATCAAGTCTCCGTGTGAGCGAGACGAGCTCGATTAACTGTAATACAAAATAAATTTAATAAATATTTTATAGCAGATCAAACTGAAAAATCAAAAATAAATTATAGTTTAAAAAAACTAAAACAAACGCTTCAATGGTAAACCGAACTAGAAAGTAAAAAATATTTTGTCATAATTAATTTGTTTTTTTTGTTTCAACTCTGGATATTTATTTATATTTTTGATGTTTCTATTCTCTATTCGAAAGTCTTTCTCAGAATATAAATAAATATACAGAATGTAAACAAAAAAAAGAAACCTATTACATCACGAGAAAATTGATATTTTTGTAAAAAAAGCGTGGAGTGCATATTTTCATACTAACTCTACATTCAGAAATCCTACCAATGGAATATTTATAACAACTGATATCGAGCACCCACCTTTACTCACAATAACATCAATTTTCGTATATAATATCACAAGAGACTATACTATAATCAACAGTAATTACACAAGAGCTTTTTATTTTGCTGGATAAATTTCTGTTTTCGCGAAACCTTGCCTAGCAATTTGACAAGAAAACTGTTCTAATAAAATCACTCCATCTACGGTGTCGTGATTTTATTACTTACTTGTACAAAGTACAAGGGAGTATCGTGGAACCGACAAAATTCACATATCAAGATTTTGATGGCTATATCCGTTTTAAGCATCCCTGAATCCATTTTGACTATTTTTGGCTTGATGTCGGTACGTATGTTCGTGCGTGCGTGCGTAACTCTCAATTCGCAAAACTGGTTGAATGTATAATGTTGAAATTTTGTATTTGAGACTGGGTCTAGTTGTGCCCCTCAAATTCAGTATTTGAACTTGATGCTGTATCAGAATGGTTATCTGCTATTTTTGTATGAACCGGAAGTGCACTTTACTTGAAACTTATTTTTTAATTTTCCGCATAAATTCAGAATCATCAGTCATAGGATACTGAAATTGTATTCTATTTTTGTAACAATCGGCTGAGCCGGAAGTGCACTTTATATGACAGACTTTTTGAAATTTCCGCATGAATTCTGAACAATCAGTCGTAGAATATTTAAATTTTGTATTAGGCACTTTTATAATATCTAGTTGTACACCTTGCATTATGATTCCTATCGACTAAGCCGGAAGAGCATTTTATTCGAAACATTTTTTTAATTTTCCGCATAAATCCAAAACGATTGAACGTAGATTGTTAGAATTCAGTATTTAGGACGACTGGTATGCTCATATCCTATTTTTATTGCGATCCACCGAGCCGGAAATGTACTTTACTTGACAGTCTTTTGGAATTTTTCGCATAAATTCGAAACGATTAGGTGTAGAATATTGAAATTTGGTATTTCAGTCTGCTGTAGCATCTGAATGATTGCCTACTATTTTCATAGCAATAGACTGAATCGGAAATGTACTTCAGTAGGAATTTATTCTCCAATTTTGCGCATAAATTCAGATCTGTTGGTGTTCGTAGAATTTTGGAAATCAGTATTTAGGAATGTTGTAGTATAAGAATAATGGCCTACTGTTTCCATAGCAACCGATTTGGCTAGAAGCGCATTTTACTTGACAGATTCTTAGAATCTCTTGGGTAAATCTAAAACGATTAACTGTGGAGCGATGAGATTTTGTGTTTGATTATATATATCCAATGATATATCGTCGTCGTAGTTTAGCTAAGGCACATTAGTAAGAGTAGAAAGTTTACGTAAGTGAGATGATTGTATCAACTTTCCTAGCTGAAACAACTACGCTAGAAAAGTACTTTGACGCTAAATAGATAAAATATTAAAATTAACATTGCTTTTTTTTAATAAACGTCGAGATCAATAATATAATTTATCATCCGCTGAAAGTATTGAGTATATTGGTAATAGTGTTGAAGTATACTCAACAACTTAGTGCCCTTGAATCCAAAATGACTTATATTCAAATTTTAATTGGCGACATAGATTTCATACTATCATCAATATGACGGTATCAGAAAATCGTTCAATGAGACGGTCAAATATACGATCTTGTTCATTTCAATGTTATTGTACGACCGATTATTACAAAACTCCTTCATTTTGACGACCGGCAGCGTTGCCAAACTATTTCCGTATTCTATGGGGATATTCTGCTTGTAATGAGATACAGATACTGATTCTGCTGACACAATGTAAGATAATGTCTGCAACTTACGGAGGTTTTTCAATCTTCACTGATATTATAAACAGGAAAGATTTGTATTTTTGTTCATATTGCGAACTCAAGAACTGTTGGACCTATTTTAAAAACTATTCCACCAGTAGAATCCTATATTATCACTTTGTAACATGGACTATAATTTACTTTCAAAAAAGGAAAGAAAAATCCAATCACGTAGCCCAAGATGTGAAAAAATGACCAATAAAACTTCTCGCATTGCATGCACTGCAATATAATTTTTCATCTCCCGTAATTTATTTTATTAAATACCGATGATGCAATTTATGCATAGATCTACGTACTACTCAACAGATTATGACAGTTGAAATTATATTTCAATTATCATTGTGTTACTCAAGCATCAAATGTAGTATTATTTTCCATAATTAACTTATATTATTCAACTTTGCTTCAAAGCTTCGAACAAAAATGTTGAATAATAATGAATAACCAGCCACGCGAAGTCGACACAAGCTGCTTTTCATTTATATTTTGACAAAAATTACTGACTTTCAGATTCTGCGTCAAATTGAGTGGTCACTAAATTGGCCATCAGAGCGCGGACGATTGCCAACTGAGCCAGTCCAGGTATAAATTTCTTATCATATTGGACATCTGCGCCAACACTTAAAAATAGGTAAAAATAAAAATGACCAACTGCACTAAAGGATTAATTCCCAGTACAAGCAGAATATATGGCTCTATCCGAGTTGGGCATTGTACCTGAGATAATCCCTTACAACCGAAAGGGTAGGCGTAATAAGCTCTTCTAGTTGAGCATTTCTCTACCTGTATTTTTCTGTATATAAGAAGTGAGTGCGAACTGCTTTTATTTGTATTCCATCAAATTTCAATTATCTTACGAGACTCAAAGTTATGATACTATTAATTTCTTTCAAACATCAAACGAATCAGTTTGGATGGTTTTTCGATAAGGTCTCGGGGACTGCTTTTCTTTCCACAATATTACTTAGTGCCTGCCGTTCAATGTTTAATTCTTCTTCGTGATTATGAACCAAGTCACTGTTTATTATTTTAAACTGGCGATTTGTATATACTTTAGCGGTACATCGATAATTTTTATTTGTACTCACCATTTCATTCTGTTGTTTGTTGTCAAAAATACGCAAAATTTAAAATTGTCAATAACTAGCAATTCCTTTCCCTTTTCACTAACTATGCGATTCATTTCCATGATCACTGAATATTAAATAACTGATGAAACGCAAATATTATATTTTCTTCTCTTTCATTTGTTGATGAAAGCAAAGCTACCAATTTGAATGCAATTTTTTCTAGAACTTTTTAACTCTTGAAGTTATACATACAATTAGGGGAATGACCAAACAGTGCATAGTATTAGGAGTAGGCGAAGTTAAAAACTGAATGTTATGGAAAATGTAAAATGTATAAATATTTTGCAAACATTATAATCGTACAGTCATGGAGGCGGATAGGTATAGTCCCCGTCAAGATATAAGAAATTCGCCTGACTTACTAATTGGTAGGAGTAACTTGTCCCAGTAGGGGGTGCGGTTAAAAATTTGTAGGAGTAGTATTAAGGAAGACTTTCAACCTATTTATTTCCAATATTTTATATTATATAAAAAAAGCCTCCTGTGATAAAAACCGAAAAAAGTTTATATAACGAATACTATAAATTAGGTATATAAGGGTGCTTTCATTATGTTTGATAATAAAACCAAGAGTTATAATAAACAATATTTCTATATAACGTGTAGTATATAATGTAATACAGACATGAATACAGTGTCTTCTGTTTCATTCATCTATTAGCGCTATTAATAATATAGTGTAGTAAAACATTCACATACATTCATTATTTTCAATTGTTTTATATTATTTAAAAATATAAAGGCTAGGTAAGTTGAGGCATTACATATTATTAAATATAAAATACAGAAATTGTAAAATTTCTCATATTGTACCAACACAAAGAGAATAAATTTGATATTATTAAAATAAAAAAAAATATGTAGTTTTTTGCTGTTATTTTTATGTATATTAGTTCTATTTGAAAAATTAAAACTTTGTGTCGTATTTGGAAAATATGCCTTACAATAACAATATTCACGTATGCCACTGACTGGGTAATAATAATATTCAACTTTTTTACTTGAAACCTTTCTCCTCATTCGCGACAGTTCAGGAATTATTTACAGAATAAACAATCGACCATAATCAGTTTCTCGTCATTAACTAGTGATCTCTGAAAACTTCTCAAAAATCAAAAATATTCTCAAACATGCACAAAAATTAAATGTATGTAAATGTTTTACTCTACCAATAAAACTTATTCACGTTATATAGAATTGTTGTTTATAACTATTGGTTTTATCATCAAACATAATGAAAACACTCTTACTTATATACTTAATTTATAATATTCGTTATATAAACTTTCTTCGGTTTCTATCACAGGAGGATTTTTTTCCGGAGGTTTTTTTCTGAGGGATTTTTTTCCGGGGGATTTTTTTCGGGGTTTTATTTCCCGGGGGTTTTTTTTCCTAGATTCGGTCACAACATTGCAATAAGTAACTCGCTTGACTCATTTGATGTGTCGAATCAGACCGCCATCCGATCTGTCGCTTAACGCCTTATGTCATTATCAACACTGTGAATAAAATGATGTGATACGTTTTAATAAAAGCTTTAAAGTTTACTCTTAGTTCAGCTATGCTGGGGCTACATCTACGCCTAATGCCATTGATTGAGACATTGTTCAACAATAAACACATTGTCAATGACAATATATCAGTTGTCACATATACAACGCCTTAATTAATGGCATTAAAACGATTTTCATATAATTTCCCTGAATTTAAACTATGAGTTTATCTTTATACAGGCCCTCCCATATTTATTCGCATTATAATTATTGATGTGATATTTGTTTTCCGGCCCGCGGTGTTGTGCCTAATTAGCAGAATAATTTGATCTCTAGAATTTCTTATATCCAATGTTCTATTAAAATACTCTCTGATTCTGTATGGAATTTCAAGATTAAGGCTTCATTATCAGAATAAATGCGACAAACCATGGCAATTTATAATCTTTCCACCAAAAAGTGCTCAGAAAGATATGTGATGATGATATTTTGATATCAATCAGGATGAATATGGAATAAACTTCTGGAGCTGCAGTCGAATTCTGGAAGTTTTATTTTCTTAATACATTTGATTCGCCCAGAAACATCTTCAGGAGGAAACTAGTCAAGATTTGAAATATTGTAAAAATGCAATTGCGTAATAATCAGACAAAAATGGCATAAAATTTCCAAGTATTGAGTATTATCTTTTTGTGTGCCTATAACTTGAGTTATTATTTATTTCATACATGCATTTTAGATCTGTTAAACTGTTAGTAAACAACCACAGCACAATATAAAATAGTAATGGCTACTGCAGAAGTCTACACAATTGGAGCATTTACTAATTTATATTGTACTGTAATTGATTTATTATCATTCCATTGTTATATGTATTTATTACATTTTGTAATTTAAACTATTTCTTTCTGAAGATGACTTCAGACGGGCCGAACGTTAGGAAAAGACTATATTTCATTCACTGACTGCAACGTCAGTAGTATTTTTTTTCCATCATCATACGTATCCTAGACTAGAAATTTTCTATAAACTAAATATGTTTTGATAGTTTCATTGTATGGAATGAGCTACGTGATTATTTACTTCTCATATTCAGGAGCAAACAAACGGGAATAAGATTTTGCTGTTTTTTTTGCATTTTCGTGACACTACATGTACGTTCTACAGTTGAAAATTCACTGAGATTATACATGCTTATAATTCGAATGAGATTTCAATGTTGCCAAGTGAATTGTTCGTCGGGTAGTCAGTAACATGTTGAGAGAGAATACCCAAAATTTATACGTTGTACAGCGCCGCTAACAGAGACGGAATTTCAGTGAACTAGAAATATACAGAAAATTTTTTCGGCACACAAATCGACGGCCAACTAATTTTCTTGGACCATCTTATATCTCATCGTAGAACATTTTACCAGTGTTAGTAATCTGACGGCCATCTATGGCCGTCTGATGTACTCGGCCGTCGAAATGATGGCAAAATGACATATATATATATATATATATATATATATATATATATATATATATATATATATATATATGTACAAGTAGGTCACATGATGTTCACGTCAGATTTTTTTAGCATAGCAGCTCAATTAAATACTTTGCCTAGGAGCCCCATGTATATTGACACTCTGTATATGCCAAATTTTTTCATGAATAAATCATGTTCCTATAATTGGAACAAAAAGAAGGTCATGTGCTGGTTATATTTGCATAAATTTTCTGCCTGAATTCATTAACAATATTTTCATCCACCCTGTATAATATAAAATTATTATGTATAAACAATATTACGATATTTCAGACCGCGGGAGGTCATCATAAATAATTGTATCAACAAATTCTCAACCTGTATAGTTTAAATTTATAATAATTGAATAATTTTGTTATTTCAAATAACGGAAGGTCATGTGCTGGTCTTTTTAATATCAAATTCATATTTCTATTTAATTTTCAACCGAATTTATTAATAAATAGTGTTTTAAAAAAAGCCATATTGTATAATTTGAGTTTAATGTGAATAAATAATATTTTTATATTTTGAACAACGGCAAGTCGCATACGGACCTTTTTCACTTTAAATGTACATCTCTATACAAATTCATTTATTAAAAAATTCATTTCTCATCAAGTTTAATTATATTAACTTCGCTTCAACTTGTCTAAGTGTGTGTTTCGTTTATCGCTACTACAAGCGATACATGACTATCACTGTCTCGTTCTAACTCATTGCAATCATTGGCTATTTGAATGAAGTAGCTCTGAGTTTGATTTGTGATGCGACGCTTGTTGCTGAATTTATTGTTGTTTGAATATTCGTACTGTTTGGGTCTACATTGCTCAACTCTAGATCAAATCGTTGATTTAAAATTATTTAAAAGTGTTCAAGTGATATATTTGGGGTTGTGAATTCTGCTTATTAACGTAGAGATCAAAATTTTGTATATTTAAATATGTAAATTGGGATTTTTGTTCCGCAATTGCGTGTGCGTTAGGTGCACGTAATTTGCGATGTTAGTCTTTGCTTTTATTATTTAATATATTAATAAAATGTCTTAGTTTTTTTGCAAAGGCCTGTAATGAAAGGTCCAAAGTGGAAATCGGTGCACACTCAGTACCGCTACAAGGGGTGCCCCCCTCTATTCATTCTATCGCGGGGCCCTGCCGTGAGTCCGAGGGAGGACGAGCAGGGTAATGGAGGAGTAATGGTGTATCCTTAATATGTACTTGAGGAGTCGGAAAATGTAATGGTTGCCTGGGGTCCTTGATTAAGTTCAAGACACATCAAGCAGAGACCGTTACTAAAGGTCATTACATCGCGTAGCTAGGCGGTATCGCGGGCCTCGGAATATGCATTGGCCACGTAATCGAAACAAACTACTTTTGCTTGCAAACGACGAGCACTCCGGTGCTATGAGTGTCTGAGCGCTCAGGCACTCATTGGAGTAGTAAAATAGAGTCAATATCAGTAGCATAATATATCGGAGCACTTTCAAATAATCTCACGAAATTAAAAAGCAACAATCATTCAAGTTAGCTAGCTCTCCGAAGCACACACAAAACACGTTTGAATGTTGAATGATTGTTGAATTAATGAAATTAATCAAAAATTCCCTTTTAGCTTCTTCTTTCATCACCACCTCCAACAAATTAAATCAGGACGTAAGTTTACTAATAAACTTTGCTTTTCAGGCTCTAATTATTTTTTACTGCAGCTATTACGTATTGTTTTTTCGCAGATTTCTAATCAACTTGTATTTCTTCAGATCATTTGCTGAGGATGAGCCCAGCTGTTGAGGTGGATAAACATCGAGGGAATGGACAACTCTCAATATTTTTTTTGTTGACTATGATTCACCAAAATTTATTTTAAGTTTCTGTTTCAGATTGGCGGTCATCAATCGTCGTAACATTATTGCATCATCAACTAGGTAATATAATATTATTCATTATACAACTGCTTTTAGCTACTGCTAAAATAATTTGTGTAATATTGGAATTTATAATTTTAATTTAGAGTTCAGCAACGGAACCAGAGCCCAGCAGCAGAATCAGAGCCTAGCAGCAGACCCAGAGCCCAGTAGCTGTCCAAGAAGTCCTCCAGTAGCTGCAGAAGATCAGTACATCAGTAACAGCAGAACCAGAGCCCAGAAGTCGTCCAAGAAGTCTTCCAGTAACTGCAAAAGATCAATACATCAGTAACAGCTGAACCAGAGCCCAGAAGTCGTCCAAGAAGTCCTCCAGTAGCTGTAAAAGATCAATACATTAGTAACAGCAGAACCAGAGCCCAGAAGTCGTTCAAGAAGTCCTCCAGTAGCTGCAGAAGATCAGTGCATCAGTAGCAGCTGTTCCAGGTTCCAGATTCAACTTTCAAAGAAGTCATCTGATTAATTTAGGCCCGCTGCTTGCAAAGTTCAAGTAAGTTCAATTTCTTTTTAAATTTTCCGATTTTGTAATTAATTTGTTGTTACAGTTGCAGCATACGAAGAAGCCGCTTCTCTGGTCTAGGTTTTGCTGGGGTTTCCCTAAGCCCAAAGGGAGAATTCTCAGAGAAGAGTTCGTCTCTTTCCCCTTAATCATTGCCTGGGGGCGAACAAGGCTTACAACAACGCAACAGCATCGCGAACAAGACTTCAACAACACAGCAGCATTGAGTAATCAACAATCAATCCTCAAACCTTTGTACCCTTTACTAATTTCCAAAATAAACTCTTTCCCACAAAATTTACAGTTGTATTTATTTCTAAAACCTATTTTTATTGTTTTCAGAAGTAGTTAGGCTTAAAAATATTCCTTGTTCTGTAACTTATTTTAAAATTATCGAATTGAAAACCTTTCCCACAAAATTAACTGTATTCGATTTATTTTAGAAACTTGTACTTATTTTTTAGTCATAAATAAATAATAAAGTCTTATGAATAATATTTAACTATTCATTCTGTAAGTTTAATTGGCGAGTAACCCGCAATGCAATTTTTTAAAGAATTAAAAACCCTTTTTTCATTTGCTCAAAGGGTGCTAGTCATCATAAAAATCATTTATTGTATGAATAATAAAATAAATCCTTTAATAAAATATGAATTTTGTTGCATTTATTTTTAAAATAATTAATAAATGTAGCACAGCAAAAAAAATGCTAATCCGGTGAACAAATAAAAAATTAATTTAAAAGTACCCTATAAATTTTTGAAAAAATTACCCTCTTAGCCATATATATAATATATATTTAAAAAAGTTCGTTTATTGATATCTCTGAAAGAAAGGCCCCAATCAAGTATTATTTTTCAAAATAATGTTGAATGTTTCATATACATTTTTATGATTAGGGTTCTGGTATTATAGATAATCGTTAATTCATAAAATAATCAATACCTTTAGAATTATAACCCTTATGGGTAAAAAAATTATTACATTATTAAATAAGCCACAGGAGGAAACTTTTGGATTAGTAGTAAATTTTTTGATTTATGATATAATTCATTTCAATATCTTGTAAGGGCTGAAATCAATAATTTCTACTCCTGCAAAACTAGTACTGAATAAAAAAATTATTTAATGCTCAATCGATGCACAATAATAATTAAGTAATACTTTATACGGAAAAAAATTTCCGAAATAAGTTGCCATTTAGTCACAGAAAAATTAAATTAATTTAGGGTTTCTCAAAACGAGATACATGCTGCCATCTCCTTGATTCTCGTGAACTAACGAGTAATCAGGTCATACATTATAACTGCACAACAAATAACTTTAGTTTCAAATGTCAAATTTTAATAGAGAAGTTTATATCTCCTAAATAAAAGATTTTAGATTTATTAAATAACCTTTAATAGGAATTTTTTATCATGTTATTCATTTTAAAACCAAGTCCAGTCCTCTATCTTTCAAATACAAAATGAATGAGAGGAAAAATGATGCAACGAGAATTTGCTCATACTTTTTATCTGCTCAACAGGTAGCCACAAATATATAAATCAATTTCTAGTGAAGGGTTTATATTTGGAAAACTGTTGGCAAATTTAAATTAATCTTTACTTACTTGTACTAAGTACAAGAAAGTATTGTGAATCCGACAAAATTCACCTATCGAGATTTTGATGAAAATATCCGTTTTGAGCATCCCTGAATCCATTTTGACTATTTTTGGCTTGACGTCGGTACGTATGTTCGTGCGTGCGTAACTCGCAAATCTCAAAACTGTTTGAACGTATAATGTTGAAATTCTGTATTTAAGAGGCTGTAGTCGCAATCCCGGTGAGGTAAGCTTCTTCGCGACGTGGGAGACGAAGGCCCATCGAAGACCTCAGTAGGCGTAGTCGAAAAAGAACTCCCACCACTACAGCTAATAGTGGCGGGGGTATTTTATTTACTTTAACTAATGTTCGGCAATAGAGACAAACTACTACGTAAGGCAATCGGCAGATTTGGAAAGACATTTATAAGACTATTTTTGAATAAATACTTCAGAACATCTATTGAGGATCCGTTGAATATATGTGGACAAAATCTCTATTATATTTATTACATCAATTGCATTTATATCGGAATTATTTGTTTTGGAATCTGTTAATTTGTTGAAAAATTATTTGCAGTATTTAATTTCTTCTCAGAATCTGAATTCGTCATGCAAAAAAAGGAAAGTCTGCTGTGGCCACATAGTACTTTTCCGACCATGAATTAGATGGCTAGTTCCATTACTGCTACATAAATTTAGAGTGTCGTATCAATTAATTGCATATTTGAAAGTGATAGCTGACATTGTCAAAATGACAGATGGCGCTTTATGGAATTACCATTTTATTTTACAATGGCCATAAGTCTTATAATTCCAGTTGCTTTATTATTAGTATTAGTTGACTCCATGCAACCTGGGCATAATATGGTTGAGTTGTGAAAAAAATTATTTATTCCAGCTTCCTACTGAGCTTATCTTCCCGAGAGCTTTAAATCAATACCAAAGTAAACATCACTCGAATAACTTAAAAAAATTAATATCCTATATTTGGCACTTCTAGAATTATTCCCACAGGAACTTCAATCTGATATCATACACGATAAAACCAATAATAACTCTAATTTCATATCATGATTTTCATTGTTTCTTTTCTTCAGAAAAATATTGAGAATTTCATTATAATTCAAATACATACTAGAAATAACAGATGAAGTGCTAATAATTTTGAAAAATGTTTCAGATGATATAACGTGAGATTCCGCGATTATTTATTTAGATTTCTACCAAGCTTATCTATTGACAATCGTTTAAATTGTCACTTCTACTAGAATTATTATCGCAGGAGCTTTATTTTGATACCCAACACGATGGAATTATTCTGAAAAAACAATTGACGAAAGATTGCATGTAATGTCCAAACATAAGCAATAATAATTCCAATTTCATATCATGATTCTCATTATTTCTTTGCTTCAGAAAAATATAACAAATTTTATGATAACTCAACTTTTAATAATAACAAATGAACCACTGACAAATTAGAAATGTTCTCAGCAAATGTTGTACCAAATTATTCAAGGATCAATTTTAATTATTTTATATTTTATGATGAATAGTACCGTTGATGGAATAGACGTATAAGATTAAAAAGTGCTGTTAATAAAGTTCTGGTACAATATTGATTGAAAAAAGCTCATTTACGAACTTAAATCTAGCTTTCTGATAGAAAACTTGAATATAAAATTTCAGTCGAAAATTCATACGCGTTTTAAGTTATTGTGCTTTCAGACAGACATACTATTTTTTCAATTATGTTTTTTTGGGTTCAGTATGGCCTAAAACTTGAAGATCCAATAAAATCTCGAACTGTGAAAAAATCACAATCACAATACTTCCCTTATTATATAGGTCGCGGAAGTTGAAAGTGCTGTTATGGTTACTCAACAAATCGAACGTTTCACAACTCAGCTGCACAAAATAAGAATCACACTTTGCACACCCCCTTTCACTACCCCTGTACTCTCAAAATGATCTACCAATAGTGAAAGATCGAATAAGAGTGGGGTGAACTAGATAGCAACTTGCTTACGAGATACATCTAGCGACAAATGTTTGAACTAAAAATCTTAAAAATTGTTCAACTGCGAAACATGATAGTAACAATATAAATAGACACAATAATGATTTGTCAAGTGAAATCATTTCAAAAAGGCATATATTAATTATATGTTATAAAATATTTCAATATTGTCCTATAGAAAGTAGGTAAAATTGCTATAGAAAATTAGGAGCTTTGAACTCCATTTATTTTGCAATAACAAATAATATCGATAAAATCGCTATGCTATGACCTTAAGAACTCTTGAATCATACAGCATTCGAAATTTCATTAAAATTGATGTAATACTGCAGTCTCAGGATGAGCCCAAATATGACGAATTTTGAATAATTGGCCTTTTTGAATCAGATATTACACTGGTATCATAGTTCTTTTCTGAAAAATGGCTATGCTACTCACTAGAGTATTACTTAATTATCCTTTATCCAAAATTTCACTACGAAATTATATGTAATAAATGCTCAAAACCAGCCAGAAAATGTTGATTTTCAGGCTGCAGCCTCTTAAGACTGGTATAGGGTCTAGTTGTGCACCTCGCATTATGGTATCAATCGTCTGTACTGCAAGTGCACTTTACTTGAAACTTTTTTCGAATTTTTCAGATAAATCCAGAATGATCAACCGTAGGATGTTGAAATTCAGCATTTGAAATTGCTGTAACATCCAAATGATCATCTCCTACTTCCGTACCAATCGGCTCAGTCGGAAGTGCACTTTATATGACAGA
The DNA here is from genome assembly GCA_963989225.1 of Dromius quadrimaculatus. Classification (NCBI taxonomy): domain Eukaryota; kingdom Metazoa; phylum Arthropoda; class Insecta; order Coleoptera; family Carabidae; genus Dromius; species Dromius quadrimaculatus. Next base: position 22,886,268 of record OZ022331.1, on the reverse strand, counting down.
CTTTTCGAATTTTCTTCATAAATTCAAAACAATCGGTCGTAGAATATTGAAATTTTATACTAAGCACTTCTATAACATCTAGTTGTACATCTTGCATTATGATTGCGATCGGCTGAACCGGAAGTGCAGTATACTCGAAACATTTCTTGAATTTGCCGCAAAAATCCAGAACGATTGAACGTAGAATATTAGAATTCAGTATTCAAGACGATAGTACCGTTTCTAGATGCTCATATCCTATTTTCATTGAGATCTACTGAGCCGGTAGTGCAATCTTGACTTGACAATCTTTTGGATTTTTTAGCATAAATTCAGAACGATCATCTGTAGAATATTGAAATTTGGTATTGCAGTTTACTGTAGCATCTGAATGATTGCCTACTATTTCCATAACAATAATAATAACCGGAAGTGCACTCCAGTTGGAATTTAGTTTTCAATTTTGCGTATAAATTCAGAACTGTGAGCCGTAGAATCCTGGAAATCAGTATTTAGGAATGTTGTGTTCTAGCATAAGAATGATGACATACTGTTTCCATAGCAACCGACTAGCCGTGGAATGATGAGATGTGTTTGATCATATACATCCAATGATTTACAAGTAAGTAAGATGTCTACGTCAGATTTTTTACTTCAGGTGCATCAATATTGGCAGAAGCATTATCAATCATTATTTCACTCATATGTTTGAAAAAAGCTGACTGTTCTTTCTCTACTATATCCAATGCAAGGTGAGTCAAAATGTGTGCCCGCAGAGCTCTGAAGTAGGCCTGTCCCGTCATCATTACGAAAATGCGTAAATCTCGCTAAACAAATCATGTAGCCCACTGCCATCCATTATGGGATCGATAGCCCCCATAATGGACATGAGCAGATGAAAACCGCCAAGTCTGACGAGTACTGAACTGATTTCTGAATCAGGACCAGATGAAGCTACAATATCTCGTGCCTTTATATAAAGAGGTTGATCAAAAGTTACGTGTTTCGTCCCTATTAGGACGCGTCAGTACAGTGTAGTCAAACTCAGAATTTGGATCCCAAATCATTATTGATCTCTTCTCTTCCATAGCACACGTGAAACGAATTTAAATGGAGGACCCTTTGGTTGAGAGCCACTACTTACATCAGCACATGTGCGAGTTACATGCAAACGAATTGACGCGTGCGTCAGGAGACATTAATGTAAATAAGAACCAAAATATTTAAAAAAAAATAATAACTATTTTCCTCGAGAAAAAAGTAATTATTTCGTTTTTGTCTGTTTTCATCTCATATATCCTATCATTAATTAGAAATTGTTGAATTACTTTGTATAAAAGGTATAAATATGGAATATGCAACGTGAATTTGAAATAAATTAATACTTGATATCACTTTATTCATAGAAAAATATGAATATAATGAACATCGACGCTTAGCAAGAAATACTATAAATAAGAAGAAATCAACTGCGATATGAACATTATTCTTTCAAATATTGATAAAACGTTTTTAAAATTCTAGAAAGTTCAATTTAAGGGAAAAATTTAATTTGAAACAGTTTTTGGCACAGAAGAAATTGGTCTGTGGTTTTGATGTTTCAAATTGGCGAGTCTTGCTAAGCGATACTCTGTCTGGTGGCAGTTTGTAGAACTACCGGAAGTATGATAAATTGTATAAGCATAGATGGGATTCGTGTTGTTTTCTTTAAACTTAAACAAATTTAAGCATTAAATTTTATGTTGCACTATTTGTCAACATGAGTAATGTTTATTATTCCGTGTATGGATGTAAATCCATACAAAAAACGGACAGAAATTCAAGTTTTCACTCATTCCCAAAAAGTGGTCAATGGCAAGTAAAGATGAAAAATAAATATGGTGAAAAAATAGATAAGTTGAAAGCTTGAACATGAAATTAAATAATGGAGAACCAGTCAATAGGTTTATTCCAGCATAGTATAGGAATAGTAAGAGATAATACTTATATTTAACAGTATAATCTGAGATAAATTTCTTAACAACCTCATTAAAATATGTTTCAGGTGATTAAATTAAATCATTCAAACGGATTCTAATGATAATAAGGTTGAGTAGTTTATTTCAAAATATACTCAATTTTTTTGTAGTCATCCTGCAGACTCTTGCTTTCGTTTATAATCAAGTGACAAATTAAGCACATAATACAAAACAAAAGAATAGCCAATTATTTCTGCTTGCAGCTAAATATGACTAATAAAGCACCTGATAAATAATAAAAGTACTGCCTAAATATGTTTGCAACGGCCGCTTTTTCCAGCTTTGCAGAAACATGTCATGGTTGTAACTTTCAAGTTATTTATTTCATTTCTTTTTAGCATCCCCTGTATAAAGTGCGGATATTCCACTAGTGCCGATGTCAGACGGCAATATCGGAAAATTTTGAAGGGTAAACTTTTTATTTAAGCTTTTAGCAATGCTATCAAAAAGATTTTCTGAAAATCCATTCAGTGGAACCGGTTTCCGAAGTTTTTACATTTTTATGTCTAACGTTACTCCATTATTTACAATAGTCTCACTTTTTGGAAAATTTATTTATAAATTTTTGTGAACGGTACTTTATTTTTTCAAATGATTAGATGACATCATAGCTTATTCGAATTATAAAATTGTTATGTAATACTCTCTCAATAGCTGGTGGGCTCGTGCTGTAACGGCCGCGCGGAGCTATATTTTCAAAATTAAATTGAAATTATAAATATGAGAGATAGAGCTCCCGAATGCGTAACTTTTTCATGAAAAATTTTCTCTCTAAGAATCTTCTTTTTGATTTTCAGTATTGCTTACAGTTTTAGAGTTGTTGCCGAAGAACTAAACGACTTTTTTTTCATTTTTCACTACCCTAACTTGAATATAATAGAAGAATTGTAATCGTAATTTTTTGACAGTTCAAGATTCTGATGAATCTTCACATTTTAGACTTTACTGAACCCAAAAAACATAATTTAAAAAAAAATCGGTCAGTCTGCCCATATATGTAATACTCCTATTCGCTCAGTGCACATCTCAAGATTCGACCGCAGCGTTACAAGCGGCAGTTTTTGTAACTTTTCGTTTTTGACATATGTAATGAATAAAATGTTGAAAACTAAGTAGAAAGATTATTAATGTTTATGCATAAGCATATTTTTGTGATAAAAATGGAATTTTTAATAGTTTATATATGTAGTTTTACTTTGTATGGATGTAGAATAACAGATGTAGTTCGTGTGACACTGCCTGGCATTAGTTTTTGATTACCAAATCCATCCAATTCCTCAACCCTTGTTTGTATGTTTGTATCGTATGCATTTCGAAACCATTGATCAGATTATGGTAAAACTTTGATAGAGTGTTCTGGGGACGTACGAAATGGTTCGTGGCATAAAAAATGGAAGAATCATCTAGATGATGGAAGCGCATTTTTGACAGCTCATGAATGCTTGTTACTTCAGAGATTTCGCAAATTACCATCTCTTACAATTACTGAGCATGAAATCAAGCAGTTTGGGCAAACTTACGAAACAGCAGCTTCCATTTAGAACTAGTTTCAAGTTGACTATTTAATAGGTACATAATTTATGCATGTACAAACTCAAAAATACCTTCTAATCTTCATTGTTTAGTTATTGACTGACAGGAGGTCAAGTGCTGTAGCTTAAAATGATAATTTGATCTTTATCAAAGCTATATAAAAAAGAATACACCAAAAGTGAACAAATTTTCATCCAATAATAATAATTCATTCTAATAAGCTTCAAATTCGCGTTAAACAAGTCATTGAATGAATCTCGGACAGATTTGACAACTGTACATAATAATAGTGACACCCGCGGCGAAAGTTGTAACTAAATATTTATCTACTTTAATAAATTTTAGTTGCCATATCCCTAATGTCATAGATATCTATGGACATTGTTCCACTTGAAACAAGTAATTGAATAATTCAATTTTCCACAATCACTGAGCTTGAATTAAAGCAATTTGTGCAAGCCTACGAAACAGCAGCTTTTATTTAGTACCAGTTTCAAGTCTGTAAATAGTATAGTTGCTGAGATCTCAGCGTCACGCCAGCCAGCCAGCCAGCCAGCCAGCCAGCCAGCCAAAGTGAATATAATAGCGCTTTTTTCGGAAAAATGCGCTAAAAATCTATATATAGATGAGTTTTTTTTTTAAATGAATTTTTCTGCTTTGGTGGAAAGAATGTATATTATTAATGACTTAATACACAAATAATTAACTTTTATCATTACTTCATCAAAGTTTATATCGAAAATTAGATTGATATCAGTATTATATAAAACAAAGTCGGGTTATTTACACCATTCATAAATCAAGAACGGCTTGACCGATTTTCATGATCTTTGATTTTTTGTATTTGTCTCTGTCCAGAATAGCAGAATAAGTATTAAAAAATCGGGAGGAGAAATATCATTCTTTCTTACACAGAACAGATTTTCTGATGATATCATGAGAATTCATTTATCGTATTCAGCTTATAAGATTTGCCCCAGAGTGGAACAAACAAAAGTAGCCTATAGGACCTGAAAATGAATTTGGAAATTTCAGGTCCTATCGGCTGTTTTCTTCGCAATGCGAGCGAAACGAGCTTGGTCAAAAATAAGTCGCCATGCAAGCGAAGCGAGCTCCGTCAACGTTAAAACGCCTTACTAAAGATGCGAACTCGGTTAACGGTAAGCTGCGGTGCCAGCGAAGTAAGCTCGATCAATGGTAGACCACCGTACGAGCAAATCGAGCTCGGTGAACAGTAGACCGGTGTGCGAGCAAAACGAGCTCGGATAACTATAAGCTGCCGTGTGAGCGAAGTGAGCTCGGTCAATGCCAAGCTGCTGTGCGAGCGAAAAGAGCTCAGTTAACGGCAAGCTGCCGGGCGAGTGAAACAAGCTCGGTTGGCTATAAGTAACCGTGCGAGCGAAGTGATTTCGGTCAACTAACGTCGTGCGAGCGGAACGAGATTGGTCAACGTTAAGACGCCGTGCCAGCGTTGCTAACTCAGTTAAAGGCAAGCAGCCTTGCGAACGAAGCGACGTCGCTCAACAGTAAACCGCCATATGAACGAGGCGAGTTTGATAAACTTGGATTATTCCCAGCACATGCATATTTATTTCATTGTTACATTTTGGTTAGGTTCATATTCAAATAGGCAAGTTATGTCCAATATAATAATTACTTCTATACACTGATCTCTATATAACACTGGATTGGGTTTAGACCGTATTCTGGCATCTGAAAGCGGCCCCGATTGAACGGCGGCCTTGACAGTAAAATTGAGGCTTTGTGTTCCTATTCAGCGGCAAATTCAAAACACTTATAGAAGACACTCGATGAAATTCAAAGTATAATGCAAGTAAGATGAAGAAATTATTCTCAATATATATTAAAATACATACATTAATAATCAACAAAAGTTAAAAATTGTTATAATAGTTGAAATATTTATTAATAGTTAAAAATATTTGTGAACTTTTTAGTGTCAGTGTTTTAACTATTTTTTAAACATTGTAGTTTAGTATTATTTAATCCGTTCAATAGTTTTATAAATTTTTGTTACCTAAAATTTAAAACTATGAATTTACCTATATGAATAAATGAAGTGCATTTCTGCGATAATATTGCCTATTCAAAACTAATAATTTTAAGTATCTACTACACATGATAGGAGAATAATAATACATTTAATAACCAAATTGTATTGTTCGTAAGTAAGCACAAATTTGCAGTCCTGCTATTAATTCTGTGAGCAAGATATTTTATATTAAATTTGATATATTACTCAAATTTGTTATCATAACTTACTTATGCAGCGTCAAATTTCTTAATGAATCGGCTTTATTTCAGCAGAACATGCATTTGAACACCATGATTTAAAAATTACGTCCCAACACCATACTGAACTGTCACCAACATATGTCACCAATTGAACACAGAACCTCATTTTTGCCAAGATGGCGACATTCAATTGGGGCCGCATTCCAGCGACCTAAACCCAATCCAGTGTTATATTCAGATCAGTGCTTCTATATATTCACTTGAATGAGCATGTCATGTGAGTTTTGTATATTTAATGTATAATCTTCAATAAATTAACAGAAGAGAAAGTAATATGAATTCAAAAGACATTCGATTGATTTCCTACAAAAGAAGATCTTTTCACAGTTAGACATGTCCTTATCATTTCCGGGTTATAAGATCCTGATATAAAATGAAGGCTCAAGTACCTTGCAACCTAAATTTATCAATTCTGTGGCGTTACGAAGTACGCCGGGTCAGCTAGTTGTAAATAAAAACAATAAGCTTTTAAAACTATTATCTTACGTTTACTTACATTATTTTGCTAATTTTTTCATGAAATTATCATTTGTAACATCACATTGTGTAATGATAACGTTTTGTTATAATTCAATCCAAGAGAGGCGCTACCTGTCACTTGTGCACGGAGCGAATATTGCTAGTTGTGTCTGCAGAACGGCGAAAACACCATGGTGCAGACAATTATACGTCTATCTCTTTCTATTTTGCCTCGAATCTTAAAGGTGCGGTCTCATGCGAACGCTCGACGCTCGTTTCCAGCGACAAATTCGGTCACGTGGTACAATTTTAAATTACCCGGTCCTTCAAAATATGCAGCGACAAAGCTGAACAAGTTGAGCTTTGTCGCTATCAGGTTGCTATGGATGGAGTGTATAGAAGGAGGGTTATCTCTAATGAACAACACGTTCAAAATATCAAATTAAAAGAGTATAATAATTTACCAAATGATATGAGAAATGTGACCAATATTAAACAATTAAAAAAAAAAAGTAAATATATTCTTGAAAAGTGTTGATAATACAACGTCAATCAATTAGTTTTGTAATTTTTTTAGGTTAGGCATATTATTAGTATCATAATTTTATTTTTGTCATATGATTTTATATTATTTATATTATATTGATAGCTTCAGCTGAATAAACGACGTGGCACTGATTGGTTCAAGTAGAATGTTGCATAAATTGCTATACAATATTTTTCATTCTGTACAGTTAAAATCTATTTCTCTTTTTTCATTGATCATTTTGAATCTGATAAATTATTTTTTCAATTGGTAATTCGATCATTCAAACTGTAATTACAGGATGTTTTTCACTAAACGGGCTATTTGCGTTTAACAGAGCCATCCTTATGTTTTGCACCTAGAATCAACTCACGTTTATAATCCTCTATCTACAACACTCCATATTTGTTGCGCTGGAATACGTTGATAATATAAATCCGCGTCGATGAATCGATTTATAGTTCTATATGTCAAATTTTGATATTAATATTTTTAATCCCTGCAAGCAAAGAAGCCATGTTGACGCTGCTGTTTGACGCAGCAACTTGTCGCTGAATATTTTGAAATGCCGGGAAATTTAAAATAGTACCACGTGACCAAATTTGTCGCTGGAAACGAGCGTCGAGCGTCCGCATGAGGCCGCAACTTTATGCGCATACTTGAGAATTCTAGATGGAAGAAACTGCGAACGGTTACGACGGAAAGAGATGGAAGATATATTGTTAGAGCACTAAAAACATAGGTATTATCATCCGCCATTCTGTGTCCTGTCAATAAAAAAAAGCATATATAAACCAATGTAAACATTGTAGGAAATGCGTTGTTTGACGAGGATAAAATGTTATAATAACTTGAAAAACTGAAGAAAATAGTATCAGAGTGACTCATTAATGTGCCGAATGATTTACCATCAGTATTAGCAGCAATTGTGGCTGTGAGATTCAGAGACGAATTATAAGTATTTCATATAAAAGTACGTATATTCAGTCAAAATTTCCATTTAAAGTTATGATCAGATTAAAATTTTGATTGAAGTTATCTCAGTTCATTTTAATATATATTTTTATCTAAATTTTTAGACACGATCATAGAATCTAACCTCAATTTCAAGCAATAATTGATCAATATATTTATGTTTTATACATATAGGTACCTATTATATAAAATATATATTTTGTATTTACATATATAAATATATTATAAGTATAAATAATATATGATCAATTATTTCTTTGATAAGTAAAATATTACGAACTCACAATTTTTGATCAAGATGTGCGATATAAGAAATTGCAAATAGTAGACTTCCATGTTTTTTATCCATTTGGTGAGAGCAATAAAATGATGAATCTTCCAATAAATATGCATAAAAGTTTTACTAGGTAAGTTAAAGATTACAAAGTTTGAAGATAAATAGAGTTTTACATATTTAGAGATCTCGAAATGCAATAAATTTGTCAGATTGTTTTCAAAAATTGTATTACACAATGTAAATTGAAATTCCATAATAATATTCTGAGTATTTAATATTACTCTAATTATATATGATTGAAAACCGAATGAATTGATTCAACATTTGAAAACTGAAAATTCTAAATTGAAGCATGTAATTTGATTACAAATAATACACCATGTCAAAAATAAGTAGTTTGATGGACTCCGATATTATTTTATCACGTTTATTACCTAAAGATCAAACTATTTCGACTCAATCATCGCGTTTCATGTACTGTTAACATATGCTAAAGCGCTTTCTAAGGACACAGAATGGCGGATGATAATACTCATGTATTTAGAGCCTTAATATTGTAAAAAAGCTCGAGAAATGAACTGCGCAAGCGTGACAATAATTAAATTTCAGTTTGTCAAGCCGCAAAATGATGTGATGAGTTCTTATTTCTGTAAAAAATATTTATATTCATTCGGCGTTTTCTAGTTGCAAAGTTCATCTTCTTAACATTACTTTTATAAAAAGCGAATGAAATTCGATAGACATGCGCAGTTCATTTCACTTCATTTTTCTTTTGTTATATTTTATTTCTTTGTCCCTCTAACGTAACCTATATTTTCCTCTCTTTCTGGCATAACCGTTCACAAAAATGTATTGTGTGATATAGGACTCCTTCCATCTAAATATTTTTTATTTATATGATCTAAGGGCACAGGGTGCAAGCCACGTGCAAGCGTCATCCATCTTTCAATTGTAGAATGAAACAACTTTTCAAATATCGAGGGAAGCCGCGACCTTGTGCACAACGAGTCAAGAAAAAATTTGCTGTCCCTCTTTCTCCGTGACACCTCCACTTATGGGAACTAGCAATATAGGAGTATTACATATTATATGAGTCTGCCAATCTGAAAACCCGATAACTTAAGAACGCATACAAATTTTCGACTGAAATTTTATATTTAAGTTTTTTATTTAAACACTGGGCTGCAACCAGTGGTATCAAAACTTTATTAAAGGAGATTTTTAGTTTTTGTAAACGGTAGTATTTATCATGAAATATAGAATAACTAAAATTGATTCTTGAATAATTTATCTGGAACATGTTTCAAAATTATTAGCGGTTCATGTGTTATTATTGAAATTCTATTTATTATAAAATTCGTTATATTTTTCTGAAGTAAAGAAATAATATGAAGTTAGAATTATTATTACACATATTTGGATATGACATGCAAAGGTTCGTCAATAGGTGTTTTTTTTTCTATCAGGTTTGGTATCTAATTGAAGCTCCTGCGGAAATAATTCTAGTAGAAGTACCAAAAAAGATATCTGAACGATTATCAATTGTTTTTTCATAACTTACTTGAATAATGTCTAGTTAATCACTTGTACAAAATAACAAGTAAGTATTGTGACACCGACAAAATTCAACTATCGAGATTTTGATGGAAATATCCGTTTTGAGCATCCCTGAATCCATTTTGACTATTTTTGGCTTGATGTCGGTACGTATGTTCGTGCGTTCGTACGTGCGTGCGTGCGTTCGTGTGTGCGTTCGTAACTCACAAATCTCAAAACTGGTTGAATGTATAATGATGAAATTTTGTATTTAAGACTGGTATAGGGTCTAGTTGTGCACCTCGCATTATAGTTTCAATCGTCTGTACCCGAAGTGCACTTTACTTGAAACTTTTTTCGAATTTTTCTAATAAATCCAGAACAATCAACCGTAGGATGTTGAAATTCAGTATTTAAACTTGATGTTGTATCAGAATGGTTATCTGCTATTTTTGTAAGAATTGGCCAGGCCAGAAGTGCACTTTATTTGGAACTTTTTTGAATTTTTTGCATAAATATAGAATGATCCGCCATAGCATATTGAAATTTCTTATAAAGAACTTCTATAACATCTTATTGTACATCTTGCATTATGATTGCGATCGGCTAAACCGGAAGTGCACTTTACTTAAGACTTTTTTTTAATTTTCCGCATAAATTCAGAATGATTTTGTATTAGGCACTTGCACTTTTATAATATCTAATTGTACACCCTGCATTATAATTGCTATCGACTAAACCGGAAGAGCACTTTATTCGAAACATTTTTTGAATTTTCCGCAAAAATCCAAAATGATTGAACGTAGATTGTTGGAATTCAGTATTTAGGACGATTATCTAGATGCTCATATTCTATTTTTATTGAGATTCACTAAGCCGGTAGTGCACTTTACTTGACAGTCTTTTGGAATTTTTCGCATTAATTCGAAACGATCAGGTGTAGAATATTGAAATTTGGTATTTCAGTCTGTGAGTCTGCTGTAGCATCTGGTTGATTGCCTACTATTTTCATAACAATAGACTGAACCGGAAGTGCTCTTCAGTAGGAATTTATTCTTTAATTTTGCGCATAAAATCAGATCTGTTGGTAGTCGTAGAATTTTGGAAATCAGTATTTAGGAATGTTGTAGTATAAGAATAATGGCCTACTGTTTCCATAGCAACCGACTTGGCTAAAAGCGCATTTTACTCGACAGATTCTTAGAATCACTTGGGTAAATCCAAAACGATTAACTGTGGAACGATAAGATTGTGTGTTTGACTATATATATATATCCAATAATATATATGATCAAACACAAAATCACATCGTATTATATATATATATATATATATATATATATATATATATATATATATATATATATATATATATATATATATATATCCAAAGATGTACAAGTAAGTCACGTGATGTTCACGTCAGATTTTTTAGTATCAATTTAAAGCTCTCGGAGTGATGAGTTTAGTAGAAATCTAAAAAGAATCATTTTTTCGATATTTGATTTTGTTTTTACAAGTCAACCTGACATAATTGTACATAAAACTTATGGCTATTGTAAAATAAAATAGTAATTTCATATAACCGCCATCTGAAACTAGACATATTATTCTTGGCTGGGGAAGTACTGTGTGGCCACAGCAGATTTTTGTTAATAACTATTACAATTCTTGCTGGCGAAATTTCCTGAAAATGTCTTTTTTTTAAATGTTATTCCGAATCGAATGAGCTATTGTTCATATTTTTTGAATCCTTGGAATTATTTTCACAGAGAACTCACTTCTCGATTAGACTATTACATATTCTACGAGAATGAATTCATATAAATTCCGCGTTTTGTATGTTTATCTTTAGCAGTTTTATTAAGGTTTTAATAAAATGGGCATTTTCGATGAGTTCTAAGATTAGTTCGAACTATTAAGATCCAACCATGAACAACATATTGAAATTTCATATTTTTATCGCCACATTGCTTTAAAGATCGAATGACCCTAATTGAACAAAAGTGGAATTCAACTAGACCAATAATTAGATAAGATGTTCGGCAATTACAATTATTGTATGAATATAGTTGATGAATTTAATGGTTTACACATCCCGGTCATCACCACTTCAAGTATAGTTTCGTCAACTAATTTTAATTTTTCTGTCAATACATGTTCTTAATTCTAAGTACAACACCTGTGACCGATATATTTGCTCAATTATTCGCACAGTTTAAATATCAACTTGTGCTCCACTGCTGTGTATCTAACAATTGTCAAAATATAGAAGTTGATGATCGTAGAAAAAATCTTAAATGCAACAAGTTTTTGAATAAGCATAGTGACATTCTGAAAGCAATTTTTACAAATCGACAAGCTTATGTAGCAATTCTGTGTAAATCCATAAGTCTTATAGATCTAGAAGTCCATAAGAAACCGACAAAATGCATCGACTTTTGTCGATTAATGTCAATTCGCTTATAAGGATCGCAAGCGTATAACTTACAGATTCATGAATTTATAAGACTTATGCATTTACACAGAATTGCATCATTAGTCTCGAACTTGGCAAAATTAGTCTCATGTCATAATGCGATAGTTTGCTCTTGTTGCATATAAATTACTACACTCATGGCCGGTTTTATAAAAGACCAAGTAGATTTACTCTCAAAATACATTTATTCTACTTGACAAATTCTAATCGTTTTGAATTTCTTTATGTCAACAGAATCATTGCTGTCAAAAAATCGACTTTCATTTAACAGAGTAAATTTTATTTACTCTGGAAGTAAATTACTCTGCCCTCTATAAAACCGGGCATAAGAGGATTCACCAACATCAGTTAAATTTATTCCGAGGTTATTTTATCCAACAATCATTGTTGATACAATTGTTGCCGTAGTAACTAACTCAACATAATATTCAGGTAGATAATAAACTCATGTTGGTTGAACTGAATTGTACCGCTCAAGTGGTTAAATGTATGGGGTAATTTTTTACTACTTAAGTGGGGAAACTGCCGATCGCGACACATTTTTAAGATACAAATTATTTTTCATGTTAAGATTCTGTACAAAAGAATATAGTTCGATAAAGATGAAGATACATTTCCTTATCTCAAAACTTAGACGTTTGACGGTTTATTTGTTTTATAATTGCTAGTGATACTGTTAACCGCTTAAGTGGTCAGATTTTTCTACTTAAGTTCTAAGATTTTATCACTTACTATCATATCGACCTCGCCAGTTCAATTTGTTAGAGATACCACTAAAATTGCTACCCGTACTACTCAAACTGCTGTCCTTACCACTTGAATTGCTATCTTTTCTACTTAGTTTTCTCAGTATATTTTTCACGTATTGAACAGCATGAAACAATAATAATATCCTTTAAAAACTGAAAAATGTCAATAAAAAATTACAAAAGATGTCTCTGCTAATCGTCTATTAAAATCTCTATGTTCACTTGTAGCAGAAATTGAGAACTTTTAAATGAACCCAAATATTATAATAAACTAATCTATACCTAATATATGGTTTCACTAATACGACAATATATTTCCTGGCCTAAACTTGTATGATATGCTACCTATTTAGTGGACCACAAATATCTGAGTTAATTGTGAGCAGGTAGGGGAACTTACCTGTTCTTCCACCTTTTCAAAAGCCAATTTGATCCTTATTGTAATATCAAATAAGATTCTTTATTCGCATTCCATCAGAAGACATTGGCGTAGGAAGAAAATAATTCTATTATCTATGGGTACAAATTTGTAAAGAACAAACAATTAAACTTATATTACTATATTCAAGAGCTTTATTGTTTTCTTATAATAATTTAATTTCACCTGCAGTCTTATTTTTCTTTTGTAATTTTAACTGAATTTGACATATGAGCTTTATAATTAGTTCAATTTTGTTAATAAAATATATCTTTTAGGTCAATATTACCTATTTTATACACCTATAAACAGAAATCAATATTGCAATTACGTGCATGCCTATAATTTTTATTAATTTATAAATCTGTATATTATGAAAAAAATCACATTAAATTTGTAATCCTTATGAACAAATTAATATGAATCAACAATAGTTGATGCGTTTTTATCAATATCTCATGGATTCATGGATACGCACAGAATTTCAATATAACTTTGAAGAAAACTATCAGTTCAGATATCAGCAGAAATGTTGATTTATTTAATTTTTTATCTTAAAATTTCTGAAATCACTTATGGTAGTGAACATAAAAAACTGAAGCAAGATTGTTAGAAGTGCATAGATAAATTAAAGTTTTTCAACGATTTTTTTAAAGCTACACGTAAGGATCTACTTATTTTTCTAATAATTACTAAGAAAAATATCCTAAATGTTTAACAACGTCAGTAAGTAAGATCGTGTAGAAAATGTTTCAGTCATTTCCATAATAGAGCTGTTTGGAGCTTTTTGTTTTATATCAAGTGATCATCATCAAACAAAATTGAGACCTAAGAAGCAGTTTTTGAGTACAGAAAACTTCTGCGATGCGAAATAAATGTTTTCAAAAGGCTATATTTAAAATTGATGCAGTTGAATAATATTTCACATCAAGTAACTTATTGATATAAAAGAAAAATTGGGATTTGTCTGAATAGAATAAATAACTATCTAGTTCTATAAAGAATTAGGCAATAATGTTCTTCGACAATTTGTTTTAAAATCAATTCATAAAGTTGAAGCTATTCTATATGTCTTTTGTTTTAGAAACTTGAATCTTTGATAAGACTAATATACAGTTTTATTTTTGTTTGCATTTTGTTTAAGACGATAACGATAAACAAGTAAAATTTAAGTATATTTCTACGCCAATGCGAATATAACATGACTCAGACAGGTAGCTATAGGTACTCGAAAGTCACTCAGTCAAGTTTCACTATGGCTAGGGCTCACCTGTTGAATGTTACATGATAAAATATACGATAAAAAGTGTGAAAATAATTAAATATCGCTAAAATATTACTTTAAATAATTAGAATCAATATTTAATATCAATAAATATCTTTGAAATGGTGCTAATAAGCTGAAAGTGTATTGGAATCTCCATATTGTAAAATAACTGTGTAGCAACGCCAATGATGTGATTGTTGTAAAGGAATTTGTTAAAATGACGTCGTTTAGAAGTGTTTTGTTTATTTTTTGTTATGTGTTTGTTGGATTTGATGTTGTTTTTGGTTCAACTTGTTCTGCTTCAAAAAAATGTCCAAATTTACATTATTGTTCAAAGTATGATAATTTATGTGTCTCTTGTACAGAAGTTTGTACAAAATCTCATCATAATTACGACAAAAATATATGCGAACGGGATTGTACAGGTATGTTTATTTCAATTAAAAATATTTTATTGTTTCTTCTATATAATAAAGAAAGTTATGATCGTAACTTTACGGTCTACTTATCCTTTTCTGATTGAAGGTTGTTTCTCAAAAATTGAAGAATAAATCAAAATTATTTAAGAGAATAATATAATTTTCTTCATTACATCATACTTTTATTTTAGTCCAATAATAGTATAACTGTTTCACAATAGGTAATACAAATAGCTTAAATCTGAGATCGTATAAAAAGTGACAGTTTTTTACATCATTTCTAATACCAAAAGTATTTTATTAGATCTCAGGTTAAGGGTCTATCAGTGAGAATATCTCTATTTCAAACATCTACAGAAATGATGCGATAGGGAAGACCGCCGAAAACTGTCCAAGTTCAATTTGTGTAGTTCAGGGTACATTTTTGTATATCAAGTGCATATAATATTTTCTTTTTAATTGGAACTAACGGCTAACTGCAACACTAGTACATATAAAGAAAAATATGAAATAAAATTTGAAGTTTTTTCTATATATAGCAAATAATATTTAAATAAATGAGATACATAACATGAAATTATTTTGAAGTAAAAAGCTTCATCTTGTCTAACAATAATAATTCCACTACTTTCTTTGTACCTAAAACACGTTCTTCAATTTTTGAAAACCCTATAACCCCCTTGACGAAGCGGGAGATCAGAAACCACCTCACTCTTAGTTGAAGTAGCATTATGTTTAAGAGAATTATTATATTTTCAACACATCTACACCTTTATAGTCACTTTCAAACATTTTCTACTTGAAGATAAAAAAATTCAAGATATAAGTGTAAAAAATCTTGATTGTACTCCCGGGGCATTCAAAAACACTATCTATTTATACTTGTATTTTAAATAACTAATAAAATACCGTTCCTACTACTATTTCATAACAGATATGTTTATTATAGATTTTAAAGCATGAAAGCTAATGAGATAATAAGAAATAGTATTTAATTAAGGTTCGATTAGAGAGTTAGAAGCTTCTCGCATTAACCTTGGAGAAAAAAATATTTGGATATATTGTAGATTACGTGTCAGTGATTAAGGACTAGATTTTCAATTCCAGTTCATCAACAGTTCAGTTATTGCATATGGAAAAAAATTATCCAAGGAATTGTAACTATGACTGACTTATTTCTGAACAATTGGCACTAATGCCCGATTTTTCAATATGAGTTGATCAATGGTTCAGTTAGTTTATTCACTATGGTAATAATTATTTGAGCAATCCCACCTATATGTAAGTAGTTGAACTTGCAATTCAACTGAATTGTAAGTGAACATTGAGTCGGTCGTCAAATCTTGGTTTAATCTAAGGACCGTTTGACATTTTGACTCTCCATTTTAGTGTGGAAAAAAATGAACCTTGTTATATACAAAATTTTATGTTTGACACGATGTCTTTTCCTTTGTTTCAAAATAGATCATCAAAATGCAAAGCAAAATGCAGCAAATAATGCATCGTGTCAAACGGCCCTAATACTGCAATTCTGTACAAATTCATGATTATTCCAGATTTGAAAATATATATGGAAATAAAAATAATATAATTTATTCATATGGATCACATATTTATTGCTATTTTTTCAATAATTCACGGATTTATAGATCGATAAATTCAATAGTTTTGTACAGAATTGCAGCATTTGTTCACCTTTAGTCTAGATGAAATGAAATAATTTGCACAGCAATAATTATGTCGGAAATTGTAACCACAGTAAATTTACTCAGTTTAACTAAACTATGGGTAAACTAAATTGTACGATAGGCTCTCAATATCTCAACAGAAATTAACATTTATATTATTGATACAGTCATTTTAATGTTGTAGGATAGAATAGGATAATACAAAAATTTGATCTTTTGGTGGCTTTAGTGATGATCTGATAAAGTTTGTCACTGAGTTAATAAATTATCCTGTATATCTGACATTGTTGAAAAGATATTTAAAAAACAATATATTGTGCACGTATTCCTTTATCTTAAAATTGGAATGTCAAAAGAGAAATATAAAGTCTATAATAATCCATAAGTGATACTGTACCTCGTATTTTTCTTGGATATTCCTATATTCAGTGGTCAAAGTGAGGCATCTCGCTACTGCTTTCGAAATTGGTTACCATCCTGAAAATTTCTATTTTTTTACTCATCTCAGTTATTTCTGTTGTTTCAAATGATTCTACAGTTATTAATTCAAGTCTGAATAATACGTTAAATTTGATTGTACCATAGTTGAAGAGAAGCAGGAACTCAAATTGAGAAAATGGTCAAAATCTGATAAATAATATCTATAAAATGAAGACAAAATCGATACTTTTTACTTTAGAACTGTGAAATGAAAATCATACGCACTGTGAAAATCTTCATTGATCTTTTTTTCTCTTATAAAATAAATTTATCTGAATTTTTTTGGTTGAATACGGTAAAATACTACAGTATGATTTTTGATATAAATCTAGCGCTATTTAACTTATTTTATTTTCACATATTCGATATTCAAGAAAAAATTATTGAAAATATTTTAAAGATGACGGAAAACATTCGAGAGGTATTTGACCCGTTTGATCACATGACGCAAGGTACCAAAAATCAACGACATAGTATTTTTTTTTGGTCGATCTTATAATTTGCATGCTTTGAAGTCTGGAAATATATCAGTTGACTTATAAAATTGTCATATATAATATCATAAGTGGTTAAATTTTACCGGAAAAATTTTTAGATTATTACAAGAGCTTGTTGCTTAGCAATTTATTGAGTGATATAATCACGAGCTGTCAAGCGAGTGATTTTTGATCAATATCACGAAATAAATTGGTAGCAAGCTCTCGTAACAATCTAAAAATTTTGCCAGGTTAAATTTAATCACGAATGGTATTCGGAAGATTATTTTTTCCCATCCAAATTCATCAATATATTCCAGAGACTCGACTCTGAATCTGCTCATTTTCACATTCAATCTGTCTGTCAATTTGACAGATGCTGATGAATCAACGCGGCTGAATATTCTTTGTTTTGTATATATAACCAACAGACAAAAATTCCAAAAAATTTCCACTTGAAAACCGTGTAGGTTGTACCACGTGACGTCGAATGGTGCAATTCTATTGGTCGAAATTTGGATGGTAAAAATAATCATATATAATACCACAAGAGCTTCGAAATTATCGGATATTTCTCGATAGGTTCGTTGCAAACAAATGAACGTGTCAAGTTTTCCAGGTTAAAAAATCACGAGCGCGTAGCACGAGTGATTTTTCTGGAAAACTTGACAAGTTGATTTGTTTGCAGGGAACCTTGAGAGAAATATCAGATTAATTTCGAAGTTCGAGTGGTATTCGGGAGATTATTTTTCCCATCCAAATTCATCAATAGATTCCAGAAACTCGACTCCGAATCTGCTCATTTTTACTTTCAATCTGTCTGTCAGTTTGACAGATGCTGAATCAACGCAGCTGAATGTTCTTTGTTTTGTATATATAACCAACAGACAAAATTTCCAAAAAATTTCCACTTGAAAACCGTGTTGGTTGTACCACGTGACGTTGAATGATGCAATTCTATTGGTCGAAATTTGCATGGTAAAAATAATCAACGGTAATATACCGATAGAGAGGTGTATTATCGATATATCGAAGAATTTCACGAATATACTTTTTGTCTTTTGGGTAATTATTTACGAGACAAATTTGGGGATTCATAATCTGATAATACCCGAGAGCTTTAGCTCGAGGGATATTATCGTTGATTATAAATCTCCAAATTTGCCGAGTAAAAAATTATCCAAGACAAAAAGTATTTGAGTTAAATTCAAGGTATATGCGATAATATACCGAATCTTGAGGTGTATTTGCAAGGATTATTTCACAAACCATAAAATTTATTGATTGTTATATTCTTTATTATTTTTTAAAAAGCTTCTGTGGTATATCGAGTTAGGACAAAATATTATCGCGATATACCACGTTACCATGCAAAATCGTTTGATTTCATTGGTTGTTGCTAAGGTGTGTGATATAATCAACAATATATTTGATAATCATCCCACTACTTTTTTCTGTCTATTCCGATCATTGCCTACATTCTATAGAATGCAATAAATTGCAAATAATTTTTTCTATTTGGGTGTCATAAAGAGTACTTTATAAAACTCATTTGGGTATCGTAAAGTGCCTCTATATAGAACTCAAATCTAATTTCTTTAGGCTGGTAGCTACGTTGCTAGATAACCTAACTGTCTTTTTGATATGTCAAAATAAAATATAGTTTTGAAGAGAATTCTCAAACTTTTCAGATTCATATTTATTTATTTCTAAAAAGTAAAAATATTCAAATTAACACATTTTGAAAAGTATTTTTGATTTACACAAATTACTCATATGTCAAGTCTCAGTGTTACAGTATTACCAAAAGAGTCAAATAAAAAATTAAATACTCTTTATGAATCTTTTCAAAATATCAAATTTATTATTTTTTGTCATGTATGAACCCATATAGAAAAGGAAGTCTAAGATACACGTTTCATAAGACATTTTAGGTCACTAGGTATATGTCAATTCCCATTATAACATGAATATTTTCTTAATAATAATTTTTTAAACCATAGAATCTCTCAAAATTCAGGAACGGTGTGAGTAATAGTAATTTGTTAATAATTTCTTAATGTAAAGAAAATTGACTATTCTCGAAGCATGATAATTGGTACTAATGTCCCTAATTTTAGCACTCATTATATCGATTTAACCATAGCTAATAATATGTCATCTTCAGCAGGAATTTCTAAATCTTTCAGTCAAGTAACAAAATCATAGATTGGTATATCCTGAATATCCCATGAAAACTAAGAATTATCGACAATATTGATAACTAATAATAATAATATTTTTACTTCAAGACTGAACGTTCATAGTGAAATTTGTTTGTTTCTTTTGAAAGTGAGAAAAATAAATCAATTTATAATCTCGGAATTCAGATTTATGTACGATTGTACACAATTTTTCCACTTCATTTGTTCCACCAATATTTTTTTCCGCCCTATTATATTTCTACCGATTTTTTTCCACTTTTTTCTCAGCTCAAATTAAAAATTCTGACATCTTCAGCCAATTTCGGAAAAAAGAATTCGGTAATGTTGTCCATGATAGCATTCAGAACCAGAAGAGATGATATTTTTTGAAAAATTTCTACTAAACTTGAGAATGTTGAGAAAATTATGACAAGTGAGGGTTGAGCTCGTATGACCTTGAAATCACTGTTTTTATACAGATTTCTTGGATAATCTGATAGTTTTTTGTAGAAATTTTTCTTGAAATACTAGTCAATCAAAAAAACTCGGTTTATAATACGTTTCCTGTAAGTTTTTTCTGTTTCCTCCCGCTGTTCCAAAATAGATGAAATTTAATGAAAAGTTCATACTAGATATGATAAATTGGAGTTTAAAAAAAAAACCTTCCAGAAACATAACCTAAACCAAGCTTTATAGTTTGACTTGTATTTGAAGGAAAAGTTCTACAGAAACTCATCATCAGATTGTGACGTCACAGTAATCCTCTTATTAAAAAAAAAGTAGCAAAAAAGATGGGAAAAAATATTGGTGGGAGAAAAGAGCGGAAGAAAAGAAGTGATGGTCAACTTTATAATCTTCTTCTCGTGAAAAGTAATTTTTTTATTTTGAATCTGTTAATTTCGTTCAAAAAATAAAAATTCAATTTTAATATATTTTTATTTTATCATTATCTAAACTTATTTATAAAAAACTTAACTTTATTCTTCTGTAAGTATATGAGACTTCATATTTGATAATCTATAAATTTTTCAGAATTTTATTGAATAAAAAACGACTTTTGATTTTAAATTCTGTATATTTTATTTGAAACGTCGAAGTTTCAAATAAAATATACAGAATTTAAAATCAAAAGCTATTTTTTACTAAACCTCATATAATCAAGTAATTGTTTGTAATATGATTTGCATATCTTCATGTAAGCATAAACACAATATAATTTAATTGCTTAATTGTTCTATATAAATATTTAAGGATGTTCTCCATTCGAAAGTTGATAAATAAAATTGTAGATATAGTTATTGCTGAACAAATTAATTATAATCACATATTTAATATGCATGAAATAGAAAATACAATGATGAAAAATGATGAAATAATCACTTTTAATATATAAAAAAGAAACTGTAATAAATTCTTTTTTAATTTAAAGAAAGATTGTCCCACAGGTAGGTAGCTATTTCATTTATGAATTAAATAATTTTGGTGACAACTGCGTTTTCAAGTATTGTTCTAAAGGTACTTTTCTTAGATTTTGAAGCAACAAATTATTAGAATCACTAATATTATTAGAATCACTGATATATTAAAACTACTAATATCTGTTTATATCTCTTATTTATTCCCTTGTAATACAACCAGCTTGCTTCATTGCTGACTTAATAATAATCTCCCCAATGCTTTCATGTAACACCTTTGTCTACCCTGATAATTATTCAATTAATAGAAATATGTTAACAATTTAATTGATAGAAATATCCTAAACTGATAAAACAATTACATCACATCCCTCTCTTGTCGTCCATCTCTAACAAAATAATGTTTTTAGATTTTGAAATTTTTTTTTCTCCAATTTTACATTGCTTATTGTTTTCAGGCTCCGCTCATAATTGCTATCATATTCCATGGCTTTATTCATAATTATGAGTTACGCAACTAGGAAGCAAAAAGAACACAAAAATTAGCTTAGAATATAAAATTACATGTTCTCAAAGGACTTTTTAGACAATTTCAGAGATAGATAAAAATATGAATCGTGAATTTATTCAGTTGATTTCTGGATGTATCAATCAAATCAAATAAAATTATTTGAATATTTCTAGTAACGTTCACAGTTTTAATTGGAAAAGTTATCTAATTTTCCATTGGGGTATGGGACAAAATGTACCTAATGATTAACCTGTGACTTTGTATGAAATAAAATATTACAGTAAAAGTAATCAATATAAAAGAATATTATTTTACATAGTTATATTAGAAAAAATTACAATATTAAAATTTTGCGCAAGATCTTAAAATCGAAAGAAAATCTAACTATGATTACATTCAGAAAAATGTTGCTTCCAGCCTCCGCGATAATTAGAAGATTCTTGTCAACTAGAGGGTGACACAATTACTATACTTTGTAGTAGACATTACGAAGGCTGATAGATACATTAACGTCCTTTGAAAGTATCTAAAGCCACTAATTGAATAGATGCGTTCGAAAAATATCCAGTTTTCTATTTGATTTTCGTTGGCCATCTGTATTTTAACAATATTAGGAAATGTTTTCAATTTTCCTATTTCTTTTATCTGAGATATAGCTAGAAAGTGGATGAACTAGCTCTAGGAGAATAGGAAAATATTAATGTCAAAACATTGCCCAAAACTGGTGGAATTTCGTTTAAGAAAAACCTATTTTTGTTGACTGTGTAAATTTCACTGATGCTTGGCTCGTACGTATAATTTGAATAAAATTCTAAGAAACACATAAGTAAACACTTTTGTTCTCATGTCTAGACAGAAATTGCCCTCATATTTTTCTTTCAATCTTATAAGATTGTGAAAATGGCTCATTTACCGCCAAGTTTTCAAAAGAATAAGCTAATCCGCAATCCAATGTTAGCTAGAAATGCAGTGATTGGTACGAACACAATTTAAATATCAGTCGTTTTTGCAATATAGAGTCAAAAATCTCACTAAATAAATGACCAATTTAAAATGGATATCAATTTAAAGAGACAAATCTTCATCAAGAATATTGAGTGAATTACATTTATGTAGTTATCATGAGTAGTCTACCTGTCAAAGATGTCATGTTTTGATTAAAAACATGTGTTTTAAACATGTTTAAACCAAATTGAAGAGTGTCATACCAGTTTCAAATACTTTCTATAAAACTAGGTATACTAAACATCATGATTCAAACAATTGACACTCAGTATTCTATACATGTATTTTTATAAATTTTCCACAAATTGTTTAGTTCGATATTAAGAATGATCAAAATGGGCCCTTATTTGAAAAAAGGAGCAAAAATATAAATACAATAGGAAATAATAGAGAAAATTCAGACAAAAGTACATAATTTGAAACCATTTCAACAAAAGTAGTGCGAGCAACTTGGTTGTTATAAAAAACTAACTATGACTTTTTTCTTGGAATTTAAAACATGAAAAAAGCCTATTTTTTATTTAGAAATTTTGAAGAAAGAATGTTTTTGTCAAGCCGTGTTCCTGTAGAATGTAGATCATAATCTTTGTAAGCTACTTCAGCTGCATTTAGAATCCAATTCATGAAATGATTATACAATTTATTTAAATATGTGAAACTTTATTAGGAATGATGTTAGTTAGTCATTTTGTATAATATTTTTTGTATTTTCCAAAGAAAACTAGATGTAATTCTAATAATCTATATATTTTTCAGTTTTAAATAAAATATACAGAATTTGAAATCAAAAGTAGTTTTAATAGATGTAATTCATTTATCAATTCCAAAAAAGGTTTTTTTCAAAAATTCGAAGGAAATTTAGAGTTAGTTTATTTGAATTTTTAACTCAAATTGCAGACGGGTGGATCAAGGCTGTGTTTGTAGCTTTTCAGTCATCTGTATAATATATAAAATAGTGTAGAATTGAAATAGCATCCACTAATAATTTGGGAATAAACTTGTACTTTCCAGTATATCAGAAAATGCGTTGCAAATTAAAACTTCTGACGTATGCAATTGAGTAAAAATATTTATGTTATCTTATTTCATAACAATTACATATTCAAATTTTAAATAAATCAAAGAAATCATACCTGTTTTGCTTATGACTCATTAGTCATTAACTAAACTCACTTTTGATGTTATTAGTTTATAATGACCTTCAAAATTCTACAATCCTTGAAAAGACACGATTTTATGAGTAATACTCAAATTTATTTTTGTATTTACTACGCTCCCATCATTTAAAACTCCATAATATGTAAATGCATGTATAAACATTTTTTTGAATAAAATGATCACAAAAATTTTTTCTTACGGAAATTATTGAATGATTCAATTTCGTACCACTGGAAAATTATGATATATACTCATATATTATTTGTCCGTTAAATAAAATGATTTTCATTATTCACGAACTTCATAACATCTTCGTTTCCAGAATTTGAATGTTTCGGTATAGTTTTTTCGTGATTCATTCTAATCTTTCCAGAACCCATCCGAAGTTTTTGCTCTCATTTGAGAAAAATTGGAATAAAAAAAATTAAACTGTTGAGCTCATATTGTATTTGAAACGCTAATTGGATTTGAAATTGAAATAAAATAAATTTTTTTTTTTTTCAACTCAAAGTCGACATGTTTGAATTAGAGAAATATTTACACTAAAGTTGACATTAATAAATTGAACCAACAAAATTTATTGAACAAACTATTTTCAGTTTCTCTCTCGCTTGATACACCATTGACCTCGTATTTTATCAACTGACTGGAGTGGAGATCTTGCGTGATAATATATATTTAGGATGGGTCCAGAATTCCACAGAGCGCTTCTAGAATTCTGTGCGAATGATTCCTCTTCTTAAAACGGTTCTGTCTCGAAAGGTGATTATCTTTCTACAACGGCAAGCGATTTCTTCTAGGCAGCGCTTGATCGCGTAGAAATGGCAATCAACGCTCTTTATTGATTGTCCCTCAATACTATAGCAGTAAATAAAGATCTCGACTCCGAAAACGATCTCCAACATATTTCGGAGAACTCACCAATCAAATCCAATCAAAAATTTCAGACGGCCTGATAATTTTGTTTGTTATGTAGCAGATGTTTGGTCTATAAGTAGAAATTCTGCCACTGCCTACCAGATTCTCTGTCACTTAGATTTAGTATCTTTCCAGTTTCAGGATTTTGTCTCCGTATTTCATTAAAATAGTCGAATTTCCTCTTGAATACTACGACAAGAAGCTCGTAGATCTTGAGCTATGCAGTGAAACAACGAATAGACGGCAAGTGCTTTGAACAGGTCTCGTTGTTTTTCCTCTGATAACGCAGTGACGAGCTTTTTGACTTGAGTCGCATAATGCCATGAATTCTTCGAGCTTTGATTTGTACTCTTGAGTGTGCATTTCTCGGACTTGATCGATGTTGTCGTCTTCATTACTGCCAGCAAAGGGAAGCAAATGATGCACCATTCTGGATTATAGACCAGTCTTCTTTCGGATCCGATAGATGACTGCAGACATAATGCAGTCGTTCTTGTCCTATGAGTTCTGGGTAGTTTGGATTTCGCAGATGTTTTGTAACAATACTGAATCAAAATTTCTTTCGAAATACAGCTCCATCGGCACTCCAAATCGACAGATCTATTCTTTGATTAGGGTTTCCGCAATTGTACTAGCTTCTTGATTTGGCAGGGTATAGGCTATCATCCACTTGATAAAGTAATGAATTACGGTTACGATATATTTATTTCCATCGGCATTTGTGGAGTCCATTAATGGATATTCAAGCCATAGATTTCTTACACCAATAATTCCTTTTCATTCCTAAACGTCCTACAGTAGTTCCATCACGAATTTCATTCTGTACTTTTGATATTATTTTCCTAGGAATCACGACCTGCATTCTTCGCTCTCTCCTATTGCAGCTTTCAATGACACATTCCAGGAGATCATTTTTTATAGCAATGAGTCCCACTGCGTCCAATATGATTTTACGTATTATTTCCATTATACAGAGTGATCAATAATGATTGTCTGACAGGTGACAGGCAAAAGTTCGCATTATGATCAAAACCATCTTCATGGAATAAAGTTAGTATAATTTTATTTATTTTGAAAACTACGTTACCGACATTTGAAGAACACAATGGCGTATATTTTGCATATTTTATAACGGATTCATTCATAATCTTATTCAATAAACAGAAAAATAAGTAAATAGCGGTTTTATTGACTGATTATTAAGAATTTATTATTATTTTACCAAATTATTAGGTTAGAATAGTGTTTTCAGGGAAACTGTCATCTGTCACATGAATGTCACTATCTCAAGCAGGCGGCAAAGAAAAAATCAGAACAAAGCGGCACGGACAATCATTTTTGATCACTCTGTATTATGTATCTCAAATCCAAATTATATTTTAGTTTTTTCGCATCTTATCGGATTTTCAATGGTCATCAACAACTGTTGTCTGCAAATTTTTGGCTAGGCGAGCTAAATATCTACAAACTAACAAATAAAAAAAAAATATTTCAAGTTATCAATTTTTTTGATTTTAGCCTGTATTTGCTCTAATTCTATCCGACTATAAATCTTTCTCTACATGCTGATAATTTCTTAAATTACATAAAAAAAAAATATACAAGTTAGATGTGTGGCAAGCAATACGTGGTTCAAGAAACACTGATTGTAAAGCACCATATATTATTCAATTTAAAATATCAATTATTTTAGCAAATCATTTTTTTTCAATAGTTCATTTTTGTTATCTTTCGTCATAGAACTTGATTCAATTCATTCCGTGACGTCATATCAAATATCATCATATACAATGCTACATCTTAGATAAATTGTTTATTTTCCAGATAGAAAAAGTGCAAGAATTTTAAATACAGTTCTCGGCACTGTGTGAGTTATTATTATTCTGCCACGGAGAAATTGTAATATCCTAGGAATATTGTAGAGAATCAATACATTCTGTTATATAAATAATAACACGATGAATTCGATCTAATTGTTAATTGTTTCTTACATAATTTCTTGAAATTTTACAATTTAAATGATAAAAAAAGTATATAGATCACGTTTTTCACCCTCTACGGTTTTTGTGAAGAGTACTACGTCACAGAGTATAGAGTATATTACAATTCAGTGAAAATCTTACTGACTTTTTGTACGTCGATGGGATTCGACCCCGCGACTTTCGAATTTCAAAACCAGCATATTTGCACTGAGCTATGAATAATCAATTTAGTTTTCAGTTTTACAATTTCACTGCGATATATTTCATATGGATGGTAAATAATATTTAAAATATACTCGAGTAATTAAATATGATATAATTTTTTATTATAAAAATATTTTTATCTGTTATATTGATTAATTTTCTTAGACGTAAAATAACATGCAAATTCTCGTAGTTTGATCAATATAAAATTTACATTTTCTTTATTACTCAGAACGAAAGGTTTAAGTATTAGGTACGCACAATTTAGTATTTATTCATTTTTTAACAGACTATTCTTTATTATTATTAGTAATATATTTATTTACTAATCTTGTTTCTCTTTTTTCCAGATTTTTTGGAGTCAGTAGCCAAAGGTATGTAAAAGATATTTCAATATACTTATATTCATTAGTAAAGATGCGAGAGAATGAGAAGAGGAAATTCAAAAACGTGAACATTCAAGATAAATATGAAATTTAAAAAACAAATTTGAATCTTGAACACGAATATACGAGCCCTAACGCAGATGTATTGGACCAGAATCAAAATATTATTGAACTCCGAAAACTTAAATATGTTAATTTCATAAAATTGATACACAGATAAACTAGACAGAATTTATGAGTTATCTAATTTCGGATATCAACAGAGAAAAAAATCAATAAATGTAAGTTATGAGCCGGGCGCAATTGAAGTACTCGTAGACCAATATAAATTAGGATAGTCAAATATTATCATAGCTCAATAAATAGAAGTTGAGCATCACTTAAGAGTCAACCAAAAATTGTTTCAATTGAATTGTCAATTCTCTGGTAACATAGTGCGGAGAAAACCACTATCCTGAGATTATTGAAATTTTTCAATCGCTATGTATAGGGAGTGACTTTCTGACCATCAGATATATTGAGTTTGCTTCAGCAAATAGTGGAAAATATACTTCTATTATTCAAAATAGTTAGATATGTTGATAATTGGCCGAATTTCTAGAATAGCACACCTATGTCCCGATTTACACGGTAATTTATTTACACGATTTCATTTTCACATGGTTTTTAAAACATGTGATTTAGAAAAATTAAAATAAATTCTGCAGTCATTTCTCAATTCTGTACTACTGAAAACATTTTTTAGTTCCCTTCTATCATGAATTTCATTTATTCTAAAGCGACCGCTTTCCCAGCTTTTACATTGACTACGAAAGTGATAAAAGTAAAAAAATTCTTGGTTAAATTTTTAATTTATATTCCTTGTCCCTAAATGTAGAATGAATTGCATACATATACCTTTATTTTTTTTTTAATTTATGAATAGTCCGCTATTTTTATCTTCTTGAAGATATAATTATATATAGGTATATAAACAAATTCAAGAATTCTTAGGGGCACTTTTCGAGATAAAAACAAAAATTCCTCCAGGCGCAAGAACAGGAAGAAGCTCAATATTAACGTGTGAAAAAGCAACAAAATTAGTGTAGAAATCAATATGATCCAATAATTTGGGGCGATAGATTCAAATTATTGTAATTGCTTATCGATAATACAAAAATATGACGTGGACATCACGTGACTTACTTGTACATCATTGGATATACATAATCAAACACGACATCTCATCATTCCACAGCTAGTCGGTTGCTATGGAAACAATACGTCATCATTCTTATGCTACAATATTCCTAAATACTGATTTCCAGGATTCTACGGCTAACAATTCTGAATTTATGCGCAAAATTCCAAGATCGTAAAGTATAGTGCCCTTTCAACTCAGTCGATCTCAATGAAAATAGGATATAAGCATCTAGACAGTACTATCATCATGACTACTGTATTCTAATATACAACGTTCAATCGTTTTGGATTTATGCGGAAAATTAAAAAATATTTCGAGTAAACTGCATTCCCGGCTTAGCCGATCACAATCATAATGCAAGGTGTACAACTAGATGCTATAAAAGTGCTTAATACGAAACCTCAATTTTGTACGACTGATTATTTTAAATTTACGAGAAAAATTCGAAAAGTCTGTAATATGGAGTGCACTTCCGGCTTAGTCGATTGAGACGAAAATAGGAGATGATCATTTGGATGCTACAGCAATTTCAAATACTGTATTCCAGTATCCTATGACTAATCATTCTAGATTTATGCGGAAAATTCAAAAAAAGTATCAGGTAAAGTGCACTTCCAGTACATACGATTGCAACCATAATGCGAGATGCACATCAAGATCCTAGATCCTATATACCAGTCTTTTAAACAAAATTTCAGCATTATACGTTTGACGAATTCTGAAATTTGCGAGTTACGCACATACACACATATATACCGACATTAAGTCAAAAATAGTCAAAATAGGTTCTGGGATGCTTAAAACGGATATATCCATCAAAATCTCGAAATGTGAATTTTGTCGGTTTCACAATATTTCCTTGTACTTTTAGACCGTCAGATAGTCGTAGATTTCAGTGCCTCATTTTGTTTTTCATGTCTTCAAGAGTTTTGATAAGTATGTCTATTTGGAGTTCAATAATGCTGAAATTAAAGCTGGACCGTGTGACCAACATAATGAAAATTAATTCCAAATTTGTACGAAATAGCATTTTCTGATCCAATTTTGTCGCTTTTGTTATGCTTACGAAATGAAATTTAGTGAAAAATAATTTGACATGTAAAATGTCATACAAAATTCAAAAATTGACAACAGATTATCATTGCCTACCTTATCATTTCAATAAAACTTATTGTTTTATACCGCATCTCTGAATGTCTGTTATACTTATAAACTGCACTTTCGGCTTGGCCGACTGATACAAAAATAGTAGTCAACTATTTTGATGCTACAACAAGTTCAAACACTAAATTTCAATATGCTATGGCTGATCATTCTAGATTTATGCAAAAAATTGAAAAAAAGTTTCAAGTAAATCGCACTTCTGGCCTGGCCGATTTTTATAAAAATAGCAGATAACCATTTTGATACAACATTAAGTTAAGTTCAATGGCTGATCATTCTAGATTTATTAGAAAAATTCGAAAAAAGTTTCTGTCCATACAGGTTGATGGTATCGCTTAGCTGACGTTTAGTAACATTTTATCATAGCCCGCGAAGCGGGTGGGTAGCAGCTAGTTTTAGAATAAATATGCCTCGCCTAGAATATCCAAAATATTCGATTGTCATGATAAAAAGTGTTTCAAATTGAATTAGCTCCAATAATTTGCACTCTATTAATGTTCAATTTAAATTTATAAACTAACTTAGATATTGAAAAAGTGTTGCAATGCTAAAAATATTGATGGCTGGTATCCGCACTCACGATTATCTAAAATATTCAATTGGAACTTGAAAATTCGAAAAAAGTTTCAAATAACGTGCACTTCCTGCTCAGCCGATTTATACCAAAATAGCAGATAACCATTCTGATACAACATCAAGTTCAAACATTGAATTTCAACATCTTACGGTTGATCATTCTGGATTTATCAGAAAAATTCGAAAAAAGTTTCAAGAAAAGTGCACTTCTGGTACAGACCAATGGAACCATTAGTGTTTCACACGAATCAAGAAATAGTATTGATCTTGTCTTGAAATCAAGACAAGACCAAGACAAGAAGTGTTTTCTATTTTCCAAGACAAGACAAGAACGCACTATCAAGAATCAAGATTTCTTGTCAAGAAATCTTGATATCTTGACAATTAATTACTCAAATCTGCATATTTATTATTCTATTATTGAAATATTGAGATCTGCTGTGGTCATTACAGTTTTTTCCTGACAATAAATTGCATGACCAGTTTCATCACTGTTTCATGAATTTAGGAGTATCATACCGAGTTTCAAAGTGACATTTGTCATTGTCAAACTGACAGTTCAAAGTGACAGCGTCATTGTAAAAGTGACAGCGTCATTTTCAAAGTGATAGCGTCATTTTCAAAATGACAGCTGTCATTTTCGAAGTGGCGGCTGTCATTGTTATGGTGACAGATGGCGGCTTACAATATAAGTATTTTTGAAAATGGAGAGTCTTTTTCAAGATTTTCAGCTTCATTTCAAATTCAAACCTATTCGGGGGAGTGAAAAGTATCGGTGACTATGATTTTCAAAACAAATATTTGATACATATCGAAAGCATAAGTCGTCAG
The DNA here is from genome assembly GCA_963989225.1 of Dromius quadrimaculatus. NCBI lineage: Eukaryota > Metazoa > Arthropoda > Insecta > Coleoptera > Carabidae > Dromius > Dromius quadrimaculatus. The sequence goes on along the minus strand of OZ022331.1, from coordinate 22,855,157 downwards.
TTTCCGGTGATTAAACCGTTTATGTAGAAGAGAAATGTATTGGTAGAATCCCCAATACTCTAAGAAAGTAGTTAATTCTCAGCTACATTGCTGTATCATATAACAATAGTAATTGCAAATACTGATTAAGACATGAAAATGACAGACTTTCCATTTATTTCTATTGATGGCAATCTTGGAAAACGTTACTACAGAGTGATCAAAAATAATTGTCCGTGCCGCTTTGCTCTGATTTTTTCTTTGCCGCCTGGTTGAGATAGTGACAGATGATAGTTCCTTTGAGAACACTATTCTAACCTAATAATTTAGTAGAATAATAATAAATTCTCAATAATTAGTCAATAATACAGCTATTTACCTCCTTTTTTGTTTATTGAATCAGATTATGGATGAATCCGTCATAAAATATGCAAAATATACGCCATTGTGTATTTGAAATGTCGGTAATGTAGTTTTCAAAATAAATAAATTTATACTAACTTTATTCCATGAAGATAGTTTTGGTCATAATGCGAACTTCTGCCTGTCACCTGTCAGACAATCATTATGTAGAATCAATTCATAACATAACTGACAGGGAGGATAAAGGGTAGACACTAACGCTAAACTGAGTGTTCAGATTGGATAAAACAATGGAGAAAGGGGATTCTCCCTAAAAGTCAAGATCAAGAAATATCAAGAATTCTTGAAACAAGACAAGAAATGGGCAAGACAAGAAATTTTTATTTTCTTGTCTTGAAAATCAAGACAATACCAGAAATGGTCTTCAAGACAAGAAATCTTGTCTTGATGAAACACTAGGAACCATAATGCGAGGTGCACAACTAGACCCTATACCAGCCTTGAAAACAAAATACGTTCAATCAGTTTTGAGATTTGCGAGGTACGCACGCACGCACATACGTACCGACATCAAGCCGAAAATAGTCAAAATGGATTCAGGGATGCTCAAAACGGATATTTCCATCAAAATCTCGATAGGTGAATTTTGTCGGTTTCACAATACTTCCTTGTATTTAGTACAAGTAAATAAAAAGGAATTTTTTTGGTTACAGCAAAAAGCACATCATCGAAATAGTTTGTTGAGTAAAATGGATTTTTGGCCTGTGATCTGTTGATAGACTTATGTATGTTGGACAACTGGGTATCAATGACGGAACTGTTATCTCCAAAAACTTCTAAAACCGCTTTTTCAAGGGGAATTTTTTATGCATACTTCATTTTCCAAAACAGACAAATTTCTCTTACTGCCAAACAGCATTAGAGTTTATAATGAGGTAACCTAGATTTTTGACTTACTAAATTTTTTTTAAATCATTAGAAAATTTTGATTGAAATGCAGATTAATAGCCAGTTGCACCGCTATTTCTTAAATTTCAAGTGTCACTTAACAGAACAATATCGTATCAAAACTCAAAAATCAAATGTGACATAAACATTGCTTTCATTACTCCGATTCGATATTTTTTGTTCAAGAGAAGCTTAAAATTTAAGCTAGAGCGGTGCAACTGGCCATCAATCTTGTAAAATAATCTTCGATTCCTTTAGTAGTACGCATGCAAACATAGAAAACACTACTTTTTACCTTCTTTATTTTCGGATTAGCAATACAGCTCAATTTTTGTGTCGGACAATATATCATTTGGTCAGAACATATACTTTCCTACATGTATGATTTTTGTTCGACAAGTGTTAATCAGTAAACCAATCTCGTAACAAAATGCTGTTTGTATTATTTGTTCCATTATATTACAATTTAATTATAGAAGAAAGTAATGCTAATAATTTATAATTAATCATAAAGTCGATGTCTTTTCCAACTATTCAATGAAAATTGAGCAGTTTCGATAATAATTCTCGCAAATAAAAAGTTTTTGGACTCATCAAAATGAAACCACACGCAAAGTTTCATAGGAGCATGAATAACTCAGATCAAACAGTTCTTCATCGGGAACTATATATATGATTTCACTATGAAATATTGACTAATTGTATAAAAATCTATTCAGGAAAATAAAGTTCTTTCATAAATAGTATTTTCCCAATACATTTGTGTCAGGGCTCATAGATACCTCAATTTTTTGTTAATTTTGGTGCTTTCTCTTTTCTTGAATGTATCTTTACTAAAAATATTTTCTGTGGATAATTGAAATGTTTTTCGTTATAGCTGAAGTACAGAATCTCAGAACTTTGGTAGCAGTTTCTTTGGCCCTAAATTGTTTAATTTTGATCATCCTAGTAACAATAGCAGCGATAAAATTCTTGCAGTGGAAAAAGAAACGTGGAGTCAATATATCATGGATAAGGAAAAAACTAACAAAGGACAAGGTATGCAAAGCATCATGTTTCATTTTTCTTCGAATTTGAAATTTATTTCCAAAATTAAATAAAAGTACTCTCCAGTATAATACCTAGAAATGCCATAACTCTGTACTAAAATTGAAAACTTCTTATTATTTTTTTCATTTTCTTCCACATCTATCAGTTGAGATATGTATTTACATCCATCACTTAAAACTAAATGATATATTTTCTGTACACAAAATTTACAGATTCTCAGAAGAATTCAATATAATCTACAATTTTTAATTAACGATTAATATTCTAATCTGGGACTCTTAAAAGATCTGATTGTATCAGTATGAATAGATAATAAATTAAGATAAGAATATGTTTTCATGAATAAAATGTCAAAATTAGGACGTACCACATACATTTCTAATCCAAGACTGTAAATGCCAAACAGAAACAGTTTAGGACAAGTTTTAGATAGAAATTAGCAATACGTCCTCATCTCGCTGCGAGTCCATGAACATTACTGAAGAGTTCCATTAATCCCAATAAGGACGAAACATGTATCTGCAGCTGCCGCTATATTTAGAACGATGTATTTTTGTGAAATACTTTGAATTTTTGATAATTTTTCAATTCTATTTCTCGGACTTCTTTCAAAGGTCACTTTATAGTGTTATGTATTTCTTCAAATTTTAATTTGTTAGACTTCTATATCTCGAATATAAACCTATTTCAAAAGTTCGATGACACGAATAAATAATTTAACTCTTTCCTAAGGCTTCGGTTTGGGAGGCTTTACTGTGCCAATAGACATTTTATTAAATGTTTCTATCATTTTCACTTATTAATAATATTTTATTACCTTTCATGTTTAGAGATCAAATTTGGATCGCACAACTGCAGTCTCTGTTACGAATTCTTCTGGAAAACCGGATCTGCGGCTGGATATGCCCGCTTTAGGTATCCAGACACCTTCTCCGAACGGAAATACCCCATCTACAGCAACCACAACTTTGAGTCGTCGTCCAACAGAAGACAACACATTAGACTACGCGTACGATAATCCTGCAATGAGTAATACTCCTAGTCCCCATATTAAGCCCCATGAAAGTTCACTTTGATTTCATTCTTTATCTAGTTTAAGTAAGTTCATTATATCGTATTCAATCATAAAAAAATATCTGGTAGATCAAGAGTTAGCAACTAACATTGAATTGCATATCAATTTCAACCCTCATTTCTTTAAAAAATGTAGTTTGAGGCTATCGTTTTTTTTTTCAATTTGAGAAATTAAAAAAGTACTTATACTTCAAGTGACATATCTCAGTCAACTTTTGTATAAAGCTTTTTTTCTTTAACGCATAGTTTTCAAGGTATTTGTAAAAAAATTGATTTTTTAAGGTTATTACATATTCCATTTTCCAAATTTTCCAGCATTACACCTGATGAAGAGATCTAGTACTTTATTATTTGAGTAACGGTCTCTGATAGTTATTATTCTATCATTATATTCAATTACTTGTACCTACTTTGATGTGTGGAAGTTTTTTTTTCCAAAGGCCGCCGGTCGGGACTGTTTGGTGAAGGGACATATTCATAGGTGAAATTATTAAAAACTGATAATAATTTTGGAATTACTTATTTTTAATTAGTGAGATACAGATAATTATTATTATTTGTATTCATCTTAAGATTTCTCCTGGGACAATAATTCCCGATTGCCTTTCACAATTATATGAAATTCACAACTTATACTGAAAATAGCCCCACAGTGTCCACCTCTTGGCGGTTTCTTTCATCCGTCCACTGGGAAGATATCAGTGAAACCATGTATTATATAGTTGCTTTATTCACAAATCACGCTCCCTCCCCGCAGCCCTGCTTGGTCGACAAGTTATGAATAATTATTTTTTTGACGATTGTCGGGACATTTGATAGCTAGTCAGGACGTCGGTACACCACTGTTCATACCGGTCATGTCCCGACTTATCGGGACGAATGGCAACCCTATTATAGAAGTACAGACAGTGAATTACTGTTGTGGAAAATAGATTTTTTCATGAAGTTAGTCTACCGAATTGAATGAAAAATGTTTTCTTGAAAAGAATGTGGTTGAAAGAGTAGAAAAAAGTCAGTTACTTCGGCTAAGATTTGGACAAGTGAAGCAATGTCTAATGAAAAGTATCTAAAATATATATATATATATATATATATATATATATATATATATATATATATATATATATATATATATATATATATATATATATATATATATATATATATATGTAGCAGAAGTTAAGGGTAAAAGATTGCGCGAACGTTCGATGTGTGGATGGGAAGCATTATGACATGAGATCAAGTTTTTGGAGACAAGGCTTGTTGAGCCACAAAAATTGTTGACTAAATGTAATAGGTAATGCTTGGTCATACTCATATCGCAAACAAAAATATTTCAACGGCCTCCAGTAGTAACTTTCGAAACAAATCAAAAACACACAATCCAGGTCGATATTTAGATTTTACTAATAAAAACAACTTAACAAATAGATTCGTGATAGATGCTGTACACGTGTACAGAGTGCTACCAAATATATCATTCACAAATATCTCACAATTTATAACACTCACATACTTATTATATTGAAAATTATTGGATAAAATAGTTGAAGCTGACTGGATTAGTAAATGTAAGTAGTGGGAATAAGGGAATAATTTTTTCATTTCTAACTCTACAATTTAGGCTACATCTTAGCTATCTTTAGAAGCGAAAAGAATTATACAGTTTAAATTTGACTTTATACATGTACCTATTTCAAAAGCTAAATGCCACATAATTGTCAGTTATCATTTGTCAAATTGCCGCAGTGAAAATAAGAGTTATATAATTGACTGAATTCTCTTGTTTTCACTACTAATTGAAAATAACCTCTGGCAGAACAAATAATAATATTTAAACAAGATAAGTGTCGGCCCATGATATAGTTATTCAGCATTTTTTCGAACGTGACGTCGCAGCAGGCTAACTTCCTCTTTACCTATGTAATATTTTGTTCCACTTCTTTGATACCTCTCCCTCTCTACGTGTAACGTGATGTATAAAAGACCCCAAAGTCACAAACTTAGGTATTATTACAAACCTCAAAACAGAAAGGGTCATTAGTAGAGATATACTAACTAACTACTAATTTTCTGTTTATATGTGAGATTATATTTGTTTATTATTCTAGGTTTAGATGAAATTTATTCAGATATTTATTTCGTAATATTTTAATATGTCTTCCATTATCGCTACTTTTTAAAGCGTATTTAGAAATAATACATAGCATAGAAAAGTATGTATCTCCGATTTTATAATTATTATGAAAGCTCTTCCAAAGCATAGCCAGGAAAATATATTGGAGGCTATTTTTAGCTTGAAAATATCAATTACTACTTTCCATTACACAGTATATATAACGCAATCAGTTCTCGTAAGGAATAATAATGTACTTATCAGAATGAAGAATTTTTGTCAAGGGCATTTTTAGAAATTAGAAAGACTAATTACAAATATAAATTAATTTCTTAACTTTTCGATATATTCGGATCAAACATGGTTCTAATTGGATTTTTAACAAAATTGGTCCATTCGAATATCAGTTATAAAATAAAAATTTATTGTATCCATGCTGTCTCAATTTGTATTTGTAAAATAAGTACAGTATGTTACCCTTTCTATAAACTCTCTGGACACGTGTTACTCTAAAGTGCTTTGCTCGTGACTGAAGAGATATTCGTAAAACATATTACATAATACAATATTTTCTCAAGTTTTCTCGGAACAGGTAATAAATCAAACTTTTGAAAATTCAACATTCAGCTTTGTATTGCACAACTCGATTATAATTAAATTTTGAGTAAAATTGGTCCAATAGTACTTTAGTAATTAATTGGAAATAATAATAATTGTAACCAATTTTCTTAATGAAATCCATCACGGCATGTTGAACTTAGTTTTATTGTTTATTGAATATAAGTATCTCACTTATTCATTTTGTTTTGAAAAAACATTCGGATGAAAAACAGGCGATCAAATCCTAGTAATCACTTCCTGGCTAAAACTGGGACTACAAAAGTTCTAGAAGAATATATCTCCAATTTAGAGTTTGCATGAATTCTATTTTTCTAGAGTAAGAAAAAGGTTCGATTGTGGTGGCTTGAAGAAAATTCAAGTATTCATCTTGAATATAGTTTGCCCCCGTTGAATTTATTTGTGTTTTTTTGGTTCAATGAGTTTCCGGTTTACTGAAGTTTTATGAGAAATTAAGCTGTATACTATTCAAATAGAAGTATATTTGTTCAATATTTAAAGAATTGATAAAAGTATACAGTTATAATTGCTATTCATTATTAAATGTTCTTTGATGGGATATTACCTTATGAGATCGTTTGGATTATTGGAGGTATTCAATTTAAATTATAAAATCGGATTAAATAGAAAAGTTATGCATTCCATACACAACATTCCAATATAGTGATAAGTATTAGCAATTAAAAACCAATACTAACTTATTTTATGATGTAAAATAGTTTAGTGTTGTACTTAAATGATTTTGTTGTAGTATTAATATGCTCTTCAACATGCAGCTATGCAATATAGTAATAAATAATATTTAAGTATACATATATATTTTTTAAATTTGTATTATATTAATAAGTGTGTAAGTAAAATACTTACACAAGAAGCCTATCATAAATCCGTCCAAGAATTTGTAAATTTAGTATTATTTCAAATAGAATTAGTAATATCAATGTATGAATTATGAATGTAGTTTGTATGTATATGTGATATCAATATATTTGTAAATTTGAATTCAAAAGATACTACAGTATATATCGAAACTAGAGCATTATTTAATTCCGAAGCACCGTCAGTTTTTATTTGTTTTTTTAATTAATAGTACGTTGTGCAACAAGTGCAGCAAGTTGTCGATTGTTCACGAGAACGAAGTTTAACGCATGAACAAAGTGAGTGCGTTCATTAGCTTAAATGGGCAATTGACAACACCGCACGAGTTGCAGATACATACTATTTTTTATTGCGAATGCGGGATAAATACTAATTTGTGCTAGTTTTTCCAAGTGGTAAATGGTAAATTTCAACATCCTACGGTCGATCATTCTGGATTTATCAGAAAAATTCAAAAAAAGTTTCAAGTAAAGTGCACTTCCGGTACAGACGATTGAAACCATGATGCAAGGTGCTCAACTAGACCCTATACCAGTCTTGAATACAAAATTGCAACATTATACGTTCAACCAGTTTTGAGATTTGCGAGTTACGCACGCACGTACGAACGTATCGACATCAAGTTAAAAATAGTCAAAATGTATTCAGGGATGCTCAAAACGGATATTTCCATTAAAATCTCGATAGGTGATTTTTTTCTGTTTGATAACACTTCTTTGTATTTAGTACAAGTAAGTAAAAACGTTCTTATCTGAAGTTCCTTGATACCTCAAAGACAAGTTCATATTAGTTTGTACTACGTAAAATCTAAATTTGAACGCAAAAAAATTTTAGTTTCTTAAGGAAAATTAATGAAAACTCCGCAAAATTGATAAATATTCATTTGATTAATTAAAAAATTGAGATCGGAAAAAATTTATGGGTAAACATTTTAGTATTTAGTGTAAAAAACACATTCCAAAATTTTTTATAAAAATCCGTTCAGTGAATCCGGATTCCGAGGTTTAAACCTTGGAGCACTCCACTAGAGAAGAAGTTAGTGATTCATATGTGTTGTATAATATGCTTTTTCCACGATAATATTATTCATATACTTGATGTGAATCAATGATAACTGAATCTTGAATATATGTATCTCGAAAATTTCACTTATGATACATAAGTACAGTTTATCAATAATATTATTTTACTACAAGGAAAGTAAACAATTGTCACGCATATTTTTCTATGGCTTTACGTAAGATCAATAATCATATCATTTCTAACATATTTCAGGGAGTTACACAATACGTAAGTTATTTAAACAGCCCGACCATCACTTGTTATCACAGTTTATGTTATTATCTACGCGAGATAAGTTCTATAGTGTTTTGATATATTTCAGCAGAGTCAAGGGTGAGTTGAATCAGAAGGTTGAGGTGTGAGTTTAATTGCTAGGTGTGTGAGTATGCAGTGTGTTGATTGAGAGAGCGTTTGAGAGTGAGCATTGATGATATAGTTATGTGCCTTTATTTGTGTCTACGTCAAGCCTATGTGATTGTGATTATGCCTGTGATATCCCTTGTGCTGTTGTTGTGAGGTCGTGGCTCTGAGTGGAGAGCGTAAGCCAAGAGAGCGACATATATGTGTGCACAATTGCTAGCCTTGTGCAAGTGTTCGCTGGGTCACTATACGGTAGGGGCAGTGGGTTTTACCTTGGCTTTTCGAACGCCTCATAAGTCCTTTGTAAAGCCGGTGTGAGGTGACAGCAGCTAGGGTACTCAGGGCAGACGTGACTGAGTTACTCTCGACTCCCAGACGGACGAGCCAGTGGGGCTGACGTCGTCTTGAGGACTCGGGGTTGAGCACAAGCTAGACGTAGTGTTGTTGCTCCCGGCAGAGGTTGAGCGGGTCGACAGTTTGGCGCTCCCAGTGTGGTTTGAGCAGGTCGACTGGTCGGCCGTGTTCCCTGATAGTACTGTTCATGTGTTTTCGCACTTTGTGCGTTTTCTCTCTATGTGTATACCAGAGAGTGTGATTTGATGTTGATGTATTTGAGTATATAAGCTGCGTTGTGTTGTTGGTGGTTATGATTGTATAACGTGTGTGTGGATGTGATTCCTCACTAAGCCAGTCGTTTGCTTATGTTGTATTTTATTTCCAGAACTCATGAGATCTACACTCTGAGACCGGCGGCCGCTGAACATCAATTATTCATGCATATTGTTTTATTGTAATATTTCATTGGGCTGTAATACAAGTGTTATATTGAATTATGTTTTGATTAATTCATCCTTTTATAATACAATCAATTCATAACTACGATTTATGATCACCTACACTGATTTATTAATATTAATTGTTTTTATCATACAGAAATCATACTGCCACAAATGTGAAATATTTTAAGTAATTAGTTCACATGAATATTTATTTATTATTGTTCAATTGTCGGACGTAATTGACAGCCTACGGATACTAGATGTTCGATGGTTGCCAGGCATCAATTGTTAGACAATTGTCGGTTCAGATGTATAAGAGCGTGAGCTAGGAGAGGAATTAATTCAGTTATTCAGTACGAGTAACTGTGAGCGATTTTGTGAACATACGAGTTTGTAAAATAATAATTTACACTATAACCTGTTTCAATAAATTACTCACAATAAAATTTGTGACAATACTTTTATCTATAATTACAATTCATGATCAAATTTTGACAATTTGTGATATAAAAACCTGAAATTATATTATTAATGACACTGGTGTGAGAAAGATTTTTTTACGGCCTTCAACTTCCATATTTTAATAATTATTATTGAGCACACAGCAAGAAAGCTCAGAGCAGAAGTTAAATTGTACGATGCGAAATTCCATCTATGGGGGGTAGAGATAAAAAGGACCATCTTATATGGAGGTAAAATTAAAAAAATGGCCATCTGAAAGCGTAAAATAACAGTTCAAAAATTGTCCAGAGTGGCGCTAGTATAGGAATAGTGCTGAATTTGAACTTATGAATTTTTTATGAAGTGAAGTGTGCTGAGTGGAAATATTAAATATTTATGGCGACTAGAGTAGTCAAGATATTCACAGTAAATAAAATTCCAATCACTTACGTAGTCAAACATTATTTGGTAAATATAACCTTTCTTTAAAATTGACACTCTTCCTACGGTAGCGCTATCTTAATTTAACTCTTTTCGGCGGACACTTTTCATACACGCAGATGGTTCTCCTTATCTCTACCCTCCATGATTCCATCGTTTAGAAAAAAAATGGACATCCAATTATGGGAAAAAGTGGTACAACACAAAGTTATATTTTTTCAAATAAGGTGCTATATATTTTTTAGGCTTATTCGATAGAATATTTTTTTCTAAATTCAACCATGTTTTCGTTTTTATTTTCATAGTTTTTTTCTAGTTTTCAGTAGGCTATGAACAATTGAGCTACATAAATACATTAAATTATTTGTTAATTGTTATGATCTAGTTGATGATGAATAAAATTGACAGATAACAGCTTTTGTTTTTCATAGCCTACTGAAAAATAGCTATGAAAATGAAGTTTATTCAAATTTCAATCGTACTTTTCCCAATATTTTTATCATGTAAAGCCGCGTATACATCTAGCGAACGACGGCGAAAGAAGGATTGGCGAGTCTGATTAGGCTCGCAACGCCAAGTGAAAATATCAGGAACTAACGGAGCTGTGATTCAGTGTGTTTGGCCGTAAGGTGTAATATTAATAGAATTATCAATAATCACAAATTCTACTTTTATTTCCATAATTTTTTTGATGTATATATATTATAAAGCATAGAAATTTTATAAGTTGATTTAATTTTATATGATATAGTTTAAATATCCGGAATTTTAAACTTTATATATTCAACTTTATATTTCATATATTCAAATGCAGATCAGCAGATCACAATTCTAGATGTGTATGCGAAGGAGAAGTAGTCTAGATGCCAGACATATATTATTATGCAGTATTTTGAATAAGAATATAACAGATGAAATTAATATTCACGCACTTTGGCGTCAGCATCGCCAGTAGCGGAATATCGGCACATTATACAGGGGATGCTAAAAAGAAATGAAATGAATAACTTGAAAGTTACAAATACTTATAACATGTTCTTGCAAAGCTGGAAAAAGCGGCCGTTCCAAACATATTTCGGCTGTACTTTTATTATATACCAGGTGCTTTATTAATCTTATTCAGCTGCATGCAGAAATAATCGGCTATTATTTTGTTTTGTATCGAGTGCTTAATTTGTCACTTGGTTATAAACGAAAGTAAGAGCCTGCAGGATGACTACAAAAAAATTGAGTAGGTATATTTTGAAATGAATTACTCAACCTAATTATCATTAGAATCCGTTTGAGTGATTTTTTTTTATAATCCAAAACATATTTTAATGAGGTTGTTAAAAAAATTATCTTTATTTTGGGAATGACTGAAAATTTGAATTTAAAACCATTTTATGTAGATCGTATCTTTTAAATTTAAACCAATAATCTTGTTCGCTTTCACAGAAAACTTATTTATCTTAAAGACAAATTATAATTACAATCTTTTTTGACAGATAAGAACATTATATAGTAAATAATTCAATTGTTTCAATCATTCCAATAATACAGTAAAATCAAGAATTAGTGCGAATAGATGAATTAGTGATAATTATTTTATTTCAACACCTTTATGCTACTTAATTTTCGTAACTAATAAATCCCTAAATCTTTTGAATTTGTTTGCCAGAAGCGGTTTCGTAAGTAAATCCGCCACATGTTTTTCGGTAGAGCAATGATTAATTTTAAAACAGCAGTGGCGTAAATAGGGTCCGCAAAACCCCGCAATGCGGGGGGGCCGCACAGTTAAGGAGGCACAACACAATTTTCCACGAAACTATAATATACCTACCATTTGGATATGAATAGAATATCTCTCAATCAAGTTACATTTTAGTCCTAATTATTGCGATTGTTGTACCCAAATAATAATATATTTAGTTTATTACTGCTGCCAATTATACCTAATTTGGAAAAATATTCGGCCATCTATTGTCAATTGTCGTTGCCGATGCTTCATATATGCTAATCACTTCGTTTGAATTTGTATTTGTATGTAGATACCTTATAACATAATTTATCATCCGAAATTAATTCTGCGTCGATAATATTACAAAAAAAGAATACAGCAATAGATGAAGCAGTAACTGTGTTAGAGATAGTAAGAACTGAATTAAATATAGTGAAATAGAATCCGAATCTGAAAGTATTTGCAAAAAATGGGAAATAATACCTGAGTTTAAAGGTACAAGAAAATCAAAAAGAAAACGGCTACGATTTTGTTCATGCCAAAAATAAATTTGAAGTTATTGTTTTTTATAGAACAGTTGACATAGTCAATTCACAGATTCAAAATAGATCTGAAGGAATGTTACATATTGCAAATCTTTTTTGAATTTTTAAGGTCAAAAACATTGCTAACATTATCAGCAAAAGAACTTTAAATGTCGACAATAGAATTACAAAAACATTATAGCGATGATTTATCAGAAAATTTTTCGATGCAATTAATTAACGCAGTATATTTTAAAAAAAACGACATTAATGCCAATACAACTATAAGGAGATGACAGATATTATTTTAATCAAATATTCATTTGTCGAAAGTGATTTATGTGAGGTTTGCACTGCTTTATTACTATTTTTAAGCATTCCTGTCACTGTGGCTACAGCAGAATAGTATATTCTACAATAAGTATTGGAATGGCCTATATTCTGAACGAGCGAAAAGTTTGTAATCTTAGCCAAAGGCAAGGATTACAGTTCGCGAGTGTGGAATACGCCATTCCAAACATGTTGTAGACTATACTTTCTCTAACAAGGTTTTGGAAACTCAACAATATTCCAGAAGGAACTTAAAAAATTATTTAATGTCAAATGCAAAATCAGAAATAAATACTTGAATTGTTAGGCAGTTACCGTGGTAGTATCCAAACTAATAGCTTTTGATTCGTCGAAATGTTTCTGAATGGCATACGAAATCATTCTAAGACCTGGTTGTACAATCTAAGCTTATCTACAGCTTAGTTAAACCGAGCTCATTTACTATGGTTACAATTGCTGAAATAATTGTAACCATAGAAATTAAACTTGGTTTAACTGATTTATGGGTAAGCTCAGATTGTACAAGCGACATTTTGGAATGTCATTGGTTCCAACATAATTTTCGGTTATGGAATATGTAAATTCTTAAACAGTGTTAGAGAAAGATCTTTCAACAAATTAAAAATAATTGAATCCTATCTTAGAAACGGCATGGATCAAGATAGATTAGGTAATCTCGCTCTTTTGACAAAAGAACATCATGCAGCAGAAAATTTGAATTTAAAAACTCTTATAATAGATTTTGCACATAAAAAAGCCCGAAGAACTGATATTTAATTCAATTTTATATAAAATATGTGAAATATAATTTTTTTTGTTACTTTTTTATCTTTAAGAATTATAAAAACTATTGCATTTATGATTGTTTTCGTGCACCTAATCATTAAATTTTCAAAAGTTTATTGGGGCCTACATTTTGTTTTGCGGGGGGGCCACCAAATCCTAGTTACGCCACTGTAAAACAGCCCTCTAAATATTTTTCATGAAGAAAATGGAAATGAACGTCAATATGTTTTGACCGTTCGTTACATATTCCGTTTTTTATTAAATGGATTGTGCTTTTATTGTCAATATCTATTGTTGTCGCAACTTCTTTGCCGGTTATTTCGTAAATTAGATGTTTAAGGTAGATTAGTTCTTTTACAGTTTCTGCTGCAGAAATGAACTCCGCTTTAGTCGATGGTAACGCCACGATAGGCTGTCTTCTAGAATACCAAGAGATCGGAGAGCCGTTGAAGTATATCACAAATCCAGTCGTGCTTCGGCGCGATTCCAAATCACTAACAAAATCACTACCTGTAAACATCTTCAATTCATCAAGGCTTCCGTTTTTCTCGTAATTTATTTCATAGTTCATTGTTCCTTTGATGTATCGCATCGTTCTTTTTATATTAACGACGTCTTGTTTATTAAGTTTATCACCTTTCCTTGCTTCAAACCCCACAGCATACCCTATGTCCGGTCTGGTTTTTGCACTTAGGTAAAGAAGACTTCCTACAGCTTCTTTGTATGGAAAACCCTTTTCTTTGACCAGGAAAGTGGTGATTTCTTCAGCCCGTATAAACTTTTATCCAGTCGGCACAGCTTCCCTTTCTCTTTTTCAAATCCCTCTGGTATGTACATGATTATACCACGTTCGAGTTTGCCGTTAAAAAATGCTGTTTTTATATGAAACGTTTTTATACAGTATTCTCTTCCTGCCGCGATGGCACGTAATGTACATAATGAATTCATATTCACTACAGGACTCTAGGCTTCCGGCACGTCTTCTGCAAGTTGTTCAAACCCTCGAACCACAAGACGCGCTTTATATGTCCCATCTTCCTTGACTTTCAGTACCCACTTGGTGCTTAGGATTTTACTACCATTTACATCTTTCTTGTCAACAAGTGTCCATGATTTATTTTCTCTCAGAGAGTCCTTCTCATCTTGTATGGCCTTCAACCATTTCGCCCTATCAGCACTTGACACTGCTTCAGCGTAGCTTAGCATAACAGAGTCATCAGAACTGACATCATTCATTTCGTAATCAGCGAATCTCTCGGGTATACGAATTTGTCGTCTTGGACGAGTATTTTGCACTTGATCATTTTCATCTTCTTCATCAGATGAGTCTTGATCTGCAGATGCACTTGAGTAGTCAGCTTCGTTTCCTTCTTCATTTTCATTCTGCGAATTTTTCTTCATTTTTGGCATTATTTTCTTCAGTTGTGCCAGTTGAATTTTCTTTTTCTTTCATAAACTTGACATGTATTTTTAACAAGTTTGGCCTAACTTTCGTCCATAGTTCAATGGGAGTTACATCAAGAAGAACTGTCGGGCTTCGATTCGTCAAATAACACGCAGTCAGCAACGCTTCACCCCATATTTGTTTGGGCACCTTCGAATCAAATAGCAACGCTCGCATCTTCTCGCACAAAGTTCGGTTCATACGTTCAGCCTTTGAATTCAATTGAGGACTGTAAGGAGAAGATATATCCAATTTTATTCCTTTTTTCTTCATCCAATCATAAACAGGCAGGCTTGTATTCCGTTCCACTATCGCATTTCATTGTGACAATTTTCAAATTTTTCTCAACTTCCACTTTCTCTATGTAAATTTTAAGAATTTCAGCTACTTCGGATGTCTTTTCCACGAGGTAAACTTCTACGTAATGCGTAAAACTATAGCACTAGATAAAGCACAGCAGACTCGTCCGCCATTTTGGAGCCCACTGTCAGTTGTTTTCCGTTTACCTATGTATGAACTTTAATATAATTTAGTAAAATAATTTCAAATGACGGGCTGTTATGGGCCCAGTTGTATTATTCATTCAAGATATGGGTTCTGATTCTACAGATGAGTAATTTTTATTTCTCAATACATCATTTGAATGTGAAGAAATATATTCCGAGTTACTTAAGCTCAATTTAAATTTCGAGTTTAACTGTTCGATTGTAAGAGGCTGGCTGCATTATTCAGAGTAAATGTCAGCATTATTGCAAAAATCTTTGTCCTTCAGTACTATTCTTAATGATTTGCTACTAAATTGTCATAATTTCCCGAAGTTTTGCAATATTGCAAACTATTTGTTAGAGCACTACACTGTTGTGAGAGGTTTGGGAATTAAGAATTTTAAAATTTCAAACAAAAATGAAACCACCAGCTACAATTCCAAATGAGCTAACAAAAAAAATACAAGAAGCTAGTAATTGTGTTTCATTCGATTTGAACTGTTTTTAAAATTTTTATTGTATCTTTTATAAGATAGAAGTCATTCGAGTTGGCTCGTCTAGCTGCAATACACCTGTATATACATTTTTTTTTAAATTATCTCTGACTATAGAATTTTCTGTTAAAGAAGATACAAGGAAAGATTAATATTTTTTCTAATTTTTGGGAACGTTCATTTACATTCTAAATTTGCACTTATCTTCAAATTGCGTAACTTTAGAGGTCATTGAATTTTCTAGAAAAGTTTAGTTGGCGGGAGAATCAAAGATTTTCTTTAACTCATTTCTCATTTGAATTGTATCTGTACTACTCCAAATAACAGTATAAATTTATAATAAACTTCATTTCATATATACAATAAACCCAATATAATAATTTCTTTGTGAAATAAATTTTTTATTTTATATTTTCGTCGGACTTTGGACCCATTCAATAAAACTCACCATGCGACAAATATATATAGCTTTCTCTCTCGAGAACTTCCAGAAACCGCGTGGTGTGTTCTGAGCCGGCTCAATTTTGTGAATATTCAGGAAATAATACAAGGTATAGTAATGAATTTTATATTTATTATTTGCTTGATTGGTAATATATAATCAAAGTCATATAATTCTAATGAAATAAAAAGATTTTATCAATATTCATTGAAATATGTAATCCTCCATTAATTTATGCAATGTTGTATCGTTATCATTGCTACATTACTAGATGGATGCATTTATTTTATATAAAAAAATGATTAATTCATGTTAAAATCTTCGACAGTGCCTGATTCATTGAAATTATCGAGGTTTTGTAATTTTCAGGTTAGGTCTTAGTAATCGCATGATCATACTATTTGTTTTATTCTATTATGAAATAATTTTTCCTACCATTATCTACGCATTTAGGTTCTTTTGCAAATTGCATGATGATTAATCTCTGTAGAATATTGTCAAACTCAATAAATTATTATTACATAAACTCCACTTATTATATAATGCATCTAGGAGACACTGATAATCCATATAAATAAATTCAGTTGTTTATAATTCATCTATAAGTCTGATTTGAGTATTCACTTGCATTATTTAAGATGCATCGTTTACCCTCTGCACTTCGCAATGTTGCTCTTCACCGAGCCAATCAATTACAAACCGTACACAGATGGTACGCTAAAGATGTGAGATTTGGACCTGAAGTACGAGCTCTTATGTTGCAAGGTGTAGATGTCTTGGCTGATGCAGTAGCTGTCACAATGGGTCCTAAGGTACAAAATGAGTTTTTTCTTTAAATTTATTATCTGTACTAAACTAAAAATCATTTCCACAGGGTCGCAATGTTATCATTGAACAGTCTTGGGGATCCCCTAAAATTACAAAAGATGGGGTGACTGTAGCCAAAGGAATTGAATTGAAAGATAAATTCCAAAATATTGGTGCACGTTTGGTACAAGATGTAGCTAATAACACAAATGAAGAAGCCGGTGATGGTACCACTACTGCCACTGTTCTGGCTAGATCCATAGCAAAGGAAGGTTTTGAAACACTGGGAAAAGGTGCCAATCCCGTTGAAATTAGAAAAGGTAATTACTTTTTTGGTAAATAATTATTGAAAACTAGAGCTTGATAGAAACATTAAAATTTTAAATATGTTATAAAATATAACAGGTACAATCGAGTTGCGTATATACATAGGTAAGGCAAGAGTTAAGAATGAAAATAATCGATACACTTCTGGAATGTTTGTTTTCGGATGCTCTTTCTATTTAGAAAGCTCGAAACTAGCGTATGTAACAGATTTTAATTCAAGAGAATTTTGACTGCCTTCTACTGTGTATAGCAGTAGTTTGTCTCAATATCAGATGAATACTTCATGACATTTATAACTGCTTTTTGAATAATTTAGACAGATTGTTATTTTGAATTGATTGTATACTATATACATCAAGGGCGGTTTTACACACAGCCGAGGGCTTATCAAATAACCAAGAGGCGAAGCCTCGAGGATCAGATGTAGCACAAGGTTATGATAAAATTTTCACTGAAGTACGTATTGAAATATAGAACAAAAACCACTGTTTATGATTGCACTAGTCAGTTAGGTGCGAATCACCGCCGGTTGAAAACAAAAACCAGTGTTTGTTCATGACTACTAGCTGTTTAATCAATATTGAGTATGATACGTCGAGCTTACAGCGGGCAAAACCCGCCCGTTTGTTAGGTGCAAAGCACCGTGGGTCGAAGACAAAAACCACTACTTTATTACCACTGACATACAGAGCAGTAGTGGGGGTAATTTCGCCACAGTGGATATTCGACGGTGTGAACTTCCGCCGCAGCGAACATTCGTCGGCATGTCTATTCGACGGTGCGGTACGCACTCGTTCCAAACTTTGAATATAAGTGTAAACGAAAGTTTTTTCATTTACACAAAAATCAGTTGTACCCAAATACCACTACAGTATTCATCATGTACCCAAATGACACGTTAATTTTTATGGTTTACCGAAATGCCACGATTTCTGAAATGTACCGAAATGTCGCCAGGTACCCATCTGCCACGTAGTCATTGATCTAAATTTTAATCAATATGATGTTTCATCTTTTATCATACTGTTTACTTTTATCGGCTTTTCGAGATAAATCACATGAAATCAAAGCAATTATCAGTTAAAATGGTAAAATAATACCGTTAAAATTTATCTGCATTGCTGGGCTCAGTAAAAGATGTAAATATATCACTGCAGTCTTGTTATTTTGTATTCGATCATATGCAAGTTCTAACCTAAAATGTTTACTTTATTATTCAAATCTGATTTATTTTCTTTTAACTGCGTTTTATAAAATATCCATTTATATAAAATAAATTTTCTATTCATTACAAATATAAAAAATACAGAATATTCATAAACATAATTTATATTTAATATATCAAAATATAGATATATGTATATGCTATTATTGATTCATCTGATAAAATGTAATCACTTTATGCAAAATGCAAGGAGTAAACTTGCATGTATTTTGTTGCCATCTTTCCTATTTTTAAAACATTCTCCCACATTTTCCTGCTGTCTACTTTTTTATATTCACCCAAAGAATTTTAAATTTTCACAAAGCATTGATTATATTTGGAGCAATGATGAAAACGAACGCCTAGGTTATTACAGCATTTATTATTACATCCGTAAACCTGGCTCAAACATCTTTTAAAATATCAGACTCCATACTAATTTACTTTGGTTTATGCCCGGTATAATGGGCAGAGTATTTTACTTTCAGAGTAAATAAAATTTACTCTGTTAGATGACAGTCGATCATTTGACAGCAATGATTTTGTTTTCATAAGGAAGCTCAAACGGATTTGAATTTGTTAAATAAAATAAATTTACTTTAGGAGTAAATTTACTTGGTCTTTTATAAAACCGGCCATTAATGTAATAATAATTTTTTTAAGTTGTAGATCAAAAATTAACAACTTTTCTTTATATCAGTTATATTATGGATATGACAGCTGACCCGAGTGTGTTAGTTATCATCAGAGTTACCATTGTGACCACCAGTTAGCGCAATTCAGTGTTACCACATGACAAAGACGGAAAATCTTCCATACGCAACAAAAATTTCTTCAAAATTCTTTAAAATCACTGATTTATATATTTATGGATAGCGGATAATTATGAAAAAAAATTAAAATATGGACCTAGCCTGCGCAGCGATACTGAACGAAATACTGCACGCGTCAAGTGACGCAGTCATGTTTATGCTTTTAATTCAATTACGAGAATTTGATTATTTAAAACAGTACCGTTATTTTTCAAAACAGAAAATTAATAGTATATTATGCTCCAAGGACCGAACGACTGTCATTTTTGTCCAGGATGAATTTGGTTGCACTCGGCGACGACGAGGGCAAAGCCCAAGGCTTAGCTTCGTGCAACCAAATTCGTTCGTGACAATAATGACAGTCGTTCAGTATCCGTGTTGCATACGATACTTTTTGTAACAAGTGCACCGAATTACCCCCATTACTAAGCTTTTCAAATAAATTTGGATGTATTGAACCTATCTTATCGATTTGACAAACAGATTTTTGCAAATGCAATCACATTACAGTAAACTAATACAATGAAACATAACTTACATGATTTATTTTATTGATTGATATTTTTCACATTCTCTGTGCTATCCCGTTCACAATAAATGCACATACTATAACGAACACATTCTATAATACAAACTTTCAGATATCAGTTTGACATAAATATCAATGAGATAAAAAAATCCAACGACATCCATGATCTACAATTTCATTTTTACCCAGCGGACAAAAATATCCATTAATTCCCAGTTAACAGAGAATTAATGGATAATAATGTCGCTGGATAAAAATGAAAATTGTAGATCATGGATGCTGTTGGATTTTTTTATTTCATTGATATATGTGAAATTGATATTTGAAAGAAATTTGTATTATAGAATGTGTTCGTTATAGTGAGTGCATTTATTGTGAACAGTATAGAAAATGTGAAAAATATCAATCAATTAAATAAGTCACGTAAGTTATGTTTCATTGTATTAGTTTACTGTAATGTGATTGCATTTGCAAAAATCTGTTTGTCAAATCGATAAGATAGGTTCAATACATCCAAATTCATTTAAAAAGCTTAGTAATGGGGGTACTTCGGTGCACTTGTTACAAAAATTATCGTATGCAACACGGACACTGAACGACTGTCATTATTGTCACGGACAAATTTGGCTGCACGAAGCTACGCCTTGGGCTTTGACCTCGTCTTCGCCTTGTGCTTCGCCTTCGCCTCGTACTTCGCCCTCGTCTTCACCGAATGCAGCCAAATTTATCCTGGGCAAAAATGACAGTCGTTCGGTCCTTGTAGCATAATATACTATTATGAGTGATTTAATGATAAATAATATTATCATACGGATATGATATAATATGGGCTTATACTTGTCGAAAAGCCAAGTCGAAAGGAAAGAAAAGCTCTGCGGCCACGAATGTCTATGACGGCGCCAAGTATCTATTAAGGCGGCGGATTCGCAAGTAGATGATGAAATTCGACATTGTCACTATGTATCAACATCAGTTTTGTGCAATTCGATTTCCGTATCGACGACGCAGACACATCCGCTTTTTTTCATAATTATAATTGACGGTACTAGGAGCATTGTGTCAAGATGTGTTTTAACGCAGTTAGAATTTTCCCAAATACTTTAGAAAATAATCTTCAGATACAAATTACAGATAACACATATGTCCATAAAATTTATTTGAATATTATCCATTAAAATAGCTTGAAATATTTATATTACCTTAAAACTCTTCTTAAAATACCACTGCTAGTATAGCCTAAAACAGAACTTGTGGTACCAGCCAATGTTTTTAGTATACAATAGTCAATAACAATAATTTTATTTTTTAGGCGATCATGACAAAAAAGATGTTTTTATGGCTTCTTTTGCGGTCGTGAAGTTTCACTTTTTGGGACTGATCTGTCAAATTTTACTTTTTGGGACTGATCTGTCAAATATTACTTTTTGGGACTGATCTGTCAAAAAATATTTCATAAACACTTTATATTTACCTATATCGGCAGCTTGATGAACTCTTTAAGAAACAGTTTTCGCTTAAATGGTACATATATTCTTCCGTCAACCTCTGTAGTTCTTGCAATTCAAAAAATAAATACGCATTTTTTTGTTAAATGTCAACTTGATAGAAGACCATAAAATAAAACAATTTCAACGGCAACTAAGATTTACAATTGCAATGTTTTAGAAATAAATAGATAAAATGATGTGATTTTGAATTATTTCGTAATGATCACCTAAAAAACGTTGTGTGCACCTCGGCCTACAGTTCTTTTTTGGTCTCAC
Organism: Dromius quadrimaculatus; assembly: GCA_963989225.1. Taxonomy (NCBI): domain Eukaryota; kingdom Metazoa; phylum Arthropoda; class Insecta; order Coleoptera; family Carabidae; genus Dromius; species Dromius quadrimaculatus. The sequence goes on along the minus strand of OZ022331.1, from coordinate 22,833,380 downwards.
CTGAAACAACAGATTCGACCAAAAAAGATAACCTTTACGGCCTTGATACACAAATAACTATTATGATTATTAATTTTTTTATTTTTGTTTTGGTAGGTATTATGATGGCAGTAGAAGGAATCACAAACGACCTGAAGACATTATCAAAACCAGTTACTACGCCAGAAGAAGTTTGCCAAGTTGCCACAATTTCTGCTAATGGTGATACTTCCATCGGCAATTTAATTTCTGATGCTATGAAACGCGTAGGCAAAGAAGGCGTCATTACTGTTAAAGATGGAAAAACTTTGAATGATGAATTAGAAATTATTGAAGGCATGAAGTTTGATCGTGGATATATTTCACCCTATTTCATCAACACCACTAAGGGAGCGAAAGTTGAATACCAAGATGCCTTGCTACTCTTCTGTGAAAAGAAAATTTCGTCTGTTCAAACTATCGTACCTGCTCTTGAGCTTGCCAACGCACAACGAAAACCATTAGTTATCATTGCAGAAGATATTGACGGAGAAGCTCTTAGCACTTTAGTTGTTAACCGTCTGCGTATTGGCCTCCAAGTCGCCGCAGTCAAAGCTCCAGGATTCGGTGATAACCGCAAAGCTACCATGCAAGATATGGCAATCGCCACCGGTGGAATTGTTTTTGGTGATGATGCTAATCTTGTTAAAATCGAGGATGTCCAGCTTAGCGATTTAGGTCAAATCGGCGAAATTGTCATCACCAAGGATGATACTTTAATGCTGAAGGGTAAAGGAAAAAAAGTCGACATTGACAGACGTGCAGATCAAATCCGTGATCAGATTGAACAAACTACTTCTGAATATGAGAAGGAAAAATTGCAAGAACGTCTTGCCCGTCTGGCGTCAGGCGTAGCTGTTCTTAAAGTCGGTGGATCCAGCGAAGTTGAGGTCAATGAAAAGAAAGATCGGGTTACCGATGCCTTGAATGCTACTCGTGCTGCTGTTGAAGAAGGTATTGTTCCCGGTGGTGGCACTGCTCTCCTCCGTTGCATTCCTGGACTTGACAATCTGAAACCAATCAACAATGACCAAAAGATTGGTATTGAAATTGTTCGCAAAGCCCTTAGAGTTCCTTGTATGACTATTGCCAAAAATGCCGGTGTTGACGGATCCGTTGTTGTTGCAAAAATTGAGGAACAGTCTGGAGACTATGGTTATGATGCAATGAAAAATGAATATGTCCAGATGTTCGAAAAGGGTATCATTGATCCTACAAAGGTAAATTTTATTGTCAATTTTGCTTAATATCTAAAGCTTAACTTGCTTACTTGTACAAAGTGGTGACTGACTCTCGGGCATAGGATCATAGTTTTTAATTTTCTTTCTTAATAACTAGAAAATTGAGCATTAAATGCACCCAATATAATTATAGTTGTAATTCAAATAGCAAACTTTGGATCATCTTTGGTTATTATTTTTTTTTTTTCTTTCACAATTTCGACAGCAACTATAAGGTATTAAAATAATGATACAAAAAGTAATTTAAATTGTTATGTATACATTATATTCGCCATAGAAAACTATGAATTAGGGTACACGTGGAGAATACATTACAAGAAAAATATTTAATCAACTCGAGAAAAATGGAACATTTTTGTTATGTTTTGTGCATACAATTAAAACTTGGATTACGGTGATCTTAGTGATCTGAGTCTAGAGTATGCTAGACTAAATATTTCCATTAATATGAAAGTAGCTACAGAGATTAGGCTATTTTTATGTTCGGGAAATAACAAGTAATTCGATTATTTCATGTTTTTGACTTTCGAGCGATGATCGGGTAAAGTAGGTACTTATTGTTATCTTCAAATTTTTTGAACTTGAATTTTTATGGAAATTGGTTGTAAGTAATGACTGTGTACGTATGAGTATCTTTCCATTCATCCCATCTCTAAATCGCTGGAGCTATTTCACTCAAAAACTATCTAGAAATATCGAAAACTTAAAAAAATATCATTTCAAGTTTCTCAGAGTAAAAAATGACGGCTAGTATAAATGAAGTTTTCAATTCACAAGTCTTGCCTTTCCGTTACATATTAACCGTTCGTTGGTCGCTTGTGTATCAAAATGATACATATCTACCTATTACACAATGCCATTTTTGAGCCCGAGGGCAGAAAGGATTTACTGTCACAATACCTTCCTGTTTTTTTTACCATCTATCTCTCAATGGCACTTGTGTCTAACTAGCGTAAAGTATTTGCGGATGCTAGCATTTTCTATCAATTTTATTTTCATCTTTTCTTACTTCAAGGGTTAATATTTATTGATTTTTTTTTTATATGAATTTCAAAAATAATATGAACTTTGTATACATATGTATAAGTATATAATAGATTTGTTCCAACAAGAACAGAAACCAGTCCGGAACTGTCCGACGCATGCGCATATACAAATAAGCGCTCGAATAGATTTCAAACGTGGATTTTGACTATTAGTCAAGCGTTCCTAAAACGTGCGACTCAATCCGCAAACCAGTTTGTGGACGGTCAAAACAGTTCATGGACCAATGCTTGTACTATTCGTCAAATAAGATAACCTCAAATAAAAATGAGTAATTTAAGTGCTGAAAATGAATTTTCATCACATTCTAGCGATGATATATTTGATTTAACCGTGGGAATACATCAAATTAAAAATATAAATTATATAAGCATGTAGAATTATAAGAAAATAAGCATTTTTATTTCATATGTTGAAATGAAAGTTTCAAATAAAATATACAGAATTTAAAATCAAAAGTAATTTATTATTCATTAAAATTTTGAAAAATTTATAGATTATTAATTGAAATTTTATTTCGTGTAGTTTTTGAATTTTATTTTGAAAGAAACAGTTTCTCTCTAATACTTTGGCATGTTTTTTGAATACTTTCATTTGAGCAGAGAAATTTCTGAGAATATAGCAAAAAAATTTAAGAGATTATCAAGATAAATAGTACTTAGGATAATATGGGAGACTCCCCATCGAAAATCAGGTGTACTATGTCACCATTATTGTCAATAGGAATTAGAATTACATGGTTACATAAAAAACTATTTTATATTTTTAGTTTTCATCTGATTTCCCCATGTTTACTACAACTAAATAGTTATAACCTAAAATTATATGTTTGTCAGTTAACAATCAGAAATGTGTTCCAACAAGCGCCAGGTTCGACTCAGTCCGAAACTAATTCATTCGGCGCGCATGCGTCTTTCTCAGAAAACGGCACATATTGCTTACAGATATTTCTGCGAACACCTTTGACTGTAGAAAAAATAACATCCGTCATTCGTGCGAATCGATCATTCCATGCTCATGTGAATTCTGCCTCTCGACTTTGTCTCGTGGCTGAATTATTCACATTCGCATGGAGCGATCTCCATTCCGCACTTGTATCGGAATATACTATTGTAAGTGGTTATAAGATAAAAAAGTGATTCTATGGTGCCAGCCAGACCTTGTCAAAAGCCTTGGCAACATCCAAGAAAATCGCTCCAGCGGCTTGTGTTGTTAAAGCCTTCAGTTATGCCTATGTCAAACCAAACAGTGACCATGACTTCACTCATGAAAGAAAAGAACGGCAAGCCTCGACCTCCAAATTTTATTCTCAATCAGTAAACTGTACTAATGCCCGGTTTTATAAAGGGCAGAGTAATTTACTTCCAGAGTAAATCAAATTTACTCTGTCAAATGACAGTTGATTTTTTGACAGAAATGATTCTGTTGTCGTAAAGAAATTCAAAACGATTAGAATTTGTTAAGAAGAATAAATTTATTTTGAGAGTAAATTTACTTGGTCTTTTATAAAACCGGCCATTACTGATCTTAATACTTAAATAACTATTGTCTTCCACAATTTATCTCGCGATAAAACGCTCGCAAGCCTGACCGAACCCTAAGACTGTACGGCCAAAATGAAAACTTCAGTGGCTATCGTAATAGAATAATATTGATATTGAAGCAGCTTACGGTTTCTTCTTTGCTTAATTCAACTCGGCTCTCCCGAGTCCTAGGATACCCATAAGCATGACGCGTCATAGATCAGACTTTTCACTACGCCTAAAAAAGTTTACACTTCATAAATATTTAGTTTTAAATTTTTACTTCTTACTAATTGATTATTCTCAATTTCAAATCGATACCTTTATCAGTTCAGAATAAAATTGACTCTGCTGATCGGAAAGAATTGATCCAAATCTATAGTCTATTCTAGTTAGGGACGGTCCAAGATTCTTCTTACGATTCAAGATTTCTGGCTGGCCGAAATATGAACCAATTTCACACTATCATAAAAATCGTGCTTGGTTATGTCAGATGTTCATCGATCATCATAAATAAATTTGTGCAGTTTGAAGATTCAAATTTGCATCTATTCAGATAATACGTGAATATATTTGTTGCTTTCTTCTTAAATTTATTTTTAAAAATCTTGTTTTATTTAGTATGTGTGAATTATATTTGCATTTCGGCCAATCAGATCGTAGTACTATAAGAAACTTGAACCGCTCTAACTTGTGCAGATTATAAATATTATTATTTATATATTGATTTATTATTTTTATGTGTAGGTTGTACGTACAGCAATGACAGACGCCTCTGGCGTAGCTTCTCTTCTCACGACCGCTGAGGCTGTAATCACAGAAATTCCTAAGGAAGAAACACCTGGAGCGCCGGGTATGGGAGGCGGCATGGGAGGTATGGGTGGAATGGGCGGTATGGGAGGCATGATGTAAGCCCATCTCGTTGAAATCATCATTCATCTAGCCAAAGACTTTTATGCATCACGTGAATTGTGCGCGTACGCAAAGCGTTAAGCCATTTTCACTATTGTGGCAACTGTCGTACTTTTTTCAATTTTTATATTCAATTTTTTGTTTATGTAGCATAATGAATTGTTTAAGCAGTTCTGTCAAATATTTCCATTATCTCTTGACAGAGTTTTTGTTTAGAATAACTTCAGTTTTGTAAGTTAATGCATTTAATTCTGTTTTTAAATCAGTTTTATCATTTACCAAGATTCTGTTTCTCCAATATTGAGAAATAATTGCGTGTACAAAGTTTATACGAATCTATCCTTATTTTTCTTACCACATGAAACTGATTTTAAAACGGATTCTGTGATTCCATTTGTGCAGAATAAATAAATTCCTGAATGTGTGGATTTTTTTTAATTATATAGAAATGAGACTGAGGGTTATTTTTATTTTGGAAAATAGTTTTTCGAGTACATTCTGTTGGTAGCTAAATTTTTATATTGTATATTTCAAACACCAACTTGAGAGTTGAATCGAAAAACTAATTTTCAATCATCGTTAGTTGTTCTCGAGAAAAATATAGTTGATCTGAAAAATTTCAAGTTTCATTCTTACCTTCATCAAATCCTTTAGACTCATATTATTCCTTGAGTTATTTTCAAAATCTAGAAATTAATGAAAAAATATGCATTGAACGTATATTTATTTAGCAGAAACATTGAACATAAAAAACTGGTTTCGCAACACAATTTCTTATTACAGTTTCTGTATTATATTCATTTGACATTAACTATCGAAAACATTCGACTACAAAAACATTGAAGAATACCTAGACAATAGTATCATACTATCCTAAACTCCACATCAAACAGTTTCATACCGTGTGTCTATTTTTACCCTGAATAAAGGAAAAAAAAATGCTATAAACTTCTCCAGTAATTATTTTACCATCCTTTTATTTCAGAACAAAAAATAAATTCAATAATTAATAATTCTAACCTGTATTTAATTCACTGAAAACCGATACGATCTGACAAATTATTTTTTTGTAATGTCTTTTGTTTTGTATGTACTAAATTACGCTTGATAATCATTAATCGATAAATTGGCGAACAAGAAAAGAAAAGTCATATTTTAAACAATAATTTTTTTAAATTTTAGAGTAAAAATGGTATTTTTTAATTTTAATTATTTTGTGACTATATGAAAAACATAAGCATTGTGGTTAATAAATATCCTGCTGCACATGTACTGAAATTTTTCGTCTATCTTCAAAGCTATTTTATGTAGTGTGAAGCACTCACTATCCTTAACACTCTTACAATGTATTTTCTAATTAATTTAAATTATAAAATTTTATTTACAGTATAAGAAAAATAATAAAACAAAAAATGAGTTAAGAAAAATTAGTTGGGAATACAGTTCAACATTTCTCTTTAGATTGAAATTTCTTCCCAAATTAGGAATTGAACTACCACCCATAATCTTTAATATATAAAAATGTCTCTCAAATTTAGAATTTTTTCACGGAATACAAAGATATTTTGTCAATGATTACCAGCTATAGATACAATTTTCAATTAATAGTTAAAGTTTACTTTTTCGTTTCAAAATTACTGAGAAAGATTTTGCCAAAAGAATTTTCCAATATTCAGGAGAAAAATTGTTATATCTAGTATATGAAGATGAATAAAAAAGATTTCCTAAATGAGAAATTCACTAAATGATTCATGGAAGGCACATACGGCAGTGAAATAATACCTGGGAAGAAATGATAAAACGACACTTCCAATAGAAAAGCAATGTAATAAAATTAGTAAAGTATAGATTAATCTGTTTATAAATGTGCATATTCCTAAATAATACAATGACAATAAATGACACATGCCTCTAAGTTACAAAATGTACAGTGAAGGCCATGAACACAAAGAATATATTCGTATTTTCTAAAATACACTATATACAAAGAAATGAACAGAATCACGCTCCTGTTTATAGACAATGTTTTAATAATAACCATTATTAAATATTACATCATTGAAAACTTAAAATAGGTAACAAAGTACCTACAGAAATCCTGAGTAATAAAAGTTGGTAAAACAAATAACAATCAACAGTGGTGTTCTGTTCTAGACTTCAGGCGATAAAATATGATATCTATTTATATTGTTTCACACTAATGTACCGATGGCAGTGTATAAATAAATTACAAAATTATGAAAAGCTTTTCCACCAAACACATTCACACACATGCACACGTACGGAAAATGTTTCAACACTCAACAATATTCATTACTTTTCACAATGTAACCCGATTTTTCTTTCCCTGTTCTTTAACTGATTCACCTTCAACTTTTTTTCCTTTTGCTTGAGCTAACATAGTAACAAGCTTCTTTGGCGAATCTCCTACAATCCATCCATGTTGCATTGGTCTGTCGTCTTCTGTATCTTCTCTAATTGGTTTCACCTCAATCAAATCTTGAAATTCATCTTCACTCGAACTGGACCAGTAGTAAAGTTGATCTCCTGCATTACGTTTTTTTCTAGTGACTGCCAGACAATCGGGATTTATATCAGGGCCTGCTATTTCACTACCTTCTACAATTTTTTTTCTTTTATGTTCACGTTTCCGAGCTTTTTCAGCTTCATATTCTGTATCCTCACTTTCTTCTCCATGGGATTTATTGTGTTTCCTATTTTTACTAATTCGTCTAGTCTTTTTAGGAATTTTTATCTTATTTGTAGCTAAAAATTCAGTGTCTTGTTTGAGTGTTTGGTCATTAAGTTTTATTTTAATTTTTAAATGATCTTGTTTTGTTTCTGCATCTGATTCGAAATCATAAATATCTATACTATTTTTTGGAGCTTCTATCATTTCAGCGGATGGTATGCCTTGATTAGAAATATTACTATTTACTAATATTTCTTCAATAATGGGTGCTTCTTCATTTTTCTCAGTTTCCTCATTTTCTTCAATTATATTAGCAGATTCGTTTTCTTTTGCCAACATTTTGATAACTTCTTCAAATGAAGATTCATCGGAACTCCAAACTTCAACTAAAACATTTTGCTTGCCACTCGTACATTTTCTTTGACTCTTCCTCCCAGCCACTCCAATACATTCTTTCATTTCTTGTTCTAGATTAATTCCAGTATCCTTTTTTGTTTTTGTAGATTTTCTTGGAGCTTTATGTTGTTTCTTTGAAGATTTAGGATGCTTACCAGTAAGAGTAAATTCGTCAGATGAGGTCGAATCGCCTGAATTGTGACGTTGCCGCTTTTTAATTTTTCCAGATGTTTTGGGTTTTCCTTCTTTTAATTTTCTCTTTTCTAAAATACTTTTATCTACAGATGGAGGTAGCATTTTGTTGATTATTTCTTTATTTAATTTTTCTGTTTCAAGAGCTGATAATTGTAATGATAAATTTCTTTCTGTATGTTTCTTTTCTTCTTGAAGTAATTTATCAAACAATGAATCCATTTCTGCTTTAGACATTTTATTGGCACAATTATTAACAACCGTAACATTATTTGGTACTGTTGGCACTTCTTGCTTGCTTGTATTTTCAACATTATCTACACTACTACAACTGTCGAGATAATTTCCAACAAGTTTAGAGTTTTCTTCTGAAGAAATGTCTCTAATTTCAGGTATTTTGTCTTCAAGTTTTGGTTTGGACGCATTTTTAAATATTCTACCCATAATCATACACTTTTTCTGATTTTCCTTAGATTTTTCAACATGCTTTTTTTGAATTTGTTTAGCTTTATGCATAATAAGATCAGATCCATGAGTAGATTCACTTGAAAAAGAAATTTCTTCAAAACTCATAGAATCGTAATATCTATCAGTATCACTCTCACTCTCATTTCTATTCCATTTCAGTGAGTTAATTCCACTTTCGTGATTGAGTTTTGTATCACCAATTTTTTTATTTTCGCCAATTGTTTCTACATTTAGCGCTTTTTCGAAATTCTGTTCTTTACTTCTGAATAATGAAAATTTTTCTGCTTTATACATGAAATTATTATCCACCGATTCTTCAAATTCATAAACATCATGATTTTTCTTATTTCCAATATTTTTGGATCTATTACGATGTTTAGCTGCTTTCTTTTTAGTTTCTCGTAGACCCAATTTATTGCCAAATCGACCAAATAAATTTTTCAACTTACTATTTTTACTGGTTTCTTCAACAATTTTTTCTGCAGTTTCTTCTACAGCTGAATCTTCTCTTGGTTCCGTTTGTTGATTTATTGTTTCAGTCTCAAGTTCTACTGCTTCCCCGTTGATTGGCTTGCTGCTGCAGTTCAAGACGTCTGTCAAATTGAGATCCTGAGTTGGAATTGATACTTTTAAACCTTCAAATACTTTCATAGCACCTTTAGTTATAAGTTTTTTTGGACATTCACATGAATCGCTATCCATAGTGGTCAATTTATTTTTCTTTGCTGGAACTGCATAGTCAGTAATTGATGCTTGGATTGTACTAGCGAAATCTCGTTTCCCTCTGAACAAAAAAAAGTGTCAATTTTATTCGGCAGCAAATTATACCAATCAACAAATTTTAATTTCTCTTGCATTTTGAATACAAATATTTATAATTTAACGGTTTTAATCAAGTTTACGAGTTTGATTATGAGCTGATAAAGATGAATTCTTGAAGCTACTGAGTGAACTATGCTAAGCTTACTATATCTTGTGGATAAAATAGCTTACAGTTATAACTAATTCAAAAACCTGCTGTGGCCCCTACAGTACTTCTCCGACCATGAATTATATACAATCGAACAAGCGTAACCAGTCCCTTGAGAATTTTTGCTCTAAAGTAGAAACAGCCTGACATAATAGTATCTATCTCCTTCTTACTAATGGTACAAAATGGACATTTGTTACAGGACTTTGTCTACCCAAGTTTCGACATACTTTATTGCTGATGCCTTTTTTAAACCATACATACCGCATTGTACAAGAGAATACGTATGTCTGCATGAAACTATTTGATATATTCACTTTCATGAGCGCACTTATTGAATTTTATTTATGGCCAGTTTTATAAAAGACCACTTCGTTCGTGCGCCCAACTTCGCTCTCGTGGGCAATCGACAACTTATCGCACTTGTTGCACAATATACTATAATTTTACAAATTCTAATCAGTTCGAGCTTCCTTATGACAACAGAATCATTGCTGTCAAATAATCGACTGTCATCTAACAGAGTAAATCTTATTTACTCTGGAAGTAAAATACTCTGCCCTTTATAAAACCGGGCATTAGTTAATCAATAAGGTTATATCCACGTGAAAATTGAATATACTGAATTTATCACTTTCTTTTCCTCACGTGTTTAATTTAAAATATTAATATACATTCCGTATACATATTTCCTAAATAAAGTATTCTATAATAAATTTAAAAATTTTAAGTATAGATACCGCCATCACTATTTTCCGAACTTATCCGGTGGGACTCCTTAGGCTTATCAGACTATAACTAATTTCATTGCTGTCTCATAAATTTAGAGTGTCGTATAAATTATATGCATATTTCAAAGTAACAGCTGTCATTTTCAAAGTGACATATGGTGGTTATATGAAATTACTATTTTATTTTAACATGGCCAAGCTTTATGTCCAGTTTTGTATTAATTCAAAGCTTTCGTTTTTCAATTGTTAATTGTTTTTTATTATTTAGGCCCAGTTGTACAGTCTAAGCTTAACTAAAGTTTAGTAAAACCAAGTTTAATTTCTATGGTTACAATTGCTGAAATAATTGTAACCACAGAAATTAAACTTGGTTTTATTAAACTTTGGATAAGCTTAGACTGTACAACTGGGCCTAAATCAGATTATACCAAGTTTTGGATCAAGTAAAGTAACTGGATATAAAACTTATGGCTATACGCCTATTGCGTATCCTCAGTGGCTCCGCTCTATCGATTAAATTTTACATCTACGATGTGTGCCGTCAAAAACGTCAAACTGTCAAACGTCATTTTTGTATGTCATATTATTCGATAATCACGAGTATAAATCTCACTTAGAAGTTGTTGTGTTGTTAGATGTACGAATACTAAAGCAAACAGCCCAGAATTAATTTTCATAGGTCTCCGAGAAGGGATTATGAAGGGAAACAAAGAGAAATGTGGATAACAGCAGTTAGAATTAGTGTGATTTAAAGCAATAATTTATAAAAATATATTAGATATCGTTCAATTCTCATCTTCAAGAGAAATTAAATATTATAATTGTAAAGAAACTCAATAGATATCACTTAGATAAGTTTCTCAATGGACTGAACAGTCACATGAATTCGTCTCAGAATCCTTTACTGAAAGCACCAAATTTTCGCTTAATATTTTTCCTTCTCAAAATTCAAGAATTGTTTTAAAGATAAACAAGAGGAGGAAATCTCTTTCTCCCAAGGATTTCCCTTAAATTCTGTACGTATATAACACATTATAAATCTAACTGTAATTGATTACCTTTAGATGAGTCACATAAACAATAAAAAAAAAATAATGACTATGGTTGATTCGCTTCTTTTAGAATATTATTGTTTACAAATGTTGTCCTAAATTAAATATTATTATTAGGAATACAGATGGCACGTAATGGATTTCATTTTGATTTTAAAGCAGATTGACATATTTCAAAACATTGACAGGTGACATCACACCTCGAAGTTATGATTTTTGAATAATATGCGGCGCTTTCGTCGAAATTTGGAGATACGCAACAGGCCTATAGGCTACGTGCATGAAGTCTACTAGCGCCTCTAGCGGGCAATGGAGAACGATTGAACTCCATTTTATCATTGTGTCATACCTATAATTTTTTAAATGTACTAATATTATTTAATTCAGCTGTGTGCGTATAATATAACTTGCATAGCATAAAAGGTACGTTGAAATTATTTATTTTGAGTATTTTTTTCTTCAATTATAACGTACCTATTATAGAGAAAACGTCTTAATTCGTCCAAATTGACAGGATAAACTCAAATTATGACGTCGATGATCTTGCAGATCGGGTTTGTATTATCAAACTCTGTATCCCTTCTACCGAGAAAGCATTGAAGAAAAGCGTGAAATTAGTTTTGCCATATTAAACATTTTGAAAAATATGTTGCTGACAATATTAACAACAAAATTATTGCGGAGTGCATCTGACAAACTTCTATCACTGAAACATCTTTCAGATTAGAGATAGAGGTCAATTCGTGAATCCCAAATCGATGATGGATATCTCTAATTTCACAACTGAATTACAAACATATTTGTTATATAGATTAATGATGTAAGGCACACAATACTCTGTTTACCGCTTTGATTCAATTCACTTTTTTTTATGTTATAACTGGGTACATGAAATCTATGAAACTATATTTCACTTGAATCATCCTTAACACAACAGCCTGGAACAGAACAAACGTTTTCCCATGTTTTATATGCAATTATTTTCACTTTTAAACTACAATGCTCAATGACAGCTCATTGACGTATTCTGAGAAATGGAGTTCAATGGCTCACCATGAGCGCTCGCATCGATATTTGTTCAAACTCCGCCCCCTTGCACATAGCCTATTATAAAATAAAATAGTACTTTCATATAACCACCATCTGTCACTTTGACGATGACAGCTTTTACTTTGAAATGTGCAACTAATTGATATCAGGGAGATTGATACGATACTCTAAATTTACGAAACAGCAATGAATCTAGTCATATAATTCATGGTAAGATAAGTACTGTAGTGGCCACAGCAGACTTTTATGTTCATTTAACACCTAGTATTGGACGAGGGATTATAACCCCATAATAAAAAGTAATAATTCGGGCAGTGACAATAAAATTGGTGATTTTCAGTCTGCGATAATATCTAAAGTGAAAGTATGCTGTAACCTGTATAAAATTATCAAATCACTATAAATTTGTGATAAATTGGTGTAAGAAGTGGCATTTTGAAAAAATAAATAAAATTAATTTTGGAGCGATTTTTGAAAACTTGATAAAGCGATATATAAAGCCACGTGATTTGCGTTTTTTGTACGGTAAAGAAGCATAAGCAAACACAAATCTATTTAGAATTTTCAAAATCAGACTATTTGGAGAGCCTTAGAACTTTTTATTAAATTCTAACAATTGCCCTTATCAATATTGTTATAATTGATTACTGTACAAGTGTATAAAATTGTAATAAAAGTGTCACTTTGGGAAATTCGCCAAGCTCTCCTAATGATCCTATTATGAAGCGTTTCTTAACACGAACAAAAATTAGCAGATCACCAAAAGCCTTACATTTTTCTCCATGTAGTTATCAAAAATCAGGATAGGGTTTGTATTTGTTGTAACTTGAATTTTTAAGGTCAAGTTTCACAAAATGACAAAAATGTATAAAGATTACTGATGAGTTTTTTCGAGAAGCTGTATTTTTATATATTTTTTTGTGAATCTATATTTCAAATACTATTTAATATAATTCTATAAAATTTGGTGTCTTTGGGTTTCCCAACATGTACATTTCAACTAAACCAGTAGCACATCCGGTTTGACCGGAAATTGGTCTTAACTTCATATTTTAAATGAAATATCCTATTTTTTGTTTTGCCATATTTCATTTTACATATGAAACAAAAAAAAATTGATTCTGGCCAATCAAAGTCGTCGTAATAACTTTTTTTTTTTCAATTTTATGTCTGAAATCTGTTCCACTTTCAAAACGCTGTATCTCAGGAACAAAATCGAATGATTATGAAAACAGCATTTCATAAGGGAGACTTTGAAGCTATAATATGGTAAATAATTATTTGGTTATTCATAAAAATGTGACGGATACGCTACACCAAAGCTACAGTTGAGAAACATCACAATAGTTATTTGTGTATCAAGGTCGCAAAGATAATCTTTTTTTGTCGAATCTGTTGTCAATTCAAATGAGACCAAAGAAGAACTTTAGGCCGAGGTGCATACAAAGTTTTTAAGGCGATGATCACGAAAGAATTCAAAATTCATAAAATTTTATTAATTTATTTCTAAAACATTGCAATTGTACATCTTAGTTGTTGTTGATATTGTTATATTTTATTCTTTTATCCAATTGACATTTGTGGAAAAAAATGTGTATTTATGTGTTTTTTTTTTTATCACAAAAGTCAATTGGATAAAAGAATAAAATAAAACAATGATCTATACATGTTTTCAGAATTATATTAAAATAAATAGATTTTTTTGGTTTTAATTCTGTATATTTATTTTTATTTTGACGTTTCGACTTTCTATCCGAAAGTCTTCTTCAGAAAAAAATGATACAGAAATAAATAAGGCAAGAAGGTATCTAGATAATTATACAGAATTAGAACCAAAAAAATCTATTTATTGAAATAAAACAATTTCAACGACAACTAAGATGATGATCGCCTTAAAAACTTTGTGTGCACGTAGGCCTAAAGTTCTTCTTTGGTCTCACTTGAATTGACAACAGATTCGACAAAAAAAGATTATCTTTACGACCTTGATACACAAATAACTATTGTGATGTTTCTGAACTGTAGCTTTGGCGTAGCGTATCCGTCACATTTTTATGAATAACCAAATAATTATTTACCATATTATAGCTTCAAAGTCTCCCTTATGAAATACTGTTTTCATAATCATTCGAACTCGTTCTTGAGATACAGCGTTTTGAAAGTATAGTATAGTATATTTTTGCAACGACCGATCGCTGTGGATGTCCAAGTATTGGACCTCCAGGCAGATATTATCTTGATATATTGAAAAAAAAACTTTGGATTTCACAATGGAATAAAATAACTTCAATTCTAACTATAAAACTAGATGTAACTTACTGATGATAATAGATGAAATTATACTTACTTAGTCTTTTTAGATCTCCTCACTACAGCATGAAGACGATTGCTAAGAGCTTTTGCCATAAGTCCTCCGAAAGCTGAAACAACCCGTTTCTTCAAATCAGAATCAAATTCCTTATTTGGTTCATCTTCATCAATTTTTAGTTCCGATTCTTCTATATCTTCTTGTTGTTCTTGAATTTTATGAAACTCTGGTTTTACTTTATTTTCAATTAATTCTTCTAATATATGTTCTTCTAATTTATTTGACCCTAATGGATCCTCTAATTGAGATTCTGATTCTGTAATTGAATTTTTGCCTGAAAAATCTAAATGATGGAAATCGAGAGGTATATTTTCAGTACTGCAGTTATCAACAGCCATCAAAGTTTTGCTTGTTTCTAAAGAAGTGTCTATGGAAATATCTTCGAACTGAATATCCGAATATGTAGTTTCACCTGAATTGTTATTAGTTTTCTTCATTAAAGTGCTACTTTCAATTGGTCTATCAGGGGATGGTGCTTTTTGCGCTAACCATTCAGAAGAAACTGCTGAATTGGAATTTGACCAATCGTTGTTAACAAAAGGTTCTCCTATTGGAGTATCTACTCTTGAACTTTGAGCTAACCAGCTGTAAGAATCTCTTTGAATAAATTGTTCTGAGTTCGGTGGTTTTTGAATTATCCAACTCGCGTCATTGGATCTACTGAAGTTATGCAACGGAATGTTTCTTGTTGATTTCTTTGAAACTCCCGGTATTTCAGAACCACTTTTTAATAAACTACAGCATTCCAAAAACAATTCTTCATCCCTGTTGAGTATTTTACGCTTAGAATTTTCCTTGGACTTATTTTGTTCTTCGTCGTCATATGTTTTCGTATTTTCTTCAGAATGGTGCTTTGTTGGTTTGGCGAATGTGGCAGATAAATTTCCAAAATGATTGAAATGACTATTTGGTTTGATAAAACTGGACAATACATTCGAACTATGAGAAAATTCAATTTGAGGATTTGATTTAGAGTATTCTGGTTTGAAGACAGTTTTTTCAGAAATTTGTCTTACTGGTTCTTCAAACTGATTGGAAGGAAGAGAAACACTGTCATCTATATAATGTAAATGAGGATTGGTTTCCTCAATAATATTTTCCAATAAAGATAGCTGCTTATTTAGCAATCCATTGTTAACGGATTCTATCGTAGAATTAAGATTTTCTTCAACAGTTATTACATGATTCAATTTATTTTGTGAATTAAAATTATCTGCATCAAAGCTTTTTCTTTCGCCCAGACTTTTATATTTTTTAGGTTCTGAATATTTATCATTTGAATCACAATGACTTGATTTTGATATACTTTCAGGAAGATAATCCATTTCTCCAATGTCTAAATTATTTACTGGTTTATCAAGAACTTCACTAATAATATCCACCAATTTTAAATTAGTTGTACTGTTGGTAACTAACAGACTAGGCATTAAATTCGTTTTTGGTTTCCGTGGTGCTAAGATTTCTTCCATAGGTCTTACACTAATTTCTGGTTTTGGGTTATTCAACAAGTTTTGATTTTCAACAAATTCTTCATTCATTTTAATCATTTCTTTTCCATAATTTTCGAGTGATTTTTCTTCAATCCACATATTTTCTTTGATTATATTTAAATTGTTTTCTTCATCAACAATTTCAGCAGCAATGTTGTACTGTTCATCAAGCGTCTCTTCTAAAATATTTCCATTATTTTTTGTATCTGCTGGGTCTGTGCAATTCAATGTATTTTCTATATTTTTGATTGCTTCCTGCTTCAATTTTTCAGTGATTCTGTAGATTTCATCTTGTTCTTGATTATCAGAGAAATCGTTTTCTTCAATAGTTACTTTGTAGTCTTCAAATTGATTTTCAAAATCTTCAGTGCCTGAAATTTCATCATTCTCTTCAAAATATTCGTATTTCTTTATCATATTTTCTTGCCAGGCTTCAATCGCAGATAGTTTGGCAATATGCGTTAATGTCTTTTTGTGGCTAGCTAAATTTTCCTTACGTTTAAATAACTTTCGGCAAATGTCGCAAAAGAAAGAAGCACCATTTAATTCTTTTCGTTTAATGTTGTATCTGGATAATGATTTTGGAATAACTCGCTTGCGGGTTTTCTTTGATTTCCTAATTTTTATTTTCAAATTTCGTTTTATTCTTATTCTTAATGATGTATCAGCTAAGTCTGGTGTTGCAACAAACGAAGATTTATTTTCCAAACATTTGTCTGAAGTTGTTTCCAATTTTTCTGATAAATTATCATCGAGATGTACCATTTGTTGGGAAGTATTCTCTATTTCTTGGTTTTCGCTATTTTCGTCACAGATATTTTCAACAAATAAATTTTCAGAATGCTGATTGTCTGTTTTTAGATTTGATCCATCAAAATGAGTTTGTAAATTCTCATTTTGATTGTCTTTCTTATTAGTTTCAATAATATCGAAGATTTTTTTAGTTGACTTGTTTTCATAATCTCTACAGAATGATTCCGACTTTATTTCGCTCATAGAAATATTAATTTCTCTTTGATTTTTCGTGTCTTCAACATTATTTTCTACAGAAACTGATATATGTTCTTCTAATGAGTTATTCAATTTTGATAAATCTGCGTTAATTATATCAGCTTCATTAATATCAATGAAATTATTATTATCAATGTTTTCAATATTCAATGCACTTTCTTCATCATTATTAGAAATAACATCCTCAATTATTTTATTGATTTCTAAAGACTGTACAATTTCTTTTTCAATATCGTTATCAAACTCAATATCTAAGTTCTCTTCTATAACAGGTAATTCTGCTTCTTGAGGTTTGTTTTTCACCAAAATTGAAAGTGGTAATTCATCTTCTGAATCAGATGACACAATATTTTGTCGATTGCTCAATGGCTTAATTTGAAATGAAATTTTTGGCGTGATCTCGATATTTTTATCTTCCATAAGCGTACAATCTGGCTCATTTTCAACACACAGTTGCAAGTTAGATTTAAATATATTCGTTAAATTTTCATCTGTCAAATTTTCAGGTATTTTTTCGAAAGATGTATTGCACAAATTGTCTATACCACTTCTAGAATACTCTGATTGCTCTTTCCTAGATATATCAGTAGAAGGTTCGGTTTGTTCTCCTTGACTTTCAACTATTTTCTCTCTGCTTCCTCTTTCCTTAGATTTTTGTTCTGTTTCTTCTAATGCGGATTTTCGTGTTATTTCGGAAGTATCAGATAATTCATTGGCTATTATTTCAGACATGTCTTCAAAATAATCGTCATTACTATGTTTGCTTGTTATGTGAACCAAATCAGCAGTCGGAGAAATATCAGTTACTGATTTAATTTCTTGGTAATTATTTATTCTGCTCTTACGTTTTCTTTTAGATTTTTCTATGGGCTTTACATCATCTTCTATTGAATCATTAAAATTGTAATGATCTACATTTTCCACCAATACTATGGGCTGATTTTCAATAGTTATACTATAATTTCGGTTATCAATCATTTCTGCAGATTGCTTGATAACTGATTCAATAACTTCTATTACAGTATCATTATTTTCTTTCATTTCAGTTATTATTGGATCAATAATAGCTTTACTGATTTCAGTTTTATTTACCATCTTCTTCCTTCCACGTTTTACTTTTGATTGTTTTTCCTTGGGTTCCGTTTCGTTTTCTACTGGAAGATCGTAATTATTACTATCTTTTCTCAACGTTTGAGAAGAATGTGTTATCTGTTCAGTAGTGCCAGAAATATCGGTATTGAAATTATTGATTTCTACTGGAGTCTTCAATGGTTTTTTATTTTGTTTTCTTTTAGATTTTTTGCGAATCTCTTGTGTCTGATCCACATCTGAATTATCAAAATTATCAGGGTCTGCTACATCAGCTTGTAGCATTTCAGAATAATTTGGTTTGTTTTTAGTTCGTCTTCTCATAATTTTGTTAACAGTCTCCCTTTTTTGATCTAAATCCGAATTAGTAGCAGAAATATCGGAAACAATTTCATCATTTTGTATTATTTTCGGTATATCTACAATAAATTTCGTGGAATTTTCATTTAAATGATCTAAATTTGAGGTAGTAATAGTTATAGGATCATATATTTCAATTTCATCTGAGGCCACGATCTTTATACCAACATTGTTTTTGAATTTTTGAATAGCTTCTAGTGGTACTGTATCTAGCAAATGTGGTATACTTGTTGATGCACCTAGTGTTTGATTCTCGTTGGTAGAAGGAATAACAATATCAGATTCGTTTATTCTCGTTTCAAAATCAATTTGATTTTGATCCTTTCTTTTTGGCTTTTCTTCCAATGACTCTTTTTCATTATTCAACGACATTTTCAACTTTATATTAGAGATCTTTTCGCTTGTCACTACTTCAGGTGAATCAATTTCTTTAGATATAGGAGATGCTGCTGTGGAATCCAGAACTATATTGTCTAATTTTTCATTTATCAATTCTGCAATCGTGTGTACAACATTATCATCAGATACAATTTTGTTTTTACTGCATTGAGATGATTCATCAATTGATTTATTCACATTAGAAAGTCGTATTTTATTAGTTTCTGATTTATTTCTGATTTTCTTGGGCCTGCCTCGTCTTTTTCTACGTATTTCTGGTACAATTTTTTTCGGTGCAATCTGAGTATCAACTGAAGAAGTATTGCTTACAACATTTTCTATCAACTTATCTAAATTTTTGTCATAGTCACATATTTCTGTTTCAGCAGAATTTTTCTCACATGCAACTTCAATATTTGCTGGATCATCAATATGTTCTAATTGATTTTTAACTGTAATGAAATCATTTATTTCATTATTTATTATTTTACCTTTACGATTTCTCAGCGATTGATCTACTTCTTTATTCAAACATAATTTTAATTTTAAATTAGTTACTGATTCATCTCTTGTGGATATATTATAGATATCGTGTTCTGAATTATATGGTCTCTGATTTATGTTTGTATAATCGCATATGTCGGTATAAGATTCATCTTCTTTTTCTGATTCATGACGGATTCTATTTTTACGCCTTTTCCTTGATTTCTCCTTAATAATTTCTGTTTGTATGCAACTATTTTCATTATCAATTGATATTTCTGTTTCAAAAATAATATTTTCTAAATTTTCAATGGATGAACCTAATTCTGCATTAACAGATTTATTCAGGTCTGTTGCCAAATTTGCTGATTTACTTCTTCCACGCTTTTTCTTAGATTTCTCTGCCTCATTATTAGATAATTTAAACTTAAGATTGTTTGTAGTTTCTTCGACTGAATTCAAAGGTTTATCTTCACTTGATATATTACAGTCATCTTTAGATTCTTTTGTGGATGGATTTAAATTTATGCTGGAAGACGTATCGGGAATTGATTCCGTATTTCTTTTTTTGCCGCGTTTCTTTTTTGGTTTAATTTTTTTGTTCAAACATAAATGCAATGTAATACCATCTGTTCCTGACTGATCAGATAATTTTTTATTTGTAGTTGAATTATCAGTTGAAACTTCTATTGACTGATCCAAGTTAATACCAAGAGCAACTTCGTTTATTGTTTTGTCTATTTCAGTATCGTGATCAATAGTTTTATTTATACTACGCTTTCTTCTATACATTCGCTTGCTTGATATAATTTTATTATCAGGTGAATTATAAGAATCATTTTCTGATTTTTCTGCTTGTTGATCCAGGTTAGTGGTAACGAGAGTGTCATTATTTTGGTTAATAATTTCTGTTTTAATATTTCGAGTTCTTCTTACTTTTCGATTATTTGATTTAGTTTCTGGAGCTAGTATTTCAGACAATTCTACTTTAAGTTCTTCAATCAGATCGATACTTTCTGAAATATTTGATTTCTCGATTTTTTCTTCAATATTTATGGACTTTGATACATTTCGATCATTCAGCGTTTTTTGCTTACTTGATTTCGATTCATATGAAGATGTACTTTCATTAGAAATATCAATTTCAGATTTTTCTTCCAGCTCGTTCTGATCAAAACCACCAGAAATATTAGTGCTTGAATTATTCACTTCTTCCGCAAAACTTGATCGTTTTGTAACACTGTGTTTTTTTCCATTTCTTTTTTTACTAAATTCTTCTTCATTGCTGCTTTCAGTTTCAATTGTTGGGTTAGAAACACTAATTTCTGATATTTCTTTTGATAAATCCGAAGTTAAACTATCGGAGATATCGATACCTGAATTACTTATTTCCTTATCAGTTTTTTCTGATTTTCGCTCAATAACTTTCATGATATTCAGTGCTCCATCTTTAGTTAGCACATCAACATTAAATTCTTCCTCTACCTTGTCTAAATCTGAACTAACAGAAGAGAGGTCATTTTGATTCTCTGAATTTTCTACTGATAAATTTGAACTTTCTAATGCAATACTACTTGATTCAGATATATTTTGCTGTTTTGAAGATTCTTGCATTTTTGGTTCTAATTCACACAAAACTATGTCGTCAATACTTATATTAGAAGTAGCGATATTTGATTGTTTTATTGAGTGGTCTTCAATTTCTGCTACAGAATACATGATTCCTACTGTACTTCGTTTTCTTCCAGATTTTTCTTTGCTGACTCCATTCTCTGCAGCTCCTGCCGAGTTTGTTGCTTCAGATAAAGTAGTACTAGAATTATTAATTACTGTTTCAGAAGGATCTGATATAGTTGAACTTCGTTTCTTTCTAACATTTTGTTTACTGATTTCTCCATTTTCTTCAATTTCTTCCAAACTTATATCACCTGAACCATCAATTGAAGTACTTATATGCATTTCAGAATAATTCGATATGGTCGTACCTCTTTCTCTCCTAGTTTTTTGTTTGCCGACTTTTTTATTCTTTTCAATTTCTTCAAAACTTGTAGTACTAGAACCACCAGTATTTGAATCATTATTTTCTGTTTCTGAATAAATTGGTGTGGTTATATTCTGTTTCCTCCTAGTGTTTTGTTTACCGATTTTTTTATTATTTACAATTTCTTTTAAGCTTGTCTTATCAGAGCCATCAGTATTTGGATTTTCAATTTCTGATTCAGAATAATTAGGTATCGCTATACTTCTTTTTCTTCTAGACCTTTGTTTACCGATTTCTTCATTCTTTGTGAGTTTTTTCAGGTTTGAAATACTAGATTGATCAATATTTGAATTATCAATTGCTGTTTCACAATAATCCTCTATGGCTGCGCTTTGTTTTGTTTTGAAGTCTTGCCTATTATCTTCTTCATAATCTGCAATTTCTTCCAGGGTTGTGGTAGCGGATTTATCTGTATTTGGATTATTTATTTTGTATTCAAGGTAATCGGGTATAGCTGTACTTCGTTTTCTTCTAGAGTTTTGCTTATTCATTTTTCCATTCTCTGCAATTTCTTCTAAGCTTGTAGTACCGGTACTTGGATTATCAATTTCAAATTTAGAATAATTCTCCATAGTTGTACTTCGTTTCTTTCTAGTGTTCTGCTTACTAACTTCTTCATATTCTACATTTTTTTCTAAATAAGAATAAATATTTGTATTACTAGTTTTTGTTTCAGTGTTAGATTTTTCTTTATCAGCTTCGCCACTTTCTGCAATTTCTTCCAAGCTGGTAGTGCCAAACCCATCAGTATTTGGATTATTTATTTCTGATTCAGAATAATTCAGTATGACTGTACTTCTTTTCCTTCTAGATTTTTGTTTGCCGATCTTTTCATTTTCTATTAGTCGTTTTAAGATTACAATACCAGATCCATCAGTACTTGAATTATCAATTTCTGTTTTAGGATAATTTGGAATCGCTGTACTTCGTTTTCTGATTTGTTTACTGACTTCTTTATTTTCTGCTAGTTCTTCCAAGCTAGTATTATCAGAAATATTAATATTTGGATAAATTTCTTCTGTTTTAGTATCAATAGGAACGGTTGTACTTCTTTTTCTTCTACATTTTCGTTTACTCATTTCTTCATTCTCTGTAAGCTCTTCAAAACTTGTAGAACTAGAACCATCTGTATTTGGAGTTTCAGTTTTTCTTTCAGTATTAATCGATGTAGCTGTATTTCGTTTTCTTCTGGATTTCTGTTTACTGATATTTTTTTCCCCTGCAAGCTCATCCAAGCTTGTAATATTAGCAATATCAGTATTTAAATTATTTTTACCAGTTTCGAGATTCGTCAGCCTTGAGAAATTTCGTCTTCTTCTTGATTTTTCTTGAATGATTCCTGTTTCATTTTCCAACTTATCTTTTGCAACAGAATCATTATTTTTTGATGGATCCGTTTTAGATTTCAGAATTAAATCATCAGAATAGTCATTAGTTGAATTATTACTATCTGTTTTTGTTCCAGGTTTTTGATTTATTGTTTCTAAGATATCTTTAGTAGCTACTTCTAGAACATTCCTTTCAGGTTTCTCTACTGTCTGATCATGTTTGACATCATCGGAAGTATCATAACTTATTTCTAGTTCATCCGGTTGAGATTCATTTAGATTTTTTCTAGATTTTGCCTTATCAATTTTTTTTTGATTGGATGCACTATTATTTTCGTATTTATTTGATTGATCCAAATCTGCAGCAAAATCATTTTCAATAACTGATTCATAAATCTCTGTTTTAATATTAGCTGTTTTGTTCTCATTTCGTTTTCTCTTAGTTTTCTGTTTTCTAATTATTCTTTTTTGTTTTTT
This sequence comes from Dromius quadrimaculatus, assembly GCA_963989225.1. NCBI lineage: Eukaryota > Metazoa > Arthropoda > Insecta > Coleoptera > Carabidae > Dromius > Dromius quadrimaculatus. The sequence continues at coordinate 22,810,066 of OZ022331.1, read as the reverse complement.
AATAATCTGACATTCAGTATTTTCTTTTCCACTATCCAAATGAGTAATTTTGTTAATGAGTTCAATATTCTCTGATGAATACGTTCTTGTTGGAGTATGTGGCTTTATATTAGCCTCAGTTAGAGTTTTACTTACAGGGAAATTATCGCAAAGTTCGTCTTCCACTGCAATAAGAGGCTGAGAAAGAGGATGAAGAGAATCTGTCATTTCTTCAGTTGTAAATGGTTCTTGAACTGCTTCACTGATGATTTCTTCTGATTTACTACAAGTATTGATATTTGCAACATTTTCTTGTAACATCTCTTCACTTGATTCAATTAGTTCTTGATCTTCTATATTGATTTCTGTTGTTGATGTTTCTTCCACAGTCTTACCTTCAAGTTCATTAGATTCTGATAAAAATTGACTTGATACTTTTTGTTCTTCAGCGATAAATGTATCATTTTTAGTAGAAAGATCTACAGGAATACTCTCATCAACTTCCGTTTCCTTAATTACATTCAAAGTTGCACTATCATTAACGGAAAACGCTACTTGATCATTAAGCGTGTCTGTATTTTCAGTCTTCGGTTGTGTTTTATTATTCTCATCTGTTATTTCTAAGTTTGAATAATTTTCTTCAACATCATCAATTATTTCCTTCAGCGTAGTAACTTCAGTTGGAATAGAGTTCTCTAACGATATTTGTCGTTCAATTCGTTCTTGTAAACTGATCTGCGGTATACAACTGTCTTGATTATTTAAAATTAAAGGTGTAAACGCGATTTGTTTCTTAGAACTTCTTTTCTTCTTATCTACAGGAAGTTTAACTTTAAATTTGGTACCAGAAGAGAAATGAGAAACCAACTTACTCAATGGAATATCATCATCGGATGTATCCGAAGCAGCTTTAAGAGAAACTTTAGAAGCATTAGATTTAGATTTGTTTTTTGATTTCTTACAAGTATTTTCAATAACAGCGGTATTTAGCAAAACTGGGGTATTAGGTTTGACTTTTTTGGTTTCTTTTACTGTAGATCCAATTTTAAGAACTGGGAATTTTTTATTACTATCGATTTTTGTACCAATTTTATTTTTATTTGATTTTGTGTTTTGATTTTCTATTTTGAATGTTTCACATTTATTTTTAACACATTCCATTAAGCAATTTTGTAGTGTTGCATTTAAAACATAGCTTAGCTGTAAATTTGTTTGTATGTTTGTTGGAATATAATCAATAGAAGCGTTAGGTGCTATGTCGTCGTCAGCAGTTTGAGTTTGTGTTTCAACCGTAGTCATCTCAGAGCTTGAAATATCATTTTTAGGATGAAATTTAACTGATGGTATTTCAAGCACATTCCTATTTTTCACTTTAGTTTCATCCAGTTCATTTTTAGCTTCATTATTTGCATTTTCAGTAAGTTTGTTTTCTTTGGAATTGTTCTTTATTTTACTTGTTGATTCTTCTTCTAATTTATTATTTACCAAGATATCTTGATTAGATTTTGTTTTTCCGGTAGAACAACTCGGAGTTATAAGATTTTCTTGTACTACAGGCTGGCTATGTTTATTCACTTCTGATGAATTCAAAATAAACAAATTCGATTTATCAACTAAAGAGGGTTCATTATTAGAATATTTTTGCTCTAATTTACATTTCAACATAGCAATACAATCATTTAGACCGCGACCTGATCGTTTTAATTTATTTTTAATTTTATTTACTGCATTGTTACAATTAATCGTATTCGATTTATCACATTCTGATAAAACAATTTCGCTAGCACTTTCACCGTAACTTTTTATATCACTTTTGGTTTCTTGCTGATTTTCACAAGTAACTGCATTTACTGGACACAATATAGGTACTGATTCTATTGAAGTATCTGAGGATAAATTTAAAGGCAGTGGTTCTATTTTTTCTAAAATTGGCATCACTATTGGATCACAATTCAATTCACACTCAGATTTTTTCATATCACATTGTTTTAAACTCGTTTCTGAATCATTTTTGTTATCGGTTTCAGGTTCATTTAGCAGATTTGAAACATCTGCCGCAGTTTTTTTTAAATCATTCTGATCATCTGTCTTTGCTTTTGTGCTTGATGTTTCAGATTGCGCTTTATTTTTTATATATTTTTTTCTTTTCGAACCTCTCATTTTTAATTTTCGCATGAATTTTGACTTTATACTTTTACCCTTTTCTCCTGTTTCTCTTTTGACTGATTTTTTCAATGACTTCCTAAAAGATTTTACGTTCTGCAGCAATTTACTGGATTTTTTGGTAGGTTTAATGTCTATTTGTTGAACCTTAATTTCTTCCGAACTATTATCATTTTTGTTTCCCATATTTTCTGCATTTTTCAAGCAATTATTCAAATTCGGATCGGTTTTTAAGAGCGAACTTGAGCTTCTAGTACATCGAATACCTTTATCTGTTGTTTTATCCTCACCCAATTTATCTACGAAAAGTTCATTTCTGATTGCCTTACTTATAACTTCATCAATAATAGAATTTATAGTATCCGGTTTACTGTTATCGGTTGCTTGAATTTTTGCTTTTTTGTTTGTTTTTGTCAAAACGGAAAGAATTCTCTTGGTATTGGATTCCTTGGAAGCTTTAACAACTGATTCAATGATTTGAGAAATGGTATCATCTTCTTCAATCAAATTTGGATCATTATCATCGTTAGGATTTTGATTTTTGACATCAACTTTGGTCTTCTTTTCATTTTCGAATGGTGTTTTATTTTTAACTGGGGCGTCATCATTTATTTCATCTTCTTCTTGAGTGGAAGATAATTGCTGAGTCTTTATTTTAGAACGAAGTCTTGTTTTACGGATTAAATTATTTTGGGCAATAGCTTTAGCTATCTTTCTTCGTGTTGCTATTGTAGAATTATTATCAAAAATTTTGCTGCCTAAAATTCTGCTTATCATTCTTGTACTTCTCAACTTAGTTCTTTTGTTCATCAACTGTTTAGTTATATCATATTCATTAACTATATCTGTTGTATCAATTTTGTTTTCATCTTTTTTAAATCTAGTTCTTAGTAAAATTGGCGTGTCTGAATCAGAATCATTTTTATTTTGCTTTCTCAGATTATTTGCAGTTATTTTCCGTTTCAACGCATTCCTTAACGTCTGTTTAACAATTTGCGATGAATTACTTTTAAAAAGAACTTTTTTATTGGATTTTGATGAGGAGTTTTGATTAATTAACTGTTGTTTGTAAGAATTTCTTGGCCTTTGAATACCATCTCTCATTGAAATCATTTTTCTGTTGCGTTTTGGCGGAAGGTTGGCCAGCATTCGCTCGATTGTTTCAGCTGTGAAAAGATTCAAATTTTATATTTTGTTTCATGAACTCAAATATACTAAATCGAAAAATTAAATTACCATCACTAGGTTTCGAAGGTTTGGGACGCGGCCCAATGAAGATTGGTTTGATTTTAGGTTTGTGTTCTCGGGCTCGGGTCACTTCTGGATTACAACTTCTCTTATAACCTGTATTCAGAGTAACCAATACTTTCCAATCAAAATCACGTTAACGTAATAAATTAATTAAAATAGGAAAAAATATAAATTTTGATGTCTTCATACAAATTGTGAATTTATCAAGTTTCGATAACTTTACGATGGATGTTCAAGACAAATCGGAGCTTTTTAATATAAAATAGATAGATTCGGGACAATTCATTTATAGAGACAAGTGATATGCATCTTTCATCATCTTCCAGTAACACGATAATTTTTTCTCACTTGACACTCTATTTCTGATAAGTAGTAGTGTGAGTGCAAACATGATATAGCGAACTGTGATGAATTATAAGTGAACGAAGTTGAAATACCGGACGAAAATCATACAGGTCATGCGGTGCTTCAATTATTAGTAAATATTAGTGCAAGATTGTCTGGTTTGATCAAGAAAATAGGATTTTTTTTAGCAGAATAATGTATAATATTTACTGCATTCACATCATAACTGAAAACTTACGTTTAATTAATTTCAAAGTACGCTTCATTATCGCTTTGAGTGATTTTCATTTATTTGGGCGCTTAAAAAGCCTTTAAGAGGATAGCAATTTAGTAATGACGAAAAGTTATTACTGCTGACAGATTTTAATTATGAGGCAGCAACAAATTCCCCGTGTAAAAAGTTAATTTCACGCTGATATTTGATACAGCTGGAAAAAGATATTCGGAAAAAAGCAATGTTCACGTCCATAAATACGTTATTATTCTGTATACATAAAAAGCTTAGTTTGACTTGAACGTCCCCCGTATATACGAGAAATGAAAAATAAATGACCAACTCACCTCTCTGCCTTCGTCGACGGGTACGTGCACCGTATGGACGGTATTTGCACTTCTTTCTGGCAAGCATCCATGTCCAGTCACCACCGCATTCCAAGATGTGTTTGTGTAACTCTCCTAAGTTGTGACAGTGTTTAGCACACTTACTACACACTCGTGCGTCACTCCTCTGCCACTGACGATTCAAAGGCAATAATTCAACATTTCCAACTTTTCCTACACCGGGAATACTTAGGTTGCGGTAAATTCGAGATTGGTTTCCTACAAACTCGTAGTGACTGCACCAAATATGGGGGTGAGTCATGTTTTTATGGTCCTCTAAGGATTTGTAGTTTGGCATTTTTTGTCCACAAGTGGCGCAAATGTAAATTCGAGGTCTCGCCCATTCACCGCTCAGTTCTAAATATTTCTTTTGTTTCATTTCATTTTCATCCTGCGATGAACAAATCATCGCAATACTATCTGTTTTATCCATTCTAATGTCACTATTTGATGAACATCTTTGTAACTGTAAATAATTTGATAAAACCAGTTGATCTTCTGGTAACTGGATTTCTTTTTTCAATTCTATATCTTCTTCAGTTTTCTCACTAGCTTTGCTTATTACACGATTCAGTAAATCTTCTAGAACAAAATAAACGTCATTTGAAGCTTCTTCCGATATGTTATCACCTTCTTTTGCAGATTTCTTTCTTAATTCTAAAAATTGTGCTGCGTTTGCTTCTAACCGTAGATCTTCGAAAGGCCCACGTGTATCTAAAATCCGATTGAGTTCTTTAACTTGAAATTTTGATTCTCCTGTCGGTCGCTGATAATTTAATAATTCCTCAATAAAGTGGTCAGTATTGTATTTCTGCTGCCTTCTTTTTACCGATAGCTGCGTCCACATATCCAGACAAGTGAGATCACTTTGACTATCATTTTTTCGAAACAAAGAATTGTACTTCTTGTTGGTAAATTTGTACTTCACAACTGCAACTTTCTTGGCGTTTTTCTGCGATGCTTTCGCGCCGTACTCAATTTGTGCATCAAAATCTTCTCCATATTGGGAAGAGTTGAGAAGAGTAGCAACTGGAGTAGCCGCGTTCAATGATAAATCACAACCGAAATTATCCACTGCATCATTAGCTGATTTACCTTCTGTTTCCGCAACATGTTCGAAATTGGAAATACGATTTTCGGATTCAATGTTTCTGTTGAGTTTTCCGTCAAGGTGATGTAATAAATTGTCACGAATGTTACGAACTGTTCTTGTATAGAATTCTCTATCAAAAACTGCATTGAATTGAACGGAATTACCATCTTTAATACTATCGCTTGCGTGATCATAAATTTTTTCGTATTTATAAATGTAGGCATTAACTAAAGAAAACACACTTGCTGAATTAACTCCATATTTTTTAGAAATTTTGTTATTAGATTCACTTTCATTATTTGTAACTAATTTGTTCTTACGTATCTTATTAAAACTATTCATTTGTTTAACAGATGCCCTAGTCATTCTTATATTATTTCTTAAACCATTTTTTGTACTTTTGACACTAATTTTTTTATTCACTATTTGACTTCTCTTGTTTTTTGTTTTTGTATTCATTGCACTGCTTTTCACTCTTTTAGATAAAACAATATCTTCTTCATCAATTTCAGGTGGCTTTGATTGTATGGCTACTTCTTGAGATATAACGTTAACATGAATAGCATCTTCGAAATCATCTTTAAATCCAGTGGTATCTTCCGTTTTAGTTTCTTGGATGTTTGTTTCAGGATCAGTAACAATTTTTGAAGAAGAATCTTTATCAATTAGTTTTGTTGTTGACGACTTGGGAGAACTAGTGTTTTCTTTTAATGTTTCCTGCAAAATATTATCACTATTAGTTCTTATTAACTCCGGTTGCACTATTTCTAATGCCGATGTAGCTGCTGATAACTCTGTGATAATTTCGCCATTAGTTTCGGATGAAGAAGCTGGTACTGAAGATGCTTTAATTTCAATTGGATCTTGTAAATTATGAATTGATCTATTGTGATCGCGAAGAATCTGCACGGAGTTAAATCTTTCCTGGCATGCTAAGCAGGCGAAGTATCTGTTGGAATGTTCATCAGTGAGGTGTTCCAGGAGTTCCTTAAGAGTGTGATCAGTATTGTTAAATTTGTTACAGAAGCAACACGCTGTAGTCGACTGATTGTGAGTCGCTGTTCGTGAGCTAGATCGTCTCGTTTGTCCCGAAGAATGACATCGGTCCACATGCTTTTGTTTCAAATTGTTTGTTGCGAATGTCCGGTCACAGAACAAACACATCAATCTTTTTACTACAGGTTTGTTAGATTCTGTCGATTCAACCGAGTGTTCATTTTTTTTCTGAAGATAGTTTTCCAAGATGAAAAGATTGTTTAGTTTGGATTTGTTGTTGCATATCTCCAAAACGTTTTTAACTTTGTCTAATGGCACACTACACTGAAGACTAGTTTTGGTCGGCTTGATGGAATTGATATCTATGTCGATTTGGGCAGTCTCAGGCACCACGGCGGTGAAGCTAGCTTCGGCAGCAGTGTCCTCGAGTTGGGTGAACTCGGCCTTGACGGACTCTCCTTCGGAACCACCCTCGTCGAAAGAGCCACTGTTCACCATTATCTCCGAAGATATCAACGAGCTAAAATCAGAAATATATATTTTAGAATCTATAATAATTTATACATAGAATATGATTTTGAAACCATTAAACATAATCTATAAAGGATTAAATTCTGAAATTTTATTCTGTCATGCCTGTAATTTACACATAAAAGAATTATGTTATGAAACAAGATATTTTACGTCAATCAAAATTGAGTTGGAACTTAATCATTGAAGGGATAAAATATTATTATCAAAATTTCTATTTCTTTTCAAGTCACAAATTATAGAATTTAGTTCATTTCATAAGACTATGAGCTGGCAACGTATTTACTTTGATTATTTCAGCGGAATTACAAATGAAAAGATAAACTTAGAGAAAACCTATCGGAAACGTAATCTAAACCGAGCTTCAATTCAGTACTATTCTTGGAGCTTCTGCGGTTAATACGGCGCCGCAATCTGATGATGGATTTTTGTAGAACTTTTCCTTCAAATATTATTTTACCTAAAAAGCTCGGTTTGGGCTACGTTTCCGTAGGTTTTTTACTTACTTGTACAAAGTACTTTATGGTTGCAATCGTCTGTACCGGAAGTGCACTTTACTTGAAACTTTTTATTGAAGTTTCCGTATAAATCCAGAATGATTAGGCGTAAAATACTGAAATTCAGTATTTAAAATTACTGTAGCTTCCAAATGGTCATCTCCTATTTTCGTAACAATCGGCTAAGCCAGAAGTGCACTTTATATAACAGACTTTTCGAATTCTCCTCATAAATTCAAAACAATCAGTCGTAGAACATTGAAATTTCATATAAAGCACTTCTGTAACATCTAGTTGTACACCTGGCATTATGATTGCGATCGGCTAAGCCGGAAGAGCAGTTTACTCGAAACATTTATTGAATTTTCCGCATAAATCCAAAACGATTGAACGTAGAATTTTAGAATTCAATATTGAAGACGATAATGCCGTCTAGATGCTCATATCTCATTTTCATTGAGATCGACTGAACTGGAAGTGTACTATACTTGACAGCCTTTTGGAATTTTTCGCATAAATTCGAAACGATCGGTTGTAGAGTATTGAAATTTGGTATTTCAGTATGCTGCAGCATCTTAATAATTGCCTACTATTTTCATAACAATAGACTGGGCCGGAAGTGCACTTCAGTTCAGATCTGTTAGCCGTAGAATTTTTTGAAATCAGTATTTAGGAATGTTGTAGCATAAGAATGATGATCGATTGTTTCCATTGCAACCGACTAGGCTGAAAGCGCATTTTACATAACAGATTTTTAGAATCTCCTGGATAAATCCAAAACGATTAGCCGTGGAACCATGAGATTTTGTGTTTGATTATATATATCCAATGATGTACAAGTAAATCACGCGTGATGTCCAAGTCAGATTTTTTGTTTTCCTTCACTTGATCTAGCTCGAAAATTGATGATATTTTTAAAATAATTCCTTCTGAACATATGGATAAATGGAAAAATAATTGCTACTGGAGAGATGAACTAAAAAAACCTACCAGAAATGTAATCAAAACCGAGCTTCAATTCATTACTATTCAATAAAATGCTACGGTTACTGTGGCGCCACAATCTGGGGCCTGTTGCATAATGAAATACAAGTCAATATTATTGGTATTTTTACATGTATTTCAACTAGTAATATTAACTTGTATTTTATCATGCAACGGGCCCCTGATGATGGATTTTTGTAGAAAATTACCTTCAAATACCAGTCAACCTGAAAAGCTTGGTTCAGGTTATATTTCTAGTTGCTTTTTTTTTGTTTATTCCCATTTGTTACTATTTTTCTCATTATCCTCATGATTAGTAGGAACTTTTCACAAATTTATTTTGGAGCTGGAACAAGTGGGAGTAAAAAAATGTAATTGGGGGAAAAATATTGAATAAATATATGTCTAGAGAAATATGACTGCGGAAAAACGACCTGGGAAAAAGCGGACCGGAGAAACACGATCAGTTATAAGTGGTAAGCCAATTATAATTAAATAGTTATTTTAGATTGTAGACTGCGAGATGTCACTTTTGCATTCGAGAATAAAAGATTTTTCTGCTCGCTACGCTCATAAAAAAATTATTCGAGAATGCAAAAGAGTTTCGCAATCATTTATCAAACAATGTTTCTTCGAAAACCACGTAAAGAGAAAATTTTGACATTTCGAATCAATCGATGTCACTTTAAATGTTGCTATGATACCAATGCAGTTTATCTATTTCGCATTCTGGCTGCGAAATAGGTACTTCGCATCCTGGCTGCGAAGTATTTCGCGTCCTGTAAACAAAACAATCATTTCAAAATTAATTTTTCGAAAATTGTCATTAAAAGTGAACATTTACAAGGCAACATGCGAAATGATTGTTTTGGTTACAGGACGCGAAATAGTTCGTAGCCAGGATGCGAAGTATTTCGCAGCCATGATGCGAAACAGTTAGATAAACTGTATTGGTATCATAACAACATTAAAAGTGAAATTGATTGATTCGAAACGTCAAAATTTCACATTTTTATAAATTTTAAAACGTGGTTTTCAAAAAAATGTTGTTTGATGCATGATTGCGAAATTCTTTTGGATTCTCAGATAATTTTCTTGCTCGCCACGCTCACAAAAAAATCTATTATTCACGAATGCAAAAGTGACATTTCGCAATCTAGAATCAAATTTTCGAAAACTGTCATTAAAAGTGAACATTTACAAGGCAACGAGAAACATGGGAAATGATTGTTTTGTTTATAGGACGCGAAATACTTCGCAGCCAGGACGCGAAATACTTCGCAGCCAGGATGCGAAATATTTAGAAAAACTGTATTGGTACCATAGTAACATTAAAAGTGATGTTGATTGATTCGAAATGTTAAAGTTTTCTTTTTACATTTTTATTAATTTTGAGACATGGTTTTCGAAAAAACGTTGTTTGATACATGATTGCGAGATTCTTTTGCATTCGTGAATAATAAATCTTTTATTCTTGAATGCAAAAGTGGCATTTCGTAATCTAGAATCAAAAATAACAATAAAGTCGAAAGTCAGGTTTTTTCACTAAATTAATTAAAAGAAATCCAATAAAAACTATTGTAGAGTAAATTTCATATAAACAACTTTAAAAAAGACACTAAATATTGCTAACAAAACCAATAACATGATATATGATCATATGATTAATAAGATTGAATCCACTTTACAATATAGTTTCGCTTATAACCGCTTGGTGGCTACGGGTTAATTTTAGTTACCAATAAACAATAAATATTGAGGTTAAAAATATGCATCATCATTTAGTTAGATAGTAAGTATAACTATAACATAGAAAATATCAAATTATAAATTATATGAAGTAGATTTACTATTTTCACAATTTTTAGAGCATTATTTTTATTGTAATCTATCATAATGGTCCGAATTTGTGCAGGATATTGGTGTAAACGCCAATATGTAAAAGGAGGATCAGTATCTTTGCACGTGTTAGTATATAAATTTAGATAATTTAATAAAGAGTTATTATTAATTTCATATACTCGTGAGAAACGTATTTAATAAATTGTTTACATAGCTGACATCTAGTGAGATAATACCACGGTACAAGACATAGTAGGTAACCTAACTCGCCCCGAAATTGCGTCCGCTGAGATGGTTATAGTTCGCGCTGTCGCCGCTAGAGACGCCTACATCAGTAAGGCCTGTTTTACAACAGTGTTTAATGTATGATTACACTAAACTTACAAAATTTTACGAAATCATTTATATATTGAAGTTAACCGTATATGTAATGTTTACAGCATATATTTTACTTTAATTAAAAATTGACATACTTGTTAAATTAGTGTTGCATTGAGTAATATTTAATATTTAATTATTACCTATGCAAGAAACTCAGTTGGATAAATTCCGAGATCATTTGAACAATACATTAACAATGTGTTTAATCTTCAAGAATACATATAGATGATATGTTTTCAATTACAAGAAAATTGTTCGAATTTTCAATAAAGGAAACATGAAAACATAAGTTAAACAAAAATTAGATTCAGTTCAAAATATTATTTTCTATATTACACATAATGTTTCACAACGTAATAGTTTTTTCTGTATTAAGGGCACTTATATTTATTTTTTACAAATACACGTTATTTGAAATTATCTTATACTTAATTCATTGACATTGTCAAAATTTAGATTTCATTTGAATGACTTGATACAAATTTACTTCGTGAGTAAATTTGAATGAGAATTAAATTCATTTATGAAACTGGACCTAGTTTAACCCTCCGTTGCGCGCGCTACTTATCATAACAGCAATGCTCGCGGGGCGTCTGACAGACACCAAATGAAAATGCCTAGATTTGTTATTTGTATTTAGATTTCCATGTTTATTTTGGTTAATATGTGAAGTATGATCCTTCCTGTTTATTGAATTAAACATCAAAAAATATGAAGATTGTATAATATTGATGAGAAAACTAAGAACACTGATATAACGCATTGAATTACTAATTCATTGAAAGACAGTCATTACATATGTAATTTGCATGCTCCAGGAAGCTAAAGCTGATTTTTCCTCATTAGCGATAAATTTCACACCAGGCAAACAGGTCCTCACGTTGAGAAGGGGATTTTCCATTTTCCATTTAGTATCTTTATCTTTCCCAAAAACTATATTTCTGGTCTCATCATCACAATCTCCATTTTCTACATCATCACTTGACACTTCATGTTCTAAATCGCTTGATTCAAGTTGTTCCTCAATATAATCGTATTCATCTTCGCTGGTATAATCAAAATCCGAGCTCCTCATCATCAAACCGCAATACTAAATTCCATGAAATTTTCGGAATTTTCATCATTATCTGGACTGAAAATTGATTTTCGATCCATGTCAATTCATATTGAATATCGATATTGAATATTATGCGCAATTTGATGGCTAAAGTACATGACTATCACAAAATGGCTGAGTGTCGTATTGTTACACAAGTACTCGCGGGGAGTCTGTGAGACACCATTAGCACCTATCTCATGACTTGCTAGTGATAGACTAAAGCGGAGTGGCGTGATTCAACATCGGCTTGTGTTAGGAAGGTACGTAGGAGCTGATCGTCCTCATCTTCCGCTTGTAGAAATTATGTTGTATAATACACTCACTGGCGTCTCACAGACGCCGCGCGAGCAACGGAGGGTTAATAGTTATTTATACAAGTGAATTAAACCACTGTATATTTGCGAGAAGAAAGTTCAAAATCACGAGCGCGTTCAGCACGAGTGCTTTAATTCTTTGAGCAAATAAAGAAGTTTAATTCACGTGTTTGTATACATAATTTTATTCAATTGCTTTATCATGTCAAGTGGAGCTCTAAAAACACTATATTTTATCTTACAACTCTCATATCCAGAATTACAATTCGGGACAAAACATTTTCCAGGCATTTTAATTGAATGTTCATTTGTCACACGGCTATCACTTTATTAAATTATTATTTATTTACTATAATCTGACTGTATTCAATGACACAAACACTAAAATCAAACGCTTTTCATTTGGCAACTAGGCCCTACATATCCGCCATCTTGAAACATTTCCTCTCACCTCTCACGTCCACATGCTTGACGCAGTCAGCGGACACATTTATAGTAGACCGGCAATGAGAGTTGTGGGGGCCTGGATAATACTTAAGTAGATCGAACATATCTCTATCCTTGAACCTCTCTTTCTGTTCTGCCAGCTTCAAAACAAACAGCTACTTGCTTTTCTAGAGTATATGTAGTCCTTGGTGCTTACTGATGAAAAATACAGGATCTGCTATTTTCATGTGATGAATGCGTTCTGTCGTTTCATCAGTGGATTTCAGGGAGGTGAATTTACTGATGGCCATTGTTCGATGTGACATAGGCATAATATGGAGTTTTATTCGAGTTTTTACAAGTCACATAACAATCAATCATGATAAGCTGTACATTACGGTGCTTTCCTTCTACAACAAAGTGCTGCACTGTGCAGCACTTGGGTCATCTATTCACGATTTTTGCGTTCCTTTAATTTTGGGTGAAGTGATTCTGAACTCCTCATTTTATTTCCTTCTCCCCTCGCGAAGCCATAGCTATTTTGCTGGTATAGATAGCTCCAATTCAGAGTCGCATGCGCAATTCGAATATCAAATTTGTTTTTTTATTGTCAAAATCAAACCTTAGATTTTAGATGTGATAATTAGATAAACTGAAGGTAAATTAAATTTGCATACAAACAAACGTCAGAACAACACAAAAGAATGTTCAAATGTATTCTCGCTCTCTCATAGATCAACTATACCTCTCGCAAAAATATAGTGAGTTGGCTTATGGGCAGGGCACTTATCACATTATTAGTACAGGATTATCCCAATATAAAACAGGTAGAAGAACAGAGATGTATCGAAATATTTTATGTATTCTGTAATTCAGTTGCTTCATCTTCATAAAGAACTCCAGTTTCTTCACTTGAAGGTCTCTAAATTTTTAGGAATATATCTATACAGCAACGCTGATAATTTTAGATTAATTTTAATTTCTTTTCAACAGTTTTAAAAACTGTTATTTGAAGGTATTATATCTTACATTTCAAGGTAAAACTACTTCATACAGGTCTTTCCAGAACGATGGGAGACCCCATGCTGAGCCTGGTCAAAACCTCCGATTAGGAAGTCAGGCGGTTCTACTAAAACTTTTTACGAAGTATACATCTTAGTACCGTTTCTTTTAAACAGCACGGGGAGCAGTTGTGTTCAATTATCACAAGGGTAGCTTAGTTCATTTTACCCTATAAAAAGAAAGCACCTTTTGATATCTCTTGTATTTAGTAAAATATGAACGTTTTTGCACGATTGGGCGTTTTCATGTGTTTACCGGCCCTCTATTTGAGGTGGTATGTTGATTTTACCAGCAAACTGTGGTTACTATGGTTATGCTGACTTACCGCCCATGTGCAAAGGCGGTAAGTAAAAAATTGTGAATTTTCACAAAAAAATATTCATTTATTCATCTTTATTTGCAAATGAATATTTAGAATAAAATGTCAAACATGACAGCTGACAGCGAATAAACAATCACTAGTAGTAATTTAATTTGAAAAAGAAAATTCGGACCCATATTATGGATCTTCCAATCGCGCAAAAAATTTTGTAAGCATCACGTTCAATAAGTACAGTACCGATTTCGTATAATATAATTCGCCAAGGCTCGGCCTCCAAACTATTATTCTCAATCGGTAAACTGTACTTACTGAACTATTTCGTGACGGTAAACTATTAATAATGGAGTGTTCCACTGTTTTTTTTATTCTCTTTTCTGATAGGACATGAATAAATAAAAGTATTAGTGAAAATGCGATTCAAAAAAACCTGGTAGTACTTGAGAAATATTTTTTTCAAATTTGAAAATTTTCCGTGACGGCCAAAAGTCTATTGTGTCACTCAAACGGTAGGTCTTATTCATTATCAAACATTTTGAGAATATTGACGTAAAGTAAAATAGGTGGCGTTAGTGTCTTGCTTATTTAACATCATCTGAATTATTTTTATTATTGTCAGTAAGATCATGAGCAAGATAAATTATAAAGTTATCAAATTTACTTGTGAAAATCACGTTTCTTTCGACCGAACAATACCAGTAGTTTAAAGCTTAATTTTCTCTCCATGCGCATGCCTGTGAAACTTGGAGGCCTCTTAAAATGTTTCTAAATAGCATTCGAAAAATAGGAATGATACATATTTCAACTTTTCCGATACATCTCCAATAATTTATAAGTACATTAAATTGCAACGCAACAATATTTTTCATGAATATGAACAAATCTTGTAGGAATTTGTTCACCTATGAAGCCCATTGTTTGAGGACCACAATAGATTTTTAGACGTCATCATGACGTATTAAATCGTCTTTTTATAAAAACGGAGCCATATTCAACATCATTTTCACTACTTATACCTATTATTTATCCCATATTTTCATATTTTCATGAAAGTTTCTCAAATTTGGAATACCCTATTACCAGTAAACGTAATGAATATGTATGTATATCGAATCTGCACATTTGGCTCAATTTATTTTTCAAGTGATCGAAAATAAAATAATATTAAATGCTCAACATTTTTCCTAAAATATTACTAATTTGTATTATATCGCCGTTTCAGTTTCTTGAATGCAAATAGTTCAAATAAAAATAATTAATGTTTGAATGGAGATAGGAATAAACGTATTTTTATGTTTATTATCAATGAATATGAAATAACAGTTCGATTATTTATAGAATACGTTGATAAGAAATTTATTTCCTCTTTATAGTTCCGTAAATAAGTTTATCATAATAGAATCATAATATTTTATTCTCTAATTCAATTTGATAAAAAATTCAAGCAAATGCATTTAGCAAAAAAAATCAGTCATATCAGTTGCAATATATGCACTT
The DNA here is from genome assembly GCA_963989225.1 of Dromius quadrimaculatus. Taxonomy (NCBI): domain Eukaryota; kingdom Metazoa; phylum Arthropoda; class Insecta; order Coleoptera; family Carabidae; genus Dromius; species Dromius quadrimaculatus. The sequence goes on along the minus strand of OZ022331.1, from coordinate 22,794,687 downwards.
GCAATGCCATCAGCTGTTTTCTGTGAACGGATGAATCATTAGCCGTGTTTCTTCGGGCAATCTAAGTGATCTATGTCTTCATTATTCAGTGAATCATGTTCCTTTGGTCGTTATTCGTTATCCCCACTTCTTCACTTTGTGATCACAAAGTGACAATCCCCTTACCCTTCTGAATCGGACTTTTTGCATGTTCACGATGATTGCAATAACAGAATCTGTGTAAATTTGAAACATGGCGGATAGAACACAACAAGAAAATCGTTGGTAAAACAATAAATGCACATCCCGCATCTAACATGAAAGGATGAAAATGCGAATAATCATGCAATAATAAATAATTCTTGAAAAACAAACTATTTAATGGATTATAGTAAAAATCAATACTGAAAAATTCTGATAAAATATATAAATATTCTCAAATCAGAATATGACCCACGATTCGTAGTTGTTTTCTTGTTTAAAAAAATAATCATGATTCGTATACAGCAAATATGATCCTGAGATTCACAGTATGATTGTCGAAGAAACACGCCTATTGATCCAACAGTTCCCAGCATAAATTGAACAAGGCGGCGGACCAGTTGTTTGACAATGGCATTCCGTTCAATGTCTTGCCAGCCAATCCTGAGCTTTGATACTTCCGCGAAGACCAATAGTACGTCAGCTTTAAACCAATGCGCAGAAAACAACAGTTGTTCAACTAAAACCGTCACATCGCTGTTGAGTTTTAGAAAACTTGGACGCTTACAGTTTTACGTGATTACAAATCAAGTTATTTTACAATTTATGTTATCAAAAAACGTGATAATACATAAACAAGTGAGTTAGCATGTAAATAGTTTGTTGTTTTTTAAATAATTTAGTAAAATGGATCAACAACAGCAAGACATGCTTTCAACACATTACAAAATGTGGACTCGAGAAGCTACGACGGTGCTGATTCAACAGTATCAAACAAATGAATGTATGTGGATGACGACATCTCCTTATTATCGCAACAAACAGAAGAGAAATGGTAAGTCAGACGAATTCTGCGCAAGTCAAATAAAAAAAATTGAAATGGTTTTCATGCTTCAAGGAATATCCACATAAAGATATCGCGATACTACGACTATAATAATGGTAGAATATTAAATTAAGATCTATAAAACGCTAAATCATGAATAATATTTATATTTATAATTCAATAAATTTGAAGCTGTCGTTATATACCAAGAATTCAATACAAATATCGTAGAATTCATAAGTAGATATATTTTTAATAAATTTCAAGTGCTTTCAAGTGCTTACAGGCACAAACAATTGAAAAAATTTGACCTATCGAAACTTGGTATACTTTTTGTTAGATATTAATATAAAATAAATGTGTATTGAAGAACAAAATATGATGGAATATCTGCTCAAAAATTAAGTTTCATTTATATCGATAGTTGGAATACTCATCTGCTCCAAATAAGAAATTTTATGTTGTTTAATACAATATTCCAGTTGTTTTTCAAACAATATGTATAAACTTATGTAACAGTAATGTGAATAAATTTTCAACCCCGTTTTCAACCCTTTTTTTTTCTTACATTAGAATAATATCAATTCATCTTTTAGGCCCGGTTCACCAAAGTCAGTTAAATTTATCTTGGGGTTTTTTTTTGAGTTAGTAACTATATACTTACAATTGTATCAACAATAGTCTCCGTATAAAATAACCTTTTCATAATACCTGCATTGAAACAACGCGTTTCAACGCCTGTTTTGTCAGTCGAAACAAGATAATTTCAGACAAATGCGAGTGTAGCCGGGCAGCTTGTTTCTGCCCGCTGAATTTGTTTCTCACATCGTTTTATCCCTGGCAGAGTCGCATTTGTTCATTGTCAATCTCTAAATGAAAATCATATAACCTAAGTTAATTTGACAGATGTTGTTTTCGTAAATGTAAATTAAATTAAAAAGAGGATTAGTTTCAAGAAAAAAAGATATTAATACGATAATTTCAAGTACACCACAACATCTAATTGATAAAGCAAAAGCAGCTACTCTCGACTTGTTACCTAGAGAATGAAAAGAAAAATATTTGCTTTGTTATGTCAAATTTGTAAAATGGAAAGTTTCAATGCAGGTATTATGAAAAATACAGTGTGTGGCACGGGACAAAACACGATTTCAGTCGAGGGTGATGCCAGCTCTCGCTTCGCTCGGGCAAGCAACTCTCACCCTCAGCTGAAATCGTCTTGTTTCGTCCCTAGCCACACAATATACTATTGAATAAATTTAACTGGCGTCGGTGAAACTGGCCCTTTGAGTCATAAAATTGCGCTACTAATAAAAATTATGGTAAATACTGATGATAATTCATCATTACTGTTACTGCAAAGTATTTAAATAATTGTTGGCATCAATAATCCCACTATACCATCAAAGTAATAAAAAATGCAACTGAGCGAAATAAAAATGAGCGTTCTACTTCGAGTAACATATAATTTCTTCTTCAAGCATATTGAATTACAATTTCTGTCAAAGTAGAAGGAGTACTGCTAAGTTTTTCGAATTTTTGAGAATTTTTTTAGGGTAATGTTAGAAAAACACCATAATAAAATTGTCAATCATACACAATATGACAAATAAAGCACATAATTGCTAAATAATAACATTTTTGGTTTATTGAGTAACTTATATTATTGAACTAGTACAATAATAATTTCATTATTATACCAGTAATAAACTTTCTTCTAATCAGAACCAAAATACTGTTGTACGTCTGAAGAAAAATATTTTTCCCGTCAACCACTTAATTCGACTCATATCTGCGCAAGAACGAGTATGCTCGAGCTACAATTATCGCTGAATAGAATTACGTTCAAATTATTAAAATAATTTATATAATGAAAGTGTTTTAGACTTTTAGTTTTGATTATTAAAGCTAGAAAAATATCAAGCTATGTTATTTTATTTTAAATAGTCATAGTAAATTTATAAATTCGGTAGTTGGCGAAAATTTTCTTCATGTAAAATTGCCAAACCATCGTCCTGGAATATTTTTCAATTGTCAATCATGCATTTTTTGTACTTATGAAACAAATAATTATTAGTGAGGATAAAAACTTTTCAGAACTCATTTTAATTAAATGTTTCATTTGGTATAAGTTCTGTATGTAAAAAATAATAAGGTACACAACGATTCAACAGCCAAGTGGTGCCTTTTTCAAGTGAAAAAAAATGTGTACAGAACTTATATCCAATAAAACATTTAAATAACTGTCAAATAGAAATTGACACATGATTAAAAAAAATTAAGAAATTACAGAATCTCTTCGTTCTGTTGATTAGTGATGCGAAAAATCGAAGTCACCGTTGAAGAAAATTGTTATGTATAAGTGTATAGACTTCGTTCTTCGAATTTATGTTCTGTATAAATATAAAGTATATGTAGTATAAGCAATAGCAATACCTACTAAAATGTTACCAAAAATTGTTTATAAATTAATATCATTAGAACATAAATAAGACGATTGTTGCAACAAGTGCTCGAAATAAATGAATAATATATTATTGTTTCCACTTTGTGTAATTTATTTTACAAAAACTTCAGATTTAAATTACTACAAATATCGTTCTACAATAGTAATGATTGGATACTGGTTACAAGATCCTAATTTCTATAATTTTAAATTTCATTCTGAATTATATTGTAAATAAATAATGAAGAAACATTAATTTGATTTATTGAATTTTATGAATAATAACATGGAATTTATTTTAGAAGAATATGCTTCCAATATTGAAAAAATATATGTATATGAAAATGTTATAATTTTTTTATTCTATTTAATCTTAGAAAATGAAAATTCGATTTATAATTCCTATAGACCTAATGTAAACGCAAAATAAAAAATATTTGTTATGTATTTATTTACATTCCAAAGTATGGATAAAATATCATTCCGTAAAATTTAATTTGCTTTCAGAGGCCTTGATCAATATTGCACACGCAGTCAGCAAAATCCGTCCACAGACATCTGCCGAAGATATAAAAAATAAAATCAATGGAATTCGCACACAGTATGTTTCGGAAATCAATAAATTGATACTATCAAGTAATAGAGGAGAACCGTATGAACCAACGTTATGGTGTTTCGATATGTTAGCTTTTCTAAAACCATTTACTCAACCAAAACACAAATCTATTAATGCAAGCTGGCCCAGAACTTACATGGTGAGTCGAAAGAACTTGTTCATACCTACTATTTCTTTTTGATCAATATGTTGCAAATATGATGACGGGACGGAAATAGAGAAATAGTGCGTATGGCGACAAACCGGACATGTACGGCTCTATTTTTGTTTTTTTGTTTTTGTTGATTATGCTATTATAAAATATGCTATGAATGTAAAATAGATATTAAGGATTAAGAGCGAAGCGAATATTTTTGAAACTCCGTGAGGGCATTAGAGACTTTCTATAAGTGTGTCCCAATTTTCGTAAAACAGTCAATTATATACAAATATTATTTCTTTTGTAAACGTCTCTTTGACGGATACTATTGCTAGCTAAACAATCGATATTAAGAGTTGAACTGTTTTTGTTGAGGTTAAGCCTTACATATCTATAAATCCATAAGCAGATAAAAATGCATGTCCATATGGTAAGTTCATTTATGAATCATTTATAAGACTTGTGGATTTACACAGAATTGAAATATTAAATTAAAATATCAAGTTTGAAATATCCAAAAGAAATTTTAGTGTGGTGGATTAATTTCAAAATATCCTTCAGATGTTTAAGATACTGCTCATTCGAACTGACGAACTCTCCCACTGAAATTGTACACTAAAAATGTGCAGTAAAACTATTATTGCACAGTTTTTCACGAAAATCTACGTTACACATTGAAAAACAAGAATTATAATTTCGTACATCAACCAGATGAGCCAACTATCTTCTTGAGCCTTGACTGTAATTTTGAACTTTGTAAGAAAACAAATCATAAAAAAGATATTTTAGTTTTTGACTGGAAAATTTATGTGATTGGTTGAAATAATCTATCCCTGATAATATCATCAGGAATCGTCAACAAATTATTAAGCTTATTACAGCATCAATGCATGCTATTACATGACTTTTTTTTAATATAGTTTTAGAAACTCACAATAGCACTTCTCTTCTCGAAATTTATTATATGTGTGAAATTCAAACACAGTCAAACGTACGCTTGCGCAGTGCGTTTCTTTTTATTCTATTTTTTTTTTAATGCGTATACTCTATGATTCTGAACTTCATGTTACTTGATTTTCGTGCAAAGCGTCAACCATTGCACGAAGCTGTAACATAAGAATCATTAAAACCAAAAATTAAGAATTTTTCATTACAAAATATGCGCGTGGCAAACAAACAAACTAATGTGATGATTGAACAATAACTAGGTACTGTTGAATTTAAAGTGACACAGGCAAGATTTTAAACTAAAATAAGTAAAAAAACAATGTCAGGTCAGAAAAACTTGCGAATTTACTTTTGATAAAAAAAAGACTGTTATATGAATCTGAACATCTACTTTCTGAGTTTTTTTGGAAGCGAAAATTCCATAACAAGATATTTATTCACAAAATGTTGTCGTTACTGTTTGAGAAAGAGACAATTCTAGTCCTACTTTTGCTTTATAATTATATGAAATTAATAGAAAAATAAGAATAGAAAAACAATAGTATGGTAAAAAATAATTCATCTAACAGAAAAGAGCAAGTCATATACTAACCGACATAATAATGTAAAAACATCTTCGTATTCATTTACCTACATATGTGTTGAATGTCGTCATATGGTCGTTATTCTCTGATACAGACTTTTGTTGCATGTACATTGATTTAGTCCCAAAACAGTTATACTGAATGTAAATTATTTGTTGAATTATAGTATATTTAAATGTCTAATTTGTTCTCAGCCCAAACCGTATCGCGCACAATTCGCTCCGCCACATCTACAAATCCAAGAATCACAGCCAATATTGCTACGTCTTCAAGTCCAAGAATCACAGCAAGTATCGCCACGTCTACAAACCCAAGAATCACAGCACGTATCGCCACAGTCTGAAAAACTAAATTCAACAAAAAACTGTATACTCATTAAAGAAGAAACCATAGAAGCCGAAGATAACGACATAGAAATAGTCGAAGAAGAAGATACTCTTCAAACAGATGATGATTACAGTAGTCATTCTTCATATTTCCATGAAGAAAGACTCTACATTGAAGAACAAGAAGATCGTGAAGACAATGAAGCAGCCCCGCCACCGGCTAACAGCGATTCTGGATTTGAAGATCAAGATCAAAGTGATAAAATCAAAAAAATTCTCTCACCTTCTGGTCTCAGTGCTGAAATCACGTTGGTTCCTAAGAGAAATTTAACAAAAAGGAAATCTGAAGATATTAACTATGGTGAAGAGAAAAAGAGGAAAGACGTAGAAACCAATACTGATGTTAAAGACTTTGAACATGAAAGTAGAATAGGCATTTTTGGCAATTTTGTAATGACACAAATGAAGCTTGTCACTGACAGAGTTTTATTGCTTAAATTAGAACATACTATACAAAATGCGATAATTGAAGCGCAGTTAAAACAAATAGAACTAGACGGGTCTGATAAAATTAAGAAAGAAACTGTATAATAGAATATAGTCTGTATTCAAGATATTTATGGGTAAACATTTTGAAGCGTTTATGGAAAAAGATATTTCATTTGAACAATAAAGTGATTACGAAAATGCATTTGGGGTTCATGCACCCGTCATATTTTGACAATTATGATGACCTGAATGCCTATAGCTCTAAGGCACGGTTGCTCAATCCAAATTTATCCACGATTTAGTTGAGTTTATATACTATGACTCGAAACTCTGACATAATTATTACCATAGTAAATAAATAGTTCAAATGAATTATGGATGAGCTTGGATAAAACAATTAGGCCTAAGATCCAAAACAGTTTATATTATTATTGGCATTTTAATTTATAAAATCTGTTAAATTCATTATTCATGATGTGCACGTGTTAAGAAGACAGAGTTAAATGTTATCACTTCCCAGGTGCGCCTGAAGATGTTTACAAAATAATATACCACTAAATAAAAGACTGAAAGTAATGATCAACGATCTTTTGACTAATTATATGTATCGCGTTCTTCATAACCATATATTAATTAGTTTATATCGATGAAGAGGAAAAATATAAAAAATTATATATGTACATGATGTAGTCTGTCAAAAGAGAGTTAATCAGCATCTAGTATAAGTTAACTTTTTCAAATATCTTCCTCGCATTTTCGAAAGAGAAATCGTATAATGTGTATTTGTTATGAAAAAAATATGACATATGTGAGCAAAAATATGGAAATATATATAGTATTCCTTGATAATGATTTTTTTGTCAATTTTCAACAGCCTTACTGACAATTCTATCACCCAAAGATGGAAATGGTACTAAAAGATGATCTCAGAGAGTATATGAAGGCGAGCAAGAATATATCGTAATTTTTTGCCTATCAAGATAATTATTTAGCATTTCATAATGCTCAATATATTGAAATATTAGTCAATTTAATGCATATTCCCTTCCCCACAATATAGATCGTGATATTATTTTCATGATAAAGAGACTGTCTGAATTTCAAGTAAATTGTAGTAACTCAGTGGTTATAATTCACATGATCAAATATCTTAGCGAGCAAGCGCCATAGGTTTGGAATTCCGTGAGAAATTGATACAGCACCACGAAATCCTCAATATATCCAAATTAAAGTCAATTTGACGAGTATCTACTTTCCTACAAGATCAGTGTGCAGTATTTCATCTAAAGATAGAAGAAGCATAAAAAATTAGTAATATATCAGGAGCCGAAAACAATCACTTTATGTTGAGCACAGATATTTGCGACCAGAGCTATACAAATTAAGCATAGTACAAAAGTTTGTTCTATGAATTAAACTGAAAAATGTACTGCCAAATTCTCCGACTATTTTGTTAAGATAAATGTGACAATAAACCTTTCAATTGTAGATAATATGGTGATGGTAGCCGGTAGGGCAAGTCAAGTACTTAGTTGCCGGTTGATCAAGTAATTTATATTATTAAACTAGTATAATATTAATGTATGAAAAGTTTGGGCACCGTGTGTAGGATTAAATATATATGTGTATTGGCTTCAAGATCCAATGATTTGGTAATAAAAATACTGCGTCATTTGCAGACTGATAATTTTTTATTGTTGGACGTTTCGGTGACATGAACCAGCCACAATCTTCAGCAACTGTAATTCATTAATATAAAAATAAAATTTGTATGACAATATTGGAGTTGTAAACCTTGTCAGAAACAAAAGTTGAAAAAAAATTTTTTTTACTTTTGTTTTTGACACGGTTTACTACAACCACGAGTACATTCTATCAAGATAAAAAATTATGTTATCTGGAAATAAATATTTACTCATACTATTGTATACAATATTTACACTATAATATTGTCAACGGTAATATACCGATAGAGAGGTGTATTATCGATATACCGAAGAATTTCACGAAAATACTTTTTGTCTTTTGGGTAATTTTTTACGAGACAAATTTGGGGATTCATAATCTGATAATACCCGAGGGCTTTAGCTCGAGGGATATTATCGTTGATTATAAATCTCCAAATTTGCCGAGTAAAAAATTACCCAAGACAAAAAGTATTTGAGTTAAATTCAAGGTATATGCGATAATACACCGAATCTTGAGGTGTATTTGCAAGGATTATTTCACAAACCATAAAATTTATTAATTGTTATATTTTTTATTATTTTTTGAAAAGCTACTGTGGTATATCGAGTTAGGAGAAAATATAATCGCGATATACCTCGTTACCATGCAAAATTCCTTAATATCATTGGCTGTTGCTAAGGTGTGTGATATAATCATATATTATACCATAAGTAGTTTAAGTATTATCGATTATTTTTGTGGTGCTATCATGAGTGTTTATTGTGCTTGCGTTTGAATACCACGAGTGTGCAGCACGAGTGGTATTCACAAGCACAATAAACATGAGTGATTGCACCACAAAAATAGTCTATAATACTTTAACTACAAATGGTATATGGAGGACTATTCCAGGAGTCAAACCATTTTTCCAAATTAGTTTTCTATGAATCTAGTAGCAACTCACGTAATTTTCATAGGAACGAGTAAACAAGCTTCTGTCAAACTGAAAAATTAGAATTCCTTGCATTTTTTTTGACGAATAATAGAGAAATATATTGCGTCTTGATATGGAAACTAGTTCAGAAAGGTTCAATGATAGATCAGAAGACAAAATTGATGAAGATATTCAGAAAAATATTCCATTAAATACGAAGAAAGCACAAATTGGAGGTATCCACATCTTTGAGTAAAATACTCAACTCTGACCACTAGTGTAATACCCGATGGTATTTCTACACGTCCAAATACCCACTGATATGCACCGTTTCTATGGCGATTTAGCATTGTTAACCTTGTTATAAATACTACGAATGGAATAGTCATAGAAATTTGTATCCTTATATTTATGAATTACTAATAGTTGCTGAAGATGGTGACTGGTTCATGTCACCGAAACATCCAACAATAAAAAATTACCAGTCTGTAAATGACGCAATATTTTTATTATCAGATCATTGGATCCTAGAACCAATAAACGTATATTTAGTATAACATTAGTTTCATCCTTATACTAATAATACAACGATTTTGTTCTACATGTCTTAAAGCAAAAATTAATTCATTAGCATCAGATCTTTAGATTTGAATAATGAGTTTGGCTATGAGGATTGATATTATTTTTATTATTGATTGAAACCCGGAAGTTGTAAAATATGAATATGATCTATTGATCTTAAGACTGTATCTAATCGATTTTGATAAGATATTTTACTAAGTGGCGATAACTGAGTTAATATCTAAATATATTTAAAACTATCTTCTAAGCACCATCGCTTGCTAGCTATATTTACATACCTGTACTCTCCCTCTCGCACGAAACGTTCGTTTTAGTCTAAGATCCGTTATAGGTGTCGACCTGGACCAATGAAATAACCGAAAGAAATAATTTTTTTTTATGCAATAAAATATTCTAACAAGAATTACGTTGATGATTTGCCTGAAGAAATCTGTTCAAGGTTATGTTTAATTAAAAATTCAATAATAATTTTTTCACACTCCCGGGAGTAAAAGGCGAATTTAATTCCTCATTTCAGGGATTTAAGTTTGAGTTTAGTCCCTAGGGATCTAAAATGATCAATAATCCCAAGGGACTAAAGTAAAATAAACAAATTTTTCTATGACAACTAAATAATCAAAGTACTTACCTAAATGTCAAATTGAATTTTTTCATTATAATTCAAATATTTATTATTGATGATTTATATTAGCATTATCGTAATGCATCGTATTGTTCGTAAATTTTCTAGATTTTTGGGAATATTATTTTACAGTTACCTCTTCCGCAACCGTATCAATATCAAATTTCTTAATCATCTTTTTGACAGCAAGTTTATTTATTTAACAACTGTTGTAGCCAGCCTTGTTACTATGGTGAATTTAGTCAACATTTTTGGCTCAAGTTTGTTGTCAAAATTGTAAGATTAATTAATCTGCTTTCAGACTATTGTGATTCAATAGAATACGGTAGTGCAAAAAATAGCGTAGATAACACATGACTTAAGTGCCTTTAATCCCTCGGATGAGTATTGCCCTTGACTTCGTCTTGTGCAATAATCTCCACCCTCAGGATTAAATCAAGCACTTAAGTCCCTTGTTATATAATATACTATTTTTCCATATTTTAGCCGATCTTGTACCCAAAAAAATTCAACACTAATTGAAAACATAAGCCTATATAATATACGAAAATATAAGACTGCTTACCTTTTTTTGTTCAATGCTATATAGTTGCCAAGGTACAAATATCTGAATCTAAAAAGTGGTACAGAAAAAGGTGGGCAGCCCTATATTTGCATATTCTATAGACTTTATACTTTCGATTAGTGTTAAATTTTCTTGGTTATAAGATCGATGAAGATACGGGAGAAATAATTATTGAATTTTTAATTAAACATAACCTTGAACAGATTTCTTTAGGCAACTCATCAACGTTGCTTTTGTTGACACATTCTATTGCATAAAAAATAAATTTCATTCGCTTACTTGATCGGTGCAGGTCGATACCTATAACGGATCCTGTACTATTCAGGATTATGCGGATTGTCAAAAATTATTTGATAGTAAACTACGTTTATTCTAGCGTAGCTTATATCTCTCAGCTTATTACACCACCCAAGTCGTAGTTTGGATGCGGTTTAGCTAAGGTGGCGCTCTTTCACTCTGTTCAAGAATGTCCCTAAAGCTGCACCAGCATTTATGGCCCACACAAAAAAAAATTATACCAATATTTCTTACACATTAATTACAATTAATTACAACCGGAAGTAAATTTTTTACAGTTGCCGTTTCCCGGAAATCGGGGTGTGGCTCAACTTTAGTCTAAAGTTACACCACACCTAATAATATCTTATCCAAATGAACTCTAAGTGGGCTAAACAATTCTTACAAATTAATTACAATTAGAATAAATTGGTAGAGATTACCGAAAATCATCCCTCAAGTAATAAATCCCTCTTTGAAAGAGTGAAAGCGCACCAAAATGAGACATAGCGGATGAAAGTGAAATTTCAAGGCCAAATAGTGGCAGTATGCTACTTGTATGGAAAAATATATATTTTTCGTAAATTATAAAATAGTAATTAAAACAATATATTAAAAGCAAGTGTACATGATACTCTTGTTACAGAAATTTTTGAAGTGTCAAAGCTGGTACATTTGTTTTTGATCATAGAGGAATATTTTGACGATGAATTGGAACGACTATCATAGATTCTCCAATATTTTCGATACGTTGAAAAGTAGTTCAAATAATAACTATGAATAGAATCGGTAGAAAATTTTTGCTTAAAAATGGTACAATAGTTATCGAGTATAGAGAAATCGTTGGTTAATTGATTACAACAACTCACTTGGAATTTTTTGACAATTTTATTTTATAATAATGTAGTTCACACAATAGTCAATAGAAAATAAGTGTGAGGGATGATGTAAAAAACGTTTATCTAATTCCGTTTTGAAAAGTCAAACTTTACATCAATTTCTGACGTTATGCAACGTCTCATTTTTCATAACTGCAATGCAACAGTTGCGTAAAGTAGCATAAAGTAGTTACGTAATGACTTTACGTAACTGGCCATGTTTCAGAGCTAATCAATTATACTTATCTCCGTACAATTAAAAGAAAGATTTATTATTCACAGTATGCAGCATATCAAAGAGTACTATATCACTCAGGATATTACTGCTTGAGCACATTTAAAAAAATTATTTTGACGTTTTGTGAAAATTCGATATTTGTTTATTTCAGTGCACTCTTGTTTCTGTAGTAACAATAGATGGTCATGAATCACAGTCACCTGAATTTGGTGATATGACGTGAGAGATGTTCCCAATAAAAAATATAGTTAAAAGTATTCTGACGGAATTAGATAAAATTTTGTACAGAATACGTTATGAAAAGCCATATTGTTTGACTCACTCAAATATTACATTTCGTCAAACAATATGGCACTTTTCATAACTAATTATGTAAATAACTATTACAATGCTTTAAATTGATACAATAGGAATCAAGGAGTTGTTATTTCATTGATTACAATAGCCCACTTGACTCTTTTCACAATTTTATAACATCATAGTGTAGTTCACACAATAGTCAATAGGAAATAGGTGTGTGGTATGGTGTAAAAAATGTTTACTATACTTTAGCATGGCTCAATAGTTGTTGTTCACCAAGGAGTTACTTATTAATTAATTACAACAGCCCACTTAACTTTTTTCACAATTTTATTACATCATAGTGTAGTTCACACAATAGTCAATAGGAAATAGGTGTGTGGGATGGTGTAAAAAATGTTTACAACACTTTAGCATGGCTCAATAGTTGTTGTCCACCAAGGAGTTGTTTATTAATTAATTACAACAGCCCACTTGACTTTTTTCACAATTTTGTTACATCATAGTGTAGTTCACACAATAGTCAAAAGGAAATAAGTATGTGGGATGGAGTAAAAAATGTTAACAATACTTTAGCATGACTCAATAGTTGTTGTCCACCAAGGAGTTACTTATTATTTAATTACAACAGCCCACTTGACTTTTTTCACAATTTTATTACATCATAGTGTAGTTCACATAATAGTCAATAGGAAATAGGTGTGTGGGATGGTGTAAAAAATGTTTACAATACTTTAGCATGGCTCAATAGTTGTCCACCAAGGAGTTACTTATTAATTAATTACAACAGCCCACTTGACTTTTTTCACAATTTTATTACATCATAGTGTAGCTCACACAATAGTCAAAAGGAAATAAGTATGTGGGATGGAGTAAAAAATGTTTACAATACTTTAACATGGCTCAATAGTTGTTGTCCACCAAGGAGTTATTTATTAATTAATTACAACAGCCCACTCGATTTTTTTCACAATTTTATTACATCATAGTGTAGTTCACACAATAGTCAAAAAGAAATAGGTATGTGGGATGGTGTAAAAAATGTTTTTTAATACTTTAGCATGACTCGATAGTTGTTGTCCACCAAGGAGTTACTTATTATTTAATTACAACAGCCCACTTGACTTTTTTCACAATTTTATTACATCATAGTGTAGTTCACATAATAGTCAATAGGAAATAGGTGTGTGGGATGGTGTAAAAAATGTTTACAATACTTTAGCATGGCTCAATAGTTGTTGTCCACCAAGAAGTTGTTTATTAATTAATTACAACAGCCCACTTGACTTTTTTCACAATTTTATTACATCATAGTGTAGTTCACACAATAGTCAAAAGGAAATAAGTATGTGGGATGGAGTAAAAAATGTTAACAATACTTTAGCATGACTCAATAGTTGTTGTCCACCAAGGAGTTACTTATTATTTAATTACAACAGCCCACTTGACTTTTTTCACAATTTTATTACATCATAGTGTAGTTCACATAATAGTCAATAGGAAATAGGTGTGTGGGATGGTGTAAAAAATGTTTACAATACTTTAGCATGGCTCAATAGTTGTCCACCAAGGAGTTACTTATTAATTAATTACAACAGCCCACTTGACTTTTTTCACAATTTTATTACATCATAGTGTAGCTCACACAATAGTCAAAAGGAAATAAGTATGTGGGATGGAGTAAAAAATGTTTACAATACTTTAACATGGCTCAATAGTTGTTGTCCACCAAGGAGTTATTTATTAATTAATTACAACAGCCCACTCGATTTTTTTCACAATTTTATTACATCATAGTGTAGTTCACACAATAGTCAAAAAGAAATAGGTATGTGGGATGGTGTAAAAAATGTTTTTTAATACTTTAGCATGACTCGATAGTTGTTGTCCACCAAGGAGTTACTTATTATTTAATTACAACAGCCCACTTGACTTTTTTCACAATTTTATTACATCATAGTGTAGTTCACATAATAGTCAATAGGAAATAGGTGTGTGGGATGGTGTAAAAAATGTTTACAATACTTTAGCATGGCTCAATAGTTGTTGTCCACCAAGAAGTTGTTTATTAATTAATTACAACAGCCCACTTGACTTTTTTCACAATTTTATTACATCATAGTGTAGTTCACACAATAGTCAAAAGGAAATAAGTATGTGGGATGGAGTAAAAAATGTTAACAATACTTTAGCATGACTCAATAGTTGTTGTCCACCAAGGAGTTACTTATTATTTAATTACAACAGCCCACTTGACTTTTTTCACAATTTTATTACATCATAGTGTAGTTCACATAATAGTCAATAGGAAATAGGTGTGTGGGATGGTGTAAAAAATGTTTACAATACTTTAGCATGGCTCAATAGTTGTCCACCAAGGAGTTACTTATTAATTAATTACAACAGCCCACTTGACTTTTTTCACAATTTTATTACATCATAGTGTAGTTCACTCAATAGTCAAAAGGAAATAAGTATGTGGGATGGAGTAAAAAATGTTAACAATACTTTAGCATGACTCAATAGTTGTTGATCATTATTGTCAATTTACTATGCAAGTTGGACATATTTCCGATTAGTATTTATCATAGGGACACGACAAGGACTAGATTAGGGTATCCTTCTATAAAAATATAATCTAGATAATGATGACAAAGATTGGGAGTTCAAGACGAGATGGGAATATGTCAATGTCGACTCGATGTGGTATCAGGGCTTATTTGTAAAAAATTCCTCTCGAAATTAATAAAAAAAAAATTGAATCACATTTATACATGTAATCGAATAGTACATCATCGGATATCTTATAGTTATTTGTCAGAATTGAAAAGATAATTAATTGAACATCATAACTGGCAATCATTATCATAAAATTAATAATAATGGAAAAGATTCGAAAGAATTACTAAGTGTACATTTTTTTTTTGTATCTGTACTTGCATCTCGAAGTTATTTGAAGTACATGCTCATGATAAAATTGATTTTTTACTGTAAAGGCCGTATGACACGATGCATAATTTCTCTCAAAATTATGTTCATAATATTGAACAAAATTTCTAACAGAAATTTTTACAATTTTTTGAACATAATTTTGAAGATATATATGTCACTACTACCACGAAGAAAAATAATAGAGGAGCGGACACTCAGTTGGAAAACTTGAAGCCTAAAATGTAATGCGGCAGCTGTGAGAGAGATAGCGAGAGCAGGTCCAGCTTTGCGTGCGTCATATGCAGAAATAAGATAATATTTCAATTATTTTCAATAAAATACAATTGCCAGATAGATTTCTTATTCTCATTACGTTAAATACAACATTATTCATCAAATGAAACGCAAAAGTAAAAGAAAATTAGTATTTCTATTCATTAAAACCTGCAATGAATTTGTACATTATGATGAAACATGTTTTATAAACGATTCTTTGGACGTGAGTTTTCTGATTATGAATTATAATAGGCACATAAATAATTTTATAAATATTTTATATTACAAAGGGCGTGATAAAATTGGAAAAATATACACAAACAATTTCTTATTCACTAGAAGAAAGGTAGAAATAGAAAATACTGCTCTGCAAAAATTTTTCGTTTCCTGAACATGTACGAAAGATTTAACAAAAAATATAATATACATCTACGATCTCACAAAAAATAACAGTTTTTGACATTATTTTTGGTGTAAAAAAAAAAGTTATTGAATTAAACTGCCCAATAAAAATTTTATTACTTGACTCTATTCTATCAGTACTCATGCAGAATAAGTACTGTTTTGCACATATTTCTCCGGGCGGTAAATGGCTCTTTGGCTTTTGCGTGCGCCAAGTATAATTTACTGCCCGGAAAAAAACCAGCGCAAATAGTTATGTACGTATAGAGGGCTGAAAGATAAAGTTTACACCCGCGGACAAAGTTTGAGGCCCGAAGCGTAGCAAGGGCCTTAATTCGTCCAAGGGTGTAAATTGTCTTTCAGGCCGAGGCACGTACAACGTTTTACGCACAACTGTGATAAAATTTACTTGTGAATTTCTCGTAAGTAATTAGTTTTTGAGAACACGCAAAAATATTTATTACTTCAAAATTATAAGGTGGCGTATGGTAACAAAAAACATGTCATGTGTTAAACAATTGATTTTGTTTGTATGTCAACAAAATTCTGTTGGTAGTTTTCTTATTTTAATAATAATACTGGTGGCCAATTCTCTAGTTTACAGCCCAACGGGCGGTAAATTTTTTTACCGCCCGACGGGCGTAAAGTAGAAGTTACCACCATGGTAACTAAGTTGTAAACAAACAATTTTGTATCAGTTGTGCGTGAATAGTATTTACCTGCATTCGTAATAAAAAATAGTATCTGTAACTCGTGCAGTGTTGTCAGTTGCCAACTTGAGCTCTCGTGGGCAATCCAGAACTTATTGCACTTGTTGCACAATATACTATTGTTAATTTCAATTTTTCGAAAGTAGCATAGGAGAAATAAAAAATCTATTCTAATATGCCACAGGACTAACAAGAACACTTGCTTCGCTCACTTTTGACAATTGTATTCTCAATAACTTTTATATATTGATGAAAAGTAAAGAAATTAATGTTGCAATTCTGTGTAAATCTATAAGTTTTATGAATTAATAAATTTATTGACAGGAAGTTTCCTCCAAGTTGAATTTTTCATTAAAAGTCTAGGTTAGACATGTTAAATAATTTGAAAAATTGATATAACATTTCAATTTCTAACATAGAATTGTCAGTAGATCTGTTATTGTAATTTTAAAATAATTTCTACTCACTTCTACATCTCTAGACGACCATTCTTTTATAATATCCTCCTCTCTGAAATGTTTTTCACAAACGTAATCTGTAATTTCCAATGTTCTATTCTATCGTGTTATGTTCTTGCGCCACTTATTTAATAAAATATCATTTTTGGGTACAGAAAAAAATTAATATTTCTCTTTACAAGTTCTGTACCTACTATTACAATTTGGCACAAAACATTTTCTTCCTATTTTACAATATATTTCCACATGAAAATACTAAATAGAGCGAAACTCGCCATTTACTTCCATTCAAACATGGGCCCGCCTCTACCTATCTCTCAGTTACCTTCTCTCTCTAACAATATTACATTTTTGGCTTCACTTTTGCAACACAGTTAAGATAGAGAATTGCGTAGGCGTGACTACTACAAAATTTTGTACATTAATCTGTACACGCATCCACGCACATGCTACTTCACGTGACAACTTTCAGATTGAACAAAAATATTAAGATGGGTGAAAGAAGATTTGGGGAGCATACATTCAAATTATTATTGATATTATCGATAATAGTGATTGTTGAAAATAATAATATCTCAAACCAACAATGTGCATAAAAAGTAACTATCAAACAGACCAGCTGACCCGGAGTACTTCGTAACGCCACAGATTGCAAGGTACTTGAGCCTACCTTTTATACCAGGACCTTATAACCCGGAAATGATAAGGATATGTTAAACTGTGAAAAGGTCTTTTTTTGTAGGAAATCAATCGAAATAGGAGATTTTTGTATTCGGTCGAGACTTTGCAGCTCCATTGAATGTCTTTTGAGTTAATGTTACTCTCTTTTTTGTTAATTCATTAAAGATTATACATTAAATATATGAATCTCATATGACATGCTTATTCAAGTGATTATATAGAAGTAATTATTATATTGGACATAACTTGCTAACTTGAATATGAATTTAACCAAAATGTAACAATAAAATGAATTTGCATGTGCTAGGAATAATCCAAGTTTACCAAACTCGCTTCGTTCATATGGCGGCTTACTGTTGAGCGACGTCACTTGCCTTTAACTGAGTTTGCAACGCTCGCACGGCGTCTTAACGTTGACCGAGCACGCTTCACTCGCAGGGCGTCTTACCGTTGACCAATCTCGTTCCGCTCGCACGACGTTTTACATTTGATTGAGCTCACTTCGCTCGCACGGTAGCTCATGGTCAACCGAGCTTGTTTCACTCGCAAGGCAGCCTGCCGTTAACTGAGCTCTTTTTGCTCGCACAGTAGCTTGGCATTGATGGAGCTTGCTTCGCTCACATGGCAGCTTACAGTTAGCCGAGCTCGTTTCACTCGCACAGCGGTCTACTGTTGACTGAGCTTGCTCGTACGGTGGTTCACCGTTAATCAAGCTTGCTTCGCTGGCACTGCAGCTTACTGTTAACCAAGTTCGCATCTCTAGTATGACGAAAAAAAGCAGCCGATAGGACCTAAAATTTCCAAATTCATTTCCAGGTCCTATCGGCTACTTTTGTTTGTTCCACCCTGGAGCAAATCTTATAAACTGGATACGATAAATAAATCCTCATGATACTATCAAAAGATCTGTTTCATACAAAATGTATGAGATAATGATATTCCTCATTCCAATTTTCTAATACTAATTCTGCTATTCTGGACAGAGACAAATCCAAAAAACCTAAGATTATGGAAATTGGTCAAGCCATTCTCAATTCATGAATGGTGTAAGTATCCCAACTTTGTTTTATATAATATCGATAGCAATCTAATTTTTGATATAAACTCTGATGCAGTAATAATAACAGTTAATTATTTGTGTATTGAGTCATTTATAAATATAAATTCTTTCCACCAGAGCAGAAAAATTCATTGGAAAAAAAAAACTCATTTATATATGGATTTTTTGTACCACGAACCGTCTAGTACGTCTCCAGAACACTCTATCGAAGTTTTACCACAATCTGATCAATGGTTTCTAAACGCATAAGGTACAAACATACAAACATTGATTTTTATTCATATAGATATTTATGTTAGTACGCATTCATATTGCGCACATGTCGAATGTTCACGCATCTGCGCATAAGCTACTTCACGTGATAACTGTCAGATTGAATGAAAATATCAAAATGGATGAAATGAAATTCCTCAATTAAAATTATGATTTCATCTCTGGAGCACGATATTTCTAAAATAATCATAACTCTCACAACAACAATTCATATGTGGGCATAAAATGCCAGACAAATGAGAATCTTTATTTATGCCAATGCGCATTCGTATACGCTACGTCAGTAGCGACGAACGCGACTTCATGCGGTAGAAGTTATAAGCTCTTTATTAATACTGACTAGAGCTGTCAAAACAAATATAAAAGTGCATAAAGCCAAACTGAGTTTTTGAGGCAAATAAATATGGAAAATCCTTTGAGAAAGTGGAGATCATCGGGACAAGGTTTAATTTATTGTATGTCTGAGTGTTCGCACACACAACTGCACAATGGTGAACTGAAATTTCATTCATTTCCGAATCGCGAATGGGCGTAAGAAACTGTGAAAAAGTTATCTTCTCAGTTTGCTTTTATGCAATAGTACATACTATCAATCCTTGCACTCTTATGATATTCATTCAACTGTGCTGGACAATTCCAAATCATTGACTGGTCAGTCTTGAAGCAGATATCTTCTGTGTTAATTTATTTGCAAACTGCAGCTGTATGTTTGCAGTTGCAACTAATATTAACAATTTTTCGACCTAAATTTACCTGTATTAATCAATTTTTACAGCAATCATGTAAAAAACACAGACTTATTATAATATTAGCGAACTTTAGAAATAAGCAGTTGGTGTTTTTTAAATTGTATAATGTTTGTACAGTATCAATATTGAATTATTAAAATTATATTTCAACAATATTATCATTGATCATAGATTGAAGACAAAATATCATGAATGAATCCTTATTAATGAATTTTTACTTATTATTTAAATGAATGATGTTTTCAGATAACTCGTATCTGGCAAGCAAATATTCAATTATCAGGCATGAATGATGCTGATTCCCTAATGAAGAATACAAAATACACCAAATCAAGAAGTTTTTATGATAGTCACACAGATTATTTTCAATTTATAAAAATAACTCTTAAATTTCAGACGAAGTTATCTAAAATCACGAAATAAATTAATATTGTTTATCGATTCAATATTCAGACAATAATTAAACAGAACATACAAGAAGTACACCCGAACGTACGTATTATCATGTCAAATAGAAAACTATGTTTACACTTATAATAATTTACACATATCTCGACCAATAAATTATACAAACTCAGATTTGTTCTATCACTAAATGTGCCAGGCGTTTCGCACAAAGTAACTCCCGTAATTTCACTATCTTCTTCGTTATTTTTAATTTTTTCTTCGTCGCTGACATGAAAACTTTGTACCAATTTTTTCCTTTACTCAAACTTTTGGATCTAAATATAGGTAAATCAACTTCTTGAGACCTGCATCAAAGCACTACTGTCATTGTAACAAACTTTCTGCTAATTCTGAGTGCCAGTTTTGCAAATTACGTGAGTACGTCAAAATTTGTTGATTGTTACGATTTTAAATATATTAGTAAATAGATGCCAAGTGTCGCCACCAGGACGGCGCTCGCGCCGCGCACAACGCTACTGACATAGCGTATTGCGCACATTTTGAAGGAAAATTTGTAAGAGTATAGAACGAGTCCTACATTTTTTTGTACAATTTTTTAAACATTTTTTTGAAGATATTTTGATGTATGCCACAGTACATTTTTTTGATCATACTTTTGAAACAAAAAATGTACATAATTTTGGAAGAAATTATGCATCGTGTCTTAAGAATGAGTCAAGTATATACATATACAATATAATTAAGTATTATGATACGGGTTCAAGAATCCTTTGTGGTGCTATTTGATCTTAATTGAATCTGGTGCTCTGTGGTATTTCTGTTATTCACCAAAACAACTGTCTTTGAATTTGGAGCAAAAAATGAGACACCTTCCCCCGAACGCACGAGCGTATTCATTCAAAGATACTATGTATTTGTATATCATAAATACAAATTAGAGAGAGAAATCAATATTTAAAAAATCGGAAACAATAGCTTTCTTAGAAGTATTTTATTCTCCTAAATACCTTTCTGCATTTATCTTTTATCTGTCTACCTGGCTTTGACTTTTTTTTTTGTTATCATATTAGTTATTAGTAAAGGTAGAGTTAAAATCTGACGTAGACATCACGTGACTTACTTGTACATCATTGGATATATTTTTTGGATATGATAATATGATAATCAAACACAAAATTCCATCGTTCCATGGCTGATCGTTATGGATTTAACGCAGAAATTCTAAAAATATTTCAAGTAAAGTGCCCTTTTAGCCTAATCGGTTACTATGGAAACAGTATGTCATGATTTTTATGCTACAAGATTCGTAAATACTGATTTCTAAGATTCTATGTCTAGTAAAAATCCAACTAAAGTGCACTTTCGGTTCAGTCTATTCTTATGAGAATAAAATGCAATCATTCAGATACTACATCAGGCTGAAATACTAAATATCAATACTTTACAGCGAATCACTTCGAATTTATGCGAAAAATTCCGAAAGTCTGTCAATCATAGTGCACTGTCGGTTCAGTCGATCGTAATGAAAATAATATGAACAGCTTGAGCTAGACGGTGGTACTATCGTCTTAAATATTGAATTCTAACATTCTACGTTCAAATGTTTCGAGTGAAGTGAACTTCCGGTACAGACGATTGCAATCATAATGCGAGGTGCACAGCTAGATGTTACAGAAGTGCTCAATACAAAATTTCAATATTCTATCGTTTTGAATTTATGCGGCAAATTCAAGAAGTCTGTGCACTACCGGCTTAGCCGATCGGTACAAAAATAGAAGATAACCATTTAGATGCTCAAGCAATTTCAAATACTGAATTTCAGTATCCTACGGCTAATCATTCTGGATTCATGCGAAAAATTCAAGAAAAGTTTCAAGTAAAGTGCACTTCCGGGACAGACGATTGCAACCATAATGCGAGGTGCACATCAAGACCATATACCAGTCTTGAATACAAAAATTCAGCATTATACGTTTGATGGGTTTTGAGATTTGCGACTTACGAACATACGTACGTACCGACATCAAGCCATTCTAATACTGGTTATATAGCATGAACTATTTCATTTTATTTGACGGCAATCTTGACCAAAAGTGGTAAGAATAATTCCAATTTTAATTTTCCTCAAATTTTAAAAGAATAGTATATTATGCTACAAGGACCGAACGACTGTCATTTTTGTCCAGGATAAATTTGGCTGCATTCGGTGAAGACGAGGGTAAAGCCTGAGGCAGAGGCGAAGGCGAGGGCGAAGCACGAGGCGAAGACGAGGGCAAAGTCCAAGGCGTAGCTCCGTGCAGTCAAATCTGTCCATGACAATAATGACAGTCGCTCAGTGTCCGTGTTGCATACGATACTTTTTGTAACATGTGCACCAAAGTACCCCCATTACTAAGCTTTTTAAATTAATTCGGAATTATCTTATCGATTTGACGAACAGATTTTTGCAAATGCAATCTCATTACAGTAAACTAATACAATGAAACATAACTTACATGATTTATTTTATTGATTGCTAATTTTCACATTTTCTGTGCTATCCCGTTCACAATAAATGCACATACTATAACGAACACATTCTATAATGCAAATGTCCTTCAAATATCAATTTGACATATATCAATGAAATAAAAAACTCCAACGGCATCCTGATCCATGATCTACAATTTCATTTTTACTTAGCGGACAAAGATATTCATCAATTCCCAGTCAACAGAGAATTAATGAAAATTGTTACCATGGTTTGGAATTGAGAACTTTCGAAGCAGAAATCAGCTCAGTAATAGGGTACTTTCGGTGTACGTGTTATAAAAACATTTTTAAAATTTTCATCCGAAAAATGGCAGAAGAAAATGGAATTTAGAAGACTTCTTTCATTTGAACTATTGTAATCATTGAGATTTTTATCTACGTATATAGTGTTTATTAATAGAACGATAAATTATCTATTTTCCTTAAAAAATATATAGATCATGAAAAGTAATAAAAATTATGACTGAGTTATAAATTGCCGTGAATTTGATGTCACGTGCAATTATAAATCGTTGAAAAGTACTTACGTGAAATTACGCACGAAATTGCATAAAATTCTCAGTTTCCTGGTGAATCATTAAACTCACCTTGCCAAGGATTTCGCAGCAGCAGCGGTCGGCAGCGACAATCGTCGTTCTGACCGCTGATTGACCAAAAAGACGCACTGTGGCTATGCCCTGTAAAAAGAAATTGTAAATTAAATACAGAGTTTCAAGAATTTATTTACATTATTTTATTCAACCAGTACTATCTACGAAGGGACATTCCTATGTAAGTCCTCCAAACACAAAAAAATACTCATCGTACAAATAATTTTATTTTACAATTATTTCTAAGCTTGATAATTCACACATCGCAAGAAATGCGTTAACCCAGCGTTCACGCATCTTAGCTCTGATAAGAAAGTTTTTTTTTAATTGAATTCAATTTTCTGTGGATTCATATTGGTAGCACTGTGCACAACGTCTCACAGATTTATTTGATAGATTATTCATATAATGTCATCTTATTCTCAATAGTCAAAATATGGAAGTTGAGTGCAGTAGAATTTTTTTTTGTAAGTGTACATATAAATCACGCCTTTCACCGGATACAGGAAAGCCAGACACTATTTTTAGTGCACATTGGTAAACTGATTGATATTACCCAAGCCGTGAAGTCTGGTTATCAAACGTCAAGCCACAGGTACTCTTAATTTTTGTGAGGAGTACGCCACAGAGTATATTATATTGAATTTTTGTTCGAAGCTGAGATCGATATGCATGTAAACAATTATGACATTTGGATATTTGGCCTCATATGATAATAGTTTATATATTTGTTGCGTAAAATATACTCATTGGCCTTATAAAAATGCTTACTGTTCATTGTTTGAGATAAGTAAATCACCAAGCTTGAAGGGCAATTGGCAACTAAAATTACGGCAGCACTGTGCTTACAAAATGGTGGATCAAAAGTGGCTCACGGCATGTAATCTGTTTACAATGTAAAAAATACGTTGATATTCAGCAAAGAAATATTCATACTTCATTGAATGATTCAAATCTTCTCATTGTGCGGGTAAGTATTGACTTTCTTCTTTCATAATATATAATTTTTTCTTTTAAAATCCTTTTATTTATATATGATTTTTATTTGTAACTGCAAGACTGCGTGAGGTTATAAAATTCATAGCTTTAAAGAAATAGTATATTACATCTGAGGTGGAAAGTGTTTCATTACAGCCGAGAGCTTATTATATGACCGAGAGGCGAAGCCTCGAGGATCAGATATAGCTCGAGGCTGATATGAAATCTTCACCGAAGTATGTATACTATTTTATTCACAATCATCGCCAGTATTCCGAGAAATGATTGATCCGTATTCGTTCTTTTTTCAACAAAATAAATTGATGTAGTAGTCTATGAAAACAAGAATGTTTTGAAAAATTTAACTAATTTGACATTTGTTAGATTTATGATTTATAAATCAAGTTATTTATACCTGTATCCATTGAAATTGTGATAAGTGCAGATATCAATTAGTTATAACAGTGAAATGGAGCTATATACTTGCCCCGAATCGAACGAAAGTGCTACGGATGTAAGTTCATAGCGATTTTGCTCATAATTTAAACAAAATTGCAACATAATGCCGCTTATTTTCAATATGAGTTATTTGAATTATTATGTAATATGATCGGTATATTTGTCAGTAGGGATTATTTTATTCCAACAAAGATTTATGACTGATGCTAGGCAACCTGTATAAACATTTCCCACCCAAGAGATGGAAGTGTCGCTTCCGACCCGTGAGATAGTCATTGCAGTTGGAAATTACATACTTTCCAACCTCCAAGAAGTTAGGAATTGCCATATTACTACAATGATTGTGAATAATAGTATATTACACCTGAGGTGGAAAGTATTTCATTTCAGCCGAGGACTTATTATATGACCGAGAGACGAAGCTTCGTGGATCAGATATAGTGCAAGACACCGCAGTATGCATACTATTTTATTCAAAATCATCCTTAATTATTGAGAAAATAATTGATTTAACTTCGTTCTCTTTTTAAAGTAAATTGATGTAGTAGACTATGAAAACAAAAATGTTTTGAAAAATTTAATTGATCTGACTAGGATCTGACCCTGCTGTATTTACGAATCAAATTATTTACACAGAGTGATCAAAAATGATTGTCCGTGCTGCCTTGTTCAGATTTTTTCTTTGTCGCCTGCTTGAAATAGTGAGCTTCAAGTGACACATGACAGTTCCTCTGAAAACACTATTCTAACCTAATAATTTGGTAGAATAATAATAAATTTGCATTAATAAAGCTATTTACTTAATTAATTTATTTTTTAATCAGATTATGGATGAATCCGTCATAAAATATGCAAAATATACGCCACTATCCAAATAAATAAATTTATACTAACTTTATTCCATGCAGATAGTTTTGATCATAATGCGAACTTCTGCCAGTCACGTGACAGAGAGTCATTATTGATCACTCTGTATAGGCTATGTGGGTGGGCAGAGTTTGAACAAATATCGATGCGAGCGCTCATTGTGAGCACCATTGTAAGCATTGAACTCCATTTCTCAGAATACGTCATTGAGCAGTCATTGAGCATTGTAGTTTAAAAGTGAAAATAATTGCATATAAAATATAGGAAAACGCTTTCTCTGTTTCAGGTTGTTGTGTTAGGGATTATTCAAGTGAAATATAGTTTCACAGATTTCACGTACGCAGTTATAATATAAAAAAACGAGTGAAGTGGATCAAAGCGGTAAATAAAGTATTATCTGTCTTTCATTATTAATCTATATAACAAAGATGTTTGTAATTCAATTGTGGAATTAGAAAAATTCATCATCGATTTGAGATTCATGAATTTATCTCTATCTCTAATTTGTAAGTTGTTTCAGTGGTAGAAGTTTGTCGGATGCACTTCGCAATAATTTTGTTGTTTATATTGTCTGCAACATATTCTTTAACATGTTTAATATGGCAAAACTAATTTCACGCTTTCCTTCAATGCTTTCTCGGTAAAAGGGATACAGTGCTTGAAATATACAAACCCGATCCGCAAGATCATCGGCATCATAATTTGAGGTTATCCTGTCAATTTGGACGAATTAAGGCGTTTTCTCTAATAGGTACGTTATAATTGAAGAAAAAAAACATTCAAAATAAATAATTCCAACGTACCTTTTATGCTATGCAAGTTATATTATAAGCACACAGCTGAATTAAATAATATTAGTACATTTAAAAAATTATAGGTATGAAACAATGATAAAATTGGAGTTCAATCGTTTTCCATTGCCCGCTAGAGGCGTTAGTAGACTTCATGCACGTAGCCTATAGGCTATGTGCAAGGGGGCGAAGTTTAAACAAATATCTATGCGAGCGCTCATGGTGAGCACCACTGTAAGCATCGAACTCCATTTTTCAGAATGCGTCATTGAGCTGTCATTGAGCATTATATTTAAAAGTGAAAATAATTACATATAAAACATAGGAAAACGCTTGTTCTGTTTCAGGATGATGAGTGAAATATAGTTTCATAGATTTCATGTACGCAGTTATAACATGAAAAAACGAATGAAGTGGATCAGAGCGGTAAATTGAATATTATCTGTTTTTCATTATTAATCTAGATTACAAAGATGTTAGTAATTCAATTGTGAAATTAGAAAAATTCAATATCGATTTGGGATTTATGAATTGCAACATGAATCTGCTTCTTAACTTAAAGAAATGTGTAAAATTATTAATATGTGAGTGCAATTTATAATATTTATAAGTTGAACAAATAGAAATCATAATAAGAAAGGGATTTGGAACATGAAACATGATATATCTTTTTTGAAAAATGTCATTCAAAGTGAACATTTACATGATAAGTAGAAACACGCGAAATAATTGTTTTTGTCTATTGTATGAACGATTGTTACTACGGTTATTATTCCTCCCTTAAAGTGAAATGACGATGGTGCAACTGGCCATAAAAGTCACATTGACTGATTCGAAATGTCAAAATTTTCTCTTCACATTTTTATTGATTTTGAGACATGTTTCTTAAAAAAACTTTGTTGGGATTGCGAGATTCTTTTACATTCTCGAATAATTCTTTGGTCACTACGTTCACAAAATACCTTTTATTCTCGAATGTTACAATGAAATTTCGCAATCTAGAATCAGATATAACTATTTCAATCTCAAACTGTGATTAAGGCCCGGTCTTTCCATCTACGAATAACTTCATTCGGTGGATAAAATCCACAGCAACGACTGTTGCAATAATTGTTACCATGGTAATTATTCAGGAAATAAAGTTATTCCGAGATGGAAAGACCGGGCCTAGAGGAAAAATTAGTTTTAGCACAACATGTGAAAAATGATGAAGAACTGAGAATATACGGCCAAAGCTATTTAATACGTAGCTTGTATTCACTTGCTCGTCAGACTTTTTGCCTGGAATACAATGAGTACTAGCACTAAATATTGTGTCATAGGATTTTGGGAACCATGGTGAACCTTTAACACGGAGATAACTTTTAAAATAGTCATTATTACATATAATATCGTAAAAATTGATTTTATTCAGTGAAATCTTAAAATAAGATTATGACAATTATTTTTTCTTCTTTATAGTAGCTATCAATTTCTTTCTTTGCTCCAATTTTGAAAAAAGTATGAAATTTAAACAAACTATTTGTCCATGATTTGTGCAATTCACAAAAGATCAAGTATTGTGATCCATCCCCTTCTTGAGCTCAAATAGCGAATTTTACGTGGAATTATTGAAGTAAATTTAACAGTCACGAAATATTTCACATTTCTGCCACATCGATTTGACTGCCCTCACCATGCACTTTGCACATAGCCAATAATAATGGTGAATAAAAATATAAACACTTCACTTCATAATCTAATCCCAGGTGTTTGTATTGAAGATTGTCAAAATGCAACTATAAATATAAGATATAAGAGAGTTTTAATAATCTATTTGTGATAAACAATCATTATCGTAATAGTATACGTGACATTTTTAAGATATGCTCAGAATATCAGCTACCAATAATTTACATAATTTGATAGAAACTGAGATAATAAAAAAAGGAAAGTGCACAAAATGTGTGGAATTAGTAATTACCCATTTCACACGAGACATAGTCGCGTGGTGAAATCTCACAAGTATAGGATGATTTTATCAATGCCAAAAAACTGGATTCTGCAATTTTTATTTACTTGTACCAAGTACAAGGGAGTATTGTGAAACCAACAAAATTCACTTGTCGAGATTTTGATGGAAATATCCGTCTTAAGCATCCCTGAATCCATTTTGATAATTTTTAGCTAGATGTCGGTATGTATGTTCGTGCGTGCGTGCGTAACTAGCAAATCTCAAAACTGGCTGAACGTATAATGTTGAAATTTTGTATTTAAGACTGGTATAGGGTCTGGTTATGCACCTCGCATTATGGTTCCAATCGTCTGTACCGGAAGTGCACTTTACTTGAAACTTTTTTCGAATTTTTCTAATAAATCCAGAATGTTCAACCGTAGGATGTTGAAATTCAGTATTTGAACTTGATGTTGTATCAGAATGGTTATCTGCTATTTTTGTATGAATCGGCCAAGCCAGAAATGCACTTTACTTGAAACTTTTTTTAAATTTTTTGCATAAATCTAGATTGATCAGCCATAGCATATTAAAATTTAGTGTTTGAACTTGTTGTAGCATCAAAATAGTTATCTACTATTTTTGTATCAATCGGCTGAGCCGGAAGTGCAGTCTAGGTAGAATTTGCCGTATAAAACAATCAGTTTAATTGAAATGATAAGGTAGGCAATGATAATCTGTTGTCAATTTTTTCATTTTGTTTGACATTTTACATGTCAAAATATTATTAAAATTATATTAATTATAATCTGGAGTGACAGAAAATTTTATTGAATAAATTTGTGTACATATCAAATGATGTACAAGTACGTCACGTGATGTTCACGTCAGATTTTTTATAATGCAGGGGCCACACTTATGTCTAATGCCGTTAAGTAAGGCGTTATGTGACAATTGACATATTGTCATTGACAATGTGTTCATTATTGAATAACGCCTCAATTAATAACATAAGACGTAAATGTGGCCCCAGCATAAAGCTACAGAAGTGTAAATTTGCACGAACTTGCATCAGTGTTACTATAAATATATATAAAATGAAAAATAAAATTGTTTTGAGTGCAAAAAATAGAGCTCCTTTAATATGCAGTAGAAAAAAAACTTCGGCTTTTATCCAAATTTTGTTTGTTTTATATTTTGATTCCTAGACTAGCTGCAAGCACGCATAATTAATAATCACATAAAATTTTCTATTAGTACTCAATTTTAATAATTACCGAAAGAAATTGATCAATATATAGATATCGAGGTTCCTTTTATAATTTGTGTGATATGGAATCGTAGCAATTGCTAATATAGATTCAGTGATACCGACTCTTAAGATTAAGAGTTGGTCAGGCTGCTTCACTTCCCAAGATCTCCAATCACTGATTTGTATAAATAACTAGATAAAGCATTCAGACACTGATCTGCATGAATAACTAGATAGGACATGGTACCAATTATGTGAAGATAGCTGAAGCGATCGCAATTGTGAGGATAATAGATATACGACTGCAGCACAACAGACATAGTCAAATTCAGTTTGCAACATGTAGAAATAGTTTGTTTAGTTGTGATTTCCAATAAATTATCGCGTGAATAATATAATAATTTTAAAAAATTGGCCAAGTGAATGTCAGACCACGCACAGTGAAGGGTTCCGTAGTGAGGAGAACGTTCACTGTTTCATAGTATTTTTCAAAGATAATGTGAAGAACAAAGTTATTTCTGCCGTCGCAAAGCTCAAAAAAATAGTGTGTAAACGAAAATGTTCCATATTTCAAAAATCACTTGACGTACCTTACTCAAATCAATTTTTGTTGAAAGTGTTATTCAAGTTCTACCAACTCAATTTTTTCCAGAATTTTCCATTATATAGTTGAAAAGTTAGAGAAACACAGTACTTACGACTTTAGACAAACATATCTCACCAACTATTGACTTTCAAAAAAAAAGGCATTTTAAGACTTCTTTCTAATTTTTTAAGACCGATCTCACGACACCTTTACACTTTTATGTATACTCGATGTACATTTGAGTTTTTTTTTCATCCCTCAGTTACTTGTATGTTGTACCATTCCCAATTGTTTTTTTTTCTTTTGTGATTTCACTCTTATCATTGTATAGCGGTTCATAAAAAACATCTTTCTTCAAAATTCCATCCAAATAGTGCCAATAGGGTCCTGTTTTTGCCATACGGCTACGGAGCCCTAAAAAACGCTAGGACGGTGTACATTTTATGTCCACTTTTCTCACTTTTTTTGCTTCACCGGCTTATGGGTTATTTAGCTTGAATGCCTCATCCAGTTATTCAACAGATTAGTGCATTCAGATTTCGTCTTTAAAAGTGAGGGAAGTGGACACCGACTTAGCCTTTTTACTTGTAAATGTATGTATGTGTGTATGTACGTAACTCGCAAATCTCAAAACCTGTCGATCGAATGTTGTTTTTTTTTTTTATTCAAGATTGGTCTAGGGTCTAGTTGTGCACCTCGCATTATGGTTGCAATTATGACTTTTTTTTTCAAAATTTTTCGCTTAAATCCAAAAAGGTTAACAATAGGATATTGAAATTCAGTATTTGAAATTACTGTAATATCTAAATGGTTATCTTGTATTTTTGTACAAATCGGCTGAATCGGAAGTGCACTTCAACAGTCATTTCGATTTTTGGCACAGATTCAAAACAATTAGCCGTGAAATATTGAAATTTCGTATGAACCACTTCTATAACATCTAGTTGTACACCTCGCATTATGATTGCGCTCGGCTGAAAACGGAAATGTAATTTACTGAACAGTTTTTTGAATTTGTCACATAAATGCAGAACGATTAGCTGTAGAATCATAAAATTTAGTATTTAAAACAATTACAGTATTCAAACGATCTCCATATTTTTATAGTACTCTACTGAGCCGGAAGTAAACTTTTAATTTTTCGCATAAATTCTAAACTATTGGCCTTGGGATGATAAAATTTGGTATTTGAGACTGCTACAGGGTTTTGATGAATTGTGACGTCTAAATGATCGCCTCAAATTTTGGTTGTCATCGATTTTGCCTTATGTCAATGTCAGTTGTCAATTATTCAGTTAAAAGTCATGTGGTGTCCACATCAGATTAGAATTATCATTCAAACAGTAATTTATTGGAAATCATAAATGAACAAATTATTTCTAATCCAAAAATTTTCTAAACTACGTTACGTTTGATACATTATTATGTTTGATAATGCTGCAATTGGACGAGCACTCTCCTCACAATAGCGACCGATTTAATCAATTTCATATACTTAATTGGAATCATGTCTATTCAGTTAATCATACAAACCAGTATGTTCAATGATATCATTTAACTTTATATTTTTGATGAGAAAAACCGATAGTTTGTACCAATTTTGCCTAAAGCATAATAATATTTGAAACCAGCTTGTGTAATAAGGAAGATATTTATTAACAATAAACGAGAATTTTATTGCCTGATTTTGAAGTAAAGGACGTTACCTTTTAAAACTCCAATGGATCGAAAATCAAAGGCCTGCGGGAACAAAATTGCTGATTTTAGATTTTTTATGATGACTTTTACAAATATAAAACATATCTCTCATGCTTACTTTTTGAAATGTGGCATATTGCATACAATAAATATGATTTTTATATTATCATGAGATCAATTACCTTATAAAGTAAATCGAACAAGTAGAACAAATATGTAAACTAAACATGAGGCCAAGTATTTTGAGACGAGGCTTGTCAAATGATAATAATTGACGTCCAAATGTCATAATTATACATGTGTTGCAAACAAGATTTCTTCTACGGTCTTTTTTTTCCATATGTTGACAATTATTGCACACATAGCACCAATGGACTAGATTTTATAAATAATCTTACAAATGGTAATGATAAGAATTCACAGTAAGACCAAGTTGAGGTTACGAAATTGACTGCCACGCATTCATAGTGGTAAAGCTAAGATGCGTAAATGTTTGGCACACGTATTGTTTGCAATGAGTAAATAAATTTCAGGAATGACTGTGAAAAAATATTTTTTCACCAAGGTGTGTAAAGTACCATTGATAGGAGCTCATCAAGTTGAATTGCATTTTTTTAAAATTATTATTTGAAAATGACGATGTAAATTGGTATGCATGTTAATTATTTAAGACCTTAGTTCTAAAGGACCTCTGTTATCTGATCTATTTTCAAAATTATTTTCTAATTGTAAAAACATTTTGGATATGATTCATGTTCTGTATATATTCCATGCATTTAGTTTAGCTATGACTGTTTCTCTGGGTGGGGTGCTCTATCCATAATGCGCAGGTCCAAATCTTATGAATACATGCTTCATCGAGAATCAACGGCAACTTCAACAGAGTATTGAATATTCCAATCTCTCCTTACTTTATTTTTGGAAACATGAATAATGGAGGCTATTCTTTATCTCAGTCGATAACTTTTTATCGATCATTATTTATTTCATCCAATAAAAATAGGTACAACAAAATTCTGGTCAACTATTTGTACAGACAACTTTAATTATTTGTAACAATTGTTTCTATTTTTCCAAAAATCTTATTGATCGATAGTAAATTAATCATTATGTTGCAGAATACGGGTAAATATTTATGTAAATTTATTTAAAAGCATTATTTTCATATCATTATCAACTTTGATGTTTAGAAATATGGAAAAAATTTAGTATCTTCTCAAAGTATGATGATTTTGAAACTTTTCTCAACATAAGACAATAACTTATCGAACAGTATCATTGTGTTCGAAATTTTTTATCGTAAATCAAAGTCAAAGTGACAAAGAGTGAACGAATAAACTATCCTTCGTACATTCGAAAAATTTCATAGGCCAATGATGAAACAAAAAAATCTGATGTGGACACCACATTACTAACTTGTACACCTTTTGACTGAATAATGACCAGTTGACACTGACATTGCCATGAGGCAAAATCGGTTGCAACCAACATTTGAGGTGATCATTTCGATGTTACAATTCATTGAAACGCTGAGTTTTTTTTTGTGCGTTTCACATTCTATAATTTTCTTGTTTTTTCAGATTTCGAAAAGTTAATTGGATTGGTTAACTCTGAACTATAATAACAAAAAAAAAAAATTGCTGCTCTGTGCCATAGATTTTTTCTATTGATTTAAAGAAGCACATCTATGTATATGCGAGCAAAGCCGCAGTTAATCTGTTATCTTCTATATTATTAATAGTCGTCGTTTCATTTTCATCATCATTAGAAAGGAATAATCTTATCAAGAGAACGACTATCAAAGAGTTTGAGAACCTGCCCCAGAATTACAGCGCAGCTGAAATTCTACCTAAGTAAAGTTTAGTAAAGAATTCGGATCAAGTAGGTTCAATATATTTTCTTTATTATTCATAGCACTTTTATATTTTGTACTAGCCAGTATTTGCGACTTCGTCTACGAGGTTCACCATAATTGGAATAAGCAATCCTTAAAAATGAATGAATAGTTATATCGTTGTTGAGAATAAATTAATTCTATAATTTTTTTTCATGAAAGAAAGCAATTGAATTGCACATCATTGGGTCGTTCGCAAATGATATGCAGGTTTTGCTTACTTTAAGAGGCAGAAAATATTTCTCCTCTCCCCACCTCATGCATCGTTCGCATAGTTACGCTGACAATGCAGCGATGAGGATACGCTCTGTGGCGTGTCTAAGTCTTTTTTTTTGATAAAATATGTTGCTTATGTCATATTAACATCGAATGTGCAGAAACATGAATTTTAAATTGTTTTATTTCGTCAAAATATCGATTGAAATGGCCAAAATATTCAAATTTTGACCACGTGACTGAAACGATTTGTGATTGGCTAAGTACCCGTATAGCACTAGATAAAGCACAGCAGACTCGTCCGCCATTTTGGAGCCCACTGTCAGTTATTTGCCGGTTACCGATGTGCGAACTTTAATATAATTTAATAAAATAATTCCAAATAACGGGCTGTTCTGGGCCCAGTTGTATTATTCATTCAAGATACGGGTTCTGATTCTACAGATGAGTAGCTTTTATTTCTCAATACATCATTTGAATGTGGAGAAATATATTCCGAGCCACTTAACCTCAATTTGATTTCCGAGTTTAACTGTTCGATTGTCAGAATCTGAGTGCATTATTCAGAGTAAATGTCAGCATTATTGCAAGAATCTTTGTCCTTCAGTAATATTCTTAATGATTTGCTACTAAATTGTCATAATTTCCCGAAGTTTTGTAGTATTGCAAATTATTTGTTGGAGCACTACATTGGTGTGAGAGGTTTGAGGATTAGGAATTTTGAAATTTCAAACAAAAATGAAACCACCAGCTACAATTCCAAATGAGCTAACAAAACAAATACAAGAAGCAAGTTATTGTGTTTCATTCGATTTGAACTGTTTTTTAAATTTTTATTGATATCTTATAAAAAAAAAAACCCAATTTTTTTTTGCTTATTATTATTTATTATTTAACCTGCTTTGACCAAAGCAAATATTTAAGTACTTACCTAGCTACCTATTTGTTTAAATCACCATACTACCTACTTTAACTTCATAATTTGAATACTAAACATTTACAGATTTTGTGCAGAAAATTAATGCAAGCTGATAAATTTCTCAAAGAACGAGATACACAACTTTCTGTTATTTTAATCTTGTTATTATTAATCTAGAAACCTACATAATTTACACAAAATCATAAAACTAAGGATATTAAACGTTTCACAGACTTGTCAGTGGGCTCCAAGATGGCGGACGAGTCTGCTATGACTATCTAGTGCTGTAAGTACCCGTGTGACGTCACTAGCTAGGTTGAAATGGCAGTTAGCATGGCGTGTCAGTGCATTTCGCTGAATAATCGACCTTGCTGCAAGAATTGTGCGAAAATAAGCCGGAACAACTATGTAAGAGCACAATCAGACAATCTTTTGGAAGTCTCGATTAACATGACAGAATTCTTAGCATCATCCGAGATCTTCAACGCGGCAGAGACGGGAGGTGTGAAACTTCACAAGTACAATAAATGCCATTAAGAGTACTTTCCACTAGATGACCGCAACGCTCACGCTCAGGACCGCGGTTTTTGCTGTTCCGCTAGCTCTTGGTCGATGTGGCGGATGCTTCAAGTGGAACGATGCCAGTGTCTGTTAAATGTCGAATAAACTGACAATTTGTGGTTAGGATCGAAAAGTAAATCATTAATAAGATTAAACTAACCTGTAGCAAAAAGGATATACGAATAGAAAAGTCCAATATGCCTGTGTAAATATTAAGTGCTCTTAAATAATAAATAATGATAATGAGAGACCATGAAATTATCTGTCATATTGATAAATGGAAAATCTTGAATCAATTGACATAATTTGAAATCGAAAGTACAAATTGAAAAGGCATCTTCTCAGTTAATTTGAACTTGTTGGTGATTTTTGCAAAAATTAACGCAA
The DNA here is from genome assembly GCA_963989225.1 of Dromius quadrimaculatus. Taxonomy (NCBI): domain Eukaryota; kingdom Metazoa; phylum Arthropoda; class Insecta; order Coleoptera; family Carabidae; genus Dromius; species Dromius quadrimaculatus. The sequence continues at coordinate 22,758,459 of OZ022331.1, read as the reverse complement.
CGACCGCTTCGACTTACCTTTTAATCGCGGGCTTTATGAGCTTAAAGTGGTCGAGATCAATGACGTCATCTATGACGTATTTATCATGAACGGCAAGACCGCGATAGTCCCTTGGAACGATTATTTAGGCGACCAGGGGAGGCAACATGAACGTTGCGGTGGTCTAGTGGAACGTACCCTAAATGTACTGGTACTGATTTGATTTTTTTCAAATACCGTAACTAAACTTCTACTTTATAAACAAATCACTGTACAAATACTCTAATGGTCAGTTGCACGGCTCTAGCTCAAATTTCAAGTTTCACTTAAACAAAAAATATTTACGCTATGTCAGCAGTGTTGTACGTGGCGCGAGCGCCGTCCTGGTGGCGACACTTTACTAATATATTTAAAATCATGACAATCAACAAATTTTGACATATTCACGTAATTTGCAAAACTGGCAATCAGAATTAGCAGAAAGTTTGTTACAATGACAGTAGTACCTCGATGCGGGTCTCAAGAAGTTGATTTATCTGTATTTAGATCCAAAAGTTTGAGCAAAGGGAAAAAAATGGTACAAAGTTTTCATGTCAGCGACGAAGAAGAAATTGAAAATAGCGAAGCAGATAGTAAAATTACGGAAGTTACTGTGCGCGAAATGCCTGGCATATTTAGTGATGGAACAAATCCGAATTTGTATAATGTATTGGTCGAGATATGTGTAAATTATAAGTGTAAACATAGTTTTCTACTTGACAGGATAATACGTACGTTCGGGTGTACTTTTTGTATGTTCTGTTTAATTATTGTCTGAATATTGAATCGATGAACAATATTAATTTTTCTCATGATTATATATAACTTCATTTGATATTTACGAGTTATTTTTATAAATTGAAAATAGTCTGTGTGGCTATCATAAAAACTTCATTTTGTGTGTTTTGATTTCTTCATCAAGGAATCAGCATCATTCATGCCTGATGATTTAATATTTGCTTGCCAGATACGAGTTATCCGAAAGCATCATTCATTTAAATAATAAGTAAAAATTCATTAATAAGGATTCATTCATGATATTTTGTCTTCAATTTATAAATCAATGATAATATTGTTGAAATATAATTTTAAAAATTCAATATTGATACAGTACAAACATTATACAATTTAAAAGACACTAACTGCTTATTTCTAAAGTTCGCTAATATAATAATAAGTCTGTGTTTTTTACATGATTGCTGTAAAAATTGATTAATACAGGTAAATTTAGGTCGAAAAATTGTTAAAATTTGTTGCAACTGCAAACATGCAGCTGCAGTTTGCATATAAATTAACACAGAAGATATCTGCTTCAAGACTGACCAGCCAATGATTTGAAATCGTTCAGCACAGTTGGATAAATATCATAAGAGTGCAAGGATTGATAGTATGTACTTTTGCATAAAAGCAAACTGAGAAGATAACTTTTTCACAGTTTCTTACGCCCATTCGCGATTCGGAAATGAACAAAACTTCAGTTCACTATTGCGCGATTGTGTGTGCGAACACTCAGGAATACAACAAATTAAACCTTGTCCCGATGATTTCCACTTTTTCAAAGGATTTTCCATATTTATTTGCCTCAAAAATTCAGTTTGGCTTTATGCTCTTTAATGTTTGCTTTGACAGCTCCAGTCAATATTAGTAAAGAGCTTATAACTTCTACCGCATGGAGTTGCGTTCGTCGCTAATGACATAGCATATAATGACAGCAATGTTTATGTCACATTTGACTTTTGAGTCTTGATACTATATTATTCAATCAAGTGACACTTGAAATTTAAGGGATAGCGGTGCAACTGGCCATAAATATGTGTTCGAGATGACATGTCAAATCTCAAATACCAATTTTATATAGAGGAGAAAATGTATGTCGCACAAAAACGACGTTTAAATGAACAACTACGTCATAATTATTAATCTATTTAAATTAAAAATGCACCAATTCTTTTGTTATGAATGCAGTTATTCTTTAGTTCCAATTAAAGAACCTATGCACATTCATTCAAGTTCAAATAGAAGTATAGTATAGGTAGAAATCATGATTTTTCTGCACCCTGCTCTCAAGGTCTAGCCTATCTAATAAAAACAGAGTAATGAAAATCGGTTCACAAGCATGGATAGGATTAAATAATATTACTTGAGCATGTCCAATTTTATCAACTGTTAAATAAATATTTCAAATAAAATTTATCGTGAGTGTATGATGCTAAAGATTTACAAATGCGACGTTATCCTCTATCACTGGCAATAATCAAGTTCATCACTTTTTTTTCAAATTATTGAACATAACAAAGAAAGTATGATAAAATAGGGTAACAAATAATTCAATCAATTTCAAAACGTTTCAAATACTATAATGCTTGAAAAATTTCGATGTTTCCTCAACTGGTTACGGTAATACGCCTAGTATTCCGTAATTTGTAATTGAATATAAATTTAACCAGAATAAAAAATGTGAACATGTAAATTAATAATTTAATTTTAGATGTTACTCAAAATCAAAATTTTTTAAAATAATAATAAATATATGTGTTTTTCGATTTCAATATTTTTCCGCGTAGAATAAATCTATCATAAACGCTGTCTATTGTATGCACAGCGTTTTTTTTAACTCAAGGACGGATCCACAAATTACAAAGTAAAAATTTTAATCCAATGCTTGATGGTGCATTTATTTTATTCTAAGAAAAATGTTGTTTGTTTATCTATACAGGATGGTGACTCGAAAGACGCACATAGCGTTTTCAATGCTATTTTTGAAATGTTAAATTATTGGCTTCCCTAATTATTTTAAATCAAAAGAGTTAAATAGTTTATTGTAGAGAAAAAAAATCTGCATTTTCTGACACTAATATTTTTAATTTTACCCGACTAGGAACCAGTAAAATTACGAAAATGTTCATTGATAATTTTCTTAAAATCAAAGTGCCATAAAATAAAAAGCAAATGTACCCATTCAAAGTTATTGCTTATATTTGTCATCAGCTGTCATCAGCGTCTCATATCAAGTGTCTTGAATTGAAATGTATAGTTTAGAAGAAAAACTAGATATGGTGAAATGGTTTTATGGTCAAAATAGTGCTCGACAAATATAAGTTTTCTTCAATTTTATTTTGTTATTTCATGGCACTGTTGATTTTAAGGACGTTCACTGATTAAATCAATTTTCTTTTGATTTTCCTCAAATTGAAAATTGTTGTGAATGAAAATGGCCTCTGTACAGTAGTATTCTTTTAAATATCACTATCCATGCAAAATTTAGAGAAATTTGTTGTTAAAGTTGGCGACTTTAACATGGGAGGTATAGGTAATACATCATAAGAATGAACATTTTTACTAATATCAAAAAAAGTTTTCTTTACATATCTCTGAAAAAACAATATACATTGGAATAGAGTGTGAGGAAAATCTACTTTTTAAAATATTTCACCTATCCATTTTCATTATCAAGAACGAGCCATAATAAAAATGTAAACACTACAGTTCTACGTTGGGAGGAAGGGACATGAGAGAGAGGTCGCAACGTTGCGGAATCGCTCTGCGCGCCTTGTGGTCTGCTCAACTCACACAGGCACAGATTACGTCTGTCCATGTAAAGCTATGTTGCCGCACTTCTGACACACAAATCTACGCACACTCCCTCTCTATCGCACAAACTTTCCTGTCTCTCTCTTGCCGAGTGAACGTCCTTAAGAAAATTATCAATAAACATTTCCGTAATTTTACTGATTCCTGGTAGAGTGGAATCAAAAAATGCAAAAATTTTTCCTCTACAATAAACTATTCACCCTTTTTACATAAAATAATTAGGAAAGCCAATAATCGAACACTTCAAAAATAGCATTGAAATCGCTATGGTGTGTCCTTCGAGTCACCATCCTGTATACGTTTTTGTTGATAATATTTCTTTATTATATTTTTTGTACATATAATGCTACCATTCAATAAAATTTTATGAATAAATATATTTCAATTCTAGTTTTGATGCTATTGATAAAGATTTCCAGATCCAAATTTAAAGATCTTTAATTTAACAAAAAATTGGGATTCTATTGAACTTCAAGCCCTAGATCTTGAAAGATTTAGATCTATCTCTGATCAGACGGCATCCGACGTAGCCAAACTTCTACGAGTAGGATATGTCATGTTCTGCAATTTCAAATATGGCTGACAGATATTTTCATAAATTTTTGGTCATTTAGATTGAAATATCTTTAAAACTGCACGTTGGATTTTTTTTAATAGATTTAACATAATTTAGGAGAATTGATGAATAAAAATTTCAGTTTTCTATATTTGTGCTTCAAATTGTTAGAGAAATGTGCGTTTATCACGAGATTCTCTATTGACTACGTGTAAAACATCAACTTTTGAAAAATATTACACAGACACTATGGGTACGTTCCACTAGACAACCGCAACGCTCATATCGCCTCAATAATCGTTCCACAAGACGATCGCGGTCTTGACGTTCATGATAAATACGTCATAGATGACGTCATTGATCGCGATCACTTAAAGCCCACAACGCCCGCTATTGAAAGGTGGGCCGAAGCGGTCGTTGCGTTCATTTTTGCAAAAAACGCCAAGAAGTTCAAATTAAATGAGAAGATGCCTTTCCAATTAGTACTTTCGATTTCAAACTAGATCAATAGATTGAAGATTCTCCATTTCTCAATATGACAGATAATTTCATGGTCTCTCATTATAATTATTCATCATTTAAAAGCGATGAATTTACACGGGCATATTGGATTCATTCCATTCGTATATACTTTTTGCTACAGGTTAGTTTAATCTTATTAATAATTTACTTTTCGGTCTTAACCACAAATTGACAGTTTATTTGACATTTCAACAGATACTTGCATCGTTCCACTTCAAGCACTAGCCACATCGACCATGGGTTAATGAAACAGCAAAAACCGCGGTCATCTAGTGGAACGTACTCTACATGTCAGATCTTGTATTTATTACAGATAATTAACATACTAAAAACTCAGCTCTTATCTTCAAATTGCTCCAATAATCGTACTACCTTGAATACTCGACAATTCTTCTCAATTTACAGTAAATTAGTATTAAGATATTAAAGATGACAGTCATGTGAATTATTCAATATTAATAACTTAACTAATGATTCGTAGAAATAATTGATACTTGAAGATATGTAAGATTTATAATTATAATAATATGTAGGTGTGACATTAATTGGAAAATTATTACTTCAAGCTCTAAGTTCTGAAAGATTTAGATCTATCTATCTCTGATCCGACGTAGCCAAACTTCTAGGAGTGGATATGTCATTTCATTATTCTATTATTTAGATTTTAGAATATACAATTTTTTTCATTTCTCTAACATAATAAAATGGCGCAAAAATATTTGGAAGCTGACTATTCTAATCAGTTAGAGACCACGAGGATACCTTGACAATCTCATAATTCAAATTATGTGTAACTGATTGAAGCGGTCGCTATTGTGAGGAAAGTGACCATCTGATTACAGCATCATCAGACATAATAATGACAATAGTAGTTTGCGACATGTTTGGAATAGGAATAGTATGTAGCAGAATCTAGTTTACATTGACAATTTTTAAGGATCCAGGGAACTGTTTTATTATGATTGTTTTTGTTATTATTATTGTTTGGATATTTTTGACGTTTAATATATATTTTTCCACTTAATCGTTGTTGGTAATTGTAATTGTCTGTAGCAATAAATATTTCTAAATAAACGTTATTCTTTACCCGTGAGAGTACGTTTAAAGTGGTGACCCCGACGTGATCATGACGGACGGCGAACGAAATTCACTTGCCTCGGATGCTAGCACAGTGAAAGTTATACGTGTGCACAGTGTTTCCGACCGTTTGCCTAGATTTTGGAAGCAAGATCCGGAGATGTGGTTTCTGCAAGCTGATGCAATTTTTTCATCAGGTCGTGTTGCATTATCGAAGAGAAAATTTGAGGACACAATTTCAAAATTAGATTATGATGTTCTCAAGCAAGTATCAGATCTTATTCGAACTCCTACTGCTCAGCCTTATGAAGATCTACGTTCAAGACTTATTGGTATTTATTCGGAGACCGAAAACGAGAGAATAAGAAAATTATTGGAGGATAAACAGTTGGGTGATCAAAAGCCAACCCAGTTTCTACGGGAAATGCGCATGCTTGCTGGAAGCTTTATATCCAACGATCTTTTGCGTAATCTTTGGTTGAGAGGTTTGCCCAGCCGTATGAAGGATATTCTTGTGGCTATGGATCAGAACGATTTGGATAAGCTTGCTGTAGTTGCTGACCGCTTAGTTGAGACTTATGAACCACCGGTTGTCAACCAAATAAGTATACCAGCATCGCAAGGTATTGATTCTTCGTTTTCGGTGAGTGAACCATCAATTTTATTAAATTTAATTCGTCAACTTACTGCTGATGTGGCCGCACTTCGGGTGCAACGTTCCCGTAGTTCTTCTCGAGCTTCATCGCAAACCAGTAGATCTGGCAGCAAACGTCAACTTTGTTTTTACCATCAACGTTTTAAATCGAAAGCTCGCAAGTGCAGGAAACCTTGCGATTGGGTGGAGAAATCTTTAAACTGAAAGAGGCGACGGCTGAGGCGGATGCTGTTGCTGATATTGTCAACCGCCGTTTATTCATCAGCGAGCGCACCACGGGTGAACAATTCCTCATCGATACTGGAGCTGCTGTTTCAGTATTTCCTGCACGAAAATCTGTTTGCAAACATCCAACTGATTTTATACTTTATGCTGCTAATGGTAGCAAAATTAAAACTTTTGGCGAGAGAATTTTCACACTAGATTTTGGTTTAAGACGATCGTATACGTGGAAATTCATACTTGCGGATGTCACGAAGCCTATAGTTGGTGCAGATTTACTTTATCATCTTGGTTTAATAGTAGATATTCAGGGACGACAGCTCATTGATAAAACAACAGGTCTAAGCACTCGTGGACGCCTGACCGCGACTCTTGTTCCGTCTATTCAGGCTATACCAATTTTTCACTGGTGTGCAGACTTATTGAATGAGTTTCCTGCAGTTACTCGACCAACGGCAATCTTGAAAGAACCGAAACACTCCGTTCAACATTTTATCGAAACCAGGGGTTCTCCAGTCACAGCACGAGCAAGACGTTTGGCACCTGAGAAGTTTAATGCTGTTAGGGAAATATTTTGTCAAATGGTAGCAGAAGGCATTTGTAGGCCATCAAAAAGCCCATGGGCGAGTCCTCTGCACGTTGTGTACAAGAAAAACGGCGAGATAAGACCATGTGGTGATTATCGAGCTTTGAATTATAAGACTGTTCCAGATCGCTATGGAGTACCCAATATGTTAGATTTTCAAAACAATCTCCACGGTGCTAAGATATTCAGCACTCTTGATCTTAATAGGGCTTATTATCAAATACCAATTAATGAAGCTGATATTCCGAAGACAGCGATTATCACACCATTTGGTTTATTTGAGTTTACTCGCATGTGTTTTGGGCTTAGAAATGCTTCTCAAACTTTTCAAAGATTTATGGATGCCCATTTTCGGGATTTACCTTATACCTATGTCTTCATTGATGATATAATAGTAGCATCTGCTGATGAAGAAGAGCATCGGTACCATCTACATGAGGTTTTCCGTCGTCTAAATGAAGCGGGTATAACTGTTAATTTAGAGAAATGTAATTTTGCTCAACCTGAGGTAAATTTTCTGGGTTATCGCGTATCTCCTAAAGGGTTGAGTCCGCACCAAGATAAAATTCAAGCGATTGTTTCATTTCCACGTCCAACTACTGTCCGACAGCTCCGACGTTTTCTTGGTATGTTCAATTTCTATCACTGGTGCATACCCAGAGCTTCGCATATGCAGCAAAAACTCAATAACATGGTTAAAGAGAAGCCAAAGAATTCGAAAGTACTCCTCAATTGGACGGATGATTCCATTGAGGCATTTGATAATTGCAAGAAGGCTATAGCTGAGGCGACCATACTTGACCATCCTATGGCTAACGCCATTATTTCGCTAGCTTGCGATGCTTCTGAGACGCATGTTGGTGCTGTTCTACAACAAAAAGAAGGGAACAACTGGAAGCCACTTGGGTTCTTTTCCAGGGGTCTCAAGCCAACGCAACAGCGTTATTCCACTTACGATAGAGAGCTGTTGGCTGTATATCTTGCAGTTAAGCACTTTCGTTCGATGTTGGAAGGTCGTAAATTTGTGGTTTTTACGGATCACAAGCCGCTGGTCCATGCATTCTTTCAGAAAATAGAATCTGCTTCGCCACGTCGTATTCGGCAACTCAATTTTATCAGTGAATTCACTACTGACATCCGTCATTTGTCCGGTGAAGATAATCAAGTTGCTGATGCACTTTCTCGTGTGGAAACGGTAGATAGTCCAGACGATTTAGCTCATCTTGTAAGCGAGCAAGCGTTAGACAACTCTATTTCTGATATGCTGAAAAACGAAAATTTGATATTCAAAGAATTAAATCTTCCTAACTTGGACAAACCATTGCTTTGTGAGCAGTCTCTTCCCAAATCAAGACCATATCTTCCACCTTCAACTCGTCTGTCTGTTTTTCAACGTCTTCATGGACTCAGTCATCCTGGGATAAGGGCGACCAGGAAGCTTATTACTCAACGCTATTTTTGGCCGGGTATGAATGCAGACCTTGTCAGATGGACGCGAGCATGTATTGGTTGTCAGCGTGCGAAGATATCTCGTCATACTGTGACTACGCCAGCAATTTTTGCTCCAGTTGGTCGTCTCGAGCAAGTTCATATAGATATTGTTGGGCCGTTACCATCTTCTGATGGTATGCGCTATTGTCTGACAGCAATTGACCGATTTTCTCGTTGGCCTGAAGTTTTTCCTATTGCTGATATTACTGCTGAAACCGTTGCTGTGACATTTTATTCAAATTGGATTTCTCGTTTTGGTATTCCGCTACGTCTAACAACAGATCAAGGAAGACAATTTGAATCATCTCTATTCAAGAATCTTACCAAGCTTCTTGGAATCCAGCGATGGCGAACAACTGCTTATCATCCACAATCGAACGGTTACATCGAACGTTGGCACAGAGCGTTGAAAGCTGCTATAATGGCTCATCTGAACGAAGAGCACTGGACTCGAGTTTTACCAGCAGTGCTGCTTGGTCTCCGGACAACAGTTCGTGAAGATATAAATGCGAGCTGTGCGGAAGTTATTTACGGCCAGCCGCTTTGTCTACCTGGAGAATTTTTTACTGCAACTCCTGGTATTGCACTGTCTGAAGGAACCGTACGTGAGTTTGCTGAGTCTATGGCCAATCTACGTCCTGCCCCGTTTCGCACAAGCTCAAGAACATGTTTTCGGCACAAAGAGTTGAACCAGTGTTCACATGTTTTCCTTAGACTAGATCATGTTGTTCCTCCATTAACTCCTCCTTATGTAGGTCCTTACAAAGTCTTAGAACGACGTGAGAAGACTTTCCGAATCCAGCTTCCAGATCGTCAATTGGTAGTTTCTGCAGATCGCTTGAAGCCAGCCTTTCTTCTTGCTGATCCTGAAGCTAATACTCTCCCAGCTCCTCCAGTACAGCCAGTGTTTCATCCACCGAATAATGACACAACAGACAACGCAAGCCCACTGACCAAGCGCACACGTTTTGGCAGGATTGTTCGACCTGTAGTTCGCTTTTGCGACAGTGTCATTGAGGGGAGAGTGATGTAGCAGAATCTAGTTTACATTGACAATTTTTAAGGATCCAGGGAACTGTTTTATTATGATTGTTTTTGTTATTATTATTGTTTGGATATTTTTGACGTTTAATATATATTTTTCCACTTAATCGTTGTTGGTAATTGTAATTGTCTGTAGCAATAAATATTTCTAAATAAACGTTATTCTTTACCCGTGAGAGTACGTTTAAAAGTACATTAAATTATGATTTTCAATAAATAACAGTGTAAATCATTTTACTTGAAAAAAATCTGCTCTGGCCACCACAATACTTCCCCGACCATGAATTATATTGCTAGTCATTGCTTAATTTATAGTGTCATATCAATTAATTGCATATTTCAAAGTGACAACTATTATTGTGAAAGTGACAGATGACGGTTATATGAAATTAATATTTTATTTTACAATAAGCCATAAGCTTTATATCCAGGTGCTCAAGTAGATCCCAAACTTGGCATAATCAGGTCAAGTTGTATTTATTGAGATACAAGAATTCAAATTATATACAGGAATTGGAAAAAATAATATATTTAATGAATGAGTAATGGTGATATGTTGATTCAATTCATGAAAATAATGAAGTTCTTGATACTCTCTCCAAGCATATTATTATGCAACATTATCAAAACTATTATACGTATTTTGGTTGGAAGTTTTTCGGGATGTAACGTGTATATAAATTAAATTTATCTCAGCAGTGCAATGTTCCTGATGCAGTTAATAATATAAAATGTTTCTTAGAAGAAACGGGAGTTTTCGATGCAGGTCGTAATAATTTATGTGATAAACTTCTTAACAGCAATATCGAAGCAATGATTAATTTGAATTATATAAATATGTTTTATTGGGTTAAGTTCTGTATATAAAACATAGTTAGATACACATCAACGTTTTAACAGTAATATGCTGCAGTTTTCAAGTGAAAATAAACAAGTTGTCAAGGCAACAAAAATATATGAATATAGTAACTAGATAAGTATACATTGACTCCTAGGATCGAAGTGTAGCTCTACTTATAGTTTAGATAATAATTCCAGTGTCCACAGGTGTTCATGGAAAAAAAATAGAGGTTTAAATTAGGTAATGGTCAACTCCTAGTGGATCTAGGTCAATCTGGCTCTTCTAGAACTACTAGGAGTTCACAATTTCCAAATTCATGCCCAATTTTATAAAGGGCAGAGTTATTTACTTCCCGAGTATATAAAATTAGATGACAATCGATATTTTGACAGCAATGATTTGGTCTCCATAAAGTAACTCAAACTGATTAGAACTTGTCACATAAAATCAATTTACTTTAGGAGTAAATATACTTGGTCTTATATAAAATCTGCCATTAGACCTCTATTTTCATCTCCTGAAGATCTGTGGAGACTGGAATTATAAGCAAAATCATAACTATAGTTACACTATCTTCGATTTCGGGAGTTAATAATATACATAGACTTATCTAGTTACTATATTTATATATTTTTGCTGTCTTGACAACTTGTTTATTTATTATAAATTTTTTTCACTTGAAAACGGAAGCACTTTGCCGTGGAAACGTATCTTATTATGTTTTCATACAGAACTTGACCTAATCGAACATATCTATTTAAAATCAGTTTTCAAAAGTTTTTCTCTTAAATTATATACTTTAAATTGTAAATCTATCATAATAAATACATGACACATACGTTGATAATTTGAGAACGAAACGGTAATATGAGATTGTTTAAAATTCTAACATCTATGAAAATAATTTTCATCCTTAAAATGGAGAAGAACAAACTCTAATAAAAAAAGAGATTTTCCGATTATCAAGTTTAATATTCATTTTTGCAGTTTATCAAAATTATCTCATTTTCAATTTTTATTTCAACTTTATCTCTCTTTACGAGTAAAAAGCAATGTTCTTATTTCTTTTCTACATAGATTTATAACCCGGGACAAAGCAATACACATCAATTATTATAATAAATATTCTACGATGAACACAACCAACGTAATATTTCTATTCAACACTCATTTTGATGTTAAATGTCGTACCTACTTAAACTGTACTATTCGTTCTAACACATCTCTGTTAGTGCCAATCAATAACACCAGATGGAATATTCCTTAGCATCGTCGTCGCTGATATTTCATTTTGGTTGAAACCAAGACCTCCTCATCGTGTATACGCGAAAGTAATGTACATGTCTGATTTTTGTACGATATGATTTGTTGGAAGCTTAGGGGACAAGCAAGCAAAATTTTTGCTTTATAGAATAACATTCTGCTATTGTGTGAGTTTGCAAGCAGTTAATTAGAGGCTCTACAGACTCCATGAATCCTTGGCCTGATCAATTAGATTTCCCCACTCCTCTCCATCTTCCACAAAACAAATTCCTGCGCTCCGCATATCTTCAGTGGCGCTGTCTCTCCTATTCCTTGGTCTACCTCTGCTCCTTTCTGCCTCATGAAGAGTTACTGGTCCCTCTATGAGGCGTATTCCCAGGTAGAGGCTAGGAGAACGCCTGCTAGTTATGGCAGGTAACAGAGAAATGAATGTCCGGAGCAGACCAAAATCAGAAGCTACTGCCTTGTAGAGGAACTTTGAAGAGCCAAAGGCTAGGACGACACTCTGAGATAAAATAAAAAGTAAAGCACCTGGTTCTCCAAGTTAAGGGTTGAAAGTAAGATTAATACCTAATTTCGGAAAACGCTGTTGTTACGAAGGATCAAGAATGAATAACAATGCATATAATATTCTAACTTTAATATAACTGGAGCAAACAATGAGAGTGCGGAAAATTTCCAGAGAACTGAATATAAATTCCATCATAATTTTTAACAAATCAGAAACTATAAGTTCGGTAACTCTAGTTACATCATAACAATTTATGAACTCATTTCGATTTGCGTTTGAAATTAATAGTATATTATGCTACAAGGACCGAATGACTGTCATTTTTGTCCAGGATAAATTTGGGTGCATTCGGTGAAGACGAGGGCAAAGCCCGAGGCAAAGGCGAGGGCGAAGTACGAGGTGAAGGCGAGGGCAAAGCCCAAGGCGTATCCTTGTGCAGCCAAATTTGTCCGTGACAATAATGACAGTCGTTTAGTATCCGTGTTGCATACGATACTTTTCGTAACAAGTGCACCGAAGTAACACCATAACTGAGCTTTTCAAATAAATTTAGATGTATTGAAACTATCTCATCAGTTTGACAAACAAATTTTTGCAATTGCGATCACATCACAGTAAACTAATTCAATGAAACATATCTTACATGATTTATTTTACTGACTGATATTTTTCACAGTTTCTGTGCTATCCCGTTCACAATCAATGCACACACTATAACGAACACCTCCTGTAATACAAATTTCTTTAATAGTATATTATGCTCCAAGGACCGAACGATTGTCATTTTTGTCCAGGATGAATTTGGCTGCATTCGGTGAAGACGAGGGCAAAGCCCGAGGCAGAGGCGAGGGCGAAGCACGAGGCGAAGACGAGAGCAAAGCCCAAGACGTAGGTCCGTGCAGCCAAATTTGTCCGTGACAATAATGACAGTCGTTCAGTGTCCGTGTTGCATACAGTACTTTTTGTAACAAGTGCACCGAAGTACCCCCATTACTAAATTTTTTAAATAAATTTGGATGTATTGAAACTATCTTATCGATTTGACAAACAGATTTTTGCAAATGCAATCACATTGCAGTAAACTAATACAATGAAACATAACTTACATGATTTATTTTATTGATTGATATTTTTCACATTCTCTGTGCTATCCCGTTCACAATAAATGCACATACTATAACGAACACATTCTATAATACAAATTTCTTTCAAATATCAATTTGACATATATCAATGAAATAAACAAATCCAACGGCATCCATGATCTACAATTTCATCTTTACCCAGCGGGAAAAAATATCTGTTAATTCCCAGTCAACAGAGCATTAATGAAAATTGTTACCATGGTTTGGAATTGAGAACTTTTGAAGCAGAAGTCAGCTCAGTAATAAGGTACTTTCGGTGTACGTGTTACAAAAAATATTAATTTGACATATCTCAATGAAATAATAAAATCCAACGGCATCCATGGTCCACAACTTATTTTCATTTTTACCCAACGGACATTAATGCTGCATTTAGAAAATAGTCATATCCAGTAAAAGTTATATATTTCAAAAGATCATCGGATGATGGATAAAAATGGAGGATAAAGAATTATTGAATCATCTCTTCACGTTGCAAACGTTTCGGTCTTTATTAAACCTTCATCAGTGCCTATAGGGCAATAAAAAGAACAATAGAATATATACTATTAAACAACATGCAAATATTCTCACAATGAACAATAAAATAATTACCTTAGAGAAAAGTAGAACATAACCAAAAATTTTATAATATTGTGCAAAAACATCTTCACACTTCTACAAGTATACTAAATATTTAAGTAAAACGTATCAAAATATGTTGGATTTGTCATTTTGTAAAAGATAGCACTTGTTATTCTAATTATTTTTGGTTTTAAATTTTGCCGCTGAATTTTGGCGCATACCTTTTGGTTTCATTAACAAGTGATTTCTTGTTGATATTTCCGTTTGTAATTCAGTTGCTTCTGTATTGTAGACGTGTGAAGATGTTTTTGCACAATATTATAAAATTTTTGGTTATGTTCTACTTTTCTCTAAGGTAATTATTTATTGTTCATTGTGAGAATATTTGCATGTTGTTTAATAGTATATATTCTATTGTTCTTTTTATTGCCCTATAGGCACTGATGAAGGTTTCATAAAGACCGAAACGTTTGCAACGTGAAGAGATGATTCAATAATTCTTTATCCTCCATTTTTATCCATCATCCGATGATCTTTTGAAATATATTAATGCTGCAATGCTGTGTAAATCTATAAGTTTTATAAATTCGTAAATCCGTAAATTATGAACAAACTTGTTATCCTTATGAACAAATTGGCATTAATCAACAAAAGTCGATACGTTTTTATCAGTTTCTTATGGATTTATAGATCTGTAAGACTTATTGATTTGCACAGAATTGTAACATAATATCCATTTATTCCCTGTGTATTGAGAATTAATGAAAATTGTTTCCATGGTTTGGAATTGAGAACTTTCGGAGCAGAATTTAGCTCCACGTGTTACAAAAACAATTTTTAAAGTTTCTTCTGAATTCTTGGTGAATTTCCAAAATCTTGTTAGAGCAAATATGTCTAATAATATAGTTTGGAACGACGTATTCCACACTCGCGAACCATAGTTCTCGCCTTCGGCTCGGATTACAGACTTTTCGATCGTTTGGAATATAGATCATTTCAATACTCGTTGTAGAATATATAATTCTCAGAGATTAGAAAAACAGAAAATCGTTAAAGAATTCTGAATGGCAATATTCTTTGAGTTTTGATCAAAAAATGTGGATGTTATTCGTAAAATTATAGCTTGGACTCTTTGAAACAATATATAATATTTTAGTATGCAATTCGAACTGTGAATTTCAATTAAAAGTCAAATAATAATTTAATATATGTAGAAATTAATTCATTGATTGCAAATGCAACAATAATGCACCATGAATCATTTGGCCGAAGGTTATACTCTGAATATCAATATTATTGATGTAAATTAATATTTGTGTTCTAACAGTTAAAGTTTACAACCAGCAGTATACGACTTTGAACCTCGTTTTCTACAATACTTTTGCTTGTATCAAGATAAACATGTACTATTTTTAGATCATTTAGTTCCGAATATCCGTATTTCGATTAATCAAATATGTATCATATTATTTCATTTAAAAATAATGGATGGAATAAATGATTATGTATGTAAATATATATTCATATTTATAAAAGCTTTACTTTTTTAAAATCGTTAGTTTAAACCTGGCAAGTGTTTCAACGTGCAAAGCACAAGTTGACATTTAGTCTTTACAAATAGCCTGAAAAATAAATGGTTACATTAATTTGAGACAAAAAAGACGTGGGAACTCGTTAATTGAAACTCCAGAAGAAGTAGTGTAATAAAAATATGTTAACTTTAATTTTGCATTATGAATCTTTTAATAAGTGTTATTTTATTTTATACTATACATCCGTACTTCGGAAAAGAAAATTCCGCGAGCGAGATATATGCTAACAACGCAATGGTCTATTTTATCTCTAACAACTCTTTTAAATATTCAAGTTTTTATAATTTACTTGTATTGAAATAGTTATTTGTTTAACAAGTACAAAAAATGCTAGATTTTGAGCGGACTACAGCGATCTTACGAATTCCAAAATCGTATTTTTTGTGCGTGTTGAACACAATATTTTTTTTGCAACACTGTTTTGAAATTTTCTTATTCCATAACCAAAAATTATGTTGGAAGAGATAACATTCCACACGTCGTGTAAGAATTATATTCTGTTACCGTGTGGAATCATTTCGACGAATCAGAGGCTGTTAGTTTTGGTAACAATGATTACGCCTCAACAATTCAGATATTCTTTTCTGGCTTTGCATTTGACGTTTCATAATTTTCCAAGTTTGTTCTAAAATATTGGAAAGTTTCCAAAACCTGGTTAAAGAAAGTATAGTCTACAACAGGTATTAGAATGGCGTATTTCACGCCAATTAGAGCCATTCCAATACTTGTTGTAGAATTTACTATTCTTCTATCGCATTTTATTATTAAATCCTTGAAAGCTGTAGTGATATTTTCTGTCTTTTTCGAATTATATAATTATATGTATATTTCAGGAGGTTTAAAATAATTATTTGTTATAATTAAAGAATTGATTTATTAACTATTTTAAAACTGAAGTATTGTACTATTCTCAAATTATTCAAGTTCTAAATTATAAATTCCACTAGAATAACTGACGCATCAAATTAATATTTAATTAAATATTATTCTTTAAAATCCCTAGTAGTTAGATTCCAAAAAAATTAATGCTTTTTGTACAGTTGCCATGGCAGCTTGTTGTAATATCAAAATGGACTGCTTATGCATGTACTATAGTGTTACAATATGGCGTCTTATTCTTTACTCAAGCGATAGAGAAAAAACGTTTTGATAAATCAATGGAAGACTTTTTTTTTTCATGTTTTAACAATTTTCAAGATAGTACGATCATTGAAGCAATGTGGGTCTGAATTTTGTGACAGACTCAATTTTAATGTACATAAAAATATACATAATTTTTTCACACATTGAACAGTTTTTTTCTGTACGACACACACATCAATGTTTATGTACATTTTCTAGGGGAATTTAAGTATTTTCTTTTCTAAAGCCTCGTTTACACGATAATAATTTTTGTAATAGTTACTGTCATGAATAACTATCACCGTGTAGATAACTTGATAGTCGCTTTCGCACTGTCACGTCACCGCTGTTACACTATCTCGTTTGATTTTCGCGACAGTTATGGAACTACTGTCACTGTGAATACAAGACTTGACAGTGTGATAGTTCGCTTTTCTCTCATTGTAGATACATATGTATGTATGCAAACATTTTAATAAAATGGAGGAACGGTTTGACATAGTTAATTTTTTGGAGTAATATCAAAGATTTCCATGTTTTGAATATACCCTCATTCATACGAAAAAAAATTGAAAAACTTTTAGGGTCCTTTACGGCAAGTTCTCCTATCAACCTTTGAGGAATGCCTAGTGCTTTTCTGTTCTGGATCTATTTTCTCACCCATATTGCTTTATGTTTTATTATTTAGGTCAGTATCGGCCATATTATTAGTTATCGTAGCTGTCACAATAATCTTACCGTGTAAACATCCCACTCTCATGATAGAACTAACGAGGCAACTAGGTATTTAATTTTTTCAATGTTAGACAGCTGAAATCTGATATTTGAAATATATTTTTTGCACGATTGGGCGTTTTCATGTGTTTACCGGCCCTCTATTTGAGGTGGTATGTTGATTTTACCAGAAAACTGTGGTTACTATGGTCATGCAGACTTACCGCCCATGGGCAAAGGCGGTAAGTAAAAAATTGTGATTTTTCACAAAAAAATATTCATTTATTTATCTTTATATATAATTGAATATTCAGAACAAAATGTCAAACTTGACAGCTGACAGCGAATAAACAATCATCAGTAGTAATTTAATTTGAAAACGAAACTTCGGACTCATATTTTGGCTTTTCCAATCGTGCAAAAATTTTTGTAAGCATCACGGTCAATAAGTACAGTACCGATTTCGTATAATATTTGGAAACCTCGCCAAGGCTCGGCCTCCAAACTATTATTCTCAATCGGTAAACTGTACTTACTGACCCTAATACTTAAATAACTATTGCTTATTTTCAAGATTTTTGTTCCCTACGTTTTATTTTGATCTTTAGGTCCAAGACGATATCTTTCTATGGAGCAAAAACTACGTTGTGGAGCAAATAGTTTTTGATAATTATTAAAGGAACTGTTTAGCTTATATAAAAAAGATTACTACGACAGACAATCTGCTGATGCGGTTATTTCACGAACTAATATCATTGACAAAACATTAAAGGAAATAGAATTAGGTTTATTTTATCATGTGACATTATAATTGAGTGAGTCATACAGGCTTAAAGTTGTATGATCATTAAATTCTGATTTATAGATAGACACAGAATGGAATAGAACCACTGATCTCTAATATAACACTGGATTGGATTTACGCCGCTAGAATGCGGCCCCAATTGAGCGTCGCCATCTTGGCAAAAAGTGAGGTTTTGTGTCAGATTAATATCGCGTTGTGCCGCGATATTTAAAATTTAGCTGTTTGGTTTGCCAGTATTTTATTTATCAAACATGATGATCGAGTGCATTTTTTGCGGAAAGAAACCCGATTCATCGAGAGATTTGACACTGCACAAGTAAGTACAACAAATGAACCTGAAGTAACTGTCATTATGACTGAAATAAGTAAACATTACTTATTTTTATTGTTATGCTATGATGTGAATATTTTCAAGATTTCCATCCGATGAACAATCATTCTAAAAATGGCTCGAACAAATGGGTTTGCCAAACTTAGAAATAGAAAAGATACACGACTCTGGAAAATGATGTTGTTCCGACTATTTTCAACGAACTATACAAAAACTATATCGTTAACTGCAAAACAAAAAAAAAATGTTCAAATAGTCACACAATTCTCAATACGATTTATTTATTGTTTAGATTTATAACAAAAATCGTAAAACTATTCAATGAATTTGATAATTCAGAGCTAAAATGTTTAAAAAAATAGTTAAAATACTGATACTAAGAAATTTTAACAAATATATCGAGCTATTAATGAATATTTTTAAATATTTTAACTATTATAACAATTTTTAAATACTTTTAACTATTATTGATTATTAATGTGTGCATATTGACGTATATTGAGGATAATTTCATCATCTAACTTGCATTATACTTTGAATTTCATCGAGTGTCTTCTAAAAGTGTTTTGAATTTGCCGCCGAATAGTGACACAAAACCTCAGTTTTACTGTCAAGGCCGCCGTTCAACCGGGGCCGCTTTCAGATGCCAGAATACGGTCTAAACCCAATCCAGTGTTATATTAGAGATCAGTGAATAGAACATATAACAGAAAAATGAAATATGGAATATGCATGAAGTGATTTATAAATTCACAACTTAGAATATGGAATAGGAATCGACCAAATTTTATTTCGTATTCTATTCCATTTCATTTCTGTTCTGCTAGGGAGTTATAAGTTATTAATCGATAGGGATTACATGCAAATAAATTTTTTGAGAAAGATCTGATACGTAGTTTTTGTGAGATACATTTTTAAAATTTTATTTAACATCGATTCAACATGTAGTCAATGGATAGTCAGGTATTTAGTTCTGTAATACACATATTTTTCATGTCATTTAACCACAATAGCTGGATATAAAATTTAAAAAACTGTTATTCATATTACCCAATTCTCGTAGAAGACTTCAAACCTAAAACGAGAATATTCTGACGTGCAGTTTTGTAATACATATCAATCTAAATGATCGGTAATTTACGAAAATATTTGACAACTAGTCCCTCTCGTGGATTTTACGTGAATTTCGATGCGGTCGAATCAGAGATGTTATCTAAGTTTTTCGGGGCCTACGGCATAAGTTATAGGGACCAGACTTTTCTAAACTAATAATATTTAGATTGAGATTTGAAATTCATTATTAATAATATCAAAATCAGAGATGAAATATATATAATGCAGACAATGGATCTAAACTTAAAACTTGATGGAAATGTAGGTTCCTCTTAGCATAAGACTATCTTTGCCCTATACTGCGCCTGTTAAAACAAAATTTTAGCAAGTTTTTCCAAATCCCTAGAACGGTAAATTTTTCTCATGTTAGGCTTTCCGAAGATATTGGACAACTATAAACAAGAAAACTTGAAAAAAAAAACTTATTGAAATACCTCTGCCTTAGTTAACCTCTTTACGACTATCCACCACCTTGATATGTTTCAGCACTCTGAGCGGGACGCCCGGAATCCCGCTTTTCCATTATCAAATAATGACTTTGACGCGGTAGATACTTGAAAAAATTGGATGTGCGACATAAAAAGCTCAAAATATGTGTTCTATAAAAAATAACTTATATTTGTATAACTTTGAAATCGTTGATTCTTCAAATTGCAACTTCCTTTTGTTAATAATAAAATATTTTTGTTGATATTTGACAATTGTTCATCTTGATGGTATGACTAGCAAGTAGCGGTAAATCTTGTGGTTTACTTGATCCCCTTGAAATCTGTGATTTTGAATCAATGAATTGTAACCATAGCTGTGTATAACTCTGAAAATTTTCATCCCAAGAGATTTGAATTACTAAATGTTCATTAAGTTAGAATAGGTCAGCATCCATAACTTAAGCTCGTCGATATTTAGTTAAAAATATTTAATGATCTATACATACTTTCAGAATTATATTATAATAAATAGACTTTTTTGGTTTTAATTCTGTATATTTATTTTTATTTTTTTATTTTTTGACGTTTCGAATCTCTAACTGAAAGTCTTCATCAGAAAAAATGATACGAAAATAAACAAGGCAAGAAGATATCTAGATAATTAGAAATTAAAAATTAAAAATATACAGATAACTAGATGTGAAAACGTGGATTCTACATTTATTGTAAAAAGAACAAAATTCCTCTGGCATTTACCCAAAGTCTGAGGAAAAACTACGTAAAAACCTCAACAAAGGAATCAACGATATGAGTCTTGACAATTATTATAGAGAAAAAGATTTATTTAATATAATACATTAGGACGATGTCCCGCTTCTGCAACGCAGATAGTTCCAAGGTCCAAACATGTCATAAAAAAAATTTTAACAGAAAAACTGAATTTCAATAATCTACAACTACATGAATATAACAAAAACAAGTGTCAAGACAAATATTTCACAAATCAGATATAACTATGACAAATGAATAAAATAATATGAGTCTTGACAATTATTATAGTCAAAAATGAATGAATTAATATAACATACAAGGACGATGTCCCGTTCTTACGGACGCACATAGTTCTAAAGTCCAAACATGTCATAAATTTTTTTTTACAATACTCCTTAAAGCTTGTATTTTTATGTAGCCAGCTCTAAGGCTACTAGATCCTTGGAAAAAAATCGTTAGATTTGGTTAAGAAACCTGAGATTAAATAGCGTCACAAAAAATTGGACAAGTGAGAGACCCACATCCAAACACATACCAACATAAGTGAAGGTGATTTTGATCTTCTACGACCTCTGTCCGAAATTGATGTGCAAAAAAATTTGAAATCGTACGATGTGACAGACACATGACCGACACATGACTGAACATTTAAGCTTGTCTTTTGCCGAGCTAAAAATAGAATGTTTTATTCAACATCCAGTTTTCGACGACTCACGTTGTGAACTATATTGAAACATAGGTGGTGGAAAGTTTAAAAAAGGCGATATAACGCAGACATAATTTTCATTTAATTTTCGTTGTTTTTCTGTATGCTTAGAATTATCCTCTTTTTTTGTTTTTCAAAATATAACTCAATATGCCTAGTATTAACCGATCTCTGAAGAAATAAAAAAATGTGTAATTCTAATAAATCTCTAGAAAAAAGACGGGACCGGACGGGACTCACATAACCATATGTTAAGGATAAACCATAATTGCAAAATAGTCATAAAAAATACAATTATTGAGTAAAATATTGAGCTTATTTGCCCTTAGTTTGTTTTTGGGAAGGTGAGAATTAAAAGATATGAACATGTAGTTGTTAATTTCTCAGTTATTCAGGGATCTCACTGACGTCTAATGCCGTTAATGCAGGCGTTATGTGGCAATTAACAAATTGTCATCGACTATGTGTTTATTGTTATGTATGAAGCTATACGTTAGTGTGATCCCCGCATTTTTAATAGAAAATAATTAATTCCAGTTATAAGAATCAGTCAGTTGACTGGTGTTATCCCAAACTGCAAAAGCTACATAGGACAACATTTTCTGTTTCATCATTATGCAGGGGCCACACTTATGTCTAATGCCGTTAAGTAATGCGTTATGTGACAATTGACATATTGTCATTGACAATGTGTTCATTATTGAATAACGTCTCAATTAGTGACATTAGACGTAAATGTGGCCCTAGCATTATAATTAAACTGTTATTTAGGCCGATAAAAAAAAAATATATGTTGCGTCAAAAAATTCACAATACTATTGATGTTTTGTTTCTGAAATTCAAAATATGTAGGTATATATTTATACGTCATTTAATTTATTATATATGTGATCCTAATGTGAATAAAAAACGTGGCAACGCTGCAGTGTAATGATAAGTTGGTGACCTCAGACGAAACATAATTTATCACATCTATTTTCTCATCATGTGAAAAAGTATTAATTTTGATTATTCAATAAAGACATAATCAGGACTTGGATTAATGATAATAATTGTTAAAACAATACCAATATCGATAATTTTCTAATTTTTACTTACTTGTACTAAGTACAAAAAAATATTGTAGGACCGACAAAATTCACATATCGAGATTTTGATGGAAATATCCGTTTTGAGCATCCCTGAATCCATTTTGACTATTTTTGGCTTGATGTCGGTACGTATGTTCGTGCGTGCGTGCGTAACTCGCAAATTTCAAAACTGGTTGAACGTATAATGTTAAAATTTTGTATTCAAGACTGGTATAGGGTCTAGTTCTGCACCTCGCATTATGGTTTCAATCGTCTGTACCGGATGTGCACTTTACTTGAAACTTTTTTCGAGTTTTTCTAATACATTGAGAATAATCAACCGTAGGATTTTGAAATATAGTATTTAAACTTGATGTTGTATCGGAATGGTTATCTGCTATTTTTGTATGAATCGGCCAAGCCAGAAGTGCACTTTACTTGAAACTTCTTTTAAATTTTTTGCATAAATCTAGAATGATCAGCCATAGTATATTGAAATTTAGTGTTTGAACTTGTTATAGCTTCAAAATAATTATCTACTATTTTTGTATCAATCGGCCAAGCCGGAAGTGCAGTTTAGGAGTATAACAGACATTCAGAATTTGGCGTATGTAACAATCAGTCTAATTGAAATGATAAGGTAGGCAATGATAATCTGTTGTCAATTTTTATATTTTTTTTGACATTTCAAATGTTAAAATATTTTTCCCTAAATTTAATTTCGTAAACATGACAAAAGCGACAAAATTGGATCAGAACATGCTTTTTCATACAAATTTAGAATTAATTTTCATTATGTTGGTCACACGGTACAGCTTTAATTTCAGCATTATTGAACTCCAAATATAGATACTTATCAAACCTCTTGAAGGCATGAAAACAAAATAAGGCACTGGAATCTACGATTATCTGACGGTCTAAAAGTACAAGGAAATATTGTGAAACCGACAAAATTCACATATCGAGATTTTGATGGATATATCCGTTTTGAGCATCCCTGAATCCATTTTGACTATTTTTGGCTTAATGTTGGTACGTATGTACGTATGTATGTGTGTATGTGCGTAACTCGCAAATCTCAGAATACGTCGAACGTATAATGCTTAAATTTTGTATAAAAGACTGGTATAGGATCTAGGATCTTGATATGCACCTCGCATTATGGTTGCAATCATCTGTACTGGAAGTGCACTTTACCTGATACTTTTTTTGAATTCTTCGCATAAATATATAATGATTAGCCGTAGGATACTGGAATTCAGTATTTGAAAATGCTGTAGCATCCAAATGATCATCTCCTATTTTCGTCCCAATCGACTAAGCCGGAAGTGCACTTCATATTACAGACTTTTCGAATTTTTCTCATAAATTTAAAATAATCAGTCGCAGAATATTGAGATTTCGTATTAAGCACTTTTATAGCATCTAGTTGTACTCCTTGCATTATGAATCCAAAACGATTAAACGTAGAATATTAGAATAAAGTATTCAAGATGATAGGTCTGTCTAGTCTAGATGCTCATATCTTATTTTCATTGAGATGCACTATACTTGACGGTTTTGAAATTTTGCGCATAAATTCAGAACTGTTAGCCGTAAAATCCTGGAAATCAGTATTTAGGAATGTTGTAGCATAAGAATGATGACCTACTGTTTCCATAGCAACCGACTAGCCGTGGAATGATAAGATGTTGTGTTTGATTATATACCAGGTGTTTCAGACCACCCATATACCACCCAAATATTTCGCGAAACGGATTAATAGAAGAAAAAATATGTGTGGAATGATTTCTAAGATTCTATTGAATAGTAGCAAATTCGAGTCCACCCCCTCACCCCCTGAGGGTGCAACTTTCAAATTTCGAATGGCAACCCCTTCATTTTGATGCAGATTTGGATTCTCATCTAAAAAATATGAAGTTTTTGTCTGAAACTTTTTTTCATGTTCTTGACAGATGGCGCTGTAATCGCAAAGATTAGTTATTTCTCGTAATTACTTCAACGGTTAATACTAAGTAACCTAGGCATGCACAGTCTTCAGAACACATTTTTTGAGTGTGGAGTGCGTTCGGGAAAGCGTTCTTGCCATTTCCTGGCGGCTGCTCTGAACCCACCACGACACTTGCCCAAAATTTGCAACATGTCAGCAGCTTCCCTATTCTTATAAACCATTCTAACAACAATAAAATTTTTCGAACGCTTTGACTCTTCTGACAAGAAGTCTTGCCGGATTTTGTTTATAAATACGTCTCCTACGCCGCAATTTCAAGAACAATGTACGGCTGAAATATTTATTTATTACTCAGGATTAGCCGTTGAAGAAATTACGAAAAATAACTAATCTTTGCGATTACAGCGCCATTTGTCAGGAACATGAAAAAAAGTTTTAGACAAAAACTTCATATTTTTCAGTTGAAAATCCAAATCTGCACTTAAAAGTAGGGGTTGCCATTTAAAACGTGAAAGTTGCACCCTCCTTACCTTCAGGGGGTGAGGATGTGAACTTGAATTTGTTACTATTCAATAGAATCTTAGAAATAATTTTACACGTATTTTTCTTTTTTCAATCCGTTCAGCATTTCACGAGATATTTGAGTGGTACGGGTGGTCTGAAACACCCGGTATATCCAATGATGTACAATAAGTTACGTGATGTCTACGTCAGTTTTTTTCTAATAAAATCATAGACATCAGCCGCAACTGTCTTAAAATGTTTTAAAATTATATCACAAAATATAAGTATAATGACCGGTTTTATAAAAGACCAAGTGAATTTACTCCTAAAGTGAATCTATTTTATTTAACAAATTCTAATCAGTTTGAGCTTTCTTATGACAACAGAATCATTGCTGTCAAATAATCGACTGTCATATAACAGAGTAAATTTTATTTACTCTGGAAGTAAAATATTCTGCGTTTTATAAAACCGGGCATAAGAATAGTATATTATGCTACAGGGACCGAATGACTGTCATTTTCGTCCAGGATAAATTTGGCTGCAAATGAAGACGAGGGCAAAGTCCAAAGCGTAGCTCCGTGCAGCCAAATTTATCCGTGGCAATAATGACAGTCGTTCAGTATCCGTGTTGCATACGATACTTTTTGTAACAAGTGCACCGAAGTACCTCCATTTCTAAGCTTTTTAAATAAATTTGGATGTATCGAAACTATCTTATCGATTTAACAAACAGATTTTTGCAAATGCAATCACTAATACAATGAAACATAACTTACATGATTTATTTTATTGATTGATATTTTTCACATTCTCTGTGCTATCCCGTTCACAATAAATGCACATACTATAACGAACACATTCTAGAATACAAATTTCTTTCAAATATCAATTTGACATATATCAATGAAATAAACAAATCCAACGGCATCCATGATCTACAATTTCATTTTTACCCAGCGGGAAAAAATATCCATTAATTCCCAGTCAACAGAGAATTAATGAAAATTGTTACTACGGTTTGGAATTGAGAACTTTCGAAGCAGAAGTCAGCTCAGTAATAGGGTACTTTCGGTGTACGTTTTACAAGAAAGTATTTAATTATATGTTTGAAAAGAATCTTTGAAATATAGCTACATTGGATTTTGATTATTATTGCGCATTTGAAGTTGAAGCACGAATATAAAATAAACGTGTTTACAACCCAGGAGTTCAGTATTTTATTAAAGACCTAAAAAAGTTTTGCTGAAGAATTAAATTTTCATATATAATAAAGTGATATAATTTTTCCGATAAAATTTGCCAATTGTTACAAGAGCTTGTTGCTTAGCAATTTCGCGAAAGACATTGATGTGTCAAAACAGTGAGCTTTATGCGAGCGGTTTTGCATCAATGTTTTGAGCGAAATTGCTTCAAAGCAACAAGTTTGAGTTTAATAAGCGGCAAATTTTATCAAGAAAAATTATATCACGAATTATATTTGTCATGACTATTTCACGGATGCTGACAATAGTGATTATTACTACAGAATAAAATATTGAACGCCCAATCTACTGAAATATTTACGTTTTCTGCTGGTTCTTTGAATAGTAAGTTCTACCGTCCGATTTCACAAAATGCCATAAATTGATGCCAAATACTTGAGTGGATTTTTGGTGTGTTCACGATCACAATTTTCTTAACATTCTGTTTTATTTCTTCTAAATAATAAGCATGAATCGATTTCCGGTCATTATGACCCACAAATATTTCAAAGAATTGCACTAAACATTCATTTTACGCATTGTTTACAGGTGACCATGAAGACGTTCAACCAGTCATTGAGTTTTGCCACTTATCAAAATAATGTTGGTTGATCACGTGATTAGTTATTCGAGCGCCTAATTGGCATAAGAGAAGTGAAAAAATTTCAAGGTAATAATTTTACCGCTGAAAAACGGATGAGTAGAATAGTCATTCAAATATATTCAAAAATTACTTCATTCGAGTTGTGATTCTCTCCTGCAATAAAAATAGGACTAAAATAATGAAAAATAACGAGAAAAAAAATCAAACAATTATTTGAATCAATGATTTTTTAGAAAAAATACACTAACTTAAAACATGTTTTAAATCAAGCTAATTTTGCTTAAATACGTGAGTGGAATACTATAATAATTTATCTACAACTACATATTTTATATTCAAAATGTAATTGTAAATTATTTAGCATGTCACCAGAAATATGGAATCAACCTGAGGAAATTTCCGCGCAATATTTTTTTACAACTTTCGAAAAAAATATCTCAACACTTTGCTAAGTTGGTTTCTGTTTACGGTAATGAAGTACCACATCAATCAACAGTTTCCTGGTTGTATGGAGAATCCAAACGTGATCAAATAAGTATTAGCGACGAGCCATTGACAGGTCCCCAAAAAGGGCAGTCACTCAGGAAAACGTCAATGCCGTGCGCAAGCTCATCAACAAAGATCGATATATGACATATCGCGAGCTTGAGGCATCAAAGAGAATTTCAAAGACCTCAGTTAAAAAAATTTTGCATTAAGAATTATGTTTAAAAAAATTAGTTTCCCGTTGGATACCCCATTTATTGATCGAAGACTAGAAAGAAACTAGGGTCAATTGGTATAAAAAAAACTCTGGGTCGATTCAACGCAGATAGCTCTGATAACGCGTCGTATACAGTATTGTCATCGACATTTGTCTCAGAAGCAAATCATAAATCTTCAATTCTTCTGCAAGATCTAAGAATTGTTACTGCCGATTGGTATACAATCATTTGTTTGGCGGAAGTAATTGCTGAATTTCGAAAAACCAGCCCTGAACGACGAATCATCCTCCATCAAGCCAATGCGTAGCCAGCAAAACTATTGAATTTTTAGAGCAGCAAAACGTCGAATTATTTTATTTTTTATAATTTTTTCAATAATCAAATACGGACTGCGTGGTCAAAAGTTTCAGTCGCCGAAAGAAACAGTCGACACCTTCATAAATGAAATTTTGTCTGTAGAAGCAAGCGAGTGGAATAACGTTCGTGTAGAATACTTCTAAAAACAATAATATCATTACAATTTATCTCCTGTTTTCTTCCATTTCTATATGCAAAACTAAAAAGATAGCCCTCATAATGCAAAGAATACAGCAACAACTTCTCGAAAAATGAAGTGTTATTCTTTTCTGTGCCCAAGTGTACAATCACCTTGGAGGTTGGAAAAACGTCAACATACTTCAGGTACTAAAAAAAAATTATAATAGTACTATATTATTTTGATTGTTTATGGTTTGTATAGTTTAACGGACACTCCTGAAGTTGGTTGAAGAAGACTGTAAAATAACAGAATTGACTTTATCCGAGCAAAGTTCAATTATCTAGTCCATTCATAACATAAAAAATTAACATATTGTCATGAGCTGTTCGTGTTCAATTATTTTTTTTCGAGTATTCGTGATATAAACAAATCATTTCGTTAAGCTTTGTTCGGTACAATCATCTTTGCTCGTACCATACGAGGCGTGTTTTTTCAAGTAAGTACCGTATTGATATGTAAAAAAAAACAGTAATTTTTTGGAAACAATTTCATTTTTACATGAGAGACCATATTTTTATCTAATTTTCCACATAATTGCCAGCAATATCAAGGCATTTATCATATCGAACAAGCTTTTGTATTCCGTCGTCAAAGAAGTTTGCCGTCTGATTTGAGAGCCATTGCAACATGGCTGTTCTGAGGCTATCGTCATTATCGTGGTGCTGACCTCAGAGATGATACGTGGTAGTCATTGGGTGCTAGATCGGATTCTATGGATGATGATCAAATTGTTTCCAGCCAGATAATGACAGTCAGCGAGATTCTCAATCGGTGGAAGCATTTTGAATACGCAAAAGCAAAGGTATAAACAATCGATTGTTTCCGCGATCGATGGCGTCTGTGGCTTACCAACAGATGCAGCTATTAAAAATGTACATCCACGGATGCGGATACGAATCAGGATTATTAATATCTAAATTCGCGAATACGGATACGTATACGGACCTGAACTTTGCGTGTGACCTTGAAGCGAGCAGTTTATCAGTGCAGCAGAAATTATTCATGATTAACATCCTCATAGACTTTTCAGAGACAAAGCTGCCAAATTATTCTTTTTGAAGTATAATTTTCATTATGACATTCAATTGCTTTCATTAATTATCTAATTTGGCTGAATATCATAATGCTTGCTTACAGTCGTATTGTATACAAAAAAAACTCTACGTCATTCAACTTCCATATTTTGACAATTATTAAGCACTCATCAAGAGAGCCAAAACCACAAAACGACATTCAAATTCTGTAGTTTACGGTGCGTAATGTACCTACTTAAAGCACAGCTGTAGAAAAAAGTAATTATTTTATATGATGTGAACACTTTTGATAACTATTTATATTAGTGTATCATAAAGATTAGTGATTTGATCTCACTATGAAGCTATGTAGGTGAAATACTACCTTACAATTAGGTAGAATAAATGTTTAAATCTTTAATCTTTGCAATATAAATGTGCCAAATTTGTGATTCTAGGAAATAAAAAGTAATTTGAATTGAAGCTAATAGTATTTATTTGCTGAAATTTCGAATATTTAATTAAATTCTTTGATGTTAAAGATCCGCCAGAAAGTCACGGATGTTGATACAGATACATATCTTTTTTTTCTTCTCGAATATCCGCGGATACGGATACGGATATTCGACACATCATTATAGCTACACAGTGCGCATGCAAGGGACACCAACCGCAGCGCTGCAGCGGAAGAGTTTCAAAACGGGACTTACTTAAAAAACACGCCTCGCATACTAAATTTTTTCGCAGCAAATTTCAGGAGTGTCCGTCAAGTGCATCTTAGCCCATATTTTGGTAAAGAATAATAGGAGCACTCTTTTTTTTTACTAATAAATATGATCTGAAGATAGATAAAAAAAATGTTTAACGGAAGACATTTGTGCTTGTGCCTGCTCGAATTTATGGAATAAATGCTGAATGTGATTACAGAAGCATACACAAAGTTCTTACATAGTGTTTGTGGGTATACAAGATAAGATCAAGTTCGAAATAAATAGATCGATGCTGAATGAAATATTGAAAATAGTATGTTTGAAAGAATAAGAATGAGCAAGTTGTGTTAGTTAAGGTATGTAGAATGAAATAAGTATAGAATATAATGTGAGAGAAACTAAAAGTGAAAGATTACAACGTCTGTGTATAGGTGAATAAATATGATTTTTGGTTGATTACATGTGAGAAAATTTAAGAATAGGAATAATAAACAAGCTTGTAAGAATAAAACTATGGATGAATCGAAAAGTGTGTTTGCTGGTAGAATGCTGTATGAGGTTCGTACCACCTTATTTGTGGGGAAAAATAAAATATCAGTTACATCCTTTAGCCAAATTTGGGTGTAAAGAAAGAAAAGCAAATGATATTAAGAGTCAGATATATTACACAACATTTTACTCCTGTTCTTTCCAATTTCAAGCACGACAGGCGACAGCTTTCGTATAAGTACATTAACCTTTATCTCTATCAGCAACAATTTTCCGTTGAAGGGACGACTGAACTGCAATATTTCCAGATATTTTGTATAATTTGTGACGAAGTCATACGACAACGACATCAAATTTTTATAAGAACGCCGGTAGCTCAGTGGTAGCATAATGGAACATGAGTACATATACCCAGAGTTCAAATCCCGACCGAATTAATATTTACTTTTTATTTTTTATTCTGACTATCTTTCGATTCTTTAGCAAGTTCAGATCCATTTAATTAAATTTCAATTAACAAACGGGTATAAACAAGCGCCGTGAGCATGTAGAAGTCAGATTCAGTGGACGGCTCAAAGTGTCTTGATCGTGGTCCTCCTGATCGGTACCTGAGAAGTCCGCTGATATCGGTTGAGAGAGAGAGAAGATAGAAAGGCAAATGACTAAATCTAATTTATCCGTCTGGTAGCCGTGGCGTTTCTGGCAACCGTTCCGTCCATTGTGCTAGCTTCAGCTGTGGTTTACCTAGCAGACGTCTAGGACGTTCCTCCTGATAGCCGTGGTTCTCCTGGCAATCATTCCTTCCCTAGTGAAAGCGTTAGCTGTGGTTTTCCTGGCAGTCGTCTAGCAGATCCCTACTGGTAGTCATGGCTTTCCTGGCAACCCCATACAAATCCTGTCCCACCGCACTAGTGACTGTCGTAGTTCTCCTGGCAGTCGACTAGAGTATCCTTTGGTGGCCTGACAACCGTGGTCTTCCTGGAGGCCAGGACCACCGTTACTAATATACCCTCCACCGCAGATTTAAATGTCACTGCTAGTTGTCACCGCGAAATTTACTAGATGAATAAACCTTTTGTTGTCATATTTTTGTTTATTTACGTTATTGTTGCATTCTCTATTTTACTTTAAGATTTCATTTTCTATTGCATTTTTTACAATTTTGAATGATAAATAATAATTTAGTTTCCAAATATACAGTCATTGATTTATTTATGTACCCTCAAAACTTCTGGCCCTTCTCCACTGCAGCAACCCCTAGGCTCCCTTTTTTAGTGTTCCGCCGCCGAATAAAAACTGAACTGTACCGCAGAAGGCGCCCGAGCAAAAGCAACCAGGGAACACTGGGAAAAAAGAATACAATAAGTTATTGTACAATAAGTATAAAATGATAGATAACATAAAAATTTATATTTCTCGATACTTAAGGCTCGTTCCCAGCTATTTTTTAATGCTTAGAGAATAGTGGACGTTTAGAATCAATCGTAATTTTCGACGAATAAGAAGCACTTAGTTTGGTCACCATGGTTACTTCCTAGCAATTCAGGTATTCACTTCTGGTTTTGCGTTTGACGTTTCATAATTTTAAAAGTTTATTCTAAAATATTGGTAAGTTTTCAAAAATCTTGTTAGAGAAAGTATGTAATACCAACATAAAATTTTTATGGAATATTTCAGATGCATCAGAATTATTACGTGTAAATCTAGTTATTATCAGCGTCAGTGACAAAAAAAGACAATGCTAAAATTTGTGTACATAAGCAAAAATCCTATGAGCACATTAATTGTAGTTTTTGTAAAATGACTCTATAATTAAAGTTAGGTTTTAATTCTGTATATTTATTTTCATTTTGACGTTTCGACTTTCTATCCGAAAATCTTCTTCAGAAATTCTACGCAAACTTGAACATACTAATATCTATTTATTTATGAGCTCAATCATCTATTATTTTGTGTCAATTTTCAACAATTTATTACTTCAAAATATAAACGGTGACCTACCCTGAGATTTTAACAGTAAATTCTTTGGGTAGAAAACTGATAATAAATAGATTTTGAGGCTTGAAATCCAAAATTGTTGTCACGCTCATACATCCTTAATAGATTAGAATATTTATTTTGTATCGGTCATTCCATACACGCTACAAAATGAATATGCGAATCTTTTAGATATAAAAATATTTTTTATTTATAATGTTTACTTTAATTATTGATAAATTCTATGTTTTTAAAGACTGTAATTCTGAAAGATGCGCATAGTAAAATAAATAAATAAAAAATATTGAATGAGTTTCAAGATTTTTATGATTTTTTAAGCAAATATATTCGTTCATGTTTAATATTCTAAGTAGATATTTTTACGGATTATAATTTTAACATGATTAAATTATGAAATAAGCATTTTATCTCGGAGAGGGACAAATCAACCTTATTCACGAAAATGTGTGTGCGTGCGCCTAACGCAGTTTTCACTTCAAAAATGTAAGGCTTCAAAAATTCATAAATTTTGATCATCCATTTCTTATCACCAAAGAAAAATATCTGTAATAGGTTATAATTCGTGAAATTATTACAGTTTTTTCAACTTCTCACTTCAAAATAAAGGCAATTACATATCGTCCCGTAGTTACGCTTATGTTTATGACAAAAATTTGGACCTTGCAAACTTTTCAGCATGTATAAATAATGCACTAATCTTACATGGAGGCAGAAACGGTTCTGTGCGATACCAGCTATTAGCTTTTGAGTATTATGTGCTATCTATACACGTCATTCATTACGCATAAAAACATTACCCAGAAAGGAGCTTCAATGATTCGATGTTAAAAGCACATATTTTCAATAAAATAATCAAGAAAAGTTTTCATTTATTATGGCCGGTTTTATAAAAGACCAACTAAAACTCCTAAAGTAAATTTATTTTATGTAACAAATCCTAATCAGTCTAAGCTTTCT
Organism: Dromius quadrimaculatus; assembly: GCA_963989225.1. Lineage (NCBI taxonomy): Eukaryota > Metazoa > Arthropoda > Insecta > Coleoptera > Carabidae > Dromius > Dromius quadrimaculatus. The sequence continues at coordinate 22,725,009 of OZ022331.1, read as the reverse complement.
TATGACAACAGATTAATTGCTGTCAAATAATCGACAATCGACTGTCATCTAACAGAGTAAATTTAATTTACTCTGAAAGTAAAATACTCTGCCCTTTATAAAATCGGGTATTAGTATAGTAATTTATTATGCAAATAAATAAAAATTGTAATGGCATAAATATTTCGTCTTTTATAGGTATATAAAATTACACATTAAAGTAATTGAAGTTATGGGTATTTAAATATTTAAAAGTTAACACGAATACAGCGTGTCTTGAAAATTAATGTATTTTATTCACAATCATTATAGTAATATGGCAATTCCTAACCTTTTGGAGGTTGGGAAGTATGTAATTTCCAACTGCAATGACTAGCTCACGGGTCGGAAGCGATACTTCCATCTCTTGGGTGGGAAATGTTTATACAGGGTTGCCTAGCATCAGTCATAAATCTTTGTTAAAATAAAATAATCTCTGCTGTCAAAAATATCGATCATTTATAATGATTCAAATAAAACAATATTGAAAATAAGCGGATTTTTGTTGCAATTTTGTATGTCTTATGAATTCATAAATTTGTAAATTATGAATAAAATCGCTATAAACTTACATCCGTAGCACTTTCGTTCGATTCGGGGCAAGTATCACAATTTTAATGGATACACGTATAAATAACTTGATTCATAAATTATAAATCCAACAAATGTCAAATTAGTTAAATTTTTCAAAACATTCTTGTTTTCATAGACTACTACATCAATTTATTTTGTTGAAAACAGAACGAATTCGGATCAATCATTTCTCGGAAAACTAGGGATGATTGTGAATAAAATAGTATACATACTTCGGTGAAGATTTCATATCAGCCTCGAGCTATATCTGACCCTCGAGGCTTCGCCTCTCGGACATATAATAAGCTCTCAACTGTAATGAAATACTTTCCACCTCAGATGTAATATACTATTAAAATTTAAATATGCTACTTTTTACCTGTTATACTTTCTCATGAGATGCATATTTTTAATTTTTAGATTTATTTGTAAAAGCAGAAAAGTAGTTTCGAGTCGTCTGATATGTGCATACAAAATTTCGTTGAAGAAATTAAGCTTCAAATATTACATCCAGCATAGAAAATACCTTCCTATGTGCGCATACAATAGTCGAACACCACTCTCCTGGAATTGCGAAACGCACAGTTCCATAAAAAAGATTTTTGTATCTTGTTCATAAATGGGGGGAAGGCTACTGATACTTAAAGATTATATATTCTACAAGTATAAAGAAAGAATAAAAGAGAAGAATCGGTCAAATGAGAGTCAAACTCGCATACGAAGGGTTTCGTACTATCGTACAATATTGAACATTGTATATATTTTTTAAATAGTTTAGTAAGTAAAAACAAGAGATGTGCATTATGTGATTATTCGTAGAGATCTGTGCGGAAATTGTGTAATTATCAATTACATCCGTCTATAGAATAACGCACTATAGTTATAATAGCTGGTAGCTGGATGTTTATCTATATGTATTGCCATTATGAAGATTGAGCAAAAAATGCCGAAAAATACGTTTCTTGTATGGGGAATCCTGTAATTTTCAACTTCATTTTGATATCATTATTTGCTGTCATAGCAGTCATACTAAAATGTGAAAATTTCGAGAGTCTACTTATTACGGTTCAAACAGTGGTGTGCAGTTCATATGTGCAGGGTGTGCACTGCACACTTTATGAAAATATTATAAATTACGTAAATAAAATTAATATAATAGTTTATTGAATACTTCAATTTGTTTCAAAAATTTTCAATATAAAATCAGAGAAAGAGTGTTTTTTATCTATTTATGCAACCAGAAATACGGGCGCGCCTCGCAGGCCACTCTGCTATATATTTAAAACGAATGTCGACGCTTGAGGTGCAGAATTTCACGCTGCACGGCGAGCGAGGTCTGTATGGCATAGTTAGTATTAGGAAAGTGAAGGAATAGAGTCTGACAGAGAAAAAGCATACCGATATTAGCAGATCTCCTATCGCTCATTCTCTCTCGCTGGATGCAGGCAGACTTCCTGCACCGGGAGCTGAATATTCAACGTTTAGCTTTTTTTAAACACCTTTTATAATTTGGTTAAAATAGTTGAAATATTGTTATTTGTTATTTAATACAACAATATTAGGTAGACACTTATTTTATACGTTTCTTAAATTATTTATTTTCCTAAAATTATCATTTGTAGAATGACAACTGAAAATAAATCTACTGGAAAATTCTTTTTCACGTTGTGATGTCGAAACGAAAAATGAAATTATGAAAACAAGACCAACGCCAAACATAAAACTCACTCAAAATATCAAAATTAAAGGCCAGCAATCAGTGCGACATTTCCAAATTAAAATATATGAAAAATTTAAATGGATTGCTGGTTGCTGCGAGAAAAATAAGCTGTATTGTTGACCATGTTTATATCCCCTTCCTCACCACCGATTGTGCACACCTATCACAGAAAGTCACCGCACGCCACTGGGTTCATGCAACAGACGGACGGATAGACAGTGGAGCCTAAATAATAGGGTTCGTAAAAGAAATCATTACAAAAAAATTTTATAAAATAAAAACCTGATGAGTTTCACAAAAATAAAAATTCAGGAGTCGGTTTTCACAGCATCATCCTGAATAGGGCAGCAACCATAGACACGTGTTTCGTCCTTATTAGGACTCTTCAGTACGGTATAGCAAGCCGCAGATAGTAAGTTGGTACATGGCATGCAGAGAAATGAATCTGCAACAGTGCAAAGTATTTTCGGCAAACTATTTGAGAAGGAGGGAGACTTGTGAAAACTCAAATTTGAATTAAGGACTAATTTGTACCCACAAAGATTTTGACATAAACAAATTATTGATGTTAAAAATCAATTACTTTCGAACTGCGCTGCGCGAAGTTAAGAAGCAATTATAAACAAACAATTTAAAGGTAGGAGAAACTTGAAAAACTTCATTTAAAATTAAGAACTAATTTATACCCAGGTAGATTTTGTTATGAACAAATTATTTTTTCTGGAAATCAATTAGTTTCGAATTGCGCTGCGCAAAGTTGAAAACAATTTTAGGCAAACTATTTGAGAAAAAAGGGGACTTGAAAAAACTTAAATTTGAATTAAGGACTAATTTGTACACACAAAGATTTTGTTATAAACAAATTATTTTTGCAGGAAACCAATTATTCTCGAATTGCGCTGCGAAAATTTGAAGGCAATTTTAAGCAATCCATTTAAGAATAAAGAAGAGTTGGAAAAACTTGAATTTGAATCAAGGACTAATTTGCACCCACAAAGATTTTGTTATAAACAAATCATTTTTGCAGGAAATCAATTATTCTCGAATTGCGCTGCGAAAAGTTGAAAGCAATATCAGGAAAACTATTTGAAAAGAAAGGAGACCGTAGAAAACTCAAATTTTAATAATGGACTTACTTGTACTAACAAAGATTTTGTGATAAACAAATTATTCTTGTAAAAAATCAAATATTCTCGAATTGCGCAAAACAAAGTTGAAAGCAATTTTAAGCAAACAATTTGAGAAGAAAGGATGCTTGTAGAAACGCAAATTTGAATTCAGGATTAATTTGTACTCACAAAGATTTTGTCATGTACAAATTATTTATGTTGAAAATCAATTCCCAATGTCAATAATCGATTTCCAGCAAAAATAATTTGTTTATAACAAAATCTATGTGGGTTAAATGAAATTTTACAAGTTCCCTCTACTCTTAAATTGTTTGCTTATAATTGCTTTTGAACTTTGCGCAGCGCAATTCGAAAATAATTGATTTCCAGCAAAAATAATTTGTTTATAACAAAATCTATGTGGGTACAAATTAGTCCTCAATTCTAAATGAAGTAGTACAAGTTTCTCCTACTCTTAGATAGTTTGCTTAAAAGGCTGGTTTATAATGGATGTAACCGGTGATTTATTCTGTAGTCTTTAAAATTAAACTATACGCATTTTCACGTTGACGTTCATAATGACATGAAATATGATGTTAACTTATGCTGTAACCGTAAAGTTCACCAACTTTCAAGTCTAACATCATACAGCTTATTCCCAACCAATAGCGAGCGAGCATTGTGTCACGTGTATGCGTTGCATTTATTTTTGTATTTCAGTAGACATATTTGACACTGACATTTCGTCTTCACATCACGAAGTTTGTACTGCTGTTTGAAATGAGTGATTTTGATATAAAGTTAATTTGACTTGTAAAAAAATTTCCGCATACCTATATATGACAAATGTAACGTGGACTATAAAAATAAATTATGTAATAAGAATTCATGGAAATATATAGCTCATGAATTAAAAATACCAAGTAAGAAATGACATCAAATGAAAATAAATTTCATGGTAACTCCTTCTCTACAATAATTTCCTTATATTTTAACAGAATTATTGAAAACATGACAGAATTATTTTACTGTCAATCGATTTCGAAAATCATTCTCTAGATCTATTTCTGACAATTTTGACGTTTGATTATGAACCAGGCTGTTGAAAATAACATCATACATCTTGCATCATAAGTCAACAGATTAAGTTAACATCCATTATAAACAAGCCTTAATTGCTTTTAAACTTTGCGCAGCGCAATTAGAAAATAAATGATTTTTAACATAAATAATTTGTTTATGACAGAATCTTTGTGGGTACAAATTAGTCCTCAATTGAAATTTGAGTTTTCTCAAGTCTTCTTCCTCCTCAAATTGCTCTCAACTTTGCGCAGCGCAATTCGAAAATAATTGATTTTTAACATAAATAATTTGTTTATGACAAAATCTTTGTGAGTACAAATAAGTCCTTTATTCAAATTTGAGTTTTCTAAGGTCTCCTTTCTTTTCAAATAGTTTGCCTGAAATTGCTTTCAACTTTGCGCAGCGCAATTCGAAAATAATTGATTTTTAACATAAATAATTTGTTTATGACAAAATCTTCATGAGTACAAATTAGTCCTTTATTCAAATTTGAGTTTTCTAAGGTCTCCTTTCTTTTCAAATAGTTTGCCTGAAATTGCTTTCAACTTTGCGCAGCGCAATTCGAAAATAATTGATTTTAACATAAATAATTTGTTTATGACAAAATCTCTGTGAGTACAAATTAGTCCTTAATTCTAAATGAAGTAATACAAGTTTCCCTCACACTTAAATTGTTTGCTTATAATTACTTGTAAACTTCGTGCAGCGCAAATCAAAAATAATTGATTTTCAACATAATAATTTGTTTATGACAAAATCTTTGTGGGTACAAATTAGTCCTTGATTCAAATTCAAGTTTTTTCAACTCTTCTTCATTCTTAAATGGTTTGCTTAAAATTGCTTTCAACTTTGGTTCGTGCAATTCGAGAATATTTGATTTTTAACAAGAATAATTTGTTTATAACAAAATCTATGTGGGTACAAATTAGTCCTTAATTCCAAATCAAGTTTTTCAAGTTTCCCCTACTTTCAAATTATGTTGTTACAATGGCTATTCCGCGCAGCGCAATTTCAAAATAATTGATTTCCAACATAAATAATTTTTTTATAGCAAAAATTTTGTAATTACTAATTAGTCTTGACTTTGAGATTTAGTTTTCCAAACTTTTTCCCGTCCTGAAATTATTTTTTAAATCTTGTTCTGAATTTCACGTAGCGCAATTGCAAGAAAATCGATTTGTTATAAATTTTTTTTTTTTTTTTTCAAAAAATCCTGTTGTGTACAATTTAGTCCGAAATTGGTTCTTTCTAGTGAGCTGATTTTTTTTTCGATATGCGAATGTGGGGGTGCCAGTTTTTGCTCAAGTTGGCACTCCCACTTTTCAAATTGATTTTATGGCCAAAGTGCGTGGGTGCAAATTCTAATTTTTTGGGTACAAATTAGTCCTTAATTAGTCCTAAATTATAGGCTATTTTTTTTTTATTTTGCGCAAAATGGGGGTGCTAACTTTTTTGACGTCTAATGCTTTTCGTTACGCGATATTTTCCAGTTGTCGGTTGGCTTTCTTGGTGCAAAGTTTACTTGCGACTATGATGACTATTCAGGAAAGAGAATTTTGGAGAGAATTTATTGCAATATATAGGATTCACCTAAAGTATGGTGAATTGAGAGCAATATCTATGATAATAGAAACCTGGAAGATGCTACTTACGGTAAGTTGTCAGGAAAATTAAAAGAAATTGGGCCAGGAGCTGATCGTGAAATGGTCCTTTCAGTCACTATATCATCCAAATTCTTTGCTTAAATGTAAAAAATAAGATATAATATCAATATTTATTTATTTCATTTATATTTCAATTTGTGGAGTAAATTTATTATTAATAATTTCTTGTTTAGTTTAAACATTTTTTAATTTATTAAGAAATTCCCAACAGTTTGTTCCAACAAGAACAGAAACCAGTCCGGAACTGTCCGACGCATGCGCATTTACAAATAATCCACTTTTATTTGTAAATGCGCATGCGTCGGACAGCTCCGGACTGGTTTCTGTTCTTGTTGGAACAAACCTATCAAATTGGGTTTCCATAGCCCATTTTTTGACTTACACTCGCAGTACTGAAACTTCTTTGTTTATGCTCTGTGATTTTTTGGCGAGACTATGGCATAACAGAGAATCCGATAATAACAAAATCATGTGTCAGTCTCCAGTTGCAGCTCGAACAGACTAAAAAAAATTATTGGAGAAATATTTCTGCGGCGAAAAACTCTCTATAAAGTACATCAATTGCATTTGGATGATTTTCTTTTGGAACCTATACATTTTTTACTCATTGTGACTCATTCTCTTCAGTCAAAAGATGGGTCCGTTTATAGACATTTGTTTCTGAAGTTATCTAGCGTATTTTAATATACGTCTAAAGTACACAACCAGACATAGACACACACCTGAAAAGTGTAAATAGAGATAACAGATTATTTAATTTTAATTTAATTTTTTGATCTCTATCTATTATTCTTCATTTATATATTATAATTTATTCTGTCATTGTTTTGTTGATTTTACTTATTCCGTTTTACCAAAAGAAGAATAGTACCTGAAGAGAAAGATTGTTCGGTTCCTATAGTTTCGCTATTGAGTTTCAACTGTATTTTGGAGCCAGCCACTCAGATGTGTAGATGCGGCAACGTCGCAAGGTTCTTGCGCATGCATGTAAGGTTTGTCTGTGTGTGGGTAGGCTAACGAAACATCTAACATGATCTGAATATCTTGCACCATTGCTACGATTCCCAAATGAATACTTCAAAAATTGTGATACAGTTTTTCAATGATTCATAGATTATCCACATGGTCAGATAAAATTCAGATTAAACAAATTTATTTTGAGTGTTTTAAATAACTAGATGTGAGTTTTATAACGTTTTTATTTCAACAGATTGTAGTTGCTTCTTGTATGCTTTGGCATAGGCTATTTTTCTAGTCGCCTGCCTCTCAAAATCGGTTCTGAATCTCCAAAGCAAATAAAAAGCTATTCTATTCTTTAACCCTAGGAGGGGCGATGAGGTCTGACCAGACCTATTTGAAATTCAATGCTCAATTAAGCCCGCCGCACACGAGGCAATTTTCTATGCAATTTTGTTCACTTGGCGCCGCACTGAGTGCCACGCTTGCTCCGTTGCAAGAAATTTGGTGCGATGCTGGGTACTAGACTTACCACGAGACTTGTTTTACAAGATAGGTTCGGTGCTATTTTTCACACTTGCTGCGCCGCTGGCTGCTATCCACAGCCAATCAGAACGGACAACTATATCACGTGACTACATCACTGACTTGTTTATCGCATCAGCACGCTGTGTCGCACTAGTGCATTGTGTTTTGTTGTATTTTGACATACAAAATCGCAACGAACTTGATATCATGAACGAATTTACATTATTCGACAAAAGTAAATGTACTTTAATAATTTTTTTTTTTCATGAAATTATAGATCTGGAAGACTTATAGATTTGCACAGATGGCCCTAGTATCTTAAAGAGTGAAAATATACTTTTATGAGTAATAATACATAAATATCCTATGATGTATTTTTTCCAGACAAATATCAGAAATTCCCTGACGATTCCATGACATTTCCAGTTTATCTAAATTCCCTGACATTTCCAGGTTTTTTACGTTTGGTATTCACCCTACTAGCTCGTCAAACAAAATGTTGAAAACTCTGCGGCCTTGATTCCTTCTCAAAAGTCACTCTCTTGACCAAAGTTTTTTCTTCTTTTTTTTTCTGTCTCGTAATTCGCAAGCTATAACTGCAGCAAATGCTCCTGCTCTTCTCCGACGATTAGTTTTGGCAACATCCATACTTGTAATGTGAAAATCTACCAAGTCTACGTTCTAGTGTTAGAATGAGTGGCGCAGCTTGCATCGTGTGATGCGAGAATAAGTGTCACACTAAGTGTACCTCAAAGTGGCCCAGTGAGCAAGAAAACTTGCTGCAAATTAAGTGAACAAAATTGCATGGAAAATTGCCTCGTGTGCGGCAGGCTTTACTCTCTCGTCAACAATAATTGAGAACTGAAACTTATTGACTTTTATAAACTTGACTTGTTAAATCCGATGAGACCATCTTCAAAGCAATTTCGACATATTCAAAGCAAAAAAAAAAATCGATTTTATTGTGATTTATCTCAAATTGACCCATGAGGTCTGACCAGACCTAGACGAATTCTGACATTTTCAAACATGATAGACTTGTATCTGGTGTTGTCATAGGCAAGGGTAGATACTTATAATTGAAGAGGCAACTTTTTTATTCTTTAGTAGTGTTTGGTAATTAAATATTCATGAGAGAAACATAGAATCATCATTTTTCACATTTTTTAGTGGATGTTCTATTGTTCTATATTTTCTTTGATTTTTATTCATGTCATTACTAAATGTGTCATTGTGATCTGTGCCATAATGTAACACTATATAGATGGAGCAAATAAAGTAAACACAGTTTTGAATCATACAGCACGCCTAAAAGATTTATCCGCAGCTATTCAAAATGAATATGAACAGAGTATGACTGGTTTCTCATGTATGGAGGAAAAGGAAGACAAATATCAATTCGAAGGTTTTTTCAATCGATAGGTCAGAATTGGCCCCAGTATAAATATGGTGTATAGCCTGTGCCAAGTCGAATAATCAAGCTAATTATTCATTTTTCTCTCTCCCTTACACCCACACAAATACACACCCACTGCCACCCGCACAGTCTATTCAATAATTTAGTATACAACTCTAAAATACACTTGTCAAGCCTTATAAAAACTCTTACAAGTCACACAACAATAAAACTCGGTGAAGGTCTGGCCAGACCTCATGGGTTCACTTAGCACCAAACAAGTCACTACCCCTCCTAGGGTTAAATAGAGAATAATATTCAACTGACAAATAATCTTTGGATCAAAAATAATTTCAATGCTATTTTTGAAATATTCATTTATTGGCTTCCCTAATAATTTAACATCAAAAAAGTTGAATAGTTTATTGTAGAGAAAAAATTTCTGCATTTTTTGACACTAATATTTTTAATTTTACTCTACTAGGAACCAGTAAAATCACGGAAATGATTATTGATAATTTTCTTAAAATCAACATGTACCCATTCAAAGTTATTGCTTTTATCTGTTATCTGCTGTCACCAGCGTTTCATATCAAGTGTTTTGGATTAAAATGTTTAATTTAGATGAAAAGTATCAACTTTCTTTAATGCTAAATATCCAAGTCGACCCTACCAGGATTAGCTGAAACTCTTATTATGAGAATCGGAATGTTAATTAATATCACACTTATTTTGTTACTTCATGGCACTGTTGATTTTAAGAAAATTGTCGATAAACATATCCGTAATTTTACTGGTTCCTAGTAGAATAAAATTAAAAATGTTAGTGTCAAAAATGCAGAAATTTTTCCTCTACTATAAACTATTCAACTTTTTTGATATTAAATAATAAGGGAAACGCTAAGGTGCGTCTTTCGAGTCACCATCCTGTATAGCTCTTTTCTGTTCATTATTTTTTTGTGAAACCGACAAAATTCACATATCGAGATTTTGATGGATATATCCGTTTTGAGCATCCCTGAATCCATTTTGACTATTTTTGGCTTGATGTCGGTACACATGTACGTACGTATGTATGTATGTGCGTAACTCGCAGATCACAAAACCCGTTAAACGTATAATACTGAAATTTTGTACATGAGACTGGTATAGGGTCTTGATGTGCATCTCGCTTTATGGTTGCAATCGTCTGCACCAGAAATGCACTTTACTTGTAACTTTTTTTTAATTTTTCGCATAAATCCAGAATGATTAGACATAGGATACTGAAATTCAGTATTTGACATTTCTGTAGTATCTAAATGGTCATCTTCTATTTTTGTATCAATCGTCCAAGCCGGAATTATTAAGCACTTCTATAGCTTCTAGTTGTACACATCGCATTATGATTGCGACCGACTAAACCGGAAGTGCAGTTCACTCGAAACATTTTTTAAATTTTCCGCATAAATCCAAAACGATTGAACGTAGAATACTAGAATTCAGTATTCAAGATGATAGTACCATCTGGATTCTAGATGTTCATATCCTATTTTCATTGGATCGACTGAGCCGGAAGTGCACTATACTTGACGATCTTGGAATTTTGCGCATAAATTCAGAACTGTTAGCTGTAGAATCGTGAAAATCAATATTTAGGAATGTTGTAGCATAAGAATGATGACCTACTGTTTCCATAGCAACCGACTAGGCTAAAAGCGCATTTTACTCAACAGATTTTTGGAATCTTTTGGATAAATCCAAAACGATTAGCCATGGAATGATGAGATATTATGTTTGATTATATATATCCAATGATGTACAAGTAAGTCACGTGATATCCACGCCAGATTTTTTATTTTGAACTTTAGATTACCATATTTAATTTGTCACACCCATTTCATGATTACTGCACAATTAAATTAGGTTCATTGAAACTATAACATCTCAATGTGAGAAATTCTCGGAAAAATATTGCAGCAAATAATTATCAGGCAAAAAGTATTTTTATATCAAATAACTAGCTACTAAACATGACTGTTTCACCATAATTTCAAAGAGTTCAATTAAAAGTAATCCAAGTTTCACCACACTAGAGCTTCAGAAAACAACAAAGCATGGAAAACTGTAATATAGTACAATGTGATACTTATTGTAGCAAGAGATATGGCAGCGTATTCACGAAGCTAAACTAACTAGGTCATAATATATTACATATGATGTCGACAAAACACGAACGATAGATTTGAGTAGTTTTCTAAACGATGGTTAGGTTAAGCTACTACGTTATGCAGAAAAATTGTAAGAATATTTCTATTTTCATGTTGCTCGGTAGCTTTTCGATAATTTTTTCTTGAAAGAAAGGAATGAGGGAAGATATCTCAAAAGTTAGAAATTTGCATGATGAGATAAAAAATTTGAATGAGATTTAGTTTCTAAAACAATATGTAATTCTATCCTCTCAGAAAAAAATACTGTAGTCAAAAACCGGAATATGATGAAACCTAGTTTTCGGTTAGTTCAGATTCCGAATACTTGAACGGATTTAATTCCGAATTCCGATTCCAGGTACTAGAACCTATACCTACTTGGTTGCGAGTAGTAAAACCGATATTCGCATTTGAATGAAAGGCCGGTACTTTATCTTCTGTTACAGAACCGATCTTTGAATTTTACTAGCAGGATCTATAAGCTGACAGATCGCCAGTTGCATCACTCAAGTTTGGATTTCAAGCTTCGCTCAAACAAAAAATATCGAATCCGAATACTGACAACATCACTCACGTCACATTTGACTTTATTTAAAAAAAAAATTCCAATTTACTGATTGATCAGTTTTGTTATTGAGATAAATATTCTCGTTCAATTGACACATAACAATACTGGATATTTGATGGAAAATATCGTTGAATATTCAAATTTCGAAGATTTCGTGAGGTTCAATTCATGTCTTTGTTTGTAGTAGGTTCCAATATTTTACCATATCACGTACCTACATCTGAATGAGTAGAAAAAGTAGATGACCCATGAAAATAGTTTAAAAATACTTTACTTGAAACTTTTTCTGAATTTTTCGCATAAATCCAGAATGATTAGCAGTAGCACTGAAATTCAGTATTTGAGATTGCTGATTTCGTATTTTTGAATTTTCCGCGTAAATTCAAAACAACCAGTCGCAGAATATTGAAATTCTGTATTAAGCACTTTTGTAACATCTAGTTGTGCATCTCGCATTATGATTACAATTATCTGTACCAGAAGTGCACTTTATTCGAAACATTTTTTGAATTTTCCGCATAAATATAGAATGTTGGGATTCAGTATTTGAGATGATTGTACAATCTTAATGCTCATATCCTATTTTCATTGAGATCGATTGAGCCGGAAATGCACTTTACTTGAAAGTCTTTTAGAATTTTTCGCATGAATTCGAAACGATCAGAGATCAGCCGTAGAGTATTGAAATTTAGTATTTTTGTCTGCTTTAGTATCTGAATGATTGCCTACTATTCTCACAACAATCGACTGTACCGGAAGTACACGTATTTTTGAATTGAATTTTTTTTAATTTCACGCATAAATTTTGAACTGTTTGCCTTAGAATCTTGGAAATAAGTATTTAGGAATGTTGTAGCATTAGAATGATGATGTTCCCATAGCAACAGACTATTTTTAACTTTTAACACTTTAATTGACAGATTTTTAGAATTTTTTGGATAAATCCAAAACGATTAGCCGTGGAAAGATGCGATGTTGTGTTTGATTATCGTATTATTATATGCAATGATGTACAAGTAAATTACGTGATGTCTACATCAGAGTTTTTCATCATGGTCAACAAATTCTGGAAAGTCTTACATCTAGTTGTTAAATTTATCTTGGAAACTTATGAAAAGTATTCCTGAAAACAAAAGAAATATTCATTTTTAATGATAAGGTTCGATCGGGTTCAATATACGAGATTGTTTTCGGATAATACTACTCGTTGGGAAAATCTCGTGATATGAAGAATAGCAATATTAAGGAAAATTGAGAAATTAGAAAATAGTACAGCAGCTTCTTGACTATGATTACGTAACTGAAAGCAGTCACTATTTCTAAGAAAGGTTCACATACTTAAATAATGTAAGTATTTTAATACATTGCATTCCAAATCTGGCCAAAGAAGTATGCTGAAAACTGAATCAGTTGAATGATTTACAAGTACACCACAGGAAGAGTTAAACTTGTAAGAATGTTAGTGGTCATTTTATAAATGAGGTCTCGCACGAATTAATTTTCTATTGATTCAGAAAGATAAATTAGGAATATGAACCACCAAATTTTCATTTTACTCTTTCATTTCAGCCAAAAGATATCAAACAAAATGAGTTCAATATTCTCTACCCTCATAGTGACGAATGTTATTTTGAAACCATCAAAACCAATAAAATCACATTGCATCTATCTCATTCAATTCTGAAATAGAAAAGATATGATGTACTTAGAGATGATTGATTTATTACTTTTTACATCATATGAACCAATTATTCTCAAATTCAATATTGCAGTGACAAAAAAACAATCTCATGAATAAATTTCTGCATAGAATAATCCTATAGCATGTGAATTATTTCGTACTAAAGAGAAAAATTACAATTTTAAAATTTTGTACATGACCTCGTATAGCTATTATCGAGGCTATGATCGACTATTTTTTTCAAATATTTTGAGCATAAGTTCATATTTATTAATATAAAGATTTTTTTCAATTGCTTGCAAGCCATTTTAAATCGAACATTCCAGAAATATTTGTATTTCAACTAGATTGTACTAAAAGATCTTTCTTTCGAAAAAGTTGCCAATTAGGAGATAAAAAATGGTACCATATCAACGTAGCAACAAGAAAAACAGATGTTCATAACCCTGCCAACCGCACCCATGAAGATCTTTCATTAATAGAACAATATTTCTTCAATTTAATACAGGTAAATATATGCTGCTTACATTAAATTAATTACTATTTTGCACTTGAAGAATATAATGACGATATTACTGGTACTTATACAAATAAGGATTTTTGATGAGAATTGAATATCAGTTATGTATTTCACACACTGGCTGTTAGTAGGTGTGACACACCAGAGATTTTGAACTGCGCAAACGAAACATTGATCTTTATGTTGTTAGTGTGTGTAACTACCAACCATTAGCTTCAAGATATTTCGGAATACTCGTAAAAATATTAAAATTTTGTACCGAACTGATTAAGACAGATCAGATATACACATTAAATAGTCTAGCTCGGATTAATTCTAGTGAATCTCTCATTTCTAAAAAGTCTTGTTGAATAATTTTATAGATATCATTATTGCCAGAAAACAATATTAGATTTTTCCTGCAGCCGTGCGTTAAGTAGGTATTTCATGTATCGCAAACGATGCGTGAAGCGAATGTTTTCCGTGTCGCAGTTTTGTCAATTTTTAAACACATAGCAGCTGAATTTTATAACCTATATTTAGTTTTTCTGTGGGTTCATGTTTGTGGCACCTCTCACTGATCCATTCGTTAGTTATTTGTTAAGTTTAAATCTATTCCCTGCGGTATAATGGCATGATATCCTCATAATAACATATATGGATATGATGTCCATATCCGCACATATACATAGTGTGGATATGATATCTTCGTATTATCATGTGCGGATATAAAAGCCATATCCACACTATGCGAATGCATGGATATGAAATGCAGTGCATGCGCATTTGATTCACAAACAAATTTCATCTGATAATACAGCAAATATCGAAGTCAAATATTTTAGCATTCAGAATTTATTACAAAAACAATATGAAAAAATTTGCTGTGGCTCCACAGTTCTTCACCAACCATGAATTATGCCGTTTATAAAATAAAGGCAGAAAATTCAACAGTTTCATCAATTTCTATTATATATAGGTCGGGAAAGTAAAAATAGATAATTCAAGAGATAATTCATTTCTGTCTTTTATACTGGGTCGAAGAAAACGTAGACTGTACAACTTGGATGGATATGCATTCGATATGCATGCATCTATCGTAAAATTCGTTCTCGTGCGATATTAGCAACATATTCATTCTTATACGAAATACTATTGAAAGTTAACTGCTCATGCACTGGATTTCTTATCCACTCATGGTGCAGATATGTCTTTTATATTCTTACATGATAATACAAAAATATCGCATGAGATTTTATATCCACATCATGTGCGGATATGACCATCACAGCCTTACATGACAGTATCATGCCAATATATTGTAGGGATTAAAAAATATTTAAGCATAGTTGATACTTTTAAGATAGCGGTGAACTTCACATTTGAATACATTTTATATAGATATATAATTTAAATGTACCTATTATGAATATAAATTATATTTCAATGTTTTATTGGTTTCCCCGCAATCTGTTATAGATTTTAAAATCAGATTTAGGCAAACCATGTAAACATAACAGTTCGTGACATCATGAATCTAGTGACATTATTTGATACGTACACCGCTTCCTTAAAAATTTCTAGTATAGACGCTTATTTCTGGTAAGAATTTTTATTTTGTGCTAGTCAGATTGAATGGGGTTTTCACAACGAGAAATATAACTATAGAGTGGCGCATCGCGTACTGTTTTGATGCATTACAGCCGTAGCAACTTGAACGACGGAATGTCAGCCATGGTTATAACCAGGAGAGTAATCTGTGATAAACAGAGTGCTTTTCCAGAGATAATTTCTGCCGTGCTATTTTACAAATTTATAAATTCTGGTTGTAGTAGAAAAATTACAAACGTTCGCAAATTATTTCATAGATATATTTAAAATGTTTGAAATTCATAAATCAAATAGTTAAATAATATATTCCACAGATTTCCTCAATATATTGAAATGAGACAAAAGTGGCTGAATATAATGAGATTGAGAAACTTAGAAAATAAGTTTTTTTACGGTATTTGCGCACCGTAAAAGATGCGTTGAAGTAAAGCTTTTTCGTCTAAGTTTTACCACTATCTAAAGGCATAGCAGTTAAAATTCTGAGTTCATGTTCGATTTGTTTTGATATTTATTGGACCTAAATGTCAATTTGTGCTTGGATTTTTTTTGTGTGCTTGATATTAATTGTCAAAATATGGAAGTTGAGGCCCGCAGAAATTTTTTTGTATGCAATACAAATGTAAACATGCATTATGTCATTCGACCAATAATTTAAGGAACTCGGCAAGTCTCGTCACCTTGGCATCAGGTCATAATGCTCGACTTCATACTCTTGTTGCATAAATAACTATCTATTTGCTCCGAGCATTTTGCACCAGAGAATGTTATACAATAAATAGTAATAAGAAGATATTTTTTTACTTTGTTCAATGCCTTTTTGCCCAGATCATTTGAAAGAAATGTCTGAAAATAGTCTCCAAATCAGTCAATTGATTATCAAACATCAAAAAATAATCGTATCTTTGAATACGGATATAAAATCATTTTCCAAAAAATCCAATAACTTTAAAATAAGAAAACGACAATTTTAAAGTTAGGAGAAGGGAATACATATCTTATAAACTCAAAGAGCAAATAAAGCACAATATTTAGTAAGCGTAATGCTGCAACCCGCTGAAGGTTGTATCAAAGATGGCTTCCCACCGATAACGCATGTAAGCGCGCGATGCGCCACTCTATAGTCATATATTTTGTTGAGTTTCCACTATTCTTTTCGATTCAATATAATGATTCTTAATTTTGTTAAAATCACCAAAACTCTATAATTTCTTAGATATGTGTATTTTTTTTTTAAATTTTATCATATTTCTAATTTATTGATGATGTTCCAACTGTAGCTTACTTCTGCTGCGGTGAGTGAAATACTAAGGAAGATTTTAACAAGAACCGAGACTTTAATACATTTAATAATTTGTATTTTTTTCAACGAAGCAATTATCATGAAACAAAGACAGAAATATAAATGAGCAATAAAATAATCTATAAATCAAATTGAATATACCATCATAACATATTTAGTTCTTTCGTGTGAGTGAGATCAAAAATATCAACTTGATTTTCTCGTGATTTTCAATCAAACACATTATCAGGTTTGAAAAACGTTCAGTGACAAATAATATTCATAACCTAACAAATATTGAAAATTATTCGGAAGTTATTGCTTTTTTAAATTTATATCTATTATTTCAGGTACAATTCTTTTACTGTTACCGAATTGTTACCGAGCATATGTATCAGAGAATAAAAAAGATTTCTGTAGATATTTTCAACAAAACTTAAGATGAAAATATTTTAGTAACTGAAAGGAGTAAGTAATGTTAAAACAGTTCAGATGATAAAATATTAATTTATTGAATCAAAATACTGGTAAAACTGCATATTATAGGTTCTTCATTCGATTCAAATGAAATTTTTCATACATGTACATTTTGTATCTCACGTAACAGAAAAAAAAATTGGTTTGGGGAACACTTTCCTCGACTTAAAATTTTGAAAATGAAGGTGTTAATATGCCATTAAATCGTGTCATAGGTTAGGACAAATTAGATTTCGGCCGAACATGACGAGTGTACCTTTCTCGGGTTCAAGCTCGGTTCCATAGATGCGCGCAGCGCAAATCGATACTATTCAGGACTATCCATCAAGAGTGAGAGCGTAGCGAGCTAACCCATCTACATATCAACAGCCTATCATCCGATTCTGATATTGTCACTTTGAAATTAACAGCTGTCACTTTAACAGTGACAGCTGTCACTTTGAAACATGCAATTAATTGATGAGACATCTTCATTTCTAAAATAGCGATGAAACTGGCCATAAAATTTATGGTCGAGGCAGTACTGTGTGGCCATAGCAGATTTTTCTTCAAGGCAAGAGTTCACAAAGTATCACCTAGGAGGGTCAATTTGTAGATTTCAAAATATTTAGCGAACCAAACAAAAACTGTTGTGGAAAAATATATTCAAATCAATAAATCGATTAAATATATTCTTAACAGTGCTTGTAAATATTCATCGGTTAATTTTGATCTCTTGTAGGAATGTAAATTATCTCCATGAATTCAAGATCACGGTTGAATATCGCTGGTCGCATTTGCAGGATTTGTGGTCCGTGGGTCGCACTTTAAGAGCCCCTGCTTCAGGTTGCTGCATCATTGCTTAATGATTTTTCAAATATTTATTCCCATACTACCAATATTGTTCATTTAACAATCAATTTCAATTGAAACGTAAATAATGAATCTATAATACTTTGTGAATAAAAAAAAGAAAGAGGTCTAATTTTTATAGAATTTTTATTATATCTCGGCGTAAAATACAAAAATAGGAATTATTTATATTGACATAAGCCTATAAATCAAATCAACAAAAAAATTCGAAAAAAATCTTCTGGAAAATGCATCATTGCATTTTACCGATTTCACTATATAGAAAGTCATACATGCACCCTTAGAAAATAATATAATCATTACAAATAATGTATTTTCAAGTTTGATAAAGTGCTATCACATGATTTCGTCAAGAACAATTGAACACATCAATTTTAATATTGGATGAATTGGAACTCTATTGTTAATAAAATTTACATTACCTGAACTATCAACCGACAAAACAAAAAACGTCTGAAGTAAAAACAACTTTTTTGTTACCAGAATATAACAGTAAAAACAAATGCAATGGGACTGAAACAGTCGAAATGCAGTATATGAATGTGCAAGATGGACGCCTCAGCATACGAGGAAATTTTGGATAGACAAGAATATTTCTTATTTACTAAATTTGTTACATTTTATTCTCATTCTTGGTTTTCGGAATGACATGTTCATTATACAATACAAATATAAACATAGAAAATTAGTTTTGTAGTATTTACATCAAATAATACTAAAACCTGTTTCACACTATAACATAAGACAGATACTTGAAACCAACAGGAATATGTATCGATCTTTTTCATCTAGAAATTCATTTTAGAATAGAATTTTCCTATTTTTTAGTTTGTTCGCCAATATAAAGTATTCAGATACCATATTAATTTCTTGAGAATCTTTATATATACAATAACAAAAAAAAATGATATAAAATTCTAAGCCTTATTTCTAAAAAATTTGGGGGTAGGATACATTAGGATTTAAATATGATTTGGTGATGAAAAAAACTATTATTTCTAATTTTTCATGAGCCTGAAACAATAGTTTCGTTAAAAGTTAAAATAAAACCCACCTTATATTCTATTTTGGCAAAAGCAGAAACAATAGTACGCCAAAAGTAATTAAATACATCTGTTAAAAAATATATTAGAAATTCATATTTACAAATATTTGATTGAAACCTATATCTTTGTTTCAAAGCTTGTACTACACGTTTCACACTATTTAATGTTTGTTTACGATGCTAAAAAATAATAAAAAAAGAGGAAATAAAGAAAACAAAAACTAATTATGCATCGTTCGTACTTAGCGGGGTATAAATAAAAAATAAACAATCTTAAACTACCATTTCATATAAGGCCTCACCCTTACCTTGTATTTGGGTCGTGTTGGATCGACGTGAATATCCTGGATACCACAAGCACTGCAAACCACAAAACTATACATCAGTTGCACAAAAATCCGAACATTATGGTGGTAGAATTGATATAACTATGTTCTAGGTAATACATGAATTATTTTGCACGAAAACTATGAACGCTTGTAAATTTGCTACAATCCGACGGATCTCACGTAGGCATCGTATGCAACCGCAGCTGACTCAAGTTCTCTATGAAGTTGGCTGCCATCTTGTGAAGCAGCGCACATCAAAATGTGGATACAATTTATAAAACATTTTTCTCTAAATGCTCTCAAAATATAGTTATTAGAAATAATTGATTTTTCACCAGATTATATATAAAATTCAATTAGAAAGAATCAATTTCATCAAACGAAAAATATAAGAGATACGTGGTGAAACAATTACAAACATATTTGACATTCACTGAAATTTAGCTTTGCATGTGTCCTACTTCACAGCAAGAAAAGAAAATAAATGATAATAAAAGAAAATTATTGTAGAGTAACAAGGACATTGTCACTTTAAAGTTTCAAGACCCTTAAAATCACGCAAACTTATTATTATCTTTCATTTTTACTCACTCCCTTAAATGGTTTTCTAGGCTCAAAAAATGCGAATGTTTAATTCGGAATTAAAACATTTATTTTTACAATTATGGTTAACAAAGTATTTGAGCAACAACGGTATAGCAAACATATATGCAGTAAGTTAAATAAATAAAAATGATTGCACACCTTTGTAAATCCATACAAGAATATCTTATATCATTAACAGACATAAATTAACAATTCTTTATTTCACTACCAGTCTAGAAACTATGATTAATCTTGCTTCTATGAGAATGCAATATTATTTTGAACACTCATATACTGTAATTTTTATTATACTAGTTTGTTGAGAATAAAAAATTATAAGAAAATTGATTAAATACGAAAATATTTGACTAATAAAGATATTAATAAAATTACTATAACAAATATAAATTAATTATGAGTATATTTTTTTCTAAACAAATAAATTATAAAATACAATTAGCACAAATAAATGCAAACAGTATCTGTCAAAATTACATTGAATAAATATTTAAATATTCGTTTGTACATTTCTTGGACGTCTTCAAAATTCATAACAATATTGTAAGTTTAGAAACGTTTCAGTTGTTTTTATTATGTGAGCATAATTATATTTTGATTTAGTCTACAGTTTAATACTGATTTATTTATCAAAGTCCTAAATTTTGTTTCAATAGCCAAATTGACATACTATATAAATATTAGTTATACTTCATATATATATATATATATATATGGACAACAGAGATATATATTTTATATGATATTAATAATTGGCACAAATTACATAATTTATTATATAAAAACACTAGTTTAGTAGCTGCTAAAAAAAATCAAATTCGATACAAACTACCAACGAATTACTATAACTACCAATAGAACGGATTTGAAAATCACAAATAATGATTTATTTCAGTTTATCAAACAACAATAAATAAAACTACGTAAAAGTTCTTAATTTTTTATGTGCCGTAATTGTAACATAATATGCAATTTTAAATTTGTCTTAATTATTAAATACCGATTTACAAATCACAAAACTATAACCTAACTGGTATACCATGTTTACTTATTATGTCACAATTACAGCAAAGATCTTATAGAGAAACTGGACAATATACAGAATATTCCATTTTAAGTGATGTAGTTAATTTTAAGGCAAGAAATATTTATTAGATTTAAAGAAAAAACGAGCGCATCATTGCATAAAAAATATAGAACTTCGAAATCAAATTAATACATTCTGAACAAGAATTTCAATTTCTTGATTATTTTGTCAAATATGAGAGAAAAATAATGGATAAGTCAAAATGGTGAAAATTATTTATTTTCAACAGAAAGAAATGACACCGATTCATAAAAAAATAAGAACAAACTATTCTTAATAGTACAGTAACGCATCAAATGTGCAAAATGATTCTTAC
This sequence comes from Dromius quadrimaculatus, assembly GCA_963989225.1. Classification (NCBI taxonomy): domain Eukaryota; kingdom Metazoa; phylum Arthropoda; class Insecta; order Coleoptera; family Carabidae; genus Dromius; species Dromius quadrimaculatus. Next base: position 22,703,425 of record OZ022331.1, on the reverse strand, counting down.
TAGCTCAATACTTGAAATATAGAGTGCCATGAAAAAAAAATGGTACCCTTCGTTCTTTATCGTCGATATTTTTGTGATTATATTTTATTTATAAAGCAAGTCTCTTTAATTGGTATGAAACATAAAAAGAGTGATTAAGAAGGTTGTAACTAATATTACCAACCTCTGTCATGATTTTATTTCTTGAAATAATATCTTAAACTGTTGAACAGCCAGCAATTTTTCTCCCAAACATTTTACTTAACGACGAAGTTGTAAAAATTTCCCCATTAATATCCCTGCAGTATTTATGGTTGTAAGTGAGTTTTTATCGAAGTGTACCTTCGGAAGAGACTTACTTCCTTACTGAAAGCTTTGAAATAAGAGTTATAAACTTATATCTTCAAGCATAAAAAAAGCACTGTGGCTCAAGAAGTTTCAAAAAACTGGAGGGTCACAATCTACGAAGCGCGATTCGATGAGATCATCGAAGCAGTCTTTGTCCACCAAATATAAAAAAATATATGTATCAACCACGCCTTTTACTCGTTAGGGATGTGGCAGACACTTATAGTGCACTCGGTAGATGATTGATATTTCTATAGTCATAGGGTGCGGTATTGGAAGCTTCTCATGCGTCCAAACTCATTCACTACAGACACTTTTCTCTCCCCTTTTTTAGAAAATTTATGGAAATTCAAATTCCACATTTCTATTAAATTTGAAATGACATCCATAGACACAACAATTTTATCACCACTATTTTTTTTTTTAGATTCCATATTTTCAAGGGAATAGTCTTGAGAAAGACTGCTTTCAGCATAGCAATGAGATTATATATGTTATTTAATAATTAAGTCGAAAGCCAGGTATTTTTCACTGAATTAATTAAAAGAAATCCAATAAGAACTAATGCAGCGTGAAATTTCATATAAAAACTTCAAAAAGCCATTAAATATTACTAACATGACATATAATCATATGAAAATTAAGATTGAATTCACTTTACAATATAGTTTCGCTTATAATCGCTTGGTGGCTACAGGTTAATTTTAGTTCCCAAAAGCCTCTACCCTTACATAATTTATAGTATCTAGATGAAAGGAGTCCTATATCACAATAAATTTTTGCGAATAGTTACGCCAGAAAGAGAAGAAAATATAGGTTATGTTAGAGGGACAAAGAAATGAAATATAATGAAAGAAAATGAAGTAAAACGAACTGCGCATGTGTATCGAATTTCATTTGATATTTATAAAAGTAAAGTTAAGAAGATGTACTTTGCAACTAGAAAACGGCGAATAGATATTAATATTCGTTACATAAATAAGACCTTTTTACATCATGCATTTGTCATTTTGCGGGCTTGATAAACTGAAATTTGATTATTGTCTCGCTTGCGCATTTCATTTTTCCAGCTTTCTTACAATATATCTTCCTATTCTTTTCGTCGTAGCAATTCGCAGTTTCTTCCATCTAGATATTATATATATATGTGATCAAAGCCTCTACCGTGTCTGAGCCACTGATTTCTATATAACACTGGAATGGGCTTAGACCATATTTTAGCATCTAAAACTGTGTCCGGTTGAACGGCAGCCATGGCAGTAAAATTGAGGTTGTGCAACACGATACCGTGGAAAATTCAAAATACTTAATGAAATAACTTAATCAAATTCAAAGTATAATATATTAGGGGTTCATAGGTAAATTTGTATAAAGCTTGTAATACTTATTTCCATAAAATGGGATTAAAGACAAATGTATGTTAGAAGTCAAAAAAATTGTAAACTTTTCAGTGTCAGTATTTAATTATATTTTAAACATTGTAGTCTTCTGAGTGGTTTTATTAAACTATTTCTAAAATTTTTAAAAATTGGGCTTTTTTTCGCAAAACATGCACTGGAACACCATGTTTGATTGTGTAAAAATTACGAAGAAGTACCGTTAGACCAAACAGTTACATTAAATATCGCGACCCAAAGCCATGCTGAGATGTCACAAAACCTCAGTTTTTACCAACATGGCGGCACGCAATCGGGAACGAACCCTAGCCGTTTAAGTCCAATCCAGTGTTATATAGAGGTCAGTAGTCTGAGCTCAATACAAACTAGCTGTTTTCCATTTCTAATAATATAATAGAATAAATCTGTACAGTTTTATGTCCTTAAGATTTATCATCTGTAACTGACTTTAAAAAGTGGAAAATATTAATTTTAGGATCTGTTGGAAATATTCAAATATTTGAAAGCAGTATTTTTTCCGTATAATAATCATTTTCATAATATTCAACTTTTTTAATGATTGCTTTGAAATTTTTTTAAATTATTAATTATTATTCTTATATATAGTATATAATGTAAAATTATAACGATGTCACTGTTGATGGCATATTCTGTATATAAGTCCAAACTAAACGCTTAAAATAAAATAAATACATCCTATTCTAATATTTTTGGGATATACAACAGTTATGGCAAATCTTCAATTATTTTTTATTTTTATAATCCTAAACTTATAGTTTAGAAATAAATTCCATCATCAGAAAATTCTTTAGCAAATCTCTTTGTTCTTTGGCACAGCACAGCAATAACAGTCATGATATACAAAAAGCTAGTATTTTTGTCAAAGGCGTAGCTAGATTTAGAGTCATCCGAGGCAATAGTGATGGTTTCGCGTTTTTCTCCCACTTAAATCCAATTTAAAAACTTATACCATGCAATCAATGTCTAATAAAATATCTATAAATGTTTTTATTAAAAATGAAAATATATTTACACATGATAATGTTTTTCTTAGTATTTCTACCAGAAGTTTATTTGCAAATATTTCGTCATAAAATTATATAAATTTGGTTCAATTAGCTTTAAAAATTTTAATTTGAAATCAAACTAACAACTGGATGTCACTCCTATAATGGTACACCCGTGGCGCGTAATCCCTCTGCCATCCTAGCTAGGCCACTGACTTTTGTTGTTAAACAAAATTTACAACACCTAGATGTCAGGCTGAATTTTGCCTCAACGACATACATGTATATATCATATTAAAATACATACTTCAAAAATAATCTAAAACAACCTCTCCTCAGGCCTCCATAAACGATCAAAAAATAAAAATATATAATTTTGAGCAGAATGTTAAGTGTAACCAAACTGTAAGAGTGTAGATAATACCATTATCAGAGCAAATATGAAAGTTCAAATTGAATTGATGTGAAAACCGTTAATTTAAACAATAAATGACATTTTATACTGTGAAAATGGGAATAATAATATTATCTGACCTTATTGGTTTATTTAAAGATGAAAAACATATAATTTTCGCGAGAACAAATTTGAAAACTGTCAACCAGTTTCATTCAAAATTAAAAGATACACATTAAATTTCAAGCAATCAAACCTAATTTATAAAATTTCTTGTGGTGGTTGTAGCAAATGCTACATCCGCCAGACATCTCAGAAAATAAATGTCAGAATGGTTCAATACATACGAGGCGAAGGAAAACATGACATTAAAAATAAGTGCACTCTGGTAATACACGTTCAAGAAACAGCATTTTGTATATTATAACCAAACGGTTATAAGGGCCGTTTGATACGGTGCATTAAATGCTGCATTTTGATGCAAAGAAAAATGAACCTTGCCATATACAAAATTTTGTGCATTGCACTCTGTCTTTAATGTATGACACGGTTCATTTTTCTTTATATCAAAATGGAGAATCAAAATGCAAAGCAAAATGCATCGTCTCAAACGTCTCTTAGAATTAAAAATAGCAATAGAAGAAGACGGTTTCTTGAAATCTGTCACATTAATTTGAATAAAAATGACATCGTTAATCACAAAACAGGCGATTCGTAGAATCTGAGTGCGTCGCGAAAAAACTGTTTCATTGCTGTCATAATTTAATTTCTTTTTGATTTTCTTATCATTTCTCTTCAAAATAGAGTTAATATGAGTAATTTTATCAACGTTTGATGAATTGGAATGAGATCAATGAAGCAAATTCTCTCTCAGAAAACGGAATATCTTGGTTAAAGATATTTACGCGGACACCTTTGACTGTAGAGAAAACAATATCCGTCACACGTGCGAGTCGATCATTTCATTACGCATGGAATGATCTGCATTCCGTACTTGTATCGGAATATAGGTACTATTTTTCCCTCTTTCTATAGAGTTTCATTCGTCGTTGCGTATTAGCCAGCGGTCAACAAAATGGCGTATTTTAAATAATTTTTTAGGCGATCATAACAAAAAAGGTGTTTTTCTACAGTCACTATAGAATGATACCCATTCCACACGCTGTAGCGTGCGGAATAGGGGTCATTCCGCACGCTTAGAAGTTCCCAGGAGAGCCGCGTGGCGTCGCGAAAAAACTGTTCCATTGCTGTCATAATTTCATTTCTCTTTGATTTTCCTATCATTTCTCTCCAAAAAAATATCAATATGAATAATTTTGTCAAAGTTTGATGAATTGGAATGAGATCAATGAGGCAAATTCTTTTCCAAAAAACTGCATATTTTGCTTATAAATATTTCCGCGAACACCTTTGACTGTAGAAAAAATAACATCCGTCACTCGTGCGAATCGATCATTCCATGCTCATGTGAATTCTGCCACTCGACTTCGTCTCGTGGCTGAATTATTCGCATTCGCATGGAATGATATCCATTCCGCACTTGTATCGGAATATACTATTCTATGGCCCCCTTTGCAGTCGTGAAGTTTTAATTTTTGTTACACATCTGTCAAATTTTTGTTTTTGAGACTGATCTGTCAAAAACTACTACATAAACACTTCATACCTAACTATATAGGCTGCTTGATGAACTCTTCAAGAAACATTTCTTGCCGAAATACATATTACATTCTTCCGTCAACCTATATAGTTCGGGCAATTCAAGAAATATGTAAGCATTTTCCACAAATGTAACTTCAATAGAAGACAATAAAATAAAACAATTTCAACGGCAACTAAGATTTACAACTGCAATGTTTGAGAAATAAATAGATAGTTTTGTGATTCTGAATTATTTAGTGATGATCGCCTGGAAAACGTTGTATGCACCTCGGCCTACAGTTCTTTTTTGGTCTCACCTAAATTGCAGCTTTAGCTACGCTTCGGCCGCAAACAACAGATTCGACCAAAAAAAGATAGCCTTTACGGCCTTGATACACAAATAACTATTTATCATAAAAATGTAACTATTTTGTGAGTTTTTCAGAATTTTATTATTGTATAATTAATTGTTACGAATTATGTACGTTCTTTCAGTAGTAGTGAAGTGACAAAAATGTTACGGAATATTGGATTTTAAATGTGGAGCAGTCTAGTTAATAATTATTCTAATAATCGGTTCTACTGATCCTAGAAATGAACGTTGACGGCGGTGCTATAGTTGAGATAACATGACCACCATATAAATGATCTAAAAAGTAATAGTTTATTGCCTCGTAGTATTAATATTAAATATGAATCTTACTATTAGTTTGAATACTTCATGTATGTTTTCTAGAGTTGAATAAATTCAATCTTTGTTCTCAAATGAGTGAATGCCATTGCTATTACTTTACTCAATGTAAACAATATGGTGCCTGTATGGTAAATTTGTGCAACACAAATTCAGGTCGCCGTTTAATTTTTTCGATTGTGAACACAAAATATGACTTACTCAAGGTGAACCAAAGACTGTAATACAGACCTTTGAAGTCTCATGGAGCCCTTAACGATAGCTACGATACTAAAACATTACAAAATGTCCTGGTAAGAACAGAAAAAAATTCTGTCAAATGTGGGACAATTCATGTGAATTCGAAATAAGTGGTTTTCACAATAATATTTAATAAGACTTTTTGATTAGTACAACCGAATTCTAAAATTTATATAGAATTTTCAGACAGAAAAAATGCAACATACTGTCATTTTCTTGTTTTAGTCGAAATTAAATAAGAAAAAGCAGTACAAGTAAAGGGAATGATGAATTATTTTATAATTTGACCATACATTATATTTTTTGGATGCTATAAACACCCAATGCTTTAGTTGATTCTTGTGCCTTCATCAGGGCAAGTGCAGGAGCCAAAATTTATAAAAATATAAGTTGAGTTGTTGGATTTGTTCAAAGACTCACAAAAGATTTTCTAATTTATTTGTAATCGAGTGCATATTTTAATATCAAATATAACAAACTACGTTGTGTTCTACATACACTATACTGTTACGTGAAAACACTGTGGCTCTTGTAGTTCTATTGTTTCTTATGCAAACTTGTCATATAATTGTAAATACTATTAAAACGTGTCAACAGTATCTGTAATGTTAATGAAACGATCGTGCGAAATATTTACTTTGAGTGTATTCATTTCGACCTGAATCAAAATGCCTGTGCATCCGTGTTGTAACTAAAACTAGCTGAAATAATTTCGCTCTCAATTGTTAAATCAGTTTTAAAGATGATCGACTGGAAATAAATTTAAAAAATTGCAATTTAATTCACTCGAAGTCTATTATACAAGCTGTTTTTTGCTGAGCGAAGTCCCTAGATTTTTTGATCGTTCATAGAGTTCTTTGGAAATAAATAAATACAATCGCTCCCGTTATCATTAGAATTGCGATTGATCAAAAAAATTCATAAGATTTGAAAAGTTAGAAGAGGTAAAAATAAAAGAACTCACTACACGTTGAAAATGCCCAGCTGTTAGGCAAGCTGTGTGGACGCAGAAGAATATTCATGGTCCAATGTGTTGGCTTCTTCAATTTCTTTGAAATGAGATTTGAAGAGAAGGACTACTCCTAGAAGCACTATCGGTAAACCTAACAGAGAGCAGATTAACTCTCCTGTTATAGACGGATTCCATATCAATAAACCTGCAATAATATATTAAAATGAAAATTAAATAGCACTAGAACAGCGTTATCTACAAATATTTTCTACTATTTTCTATTTCAATTTTCATTTACAATATATCTTTATGAAAAAACTAACAATGTCCATTGAGTGATTTTTTGTTGTTGGAACGTTTAGGTTGGTGACAATAATTTGTTTGGTAATTGATCTCATCAAAAACCATTCAAGAATAAGACTAATTCTATTATCAATGATATGAGATATCACATAATTTGAGGAACAGCTGATAGGTTATTGCTTACTTGTCTCTAAACTTAACATGCAATTTCTCTCTCTATCTACCAGAGAAAGAGAGATAAATTGGTTGTAGAGTTTAGAGAGAAGTAAGCAGAATACTTGAAAGAAAGTATTAACAAAATAAAAATAATTGGGAACATAATTCTCTACATGACATGTACCATTACTAGCATGGTTTTTCTAAATTGGCAAAATTAACGCCTTTGTGAGTATTAATATAATTAATAAATAGATACATTAAATAATAAAATATTTTTAGTTATAAATTCCGTATATTTATTTAAAAACTTTAAAGTTCCGATCCTTTGACCAAAGATCTTCTTCAGAAAACAATGATACAAAAATAAACAAGATAAGTAACTAGATACTAAAAATATACAGAATACTAGATGTGGTAACGTGGATATCACATTCAGGACGAAGAGAATGAAAGCCCTCTGGCATTCACTCAAGATTTGCGAAAAAAACCACGTGAAAATGCCTCAAACAGAGGAATATGTCTCATATTCAAAAGAACATGGGTGAATGCCAGAGGATTTTTATTCTTTTTGTTCTAAATGTAATATCCACGTTATCACATCTAGTATTCTGTATGTTTTTAGTATCTTGTTTATTTTTGTATCATTGTTTTCTGAAGAAGATTCTTGGTCAAAGTTTTAAAATTAAAATACAACAATTCATAGCTAAACATTTTATTATTATTATTACTAATACATAAATCTGAAGCTACAGCCACAATAACTTTAGACTTTACTTAATTTGCACTCGAAGTTCAAATTATGCAGAGTTAAAATTCGTAGCATTCACAATTATTTTTAACATTACTTGAAATTTAGTAATGCCATCTATGAAATCAAGCTTAAAATAGTGCAAATTTTAAATATTTTACTCTTCTTTTCATCTAAAAAAAATATATTTTGAAGAGAGTAGTTCTTAGTTAAGCTTCCATTGCATTTTAAATGTCAAACACACATGTTGAACAAATATATCAGCGCCAGCGCCTTTAGCGTGAGAAGTACGTGAGATGCAATGCTCATGCCATTCACTAGACCCAAAACGAATGGTTACTACTGGCCGTATATGCTTAACTTTGAATTTTAAGCTGGCATGAAGTTGTGCCATGTTCAAATTCGGTTGCGAATGGTAGTACATACAGTATGTGATTATATTTGAATTTTGAGTAATACACACAAGTACAAAACAATATGAAGATGGATATAAAAAAAATGAACAGAATGTATTAAAGTAATAAAAAGAGATGAGAGAAAATGGACTAAATTTAAAATGAAAAATATTGAAATGAGAAGAAATAACAGAAATACGAAGCTCTTTTATCAGGAAATCAATCAACAAGAACACGAAGTAAAGTAAACATAATCAGTATAAGGAATTAAAAATGGACAGATAATAGAAAGTGAAGAATAGAATAAAAAGTATAGGGTGAGCAAGAACTATAAAGAATTACTCATTGAGATAAACACAGACAGTGAAGAGGAGAATAAAGAAGAAACAGAAGACACAAAAGAAAATGAAACACAACCATCGTTAGAGGAGATTAAAAATATAATCCAAAAAAGTAAAGAATGAGAATACACTAGGAAAGAACAGAATAAACATGTACTTTGTGTGAAATGATACACATACACAAATTGATAATTAAAATCTGGAGAAAAGAAAAGATGCCAAAAGATTGGGAAGAAGGCCGATACATGAATAGGAGACCCAAAAATATGTTAAAATTATAGGGGAATAATATTGTTCCGTAACGCATACAAGATGCACTCATCAATAATACAAAAGAGATTGACAGTGTCAGCAAAAATTAAAATACGACAATTCATATAAGAAAAGTCAACAATTGATACTATGCATAAATTTGAGCAAATCATCTAAAAATCTGAAAATACTAACAAAAGCATTGAAATATTATCTATAATAAATAATCTCTACATTGTCTGCAAAATATCCTTGGTCAAAGGATCGAAACGTCAAAATTTCAAATAGAATATATGGAATTTGAAATCAAAAGTAATTTTTTTAAATTTCCAACAGGCTTTCGATTCGACTGCATAAAGACAGGAAAAGACGGATCAGGATTATTTTTGATAAATAGAGGAGATAAAAAGGCGAAACGCTATCTGCGATACTATTCAATTTAGTAATAGAATACATTATACGGATAATAAATAGACAATCAATTAGAATAAGCAGAGGACAAATTATGGCATATATCGATGTATGATAATTACAGCAAAGAGAAGGGACATAATGAAGAAAATATTAGCTGAAATATTAGGAGAGAAGAAAGAGAGACTGAAATTGAACGAGGATAAGACCAAGTTCCTGAGATATGGGAAACAAGAAGAAAACTAAGAATTGAAGAAGTAGAATAATAAAAGTATCTAGAAATAATGATGACAAATAAAGAAGATAGAGAGACAGAAATTATATATATGTAAATATACGATTGAAGCCACGGGTTTGTCAAGATGTGTTCAAAATGTTATTCAGCGCAATGGCAACTAATTTAAAAAAAATTTAACAATTTTTTCGACTCAATTCTTTCGACCTAGATTGCACCTGATGTAATTTTTAGACTTGAAAATGGCCTAAGCCCTTTTGGTCAAAACGTAGTCAATTCATCGTAATTAATAAATATTTTCAAAGCCAATATTCCTATTATTCATCTATTCAACAAATTTATTTTCGGCTTTTCCAACTCCAAAATTTATTTTTCTAAATGATATTTGAATTACGGTTGCAAAAAAAGTTATATTTATGTATAAAGAAAACTTATAATTTGAATAGAAAAAAAATAGAATGCCAGATGAAGTGGAACTCCTCGTGTAGTTGAATTTATTAACAAAATTAAGAACAAGCCATGCAACAGTAACTTATGCAACACGAGTGTAAACTTGAGCATTATAATATGAAATCAAGTGTTTGATGACGAAGCTGGGCGATTCAGAAAATTGCTAACCGAATCTGTTAATCTTAGTTCTACATTTTCTTTTTGTACGAATGTAACATAATATTTTTTGGCAAACGACTTGATATTTTTTGTATTTCAAAATATTTAAAATGGAAACATTCAACTATTCAAATTAATTCAACATAATTCTGTACAACAATCATTGTAACTCAAGCACATTTTGTACAAATTATGATAAAAATTAAGATTTCGGTATAGTTGCCATGGTGATAATAACAGTCTTGACAATGGTGTACTTTTTATGTGAAGATCGTTGAAATATTGGTGTCAGGTTGTTGACGAAAAAATATTCTCAATTTCAAAAAGTTGTCTCTGTTTTTGCTTCTTGAAAAATGCTCGTTATGGATAAAAAGGATTTTTTGAATTCATTTATTTTGTAATATAGCACCATGTTCCTTTTTTGATATTATTTTCTCGTAGAAATTTTCTATGCGGTGATAATACGCGCCTATATATAGTTTTCTTAACGTGTACGATAAAAAATGTTTTGGCACTTACCATTCTTGGCATTAGTCATATTGAAAATAGACCACCATATTCCCGTTAGAGGTAGAGCAGTTGTAGTCATAGCAACAGTAAATACTGCAGATTGGCTCAAAATTAGAAACCTAATAGAGGACAGAGTGTAGGTAATATAAGCCAAAAGGAAAAGCCAACCATAGATGTAAACTTCTCCGCAACCTTGATCTAGGGATTGTTTCGATGCTTCTGGAGGCATTGTAAAATGACATGCTATTCCGTGCCCCGTGTAGTTGAGGAATTCACTCACATTTGATGCCTAAAATGTTCAATTTTTATTTAATTTATACGGAATCAAAATTAATGAAGCTATCATATCACTCTGAAAATAATTACCAGAATTAAATTTTTATCATCATTAAGTAAGAGGTAACAGCCGGCTATCTTGGATTGAGTTACTGATTTGTTATCAGAAGCGATGTGTAACGAGTAGTCAAATAGCTTTATATAAAAAAAAATCAATGAAATCATTTTCTACGATCCGGCTTCTATCTATTTCATTTCGATATGAAAACATTTGTGTCAACAATGGGACTAGTTGCACAGAACAAATGATGAGCGTAAACGATAAAAAAATGTGAAGCACTATTTTGTTGCAAAGAAAATCGCTTTACTATTGACATGGAGAGTTCGAACAAAGGTCACCTTAATAGCCGAAGCAGATGTAAGCCAAATGAACAACTAAAAAAAATTACTTATCATGAACAGCAGAATATAATTGTTGTTCTTCCAATAATAAACGTCTCACTGTCATGTCCTGAGCTCCTCCTTGGTATACCAGCTTATTTAGACATCGCACGCACGCGCATTTCATAACATTGTCACAAATATCTAAGTTACTAGTTCATAATAATATTAATTTTTGTTATTTATTTGACAATTTATTGTAATTGTTATCTAAATTGGCATCTGCGAACATTCTAGATAATGTTTCTGTCAGTTGTCAGCCCTTTGAATAATAGTTCATTGCTGTAAAGAGTGATTATTGCGGCAAAATTTATAGAATTAGTCCGCTTTATGCTATTTGACGTTCTGATCGGTATTACATTGGATAAGGGTAAATGAATCTAGATGAATTAGTAATAAGAAGGTCAAGTGATGAGATGAAAAGTGACGGACGATTTTCAAATTGAGCGACGAAATGTAAATTCAAAAGTGTACTGTAACCTGTGTAAAGTTATTAATTCACAATAAATTTGTGACAAATTGGTATCAGATCTATTCAAACTCCATCACCGGACAACACATGTCTCAAATATTGTCTTTAGGAACAAGTGACATTTTTCTGAGTTCAATTTCAGATTGGCTTATGATACCGATGGCACATTTTTCTCAGTCGAGTCATTTCTTTTTCGAAGTACCGTCCGCGAACTATCACACCTACAAGCGCAGTTTACCACGACAATCCCTGTGGCACTCTTTCTATCAATCGCTCAAACATACTTGGGATATTGCAGAGTCCAAAAGACATGATTGTAAAATGAGCCCACACAGACTGTAAATGCAATCTTTTCTTTATCTTGTTCGTTCATTTCGACTTGCTAATGTTCATTCTGCCAGTCTTTACAATTTAGAGCTTCCGACAGCATCGAGGGTGTCGTCGATTATTGGCAGAGAGTATATTAAGTCTTTCTTTGTTACCTTGTTCAATTTTCGGTAATCTACACAAAAATAAATAGAACTATCTTCTCTCTTTACTAAAATTATCGGTGAGACCCAGAGACTTGCTGATGGTTCTCTTTCTTCTGTTCATAATCTACGTCAATCCGGGATAGCGGTATTTGTCTTAGGGGTTGTTTTATCGGCTGAGTATTTCCAAAATCGATTCTATACTGAACCAGGTGTGTGTGCTCGAAATCACTTGAATCCATCCAATAATAATTCATGTATCTTCTTTTTGATCTGTCAAGTGAGTGCTGCTTCTGTTCAACAAATCTTGAGTTGTGTTGCACAGTTCTCTTGAAAATGGGTTCTTCTCGATGACTGTACCTTCCATCTTGTGAATCAATATATTTTACCTAACGATGTCTCCTTTTTAATTAGGACTGGCCAATTTGAAACAATTTAAAATTCCAACTACCAACCGCGAAGATTTTACAAACGTTCAGTATAAAAGGGTACATTGTACCCCTTGGAATGTTATCTAGTTTAGTTGGAACTACTTCCTCGAAGCTAGAAGGTACCAGGAAATTTTTTGAAGCAACGACATTCGCTATTTCCATTTTCATTTGATGACAACAAAGACGTACTTCTTTCTCATAATTCGCGGGACATTACTATCCAAATCCAGGACACAACAAAGATCTCGCACTCAGAATGATCATCCATGATAGCGGCAATGAGTACTTGAATTTTTTTCCGAGTACAGGTAATCATTCCTCGTCGGCTGTCTTCAGTAAAATGTTACCGGACGCGTTCGCTTGGAATTTCTTATGCCTGTATTACACGATACAATTTATTGAAAAAGTCTTCTGTCAAGTTTTCGACAATTTATTGTCGAGCTCAAAAATATTTTGTACCATATTACACGATACAAGTTTTCGTCAAGAAAAATCAGAACTACCAACTTATAATTTTTGACGTAACTTCAAAAAGTGGGGTTAGAGAGATAGTAGAGATGACAAAAAATTAATATACAGAGGGCAACTGTATATAAAATTATATTAATACTTTGTCAACAATAAGATTATCATTTGACGCGAAATAACTAATATGAGTAGTGTTGGCAACGACAAAATCTCCCTAGAATACCCCAGAATAATGGTGAAAAATAGAGCCAGTTCTATTTCAAAAATAACTTGGTCAATTATTGGTCAAGAAAAAATTGTGGAAACACACAAAAATAAATTGAAGGTCAACTTTTGAAAAGAATTGACCAATGAATTGTATCGTGTAATACAGGCATTATTTTCACGAAAGCATAATTGTGACATTTGTCCCGGTATCTAATAGCATATTACATTGTATATTCTCCACGAACCCTTGTACAGCTCGACTAATTTCTATTTCAAGTACCTGAAGATCGATGACCTTGGGGCCCTCGATGGAAAATCTATCCAGTCCCCGTCCTCCAAGATTGACTAAATTCAGTTTTTCGACGACGTATTCGTATCACAATCAACAATAGCAATTGGCATGACAATCTGCTCGAAGATGACCCTCCTTGCTGCGCTGCTAACATCTCATTCTCGGTGATGTTGGTATAAATTTGGAGGATTGCTCTCCTTGGCGACTCCTTGTGAAAGTCGTGGTCCTTTTCACCTCGAGTTTCTCCTCATTGACGTGTTGCACCCATCTAACTCTCTTCGTCAATCTTGATGTTTTCGTGGTCGCCTCAATTTCCAGAGATTTTGTTAACGCTTCTCACAAAGTTTTCAGATTCTCTAATCGCACGACTCACCCAATCTAATCATCGTCCATGCCATCCATGAATTGTTTTACTGTCACATATTCCTGTTTTGAGCCAGGACAATTTGCGGAAATTTTCCCGACCAGATTCTGTAATGCGAACGTAGTCAGATTTTCTTTGTGTAGCTGCATACGGTTCCGTAGCTGTCCATGTGATAATTCTGTCATGCATTCATTTCCGAAGCCCAGCTTCAATTCTGGTAATCAATTTTCCGTAATCCAGGTGTTCTTGCTCAAAAAATTTTGAAAGAACTCTTGTTGTGGGCACTTGAAACAGTCCCAACACAATTTCTCAGCACTTCACAGCACTGCAACGAAATTTCACTAAATTCTTCAGTATCCTACTTTTGATACTAATTTTTCGCAATAAAACTTGTGACAATATTTTATTCATTTATTTGAATCGCTCGCATTGGGCTTCTAGCAATTCACCGATAATTTTTTCGCTGAAATCGAATGTGTGGTCGGAAGGTGAGATACCTTTTCGGACAAAAATAGGAGAAGCTGATAAGATATTGTTTTACTTATTACGGGCCCATCAAATGGTGGATTATATTCTCATATGAGTTAAATTAAGTTTGTGGTGTATTTAATGTCATATATCAATTTTAGATAACAAAATGTCACAAAAATTCAAAAAATATCATTAAAATGCCGGAACAAGATAGTTATTTATATTTATGTATAAGTTGTTAAATTGCTTATGTTTATGGTTTAACTCAGCTTGTTATAGATACTTTCAGAGTGATATAATACAATGCTCCTATTTTCTAATCACCTTTCCAAGTGAAGGAATAACATCTGTCCAGAATAGGAAAACGGATAAAATCCAACAAATTATATGCAACCACAAAGACAGATGCATCGCTGAATAGTTTTTAATTGGTGCTTGAGTAGTAATAAGTGGATGTGAAGAAGTTGAGACTGATTGACCAGAAAGACCAATTGTTGAGTCTCGATTTGAGACAAGTTTAGAGATTGTTGACAATAACGATGAGGAAATGCTTGTGTACACCAAACTCTAAAATTACACATTAATAAAAAAACATGGCAATGGTTATTTTTTATTGTTTTTTATCAAAATATAATTAATCAATTCAGATGCAATATTTAAAAACAAAAATACATACAGACGTGCTTAACACTGATTTACTTATTAGATACAGAATCAATTCTAGAACTGTTGCCCATTTCTTCATTTTCAGATACTATATAAATACTGTAAATTTTATGTTCAAAGTCTTAAGAAATCCCTAGCCAGAATTGATAATACAGAAAACGTTACCAGAATATTGTTACTTATATGAAATGATTAATCTAATGCCCAAAATTTTTAAATATTGCACGATCAAAAACTATATAAATATTATTGAAATATATAAGCCTTAACGTAAATGACTGAACCAGAACAATTTCTCTGAATTCATTTTTGAATAACAAAGCATCTTCGGAAACCAAACAATGTTAATTTTATACGTCTATCGATATCTTGAGAACTGATAAACTAATATAGTTAGAAATCCGATACTTTGCACATGGGCCTTAATGATGAAGCCAAATTGATCTGAAATATTTTCAAAATGGCGACACTTCCGGTTATACCGGAAGTCAACATTAATTTTCTTATTTTAAATGGAACATCATAAATTTTATAATATTTTTGAATTCTCTTCTATTTATTAATAGGATTTTATTGAAGCAGCTATAGCTTTATTTGAAACAGTTTCTGATAGATGCATGCAGCTACTAAAAAACGAATATCTCGAATTCACGTCGTTGAAAAAATTTGATTTTATACATAAGTGCTTACAATAAAATAAGGTTTTCCATTATGTCAATAATTTTCATAAATATTATACAGGTGTGTATAAAGTGGCTTCAAAAGTTGAGGACTAAAATGTTAAAAAACTCAAATTTCTTAAATGGATATCTTTCTTTTCAACTACAGCTTTGAATTGAATGTAAAAAATAAGAAAAGATTGTTATTAGAACCATGTATCTATTTCTGAAGACTTCTGAGATATTAACATTAATAAAAAATATTGTACAGCAAATAGCTACAGTCTGACAAGCCTAGAGTCCCATCGGGTGAGTTCGGTTATCGTATGATTCAAGATCAGCTAAGATAGGATATAGTGCCAACAGTGGTGGCGGTATCTATTCTTAAAGTTTTAAAATTTATTAAAGAGTACTTTATTGAATACGTATAAAAAATGTGTATCAGTGTTTTAAATTGAACACGTGAAGAAAAGGAAGTGATAAATTCAGTTATATTCTATCTTCACGTGGCTAAAACCTTATTGATTAACTAAACAAAATTCACTAAGTGCGCTCATAGGAGTGAATATACTAAATAGTTTCACGGAGACATATGTTTTCACTGATACAAGGCGGTAGGTATGGTTTAAAGAAGGCATCAGCAATAAATTATGTTGAAACTTGGGTAGACAAACGCTATGTAACAAATGTCCCTTTTATACCATTAGTAAGAGGCAGATATATACTATTAGGTCAGGCTATTTCTATATCCAGAACAAAAATTCTCAAGGAACAGGTTACGCTTGTTCGAGTGTATTTGTTGTGAAACCGACAGGGCGGAAAGATACATACAAGGATAGAGATATGTTTTATTGTTTACTTCAGTATTATCTCATTAGATGTCAATCACGTACAAAATTTAGGGCACGTTTTCCTTGTCTATAATATGTATTTATTTTTTATTGCTTCCAAATCATAATTACAGCAAATAGATTTATTTGTTGTTACAAAAATTATTCCATTTTATTACTAAGAATTCAACAACAATTTACTACTTAACATACAGTCAGAAATATTTTAAGTAAACAAGAGAATAAATCTCTATCCTAATACCTCTCTTTCTGTCCTGTTGGCTTCAAAACATATACTGTACAGAGACATAGAATAATTCATCTAGCATTTATATCGTATGTGACTATTTTTTGTATGATCTTCGAATATTCACTTCTAGTAGTTTGAACAATTTCCGAGATAATGATACTAGCGCCTCGCTAGTGAATTGAAGCTTTGTCACCGGCACAAAAAAGTGTTTCTTCTTCTTTAAAAAAAAATTGATTATAGGCTAGCTTGCTTCGCTCGCATTTTCGAAAATCGTTTCTGGATAGTACCAAATTGCGCTGCGCGCGCCTGTACGCCCGATACAATCGAAAACGATGAACTAAACTTCTCATATTGAACCAAAATGTACAGCAGCAAGTCTTATTATTTTTTACAGGAAAAGAAATATTGATATTTCCTTGAATTATTGGTATATTAATGGTTTTTAAGAACGAATCGGAAAGAGATAGATATAGAGAAGACATCACAATATGTTCACTGATGAATATATTCGATATGACCAATCAAATATATCCCACATAATCTATGTTATAAAGTACTTGAAAATTTTATTTCCATTAAAAATAGTAATAATTGAGCATGTTTTTACAATTTTATCGCCTTTTCTAAAATTTAAATTTGACTGCATCTTCGTTTGTCAAGAAAAATGAAGTATTCGATCTCTATTCTGTTATTAGGAGCTCATGCTGAATAACTGCGTTTCAATTATGGAACTATTATTGCCAAAACATTCGGATCAATATATCAAGGAAAATTGTTATCTTTTATTCCAAAATCACAATCTTATAAAAGCATTATTAACGATACGAAAAAAGGAAATAATTATTCCTATCACTTACTTGGAAATTTCTAAATATAGTGAGAAAAAAAACACTCTTGAGTTTGGTTTGTTTCCGGATTTTCGAGAGATAATAGAACCGAGATATGTATGTGGAATAGGGTTGCCACCTTTTCTTCGGAAAAATATAGTATTTTCGAAAATGAGCTACAAAAAATATAGTACACCTCAAAAAAAAATTGTATCTTATGGGAAGAGCAAGAACTAGACACAGATATATTCAGTACTCATTCATTTTTGTGAAAACATTATTTTTTTTGTATTTCTTGCATTTTTCAACAATTTTTTGTCTAAAATAAAAGTATCATATGCTTTATGACATTCAATTTTTAAATTAATGTGAATCAAAAGCTCATTTTTTATTAATGAGATACTACTTCGAATTCATAAACGAAAATATCCTTTCTGTGAGGCGCGTTAATAATTTTTTTAAATGAAGGATTTGCTTGTTAGAGTTCGGTGATGAAAATATAGTATTTTTGCGTACTATACATTTCTTCAACAGTATATAGTACACAGGCTTAAAATATAGTACAATACTATTTATTATAGTACGGGTGGCAACCCTAATGTGGAACGAGATTCATCCAAATTTTTGTGAATCGTGACTAAATACCAAATTTATGCAACATGAACACAAAAAAGTGATAATATCTAATATATTGCCCAAAGAACAAGAATAAGTTAATCCGGTTTATTCACTTCACGCTTACTTTAATAAAATATACATTTCTCCGAAATTTAAAGCTTGTTCACCTATAAAATTGGTTGAAATATTGTTCACATAAAAATTGCACAATGTACTTAATTTCATTGGAGTATTAATTAATTGTATCATAATCTAACTAGGAAAAGAAAAATTCCCTCCTAAATAGTCTATGCCAGGATTCATATTCTAATGATATCAAAAGCCAACAAAGAAAATAAAAATATTTTTAAGATTACTTACAGATTGTGTAGGAATGAGGTATCTTTCTAGCAGAGTATAATGAGCAGAAAAAATAGACAATCCGCAAATATAGACTGCAGCCCAAGTAGCATGAGTCTGCCAAGACCAAGGACCAGCATCGTCAGCTTTTCTTTCTCTTTCCAAACCTCGACATCGGAATTCATCACATAGACCATAATCAACCGAAATAAATAACCCAACAATTATAGTTGTGCTCGAAAATATGCGTTGCAAGCCCATCACTACAAGAATCGCATTTATATACACACTTTATTCAGCTGATAGAAAACAAATTGTACTTACTTTTCCTGCAGAAAAAGAAGTAGTATACCAATGAAAAAACTAGCACTATTCCTTTAATTGGATCTTGTAAATGGCACATGACTCTTTTACGATCTATGGCATATACTACCATAAATCCAGCTGCTCCATACATGATAGCAATTTTTATCAATTTATTCCACTCGATTGGTGGCTGGAGCAACTTCGAAGCAGCAGTTTTTGAACACATTCTTTTGCAAATAAAAATTAAGAATAACAAAATTATAACTGTAGCCAGAGATGTAAAATGAATCATGGTATAAGCATCTCCTTTAACATTAATTGCTTCCAAATAAACTGGAAGTAGAATAACTAAGAATGTAGAAGAAATAATCAGAAAAAAACCAGTAAAGATAAACTGAGCTTTGTTTTGAACGGAGTAAGTTTGATTAGAAGAAGGAATGAAACCTTGTTTATCCGAAGGCATACATGGTTCTTCATTTTCAGTCATCGAATCTTCATCAGAACATCGAAGTAGATCATCATGATCGTCGTCTTCCATTTTCAATAAATCTAAGTGTTCTAAAAACAAAACTTATTAGAAATGTTCTCACTTCACACTTTAACCGCCTATAATTACTATATGAACTGATGACATTTATCAATTTGTCAGTCCTCACACATGATTGCGTTATGTTTTATTCATCAATTTTTGTTTACCAGGAATTCTACATACTGTTGTCAACAATATCTAATCGAAATAAAAGATAAACAGTTTGTCATAAATAAGAAAATCTAGGAGAATTACGGAGTGATTAGTTAAACGACATATGCAAAATATAACATCAAGATAATTGACATTCAGTATAATCCCCAATAGCACATAAGATGCGTAGGATTGAAAATTGAAGTAAACAGATCAATAAGTACATACATGAAAGCATGGTAACATGACAGACCACGCCTCTTTTATTTTAAAAACAAAAGAGTACATTAACAAAACAATTGTACAATTGTACCTTGGTAACGATTTTTTAAGCCAAACAAAAATATACTTGACACTTGTGTTATCAATGTTTAATGAGCACAGAAGCATAACAACTGTCAAGATTTCAAAACAAAATGCATTGGGAAACTAGAAAAGCATGTAAATAATACATTGTGTGATAACACTTGCAAATGAAATTGTGCAATAAATACAAAAAAAATTGTCAACTTACAGATTATAGAGTATTAACAAACAAAATGCTAGAAAACACAAGGAGCCATTTAAATCTACGATGTAATGACATTTCATTAAGTACATGTGCTGCACTCTCTCACATTGGAGGGAATTACCGGAACAACTTAGCACGGCTACAAACCGACGCCATTCAAAAAGAGTTGGAGGTTATTGAATGTTAGAGATCAACTATTCTACAACGTTCAGAATATTTCTAGCTAAAAATAGATTTATTTGAAAATAATATGAATTAATTTAGTATAAAATATTTTATCAACTAAATTTCCACCTGCGCAATGCGGGCACTGTATAATCCGTATTCTCCTAACGTACAAAGAGTGCAGCACACGTTTTGAATATTCTAAAGTAGCAATAAAAAGCTTTTCGGTTGTTAATATTTTTGCATATATTTGAGGAGCTGAAGCGGATCAACATAAAAATTTACATAGAAATGTATGACTTTTATTGAAATTTCTTTTCTCAGCTTGTATACCTACTAGTAGAAGAAAAAGTTAAAAATTTGAGATGGGCTCCAAATTTTTCCTAATTCGATGAAAATTTGGATAAGTAGTTGATAGGATGCTCAAAAACATAACAAAGTTGCTGTCACGTAGAATACTTGGCCGAGCTATGCTACTTATGAGAAACTTTAATTTCTTAATCGAATAAGCAAAGAATGCTAGATTTTGGGATGAGTAAGAAATTTTACTGTACGACACGAAGCGGAGTATCGCGATCTTATTATTCAAAGAATAATATTTTTTGTACGTATCAAACATAATATTTTCTCTTCTATTGCACTGCGTTATTAAATCCTTGAAAATTGTAGTGCATTTTCATTTCTGAATTATATAATCATGTTTATTTCAGGAGGTTAAAAATAATTATTTTACATAAACATTACTGAAATTGATTGGTGATCTCATTTCTAATTTAATAGTTGAAGAATTAATTAATTAACTATTAAAAAAAATTATGGGAATACAGTGATCTTACGAATCAAAAAATCATGTTTTTTGTACATATGAAGCATAATATTAGTATTTTCTCTTCTATTGCACTTTATTATTAAATCGTGGAAAATATTAGTGCATTTATATTACTGAATTATATAATCATATGTTTATTTCAGGAGGTTAAAAATAATTATTTTACACACAAATATGAATAAAATTGATTAGTAATTTCATTTCTAATTTAATAGTTGAAGAATCAATTCATTACCTATTGAAAAAAAATTTATTCAAATGACAAAAGTTTCAAAATACAATTCCATGTGCTTGGAATCGTGAATAATAGTTTCGGAGCTTTCAACGACATGCATTAAATTAATATTTAATTGAATATAAGTCTTCACATCAACTAATAGTAAGAAGATACGGACTAAATAACGTGATTCACTTTTTGTACTTGTGCAAAAAATCAATGCTTCCTGTGCAGTTGCCGTGGCAACTTGTTGAAATACCAAAATGGGCAAAATGGACTACTTTTGCAGGTAGTGTGTAGTGTGGTGTCTTATTCAAGCGATAGAAGAAAATAGTGGATTGTTTGACAAGGAGAGAAAAGTGAGAGTTTACTAGCGAGTGTGAATATTTCAATTCACGAGCAAGAGCAACAAGCGAATGAATTAAATTCACACGAGCAAAGTAGTATCTCTTTTCTTACGTGTTGAACATGCTATTTTTTTGTATAATTAATGGAAAAACTTGAGTGGGAGACGCAAAGAATAGAAATAATTTTCTACAGAAATACTAATCAAGGTTGTGTTCTTGCAGTCAGCTGTCAAGTTTGACATTTTATTGTGAATATTCAATCACAAATAAAGATGAATGAATGAATATTTTTTGTGATTATTTTTACCATCCAAATTTCGACCAATAGAATTGCACTATTCGACGCCACGTGGTACAACCTGCACAGTTTTCAAGTGGAAATTTTTTGGAAATTTTGTCTGTTGGTTATATATACAAAAAAAGAACATTCAGCTGCGTTGATTCAGCATCTGTCAAACTGACAGACAGATTGAATGTGAAAATGAGCAGATTCGGAGTCGAGTCTCTGGAATCTATTGATGAATTTGGATGGGAAAAATAATCTTCCGAATACCATTCGTGATTAAATTTAACCTGGCAAAATTTTTAAATTGTTACGAGAGCTTGTTACCAATTTATTTCGTGATATTGATCAAAAATCACTCGCTTAACAGCTCGTGATTTTTCTATCAATATCACTCAATAAATTGCTAAGCAACAAGCTCTCGTAACAATCTAAAAATTTTTCCGGTAAAATTTAACCACTTATGATATTATATATGAAAATACTTACTGCCTTTGCCCATGGGCGGTAAGTCATTATAACCATAGTAACCACAGCTTGCATGGTAAAATCAACATACCACCTCGAATAGAGGGTCGGTGAACACATGAAAAAGCCCAATCTTGAAAAATAGTTATTCAGTTAAGGGCGAAATAATATAGGTCCATATTCTCACCTTTTGAAATCGCAGTACTTCCCGAAAAATCATGCTCTTTCTCTTACTATATTATGTTTTATCATATAGCGCTATCTTCTTTTATTAAAATTTTTGCTGAAGTAGCGCACTTCTAAGAGGTGGGAATACGGACTATAGATTCTGGACCGAGAAGCAAAATTTGAAGCCCGACGCTAAGCGAAATACTGAGTGCACGTTGTCGTGATAAAGTCAATGCACGAAATACTTTGTGCACGTTGTCATGATAAACAACTCCAATGACGCAATGCGACATTTTACATACTAACATTGATGTACAAATGTCATAATTTTTTCACGTCTGTAGAAAAAATACATTGTAATACATTTTTCAGAATTATATTGAATAAAAACGACTTTTGATTTTAAATTCTGTATATTTATTTGAGACTTTGACGTTCCGATTCTTTGACCAAGGATCTATTTCAGAAAACAATGATACATAATAAAACAAGGCAAGTAACTAGATACTAAAAATATACATAATACTAGATGTGATAATGTGGATATCACATCTAAACAAAAAGAATAAAATCCTCTGGCATTCACCCAAGGCTTGAGGAAAACCACGTAAAAACCCTAAACAGAGGAATATGTCCTACTTGGTACAGCTCCGCACACATCCCAAATCACAAAATACACGACATTTTAACAAGACAGTGCAGCGCTACTCTTTGCTATTAGTTGGGCTCACAACTGCAGAGTCAAATAGTCTTCAGTGTACTTTATAATCCAAAATATACACAGAACTACATCAGCTAAAACATAGTCATTATATATGTGTGTTATTGATTATAGAAAGCCAAACATTTGACAGTTCAAAACCATCAGTATTGTTGAAGTTATTTGGATGTTTAAGTATCTCAATTACTTCTCTGACCAATCTACCATGAACCGATGAGCATCTTGCGACTATTCTTGTTTCTTCAAACTTGATGTCGTGCAGGAACTCGATGGCATGATCAGCTACAGAAGATTTATTTGGATGGTTTAATCTTATGCATCTCCTATGTTCAGCAATGCGAGTTTTCGGCCCGTCTGCCCAACATAGACTTTCCCACAGGTACAAGGGATCTTATAAATGCCCGAAGATTGTAGGGGAATCACGTCCTTAACAGAGGTCTTATGAATTGCTTGATTTTCATTACCGGAGCGAAGGAACCTTTGAAATTATATCTTGCCAAGATCCTTCTGATCTTCTCTGAAACATTGCTCACATAAGGTAAACAAACATAATATTTACTCACGCTAGTACCCTCAACAGTAGCATTTAGCTTTTTCTTACGTGATTAACATATAGTAGAAGCAATTTAATCCGGAACCTACGGGACCTTAGTCGCGCCGAATTACTGATTTTGCAGAATTATCGAGTTTCAACAGTACAAGATAAACCATTCTCGATAAAAATACAAACGATGAAAACTATTAGTCGACAGGGCATACATTTTTCGTTGATTACTGCTCATTTGAAACTTCGTGAGTGACTTCATTGTGATGATTCCGACAGCTTTCACATTTGACGAAATTCTTGATTTGGGGGCGTTTTTCAGCGAGGGCTAATTGAACACGTCAATTTCATGAAGCCTTAAAAATGTATTACTGTCATATTGATGTTTGCACTAGTCGAAAGATTTTTTGATTATAAAATGAAAAATAATATTGTCCGACATGAATACTGGGAGCCAGCGGTGAGTCCGACAAGTCGCACTTGTCACAAGTACGTTGGTATAAAAACGGATTACCGCTAGTGCGAGACTTTGAGAACGTGTTCAATTATTTTTTTTTTCTAAAATTTGATAATTTTGTCTGACAAATTTTTGGAGACGTTTTCTCAGTCCGACACTAAAAACGTGTCAGGATTATAACAGCTCCTTCACCAATGGCCGCTTGTCGGATCAAAACAGTCATAATTAGAAAACATATTATCTGTCCAAAAAACATATTGTCCGACAGAAATATTGGTTCTTATCGTCAGTCCGACAAGAAAACGCTCGCACATATGTAACTCAGTTTTTGACGTAAGTATTTAATATCAAGAGATAAGTAATGGACGTTGTTTATAAGCTAGTAATGAATAATTCATTAACAAAATAATTGAGAAGAAGTAAAGTAGAAAATAGAAAGAGAAATATATTATTATGTCGCTAAGTTAGAGCGTTATTCACTTTAATCTTCCGTCCTCGGGGGCTCCAAGTAGAAATTAATTGGTATTCGATGCTCCATCCGAATCTTATATTAGGATTAGTGGTTCTCATTCAAAATTTTAAAGTGACTTTCTCCCCCGACTATAGGAAGGGAAGAGAAATCTTTGAAATTTCTGTTCAGCCATTTTCCTATTCAGTATATATTTCTCCAGATATACTCCAAATAGGTATGCCATATCTCACATTCTCCACATAGACTTCAACTAAGCCAAGTTTCTCATCACCTCGTGTGCGCGGTACAAAGTTTTCTCTTCACGTCGTAAAATTAAAATGGGACACCTGTATATACTTTCAGCTTTCTGCATTCGTTCATATAAACTTCAAGTATGCCAAATATCAATTATTTTCGTGCGTGCAATATGCTTGAAGAATGATACAAAGATTCCTCTTCACGTATTAATATATAGATTAAAATGGGACACCTGTATATAATTTTTGCTTTCTGCACATCTTCTCCATACAAATTTTGAGTATGCCAAATCTTACACAGTGGCGTAGCGTGACGGGGGGGGGGGGGCGGTCCGCCCCGGGCGGCACACTTAGGAGCGGCAAAATTTCACATTTTCAAATGAATAATAATCATACCCTGTAAATATCTCAATCATTTCATATTTTTGAAATAAACTACTCAAAATAATTAAAAGGTCAAGTTTTCTTCCGTCTGTTAGATTTGGACTTATTGCACTACAATCTTGATTATCTGATTGATTATTATTATGACTGCCAATTACGTAATAATGTAGAGTATTAACGGATGAAGATTCTGTATTTCAATTTTTAAACTTTCTTAATAAAGTTCAAATCTCATCTGGAATATATACCATTACTAGAAAACTTGACCCTTCAATTATTTTGAGTAGTTTAGATTCTAGAATCAGCAAGAATCTCCAAGGAACGAAAACAGGTCATGAATTATTCTTCAATAAAAATATAAATAGGAAAAAAATTTTTTTAGGTATTGAAGTCCATTTAATTTTATTTATGCTACTGTTCAATTTTTGGACGTTTCGGATGTGCACCCATCCATCTTCAGCGTTCTATTGAAATATTACAATCCTATAGCTTCGTATACAGCATAGTTGTGAAGATAAACTTCCAATACTTATTGATAACAATATAAAAATAGCAATAAGTATTGGAAGTTTATCTTCACAACTATGCTGTATACGAAGCTATAGGATTGTAATATTTCAATAGAACGCTGAAGATGGATGGGTGCACATCCGAAACGTCCAAAAATTGAACAGTAGCATAAATAAAATTAAATGGACTTCAATACCTAAAAAAAAATTTTTTTCCTAATCCATATTTGGGTCCTTCAATCTGCATTTAAAAATATAAATATAAACAGTATCGTTCTATTTCTAACTGGAAGTCGATTTGCGTTTTTTACTCAATTCGCTGATAACTTGTTCTTGTCGACCGACAAAGTATAATAATCAGTGTTCTATACCTGTTATATTAATGTAAGTAGCATACGTGTATATATAATATATTATATATATATATATATATATATATATATATATATATATATATATATATATATATATATATATATATATATATATATATATATATATATTCATCCATAGAGCTATCCGACGGCCATACATTGTCATTTTGCCATCATTTCGACGGCCGAGTACATCAGACGGCCATATATGGCCGTCAGATTACAATCGCTGTTAAAGCGTTCTACGATGAGATATAAGATGGTACGAGAAAATTAGTTGGCCGTCGATTTGTGTGTCGAAAAATTTTTTTGTACATTTCTAGTTCATTGAAATTCCGTCCTTGTTCGCGGCGCTGTTCAACGTCCTGAATTTGGGGTATATTCTTCCAACATGTCATTGACTACTCGACGGCCATTTACTTGGCAACACTGAAATGTCATCCGAAATGCAAACATGTGTCATCTCAGTAAATTTTCAACTATAGAATGTGCATGTAGCTTGATGAATATGACAACAAAATCTTATTTTCGTTTATTTTTTGCTGAATATATAGGTGAATAATCATGCATCTCATTCCTTAGAATGAAACTATCGAGAAATATTCAGTTTTTGGAAAATTTCTGGTCTAGGATATAAATGATGGTGGAAGAAATAATAATCGTTCAACAATACCTCAATCAATGGCATTAGGCATTGTGCTCGGGCCACGCTTATGTGATTGTTCAATGCCAATTATTGCGATATATATATATCTCGTCAAATATAGAGCTTTAAGTTGTGCGTTAAACTGAATGCTCACACTAGCATGCAATGGCAAATATCATTATGAATGTCAATTGGCTGTCAGAGCACTGATGGCTCTTTCATTACACAACTCCATCGTATACCTTTGGTGATAGTATACCATAACCATATCGCACGCGCTCGCTTTGAATGTAATCACACACTTGTGGTTAGCTTCTCACTATATCCAATACATTTTCGGAGAGTGGAGTATTTTTCCACTTTAGTATGGATTTTGTATAGCATATATATATATATATGAATTACTCAGAGTCTCTCAGGTTGTTTTTTTTTTTTTTTTTTAAAGTTCTATATACTCTTTATTTTTGTCTCTATCCATATACATATGATTCAATCACCTGATATTTTCTCTTTTGGTTTGTAATCGTTTATCTCAAAGCACTATCATTTTCAACTAGTGGATAATAATTTAGCAAATTTCGATTGATTCCACGAGACTGCTCGTTTGGTTCTTGTCAGTCAGGCAGAGACAATGTGATCATCAATAGGTCTGACACAATATTGTATGTACACGGACATTCTAAAATCGCACGCGCTCGCTTATAATGTAACTATGAACTCTTTTAACTGAATAATTGACAATTGACACTGACATTGACATGAAACAAAATCAATTGCAACCCAAATTTGAGATGATCATTTAAAGTACGTTCCACTAGACGATCACAATGCTTATGTCGCCTCAATAATCGCTCCTGAAGACGATCGAGGTCTTGGCGTTCATGATGAATACATCATAGATGACTTCATTGATCCAGACCACTTCAAGCTCACAACGCTCGCGATTGAAAGGTGGGACGAAGCGGTCGTTGCGTTCATTTTTGCAAAAATCGCCAAGAAGTTCAAATTGAATGAGAAGATGTCTTTCCAATTTGTTCCTTCGATACCAAGTTATGTCAATTGATTCAAGATTCTCCATTTCATGGTCTCTCATTATCATTATTAATTATTTAAGAGCACCAACCACTTCGACCATGAGTAAGTGGAAGAGCAAAAATCGCGGTCATGAGCGTGATTGTTGCGGTCATCTAGTGGAACGTACTCTTAGATGTTACAATTCATTCAAACGCTGTAGCAGTCTCAAACACTAAATTTCATCAATATACGCCCAATGGTCTCGAATTTTTGCAGAGAATTGAGGAATATTGTCAAATCATATTTTCAGTAGATTGCTATGAGAATATAAAATCTTCATATGGATTGTACAATTACTTTAAGTTCTAAATTTCATGATTCTACGACTAAAATTTCTGGATTAATGCGAAAGATTCGAAACACTTTTCAGTAAACTGTACTTCTGGTTCAGCTGATTGCAATCCTAATGCGAAATTTACAACTAGATGCTATAGAAAAGCTTAATACGGAATCTTAGTATTCTATGACTGATTGTTTTGAATTTATGCAAAAAAATCGGGAAAAACTGTTTCATAAAGTGCACTTTCGGCTCAGCCGATTGGTACATAAATAAAAAATGAACATTAACATGCTACTCCAATCTCAAATACCGAATTTCCGGTACAGACGATTGCAATCATAATGCGAGTTGCACAATTAGCCCTTAGAGCAGTATCAAATACAAAATTTCAACATTATACGTTTGACAGCTTCTGAGATTTGCAAGTTACAAGCAAGCGAACATACATACCGACATCAAGCCGAAAATAGTCAAAAATAATTTAGGGATGCTCGAAACGAGTATTTCCATCAAAATCTTGAAATTTGAATATGTCGGTTCCACAATACTCACTTTTACTTTGTACAAGTATTTTATAATATATTCTACAATAAGTATTGGAATGGCCTATATTCTAAACGAGCGAAAAGTTTGTTATCCGAGCCGAAGGCGAGGATTACGGTTTGCGATTGTGGAATACGCCATTCCAAACATGTTGTAGACTATACTTTCTCTAACAAGGCTTTGGAAACTCATCAACATTTCAGAGGAAACTTAAAAAATTATTAAATGTCAAACGTAAAACCAGATATGAATATTTGAATTGTTGGGAAGTAACCATATGGTAGTAACCAAACTAACAGATTCTGATTCGTCGAAATGACTCTAAACGGCATACGGAATCATTCTGAACGATTTTTTGGTATGTGATTCGTTCCAACATAATTTTCGATTATGGAATATATAAATTCCAAAACAGTGTTGCAGAAAAAATTTTTCGTAAGCTACGAACATTCTCTCACAATGTGTCAGCAAAATCAGTATCTGTATCTCATCACGAGATCTACAAAAATATTCGATGGAATGTGATTAATCCGAATATTCTCATAGTAAACGAATACGAAATTGTTTGGCAACATTGCCGGTCGTCCAAATGTAGGAGTTTTGTAATAATCGGTCGTACCATGAGAGGAAAACGAACAAGAACGTATATTTGACCGTCACATTGAACGACTTCTTGATACCGTCATATTGATGATAGTATGAAATTTATGTCGACAATTAAAATTTGAATATAAGTCACTTTGGGCTCAAGAGCACTGAGCTGTTGGGTATACTTCAATGAAAATAACACTATACTCAATCCTTTCAGTGGATGCCAAATTACATGATCATCGTAGGCCGTCATATTGATATCCGGAGATATATATATATATATATATATATATATATATATATATATATATATATATATATATATATATATATATATATATGTATATATATATATATATATATATATATATATATATATATATATATATATATATATATATATATATATAAAGAAGAAATCACATAAATAAAAATTTCACACAAAAACTGTGAAATATGTGAAGTGCTGTGCTATGGAACATTCAAAAAATGAATAATTCTAAAAAAGAATTGTTTTCCATAGAAAATTCGAATCTAAGAGTCGGGGCTGAAGCCACCATCATCTTAGATCGGGGATGCAACTGTAGACATATGTTTCGTCCTTATTAGGACTCCTCAGTACAGTATAGCCAAGCCCAAGATGTCAAGACTTGGATCCCAAGAGTGTATAAACTCATTACGATAAAAGGTGCGCTGCAGCAAAAACTACAGACAACACCATCTATCAGGCACAAAGCCGATTTCACGGCTGACAAGATAAAGAAGAAATCACATAAATATATATATATATATATATATATATATATATATATATATATATATATATATATATATATATATATGTATATATATATATATATATATATATATATGTATATATATATATATATATATATATATATATATATATATATATATATATATATATATATATATAAGTTTCCATTTGTAACCTGTACAATACACAATAATGTGACTGTTCTTGCCAAGAAATTCTTCAGAATTACTGTATATCAAGGTCTTGAATTGGAACACCTAAATAAGACTGACTTTATATCACACATTCGATTCCAAAATAATATTAATAGATTGGTGTACAAGCCTTTTTTCATTATTTATAATCAATAATCATACCGACTTAATATGCATTTCACATAATATGTATTTGCTTATGAACGAAGCCGCATTCATACCACATATTTTTACTTTTTCTGAAGTATTGTCCCACTTGAATTGTCGGACATGTATACAGTAATGTTCTAGACACTATTTGAATGGAAAATAAAAAACAGAGGGATGAGCGGTCATTGCTGAAGAAACTGTTATAATCCTGACACGTTTTCAGTGTCGGACTGAGAAAACGCCTCCGAAAATTTGTCGGACAAAATTACCAAATTTTAGAAAAAAAATAATTGAATACGTTCTCAAAGTCTCAGACTAACGGTAAACTGTTTTCATACCAACGTACTTGTGACAAGTGCGGCTTGTCGGACTCACCGCTGGCCCCTAATATTCATATCGGACAATATAATTTTTCATTTTTTGATCAAAATTAAATAAAAATGTTTCATTGGATATGTATATAAGTTCTGTAAAAAATAATTAAAAACACAACGTTTCGACAGCAAAGTGCTGCATTTTTCAAGTGTAAAGAAATATGAAAATAATATATACCCAATAAAACATTTTTATCTAAAAAATGAGTTCATTAAAAAATCTTTCGATTAGTGTAAACATAAATATGACGGTAATACATTTATAAGGCTTCATGAAACTGACGTGTTTAATTAGCCCTCGCTGAAAAACGCCTCCAAATCAAGAATTTTGTCAAATGTGAAAGCTGTCGGACTCATCACAATGAGGTCAGTCACGAAGTTTCAAGTGAGCGCTAATCAACGATAAATATATGCCCTGTGTCACGGACTATATGTTTTTTACATACAATCTGAACCTGTGCAGTCAATATAAATATCCGTCGATGTAGGTACATATAGTATGTATTTCGTCATCCTGGCCAATGCGGGGTTTCAACAAAATAAAAAAATTGGATATTTATTTTTCATGCAAGCAAAAAAAAAACTGAAAACGTACTTGTCGAGTACAGCCAGAGGACTCGAATTCATCCAGAAGAACCCGAACGCGGACGTTTTAATCGGTGCCGGATTACAGATTCTTTCGAATCATAGAATGCCGGATGAAAAGGTTCTACTGTACAACATTTCACACTGGTAAAGTAAATTACTTTTCTCTTCGACATTACTAGAAGAAATTACAATTTTTCACAAGTGTGGAATGAAACCTGATGAATGATTTTTCACACCAGTGTGATTAACCAGTATCTTATGTCAAATATATCTGAATTTATATATAGCAGCTCAATTATAATCAAACTTTAAAACTCTTCTTGTGATGTCTTCCACTATTTGTTTTCTCTCTCTGGAAATTCCGATTCGAAATAATAATTTCAAAGCTTTTCAAACTCATCGAGACTCTATATTTAAAATTCATTGATGACGTTTCATTTTTAGTATATTAGACTGTTAGCCATAAGCACATTGTGCACATGCTGTCACTTTGAATACCGCTTATTATTTTTATCGACATTATGAATGAAAAGTATTATGTATTCACATTTTTCTGTATCAAGATATTTAAAATTACTAAATCTATCATATTCATGAGAAAGAAAATGAATGCAAGTTTTTTTTCCCTTCTCAAGAACTCCGCTATTAACAAGAAATTGTATTTATGTATTATCAATTTTCCACATGTGTAATTTCAATAGTTGACTTCGTCTTGTGCTTAAACTTCCACAACACTTGTGGAATAATGAATAAAGAAGATAATTTTCTACAGTGCTTGTTATACAATATACTTATTATTTTTTTGTAATTACTTTCCCGGCCAATATATGATAGAGAAAGTATTTTAATATTTTGATAGATCTTTACGATTTAGACCCTATTAAACCCAAAAAACATGATTTGAAAAAAAAAGCCAGTTTGTCGGTCGGTCTGAAAGAGCAATAATTTGAGAACGCGTCCGACTTTTCGAATGATATTTTACATTTAAGCTGAGATTCAAGCTTATTATTAAAAAGCTAGTTTCAAGTTGGAAATGGTTTATTTATTGTTATCCATCAAGTTACAACTCGACAAAGATTATTTTTCAAAGCTTTGTTTATTTGCGTCGGCTTTGCCTCGTCGAGCAAACTCAGATTAAAGTATAAAAGATATATTTTTGTCCACGATACATAGATAATTAAAACAATTTGTTACAATAAATTATTATCGTTTGACAAATAACAAGACGCATGAGACAGAGATGGCAAAGTATCAATTTGTTCAATTTTCCACCACCTGTGGAAGAGAAGCATCGTTCGCGCAGTTGACCGTTTCACATTCATTGCGAGCTGCGCTCGTGAATTTGTGATTTTCATCTGCTTCTCGCAGTCGTTCGCTTACCGGCAGAATACGCGGATAGTCGGTGTAACCTTCGTACGCGGTCGGCGCCTGAAACATCGCGGACTTTGACAATTGAGTGTTTTGTTTTATTTTGTGATGTTAAGTGATTTTATTTTGTTCTTCAAGGATGATGTGATTAAGAAAATTTATTAGGTGAGTAATTTTTTTATGATTATGTTTAGAAATGAACAATTTGTGTTACTACTATTGTAAATAATAATTACAAATGATAAGCTTATTTTTATTACGGGTTTATCCAGGAAATTGTAGTAAGTAAATATTTAAATTTGAATAAAATCTGGAAACAAGTGATAAGTTGGTATGTTTACAGTTAATTGCTTCTCAACTGTCCAATCTTGATGCAACGACACATTGTGACAAATATATTTTTATTGTGGATTCATTGAATATAAACTAGACGCTCCAAACAAATAATATTCAATATCGAGATAACAAAAATATTTTATAACATTATCATTAAAATTAAATTATGTACATTTGAAGGCGCCAAATTTTTTTTTCCTACAAACTCATCTTTTTTGTGGAATACTCATGTATAAATTATAAGAATTAGTTTAGTAAAGATATTAATTACTGTTTGCTAATTTGAAATGACCTTAAGTTTTTTTATAATTCAAATTGTCTGTTAGGTTAATTAAAAATTGCCAAAAATTCGTTCCGAAATAGAAAAAGTGTAATAATTTATGTTGATCATTTAGCAATTATTACTAGGTTGATATTTATTGTGCTAGTAGTTTTGAATATGAATCGTCTGTAATTTTAGAGAAAAACTATACATAGAGAAGATTAGTACTCGTCAGTAAGTAATATAAGTGGTCATAAGTACACTGGTCGAAACAAAGGGTAATAAATCAGTATTCATAATAATATTAGCTATTATAATCATCATGATATATTGAGTATGAGATGGACTAATGATATAAATATTTTATTTCTATACTCATTGTTCATGCTTCGCAAACGATATGTAAACTCAACGTTTTTTGTGTGGTATAAAGATAGTAGTACATTATTTGCCAATAATCAGAGAATACATAATTATACAGCAACTGTCATCGACCCATTCTCCGTTATCTCTACAGTAAGAAGTAGCTCTCAAATAAACTAGATTTCAGCCCAACACGAGGAGTTTACTTTACTCTTCTCGGTTGTCTCGGGCTCAAATTCGGTCCTACGGACTCGCGAAGTACAATTCGATACTATCCAGTAATGATTTTTGAAAGTGAAGCCTAAGCGAGTTAGCCTACAATCAATTAATAGAAAAAATAACTGTTTTAGTTCCACTGACAAAGCTTTATTCCATTGTAAAGTTGTACTAATGTAATAAATAAGTAAAAAATGATTAAATATGAAAATCCAAATTAAGTTGCATGAATAAATAAACGATAGGGAGTACGACCGAAATATGATGAAGAGCTAGAAAATGAGTGACCGCTATAAGCGTGATTGTATGGTGATCGCTGTAAGCACGACCGCTTTGAGCACGGAGTGGAGTATTATGACATGTGGCCAATTATTTTGTGATGAAGTTTACCGAATCACAAAAATTATTGGCTGGATGTCATAATTTTAATTGAAACTCGAATTGCACATAATATTTTCTCTACGACCCTAAATAGTAACGTTTAGAACAAATTTGAAACATACAAACAACACCAATAGACATTATGGCTGGTACCACAAGCTCTGTTTTTGGCTATACTAGCAGTGTTATCTTAAGAAGCGTTTTAAGAGAATATAAATATTTCAAGCTATTTTAAAGGAAAATATTCAAATAAATTTTGTGGACATATATGTTTTCCGTAATTTGTATCTGAAGATTATTTTCTAAAGTATTTGGGAAAATTCTAATTGCGTTAAAACACATCTTGACACAACGCTCTTAGTAGCTCCAAAAACAGAGCTCGTGGTACCAGCCTTAGACTTTATGAATAACCTAAACATTGGATCGATGACAATTGTACACAAATTCTCGCAAATTCTATTTAATTCTCGTTTTCGATATCATTGGCTTCCATCGACTTCCATACTTTAATAATTATTAACAACCAACAACATGAATGAAAGCTGCTGCTACCAACATAGATCTAAAGAAAAATTGAATTTAAGTTGCAATTTATCAGCCTTGCGTCCTTGCGTGTATTGATGGTCATAATGTATAAAAATTTAACGTGAACATCACGTGACTTACTTGTACATCATTTGATATATACACAAATTTATTCAATAAAGTTTTCTGTCGCTTCAAATTATAATTAATATAATTTTAATAATATTTTGACATGTACAATGTCAAACAAAATAAAAAAATTGACAGCAGATTATCATTGCCTACCTTATCATTTCAATTAAACTGATTGTTTTTGATACAAAAATAGTGGATAACTATTTTGATGCTACAAGGTCAAACATTAAATTTCAATATGCTATGGCTGATCATTCTAGATTTATGCAAAAAATTTAAAAAAAGAATTCAAGTAAAGTGCACTTCTGGCTTGGCTGATTCTTACAAAAATAGCAGATAACCATTCAGATACAACATCAAGTTCAAATACTGAATTTCTACATCCTACGGTTAATCATTCTGTATTTATTAGGAAAATTCGAAAAAACTTTCAAGTTTACTACACTTCCGATACAGACGATTGGAACCATAATGAGAGGTGCACAACTAGACCCTATACCAGTCATAAATACAAAATTTCAACATTATACGTTCAATCAGTTTTGAGATTTGCGAGTTACAAACGCACGTACCGACATCAAGCCGAGAATAGTCAAAATGAATTCAGAGATGCTCAAAACGGATATTTCCATCAAAATCTCAATAGGTGAATTTTGTCGGTTTCACAATACTTCCTTGTATTTTGTACAAGTAAGAAAAAATACGAAAAAGTTTTATTTCACTCATTGTTAGCGATCTGTAAAGAACTTTACACATGGTCGTTAAAAAATTATTATTGATCCAATAGAAATAAGAATTTAATAAAAAATACGAATGGATTAGTGGCGTATTCACATACATGTACGCGAATGTGAGTCACTTGTCTTCAGAGATCCCCAGTTCAAATACAAACCAAATATTTTACATTTGAACATTGAGAATATAATTCTTATGCAAAAAATTAATCATGCAATGTCAAATCGTTTCCAAGAAAAAAAAAAAAATTTCTGAACTAAAAATTCGAAATTTTCATTCTTAAAACGAATACACGAATACATATATCTTTCAGAATCCCAGAGTGATTAGGATGTATATAAATCTATTTTTCTCTTCAAGTGAAGAGCCTCTATTATCAGAAAACTGTAATACAGAACTGAAACTTTACCTTTTGCAGTAGTAGTACTGATTATCATTAGTCTGTTTTATGAAAAAATTCTTGTGAAGTACCATTATTTTGAGAGATACATTCATAAATATTCATGATCTGAAGTTAAATATGAATAAGATAGAGCGAGGCCAATCGAATCACTGCCAGGGACATCAAATCAAAATAAGAAATTTTTTGATATTCGAAACATCGCGAGAAACTTAAAGCTTTCAAGACACAGAAACCCTACCAGAAGTGACACTTCGTGTCGGCGCCTTTGAACTACTACCCTATTGCGCTGACCTTCCACATTTATTTCTATTTGCAGACTGAAGTAGGAAGCTTGAAATTTATATTGCAACTAAAACAGTTCATATCTCATTGTCTTTGTAATAAAAATATAACTAACAATATTGAAAATAACAGTTATTTATTATGATATAAGCGAGGACGAGCGAGGACATTTGCCGTCAATTGAATGCACGACATGCACATATAGCTTAACAAGAACGCTCCGAACACTCAGGACCGCTTTTTAAGTCGCTTAGAAATATTTTCGGTGCCATGTCAGCACACATTTTATGCTATTGCTTTCTGGAGTGTATTAAAAGTACTAATCCATGACGTCATTGGAGAAGACAAGATTTCTATTCACTTTCTGTACAGAGAAATCTTCCGTCCAAGATTAGCTTTATATGTTTAGATTATTAATATCCTTTCCTCCATCTTTTGCAATAAATGTATTTTAAAAATTTTACGACCAAAAATGTGATATACTGTAAGAGTTGGTATTTTATATCTTTTTCATTAAAATTTCTATCGGGATTCGGGACTGTGGTCCATTCCATCTAAATCAAGAAGTCGGTTGAAATTAAGTGATATATGTATAATAATTTCTGCCGTGGTACATATGCATATATGTACTGATTTATTCACTATTAGCACCTAGATTTTTATATTAACATTGACATTGTAGGCATGGGAAATATTTCATAACAGCCGAGGACTTATTATAAGATCAAGAGGTGAAGTCTCGAGCCCGAGCGTCAGATAAAGGCAAGGCTACATTAATATTTTCATCAAAGTACGTAATACTGTAACAAAATTGAAAACATTTGTGGGTTGGTAATTTATTTTTGCCTCAAGCTATAATAATTTAACTAAAATTATTTACTGCTTGATATTTCTTCTTATAACTTACAACTCACTAACGCTATACTCATTGTTGCACGGAGCACTGTCTTCTTATTTATTTCAACCACTTCCAACTGTTTATTTATTCATTTATCACTCTTCTTAATAATTTCCACTGGTTCACTTCATTTAGTTCACTTTTGCGCGCTCCCTCACCGAATTTACCAACCAGTATTATTTTTACGCGCTCCGAATATTACTCTAATTCTTTCCTTACTCATACACTGTTTTACTTATTCTCACCAATTCGACTCAATTTTCCGGTTTATATACTTGCGGCTGCGTATTTCCAGAAAGTTCTATTTGGTTTGATGTCATCCGTCCTTGACACATATTGATCAGTTGCGCTGGTTTAGACAATTCTATTGCGTATATCAGCCGTCTAATCGGCATGTCGGATGGAAGTCTAATTTGTAGGTGCACTGTTATATTAATATTTAGTTTAAGAGGAGTATAACACTTAAAGCAGATCACAACACTATAAGGTCCGGTTGCACAGTCAAACTTAGCTCAATTACCTTAGAAACAACTATCTTTACATGTTTTTTAGAATTATATCATAATAAATAGATTTTTTGGATTGAATTCTGTATATTTATTTTTATTTTTGACGTGTCAACTTTCTATCCGGAACTCTTCATCAGAATTTTTTTTTTCTGATGAAGATTAGCTTATAGCTGCCTGAGAAAACTATGGGCGAAATAATGGGATTAAATTATATTGACTATTCAATGATGGTTTAATTCATCAAATGCGGCCACAGTCACCAAATATATTTTTAATTTCAATTTTAGCAGCACTGATTAGCTCACTTTAACAGAGATCTATGGCTTTCTGCTGGGTACCCATGCGTAAGCATTTCCCACCCATGAGATAAATCTGTCAGCTCCTATTTGTGAGATTGTCATTGCAAGTAGAAATTCATATTTGCTAACCTTGAAAAATTTCCCGGAAATTGCCATATTACTATAATAATTGTGAAATAATATTTTTTATAGTCGACTAGCATGCGATAATGTTATGATTGCGGCACAGAAAATCGTGCATGTTTTACTTTATGGCACAAAAATGTCAAAATCGTCATGATAACGAAATAAATGAATGCCAAAACCTATTGATTTTTATTAATATCGACATTAATTATACAAGTTGTATTTCCAGATATTGTACCTGACATAGAAGATGAACTTGTGGAAATAACAGAATCGTTCGTTAAAGAAATATTAATTAGTGCATTGGTAGATCCAAATCTTCAGGCAATTTAGTTCTTATTTTCTCGCGATTCTGCGATGTTACCTTCAGCATCTGGATTACTTCTCCAATCACCGTTTTTTTTTTAGAGTTGTGATATCAGTTCCAATATCTACTAAAATAATAATATTAAGGTTGTTGAGAAGGAAATCGAAGTATATGAGAATTTATTCAAATTTTTACAGTATATTATTTGTTTAGTGAAGAATATTCTGGCAAAGTTTGAACTCAATCTTGTTTCTAGTTATCGAGATAAAAAATGTCAAAGCTGCTGTTCGGTGACATGTTATTACATTGCGTTAATGCACGCGACGTGTTTCACATTGATTTATACGTCATTATCTCAACTACCTGGAATGACAACATTACAAAAAATCGTCAAAATATCTACGAAAGTCTTATTAACATGTGTATCAAGTTTCAAAGAAGTCTTGTTTATAGTTTCAGAGAAAATTGAATTATTACTCAAAAAAATTGTACAAAAGCTACTAAAATTTAATAAGTTATCATACGCTTGGCAACGTCGCCGCATGAGATGAAATGGGAAGAGTGTGTGTGATTAGAATAAACAAGATTTTTTATCATTTTCCTGACTTGACGGTACACTGATTGAGTAACCCATTTATTCTTCCATCGATATTATTTTTTTGATGTAGATTTATCATCAATAAGTTTGTTTGGTTATGAAACGCAGTACCACTACTAAACGTCAGATGTCAAAAATACTTCCGAAAGTCTACAGCGTTGCGTACTATACATATCATATTGTGGCTCTGTTAAAATATGAAAAAAGAATATTTCAACGGATGGAAGCTCTTCAAAAGAATAGAATAAGGAACCAAATTATTCAAAATCATGTATTTTCAACCGAAAACAAACATTTCCATTTGTTTTAATGATTGAAATTTTGTTTATTTGAAGTTGGCAATGAATGTTTATCCTATGTATTTAGCATAGAGCAGGGTTCCCACCATAGCTTGACCCCACTCCTCTTCTTAACAACCTTAATGTAATCCACGACGTCATCATCATTCATGTTCTATCCCTGTATGTCTTTGTATCTTTAATATAAACGACTGTTGACTGTACAACAACCTGAAAATCACATTTTTGAGAGAAAAATTCTAATGTCGGCTTAGAAGTATTTATCTTCATGAGTAAATATTATATCAATTGTTCCATTAAAAATACTGCAGACTTCCTCGGGGAATAACCAACAGAACAATTCATGAAAAAGGCAGTGAGTTTAGAGAAATTCGTGATGTCAATATTGTTTTTGCCCCGTGCCTTGGCATACATTTTAATTTGGAGACTATACGCCACAACGATGAAGATTTGTAAATTTTTGACTACTAAAGATACAAGGATTTGAAAATAAATAATGAATCTGAAACTCGTAATAATTTACCTGATCTAGAATCTGTAAAATAGACGAGCACAACCGTTTCGGCAACTACCGCCGTATTTTTTCCTTTCAACCATTGCCAGAATTTGTTGAAATAATTGTTTATAATAAACGACAATAAAACATTAACAGCCAGTTGCAGCCAATCATCATGAAAACAAACGTGAAAATGACATATATCTGAATAATTATAACTTGCAGCAAAAAAACTAAATAAATTTCTTAGAAATTATTGTAACGCTATATGTGACTATAAAGTAGTATATGAAATTCGTTTATAACCCAGCATATTGACATTTATTATTCATGCCGTAATAATATGGATTATATACCAATTTCATAATATACTATTCTGCAGCCGTGCATGAAGTAGGCATTTTATACACCACAAACGATACGTGAAGTGCATGTTTTTGTATTCTAGCCTTACCACCATTTAAACGCCTAGCCTGAACTTAAGTTTTTATAAATTCATGTTTGTAGCCCCTTCTCATTGATCCATTTGTTTAATTATTTATTGCAATGTCAACATATGGTCTGAACTCTTTGTTATATGCACAAAAATTGCCAAAATATAGAAATTAAGGGTCGTAAAAAAATCTTGTATGCAACACAAGTATAAACAAGCACTATGACATTCAACCAATAATTTACTTAAGGCGGGTCTCTGCGTAAAAGGCGATAATTGTCACTTTTCAAATCGTTATACAGCTTTCATTTATCATTGGAATGGCAAATGAAATATATTATTTTGAAGATTAGGGGCTTATAAACAACTGTACGTATCGAAATTTGATAATCTTTTCTAGTTCCAGAGTAAAACGCCCCTAAGCATAGTACAAATATTGATTTCAAGGCTTTTCAAATAGTTTTAACTCAAACATGATTTGACTTACACTTATGAAAATTAACTATATGAGAGATATTACTGTTAGCTTCAAATTAGCGTATGGAATTTTCAAAAAATTATTTCAGTCTTCAGTAAAAAAATTGTGAAATTCACTAAAATAGGTACTTTTCAAACCTATTTTTCTTGTATGAAAATCAGATAATCAGTTCAAATACCTATATGTTGATTCACTTTCAACCTTTATCTCTCATTTTTTAACCATATATTTGTCAAAAAACTCATGTATTCGGGGTAATTAGCAAAATAAAATTGTAAATATTATTTATTTTGTTGGCCCATAGATGGCGTTAGTGAAGTGATATATTTTCTGGAAGACTTGGCATAACTCCGCCTCCCAATTTGTTTCCATAGCAACGAATTTTTGAATGAACTGTTAGGTACTCGAAAGTAAAAGCGGTATAAATGTGAATTTTGTTGATTTTTGAGGGATTTACCAGGATTTTTACTTTTCGTCACTCGATTGCCGATTGAAAGTGAAAGTGGTTGATTTGTGGATTTTGTTGGTTTTTGATTTTTCTAAGTGTTGTGATATTTTTGAATATTAAATATTTAATACAGTATTAACAACGGTTCGCTTAAGCAAGACGAGAATTATAATGAGAAAATTAATTTCAAAAAGATGGTAACCATCTTCTTTATGAAAATTCTCCGACGAAGTATGAAAAAAATATAATACCAAAAAACAAAAACATGTATTCTGCATAAAATCTAGTCTCTGATGATTCTTGATTTCAAATACAAAAATATTCAAACAAAGAACTGATATGGCACGCCGTTTTGCTATTTAATAGCAAGAATTTATTCGAGTTAAATTTAAACTATACATTTATATTATCTTGCTAGATAATTCTAATTCATTGAGTTTTTATGATTGAAAATTCAGAAATATTATGATCTTGCAAAATAATTTTAATGCATTGAATTTTCATGATTGAATTAAAATTATGTACATAATGGCAATCAGGCATTCTTATTATTTTGCAGGATAATTTTAATGCATTGAATTTTTATGATTCAATTGAAGTTATGAACATAATGGAAATCAGAAACTCTTATTATCTTGCAGGATAATTTTAATTTATTGAATTTTTTTTATTGAATTAAAATTATGTACATAATGGAAATTCATAATTATTATTATCTTGCAAGATAATTTTGATACATTAAATTTTTATGATTGGATTAAAATTATGTACACAATGATAATTCAGCATAGAGACTATCTAGCAAAATTATACGGAACCGTTGAATTTTTATGATTGAATTAAAATTATGTACATAATGAAAATTCAGAATTATAATTATCTTGCAAGAAATTTTCATGCATTGAATTTTTATGATTGAATTAAAATTATGTACATAATAGAAATTCAGTATTCTTATTATCTTACAGAATAATCTTAATTCATTGAATTTTTATAATTGAATTAAAATTATGTACATAATGGAAATTCAAAATAATTATTTTCTTGCAAGATAATTTTAATACATTGAATTCTTATGATTGAATTGAAATTATGTACATAATGGGAATTCGGAATTCTCATTATCTTGCAGGATACTTTTAATTCATTGAATTTTTATGATTGAATTTTCATTATGTACATAATTTTAATTCAATCATAAAAATCCAATGAATTAAATTATCTTGCAAGATAAAAAATATGTATAATTTAAATTTAAGTGGAATAAATTTTTGCTATTTAATAGCAAAACGGCGTGCCATAAACTGACGTGCGTCCACTCTGGTTGATGAGGTACTGACGATCCTCCCTCCTTATCAGTCAATACTAATTTTTAGCCCCACCCACAATGCTGCTTTCTGTTACCGTCCCCTTTACACCTGCAAGACCTTAGATGGTCAATGATTGCAAGAGACCCCCCTTAACCTCATGTCATAATGTTTAACTTTACATTCTTGTTGCATATCAATTAATATAAAGATTTCCTTAGTTATTATTATCTCAAAATATATCTATTCCTATTGTTATTTTCATTATTTGATTTTTTAAACTGAAGGTTTTGATCTTGGTTTTAATGTTTTCGTATGATTGATAAAATTATATCTTCCTTGGTATTATAAGAGGGCTCTTACATATACATTTTTCTGCGTTCATGTATATTTTGAAGGCTTGAGTTTGATTGAGAAGTGACAGTTTCCATCACTAACCTATATAAATAACAATTTATTATTAACCATTCTCAAGGAAAAGATATATAAAAACGATATCAATAATACGATGATTGGCTCCTAGACTAATATTAAAAACACGAAGCTGTACTGACCGATCATTATTCATATGGATAATAGTTATTTGTATACCAAAGCCGTAAAGGTTATCATTTTTGATCGAATCTGTTGTTTGCGGTCGAAGCGTAGCTGAGGCTGCAATTCAAGTGAGACCAAAAAAGAACTGTAGGCCGAGGTGCATACAACGTTTTTTAGGCGATCATCACGATAGAATTCAGAATCACAAAATCTTATTTATTTATTTCTAAAACTAAAACATTCCAATTGTAAATCTTAGTTGCCGTTGACATTGTTTTATTTTATTGTCTTCTTTCAAAGTGACATTTGTAAAAAATACGTATCAATTTCTTGAATTGCACAAACTATAAAGGTTGACGGAAGAATATAATATGTATTTCAGCGAAAACTGTTTGTCAAAGAGTTTATCAAGCAGCTCATATAGGTATGAAGTACTGTACCGATTTCGCATAATATTTGGAAACCTCGTCAAGGCTCGGCCTCCAAACTATCGTACTCAATCAGTAAACTGCACTTACTGACCTTAATACTTGAATAACTATTAGGTCATTTAATAGTATATTATGCTACAAGGACCGAACGACTGTCATTCTTGCCCAGGATAAATTTGGCTGCATTCGGTGAAGACGAGAGCAAAGCCCGAGGCAGAGGCGAGGGCGAAGTACGAGGC
Source organism: Dromius quadrimaculatus (assembly GCA_963989225.1). NCBI lineage: Eukaryota > Metazoa > Arthropoda > Insecta > Coleoptera > Carabidae > Dromius > Dromius quadrimaculatus. The sequence continues at coordinate 22,659,430 of OZ022331.1, read as the reverse complement.
GAAGGCGAGGGCGAAGCACGAGGCGAAGACGAGGGCAAAGCCCAAGGCGTAGCTCCGAGCAGCCAAATTTGTCCGTGACAATAATGACAGTCGTTTAGTGTCCGTGTTGCATACAGTACTTTTTGTAACAAGTGCACCGAAGAACCCCCATTACTAAATTTTTAAAATAAATTTGAATGTATTGAAACTATCTTATCGATTTGACGAACAGATTTTTGCAAATGCAATCACATTACAGTAAACTAATACAATGAAACATAACTTACATGATTTATTTTATTGATTGATATTTTTCACATTCTCTGTGCTATCCCGTTCACAATAAATGCACATACTATAACGAACACATTCTAAAATACAAATTTTTTTCAAATATCAATTTGACATATATCAATGAAATAAAAAAATCCAACGGCATCCTGATCCATGATCTACAATTTCATTTTTACCCAGCGGGAAAAAATATCCATTAATTCCCAGTCAACAGAGAATTAATGAAAATTGTTACCATGGTTTGGAATTGAGAACTTTCGAAGCAGAAGTCAGCTCAGTAATAGGGTACTTTCGGTGTACGTGTTACAAAAACTGTTTTATTTGATGAAAATACAATTGTTCAAATTTTTTCTATTTAAAACTTATATAAGTGTGACCATGAATGATTGAGCAGGCCACTTCAGTTTGATTTTTCCTTTACCCTGTTTCGTTCTGATAGTGACTACGATTCACTGATTATTTTAACCTAAAAATTTGAATGAATGACGGTTTGATATAATTTTTTTCCCATAATACCGATTACAATGCAGCTCTTTTCTCACTCATTTATTTATAAAAATGAGACATGATCAAATTACGTATGAAAAATGTCGAAGAATAAGATTTATGTGAATAAAATATGTACAAATGTGCTGTACCTATTAATTATTGTATGCCGTGGAAAATATCATGTTACGATCTTTGACAAGTCATATGACGGTCAGTCATTTATAATCACTCTGTATAATCAAATAGTCGTAATTATGAGATACTCAAATTTTTATTGATGGTTTGTTCAATTAAATTTATTGATTTTCAGATAGTATATAATATTTCGTGATTATTTCTGTGATAAATCACTATCAGGGAGTTGAGCTATTCACAAATAGGAGTTATACCAGCATAAAACATTACGCGGAAGTCTGGTGCTTTCAGTGGAGTTAAATGTATCAAATTTATATAAGACTTCAATCAGCTTTGGAGCTGAAACTGATAAAGATGCTTTGAATATGAAAATAGAACTGTATTCACTATATTTTTATAAGTTATTGTATTCTATTGTTTTCCACATTTCTTTTTCTTTTGCTTCATAGCTTCTCCTCCGAAACCGATAAAAATGTAGTAGGGGCCAATCACTTTATATTTGATATGCCTATTGAGCTTTTATATGTTTACAGATCCTTGATTCAAGGTAATATTGTTTTTGGCTTATGTTTAAATTAAAACCAGATATAGAATTTAATCGTCAAAAAAACACTTTAAATTTCCAAAAATAGTAAATGATCACCAAAATTAAAACCTCATCTTAATGTGAAATGATGAGCAAAAATTTTACTTCTTGCTGTCCTGTTGAAGCAAATGACTCCAAACTAATCATTGTTAAGCCGTGTTAACCCAAAAATAGTAAATAATTACCAAAATTTTAACCTTATTTTAATTTAAAATGTCATCCAAATATTTAACATCTCATTATTTTCTAGAAAAGTAAATTACTGTAGGTAAATAATTGTTAACCTTGCTCGTCATGCTCGCGCTTTCGAAAAACATCCATGAATATTACAGAATTACATTGCGCGCCTGTTGGACAGAGTTTGAGCCCGAGACTGCCGAGAAGGGTGCACTGAACTCCTCGTGGACCGATATCCAGAATTGCGCAGCGTAATTTGGTGATAATTTATACTACATTTATTGGTCTTTGTTTCGTTTCTGTTTGATTTTTTTTTTGGAGGGGCTGTGCAACCATGGCTACGCAGTAGGTGTATAACAGTGATAGTCCAAATCGGTTTTGGGCAGTTAGCCGACTCTTGGTGTTCAGCTTTCATCCACATGAAGTTTAAATGCAAAACTAAAATATTAAATACTTGACTGATAATTTTTTAGTTTTATAAGTGAAATAATTAAATGAGAGGTATAAATTGTAATAAAAGGAAAGCTTTAATGATACGAAGTCAGAATAGATCAATAACAAGTCAGGAGTTAATTTGATCTGAAATTAAAAATATTATTTTGTATTAAAAGCAATTGGAAACGTAAGAATCTTCAATCAGTCTCGAACAGTTCCACCGTATTTCACATACTTGACGATTTTTCTTTTTTCAAGTTTTCAGTGTTTGAATTATTGGTTGCCTGCATTCATCGTGGTCTTGAAGCTAATTCAGCAGGTTTTCGATAACACTAAGCCACGCGGAGAAGGGCTTTTAAAGGTACGACACAGAAGATGAATTCTCATAAACTTCATAAACTGTTGTATATCATAAAATTCATAGACACAAAGATGGCCGACGCAAATGTCATAATGACAGATGACAATCAAGTCTATGCTTGTACGTTAATGCTTATCTGCTATGCTGTTACTAACTTTTGCGCGGGAGGTTATTCAAATTCAACACCGGCCTTTTTTACGGCGACCGAATAACTTCTTTAAGAGCTAATTTTTTATTCATCTAAAGATTTAAATGAGAATAAATAAGTGATTAAATGAATTTATACATCTTTTGCCTTTGTGACACATGCACATTGGACATATGGATATAATTTGAAAAGTACATACGAAGATGAGAAGTAGGTACTCAATTTGTTGGGATTGAGCTTTATCTTTTATTTTTCAATGTAGCCCTCTTTCAAGTTTTTACACTTCGTTCAACACTGCTCCAGTTGTTGATCTCTTTCCGAATAATAGAATTGGTTCAACTTCACAAAACTGAATTTATCTCCGTGATCACATCCTCGATGGCAAGTTCTTATGTAGAGGAGTAGAGATAAGGAATAATCCAAGTGAACTAAATTTGAACAGTGAGTGAGATGCGAAACCAGAAGGAACTCTATTTCTATAAATTTCGAGACCATAACTTCTGACTCAGGACTTAATAATAGAATCTTTAGGAGTAAGAAATAGGTTTTTTTGTGGATATATTGTTGACATTTCTCTTGCAAAATGGGATCTTATAATGATGCCTAATATTCACCTGTAATAGTTCTACTCAATTTCAAATAGTCGACGAGCAGTACATCTTGCGAATTAGACAGTCGTCGTAACTTCCTAGGCTGAGCAAACGGTCTTCGCATCATGGATGTTTTACCCAGTAGGCTGAGAAGGCTGAAGTCTAATGCATAGTAATCTTAAAGGTGCCACGTAGCAGGCGTCATATACTTATAAGGGGGCGTCCTCGGGGCATCCATTAATTATGTGACGCGTTTTTGGCGATTTTCTGACCACTCTCTCCCTTGGTGAGATGTCGTGAGATTTGGCTCGACCCTCTCCCCCATCCCTCGATCTCACGTGAGAAATTTCATCGCACAATTTTATTCTGTTTCTTGCGGAAAAAAAAATTACGTGATATCGCCGTATCCCCCCTCTCCCCAAAGTAATTAGGTGAGATTCAATTTAATAGTTTTTAATTTGAATTTATTTTTGTATTCTTAATTTTTTTATGGTTGAATAGTAGCGTGTCTTTTAACTACTTTTGTTAATTAGATTGGTAGTCCGAAGTTTTTGCTTAAAGTTGTCATTGATCGAAGTGCGTGCGCCGCAGTCAGTGCCGAGCTGTAATTTTATGTTAGTTATTATGGGTATCGCCTCGATCGGTTTTTTTTCTTTCCTTTTTTCAACTCCTTCCATATCTATATTTCCTTCTTCTTTCTTGCATTTAGCATTGACCAATGATTTAGTTCCTTTTTTTCTAATGGAAAACTATTTTTTTTCTTAATTGACAGAAGCTGTTCTGATTTGATTTAATTCAAGTCGGGAGTCAATTTAGTGTCTAAGTCAAGAGCAAGCGTGTCGATATATTTCTTGCTTTACCGATAAAATTCTGTAGGTGACTTTGAAGTCTATTTTGCTAAGCACAATTTCGCAGGATGAGTAGTTTAAAGTTTGAACACCCAGTAGTTAAAAGTATTCAAGACCTCCTACATCAACTATCCTTAAAAACATTTCAATCAAATTCATCGGGGTCCCTGCACATATTGGAATGCAGGGAAATGAACAACCTGACATAGTTGCAAAAGAGGCCACCCAAGAATCTACTATCTCAACACCAATAGAAATGAACGACGCTAGAGCAATAGTGAAGCAAAAACTACAAGAAACGTGGAGGAGCCATTGGAGTCAACAGAACACAAATAAATTGAGAGGAATACAAGAAAATATGAAGCCTTACAATCTAAAGATAAAGTGTAGTCTCTAAGAACAAGTGGTATTTAGAAGAATGATGATAGATCACACCATGCTAACGCATAAACACATCTTCGAAAAAATTGATGCTCCAACATGCGATAGATGTAATACCAACATAATGGTTGATCATGTACTACTGCATTGCCCAAAATATAAGAAGAAAGAAGAAAACACAAGGACCCAGAAACAACTAAAGAAGCCCTGAATATCAAAAGTAGGAACCGTATAATAGAATATACAAAAAAAAAAAATCTCTATTATAAAATGTAAAATAACAATATATTGTTAGATAAGGTAACTATAGGCATAATTATTAGACTACAAGCAATTTACTTTGAGTGCTAATACCCAAAAGGGGAATCACGTAATCAAATTGAAAAAAAAAGTCAGTCTCTTTTCATTGGCTGGACTTTGAAACGTTTCGGCTATTCTGTGATATCTGGAAAAGTAGCCCAAGTATTGATGATTCATTTAGATTGTACATAGTACCTTTAGTACTATGCATTTATTTGCGAGATTTTCTCGATCGAGACACAATCTGTGGAAGTACCTATCTGTCTGAAAGACATCGGTCCAGACGCCGGCGAGTCATTCAATCAGTTCTCTAACGACTCACCACCCGCTAGTGACTTCCATTTTTTTTTTGGTGAGACTTGCTTTACTAGTTGCCTGTTGGGCGTCTTGTGGCTTCACCACATTGATAGGATTTTAGTTGCGTGTATTTTAAAACTTTGGTTTTGTAGGTAGGCTTTATTTTTGTTATTGTGAGAAATGTTACTTCCTTATCTATGTTATGTAAGCTATGCCTGTTTGTAAACCGGGTTGGGGTAGTTTGTAACGTATTTAATTTAGTTTTGTTATGGCCAGTTGCACCACCGTCACTAAACTTTAAGGGAGGAATAATAACCGTGGTAACAATTGTGCATACAATAGTTGCCGTAGATATTAAACTTCACTTAAAGTTAGGTAACGGTGGTGCAACTGGTCATTAGTTTCGTTAAGACCTGCTCAACTGTACTTTTGTAGTTGTGTGCCTGGAGACGGAAAATTAAAAATTGCGTGGCGCCCTATATTTTTTTTTTTGCACGAATCCATCTCACATTACGTCCGGTATATTGTTTTCTAAAGTATTTTGTTGCTGTAACGTCATCTTCACTACCACTCAGTCCGGCCCTGACATTGTAATTTTCTTTGATTTTTTCTCAAAAACCCTTCGCTACACGCATCGATTAACTCTTATTCTTAGACAAATCAAGTCTATAGAACTCCCTGTTTCACCAATAGCTATGAGTTTTAATATTGGCTAAAATAATAACTAATGTTATTTTTGTCATACTTTCTAATGGTCCAGGCGGCGACAGTCGTAAGTCTTACCTCATCGAATACAATGAAATTACATATCTATATTGCATGTTTGAAGAAAATAGAGCCAAATATCCTCAGGTTTCACAGATCAGTCCGGGGTCCGGAGTCTGTGTCGTGTTACACCATCAATGCTTTTCTTATCGATGTATCCTTATTACATCATTAGGAAATCATGGATACACCAAAATGCAATGAATGTTGAATAATCACTACGCGAAAATTTCCTTTTGGAAAATTAGGAGAAATCAATATATTATATTTTGAGTCTCGTTCTTCGAGATCCGCTTCTTTGAACCAGTTCAAGTCACAAAGTTCAAGGTGAATTTGAAAAGATTCGCGGCAGGCATTATCGCTCTCTTTTTTTGTCCACTCCGTAAACTCTTCATAACGTTTCTCGTGCTAGCAAACTACATTTAGAGAATTTGTTACTATCGTTATATAATAATTTACAGTATATTGAACAATCTGAAAATTAAAAAAAATTGTTGTGTTAATATAACTTGTCTTGATTATCAGAGAGAAGATGAAGATCTTGAAAAAAAGAACTTGTAGGTTGGAACACGGAGCACCTACTTGGTGATTTAATATAAAAACCAATGGATCATTTAACACGGGCTGATAGGATTTTGTTTGGATTTTATACAACACAAAAATTTGGCAATTATTTATGTGTGTATATTATGTAAACGTGAACGAGAATACATGAGCAATTTCAGGTAGTTGGCGTCATGTGCTTAATAAGTATGAGACATTGACATGCGTTTCTTTTTTGGGCTAGTAACTTCAGCAGGCCAATAAACACTAGTGCCATTGATATCTATCAGCAAATTTTTTCAGATGTAGATCAGAGGACAACTGTTTGAGAGTATAGGTACATAAGGGATTTCAGACTGTTGGCATCATGTATTCGACAAATGGAAGACATTGACGTGCGTTTCTTTTTTGGGCAAGTAACTTTTACATCAAGGAGGCAATAAACACTACCGCTATTGATAACCATGATGAAATTTTCTCACATGAAGATTAGAGGACTACAGAAATTGGAGAGGACTTTCTCAGTAAGAAAATTGAAATAGTTCTACGATCTGATTCGACAGCCGAAAATTAAAAATCATTGGAATTGCATCCGAATCTGGGGGCTGTATGATGATCTTCTTGGCTAATAAAAGGTTTCTTAAAAGAAAGTAGAGATCTGGTGGTTGATAAAGATTCTCGAAAAGGGAATATCAATTTTGTATTTCCAGAATTGAATGAGGAGGTGCTAGCTATTTAAAATGAATTAGTTATACAAAGGAATAAATTTTCTGTGGTTACATAATATAACTCAGCACTGGGGAACTGTAGGATATACAGTAAATGTCAAGATTCAGTGGGTGTGGAAGTATTTATTTACTCGTTTTCAACAAAGTGTTTCTTGGGACATTCACTCTGCACGGAGGTGCCATAAACTAAGTAAGCGACTTTGCTATTTTAGAGGGGCTTAAGATGAGACCAAACAACTGAAAAATGACGTCATTTGGAGTACAAACATCCTATGAGACTTTAATTCGAACTCGTTTGTCTACTGACAACAGTATCTAAAGAGGGTACACATTTCATCATTCATGAAAGTGAGCTATATTGTGGTCACTAAAAATTATATTACGACAATAAAAGATCAAATCAGAATATTCGGTATAGGGGTTTGTCAGCCTTTTTCCGATTATTTTTCTTTTACTACGAAAATGGCTTTTGTCGCAAGAGTGCTCCTCTGTTTTACAGGAAAAACTGAAGAAATTCGAGGAGATATAAGACTATCTCTTTTTAATTTCAGAAAACCAAGCCATAAGGCTACTTCTCAATAAATTAGTAGATGGTTGAATTTCTTTTACTTGCAGCTGGAATTGGAGAGCGTTTTTTAGCCTACAGTACCAGACATGCTGTCACATCGGCGGAAGACTTGCAGGAAATCAGCATATGTCCAAGGTTTTTTGCTAGTTTTAACAAGAGGCCAGTAAATACGAACGGAAGCTCCTTTTCCTTGCAGTGCTGGGAGAAAACCATGGTTAAGATTCATGTGCTTAATTAATACTTATAAATATAAAGACACACAAAACATACTTAGTCATGCCAATGCAATAGTCAAAATCTGTAAACATCTATTATGTAATCCTAAAGAACGAGACCAAAGGTAAATTTGAAAATCAAATTAACTTACATTATAAAACCTATCCGCTCGACCAATGTATTGGATTTGCACATTGAGTTTGATCTTTCTTGGACTGCTCACGCTGTGTACTTAGTTCGAAAACTTAGTAGTGCTTGTTTTGTGCTTAGACAGCTAAAGAATAAGAGCATTACTATTGGAATGCTACGAATGTATTATTATGCGCAAGTGCATTCTCTCCTTTCATATTGTGTAATTTGGGATTGGGTTTTCTTTTTTCAGTTTTTCAAATGAAGAATTTTAGCTTCAAACTGTATGACGACAAGAATGCGTGTGGTAATGAGCCCTGAACTTTGTGGCTTGATCTGGTACGAAGTAAGGATACTGGATACTACTATGTAATCTCGTAGAGTAGTGAGTGAAGTCGGAGTGAGAACACGCGCTTTTAGTCAGCCAATAATAAACTCGTTTTGTTCTGGACTTATTGCTTAAACTTAAAGTGATACAATCACACAGTGAAGTTAAAGTGTAGGTAGTGAAGTGTAGAATAAATAAACTATATCCGTTATAAAATACAAATAAATAATAGATAAAACAAAATCTCTCAATAACCGCTGGCTACTGACAGCCGTCCAAGGGGACTTGAGTCCGGTAATGGCGTGCGACTGTGACGTACAAACAAATGCCAGTGGCGCAGAGGAAATTGTGTCCAAGTTTAAAAATTTTGAAAATAATAAAAATATAAAGAAAGAGTGGTGATTTGGGAATGAGTAAAATATCGAGAAGTAGAGAAGAGCAGGAACGCGAAAATATTTTTAGAGAAAGTAAAAAGGTAATTAGATCACCAGAACAAAGAGAGCGGGAGAAAACTAAGAAAGACCTCCAAAAACATAACAAAAACACAGAAATAGACGTAGACACAGAAAAGATGGAAGAATTGAAGGAAATGATACAAAAAATGATGAACATAATGGAAGGAAATCAAAAGGAATTTAAAAAAGAGATAAAAATTTTAAGACAGAAATGATGAAGAAGGAAGAGGAATGGAGAAAAGAGAGGAACATGTTACTGAGCAGAATAGAAGACCTTGAATCAAAAGCCGAGAAAGAGGAGATATACAAGAGAAAGAATAATATAGTGATAAAGGGATTAAGATTGGAACAAATTACAGAAAAAGAACTAGAAAAGTGGATTTAAAACAAATTGAAGATACATGCAGACGTAAATAAAGTAATAACCTTGAATCAAAATACAGAGAAAGAAATGATTGAAGTAGAAATGCTAGATTGGAAGCAGAAGCAAAAGGTTATGAAAACCAAAAATGAACTTAAGAATACAAACATATTCATCGATAACGATCTTACCTAGGAAGAGAGAAGAATTCAAAGAGAGATAAGGAACATAGCAAGAGAAGCGAGGACAAAAGGAAAAAGAACGAAAATTGGATATAAAAAAATAATAATCAATGGAATACCTTACAAGTGGGATAAACAGGAAAATGGTGTAGTACCCACTGAAAACAAAGTAGACCCAAAAGATGAAACAAATAAGGGAAACCCAAAAAACCCCTTATGTACAATATAACCCAATCAGTCAACGTGAAAACAAACATGCATACGAAAAGATTAAAACGAATAGGTATATAGAACATTAAAAGTATAAATGGTAAGGAAATAGAATTAAAAAAAGAGTTTGAAAGAGCTAACTTAGACTTATAGGCTATAAAGGAAACGGAAATGATAGGGCAGGGTATAAAAAAATTAAATGACAAACATATCTTAATATATAGTGGAGTAGGAATAGAAGATAGAGCAAAAGGCGGACTAGGTTGCATATTACACAAAAGCATAGAACAAACTTTGAAGAACTGGAAATGTGTAAATGAAAGATTAATTAATTAAGACTGAGATTACTAACAAAGCAATAATGAATATCATGATAATCTATGGGCCAAATGATGATGACGATAAATCGACGAAAGATGAGTTTTGGGACACGATACAATTAGAATATGAAAAATTAAAAGAACCAATATACTTAGTGGAAGATTTTGATGCAAGAGTGGGTAATATAAATAAAGGAATAGAAGAAATAATGCAAAGATATGGTGAAAAAACTAAAAATAACAACAAAAAAAGATTAATCGATTTCTGCATAATAAATGACCTGAAAATATGAAATACATAAATATGTTTTATTGGGTATAAGTTCTGTAATTTATTAGAAACACAACGTTTCAACAGCAAAGTGCTGCCTTTTTCAAGTGAAAAGAAATATAAATATAAATAAACAAAATTGTCAAGACAACAAAAATAAAAATAAAAGTACAAATCATAACTAGATTAGTTTAAAATATATCAACTCCTAGGATCGTAGAGCTCTGCCTGTAATTGATGATTCAATATCCACAGGTCTTCAGGAGATAATAATGAAGGTCTAAATAGGGAAATTGTCAACTCCTTGTGGTTCTAGGTCAATCTGGCTCTACTCTTTTTGGTCTGGCGCATAACTGAACCATCCACAGATCTTCAGGAGGTGGTGATGAAGTAACTCTTGCAAGTAGATTCGTAGATACAAATAACTTGAAATTATGAACAAATGATTGGTAGCCATGATCGATTAAGTTTTTAATTTCAATTGCTTCTCTTATAAGCCTCTTGAACCAATTGTTCTCTTTAGCCAGAAGCTTCGTATTCTTGAAGTCAATGCCATGTAATTCTTGAATAGCATGCTCAGCCACAGCAGATTTTTCTGGATGGTTCAATCTTATATGACGAGAATGCTCTTTCAATCTTGTTTCTACAGTCCTCTTGGTTTGTCCAATATATACTTTGCCACATTGACAAGGAATCTTGTATATACCTGGATACTGTAGAGGAAATCTGTCTTTAACATTACCAATAAGATTTCGAATTTTCAAACTGGAAGTGTATGAAGTTTTAATGTCATATTTATGTAAAAGCCTTCCAATTTTATCTGTTATATTGGCTACGTAAGGTAACGTAACAAATATTTTCTTATTATTTGGATCTTGATCAGGTGGCGTAGAATTCTTCTGTCTAAGTGCTTTCTTAATCTGTGTTCTATTATATCCATTCTTCAAGAAAACATCATCCAAAAATTTGATTTCATCAGAAAGTTTACTTGGATGACATAATGAAGAGGCTCTCTGATATAAAGTTTTAATAGTACAAAATTTCTGAGCAGGATGGTGATTTGATGACTGATGTAAATATTGATTTGTATGGGTCGGCTTCCTATATACAGAATGAATAAGTTTGCCATTACCTTGTTTCTCTAGGTAAACGTCCAGAAAAGGAAGACAGTTATTTTCTTCAACCTCAATACTGAATTTAATGTTCCTATGTTGCATGTTAAGATGATCCAAAAAAAACATTCAATTCATCTCTACAGAACTTATACCCAATAAAACATATTTATTTAAAAATGAGTTCTGAAAAGTTTTTTCCTTCATTATGAAATACATATTTCCAGCACAAAGACATACATAAATATACCCGAGAAGTGAAAAGTAGGAATAAGAAATCAATAATAGATTATTTTATCACAAATAAAACGCAAATAAAAAACATAAATGATGTTAAAGTCAGAAGAGGTAGTGAAATCGGAAGTGACCATTTCCTAACAGTAGCAAAAATGAAAATAGAACAAGAAGAAACCCAAACAAAAAAAGAAATCAGGAAAATAGACACGGTTAAATTGAGGATAGATAAACTGAACAATGTAGAAGTAAGGAGGAAATACCAAGATAAAATTGGCGAATTGATAATGGAAACACTAATTCCAAATCAAGAAAATATAGAAGAAATGTGGAAAACATTGAAACAAATATTACAAGAGGCAACAAAAGAAACATGCGGAACTGATAAAAACACAAGAAACATTACACAGATACACTGGTGGAATAAAGAAGTTAAAGAAGTAATCAAAATGAAAAAACAAAAATGGAAGAAATACTTGAGTACAAAAAAGGAAGAAGACTACAAAGAGTATAAAATACAAAGAACAAAGGTAAAACAAACTATGAAAGAATCCAAGTTGAAGGCATGGAAAGAATTCGGAAAAACAATGGAAATCAACTACAAGGAAAATCAGAAACTATTCTACAAAACATTGAAAACATGCAAAAAACAAAAACAAGTTATACTAAAACAAATACAAAATAAACAGGGAAACATATTAAAAGAATATAAGTTAATAATGGAAAGATGGAAAGAACACTTCCAAGAGCTGTTGGAGGAAGATCAAGTCATGGACGCAAGAGATCATCAAGAATCAAACAACGAAATCAATAGCGAAACAGAAAATATCACGTATGACGAAATGAAGACAATACTACAGAAACTTAGAAACGGTAAAGCTTCAGGTCACGACATGATAAAGGCAGAACAGCTGAAGAATATAGGGGAACATGGAGAGCAAATATTATCAATCATGCCTAACCAAATATGGAAAACAGGAAAAACTCCAACAGACTGGGAAAAGGCGGTGATATTTTCGATACATAAAAAAGGCGATAGCAAGAAATGTAACAATTATAGAGGAATATCACTCCTATGCACAGTGGCTGAAATTTATGAATCCATATTGGAAAACAAATTAAGAAGAAATATAGAATTAAATATTGAGCCCGCGCAAAGTGGCTTCAGGAAGGGACACTCAACCCAAGATCATATCTTTACTATCAGAACATTGACAGAAATAGTAATGAAACAAAATAAAAAGCTATACTTAATATTTGTCGACCTAGAAAAGGCCTTCGATAGAGTCATGGAAGATGAATAATAGACTTAAGAGTAAAATACAACCGAGTGAAATGATATTCCTAAGAAGAGTAGAAGGGGTTACAAAGATGGACAAAATCAGAAATGAACGTATAAGAGCTAGTCTACAAATTGAAAGTATACAAACCACCATTGAAAAGAAACAAGCTGCATGGTACGGTCACCTAATAAGAATGCCGGAAACTCGACAAACCAAACAAGTATGGAATTCCAAAATAGTGAAAGAAAAAAGAAGAGAAAGACCAGCAAAAACATGGCAGGATATAGGAAGAAATACTAAGAAGGAACATCAGCACCCAAGAGGCAAATAGAATGATAAAAAATCGATAAGAGTGGAAAGACTTCGTGAATAATATGAATTAAAATTAATAGTCAATCCTGACACCAGTAAGGGTATTAAAGGATCTAGAATGATAATAATAATAATAATCTCGTACAACGAGACATATAATTATAATCGAACTTTATTCATAGGAAAGTTCGTTTGATTTTCAATTTCTTGTATGAACGTAGTGGTGGAATGAACTGAATTACTTGGATCAATTCTTCCAAGTAGGTATGTGATTTCCGAACTTTAAATTTTTGCAGCTTTTTTCTGTCCTTCGTAAACTTTCTGTGAAATATCGCTGTGACGTCATAACTTGGCCTAGGATAGACAATTTTATTTAGTATGGAAATACAATTTTATTTCGTACAAAAATTTTCTAGATCAAGGCAAATATCAATTAACATGAAGAATATTTTCCAATCTAGCGAATTTCAAGAAAGCATTTTTATATGGCGTGTTCAGGCAGGACTTAAGCAATTCTCAACGCTGGTCAATAATGTCGTGTGTTTGAATACCGTCAAGGGCATGGACGTTTTATGTGTCTCAGAATAAAATCAATATACCGAATGTAGATAAAATAGATATCACAATAAATTGTGACATTTGTGATAGATTTGTGGAACATTTTGATTAAAATTTGAATTCAGAAACTTGTACTCTATAAAAATTCAAATCTAAAAATTGGTTTTAAAATATCATCTTAGACCAGGAAGCAAGTGTAGACACGTGTCTCCTTATCAGGACTCGTCAGTACCTTAAAACCAAATCCAGATAGTCAGAATTTGGATCCTAGACCAATATTGCCCTGTGATAATATATGATGAGCAGAGGTATAATTTACATGCAACACCATCTATCGATACAGAAAACCAGCTACGGTATTTAAAGTCCTCTATGACAGATGAATAATTATTTCTCATAGGAAAAGTTTCCGTAAATTATGTTCAATTTGGTTTTCATGCTCAGATGTTTGATATCAGAAACAATCAAATGCTCTTATTTATCAAAACAAATGCCTTTTTTAAGTGAAATTATTCAAAATGGAACCGTATTGTGTATTTATTAGCTTCTTCCGTAGTTTTTTTTTCTCCAAAAAGGCTATAGATCTTTGACAGAGTTTCAGAGCTACTAGTTTAAGAAATATTTCCTCTTAGGTTTGCATATTTAAGTATATGAAGCTCATGTTAGTTATTTACGATCAAGTGCGTTGAAGTACAGTATTTTGAAGCACGATATTTTTTATGTCAAATATCTTCGAAAAAGAGAAATGAACAAATTGTTTGCCAGAATTAATTTTTTGTTTCGATTATTGATAATTTAAATAATCTATTTTCGATTCTTTGGCGACAATGATAGTGTTCGTTGTGATTATACTATCACATTCATCAACTTCAATTGTCATTATATTGGAAATTCTTATAAAAGAGCCACTGAGAACATTGAGGCTAAGAACTGGGAGATATGAGTTTTTAGGTTTCAAGATTGCTAATGACCAGTGACAGTTTGCAGAAAATTACAAAAAATCTCAATAAACTCATTTTCTTTGTATTCGTATATTTATCAAAGTGAATATTGTATGTAGTGACGTTTATTCACATACATTTTTGTATTTGATTGATAATTTATTATTTAGATGTTCGTAAAAGGTTCAGTGTTTTCCGACTCTTTCACGCACTGTTTTTGATAAAAAATCAAGCTATTCACCGAGTATGACTTATTGTAAGGCGTATTTTACTGTGAGGAGGCGATTTAGATATAGATAATAATTAGTGGAGTGTGCTTGGAGCATGAAAAACATGAAAACCTCGGATTTCAGTTACAGTTGATGAAATTTAAAAACTCAAAATGGAATGTTTAGCTAATAAAAATGATCAATTAAATATGTAGGTAATCGCTCCGTACGTGACAGCAGCGCCACTTGATGTATGAACTAAAGAAGGATATTTTACGTATATGTACATTGTGCTCTAACAAGACAAAATGTTATATTTTGGTATCAATAAAAGTATATACGGATATTCTAAGCAAGTGAAAAGCTTTATTCATTATTATTATACGTTTCTTATTAGTTCAGCTCACATAAAAGTGGGTATGATCAATAAAAAAATCTAACGCGGACATCACGTGACTTACTTGTACATCATTAAATATATATAATCAAACACAACATCTCATCATTCCACGGCTAGTCGGTTGCTATGGAAACAGTATGTCATCATTCTTATGCTACAACATTCCTAAATACTGATTTTCAGGGTTCTACGGGTAACAGTTCTGAATTTATGCGCAAAATTCCAAGATCGTCAAGTATAACTCACTTTCGACTCTGTCGATCTCAATGAAAATAGGATATGAGCATCTAGTCAGTACTATCATCTTGAATACTGTATTATAATATTCTACGTTAAATCGTTTTGGATCAATGCGGAAAATTAAAAAATGTTTCTAGTAAACTGCACTCTCGGCTTAACCGATCACGCTCATAATGCAAGGTGTACAACTAGATGTTATGTATAAAAGTGCTCAATACGAAATCTCAATATTCTGCGACTGATTATTTTAAATTTATGAGAAAAATTCGAAAAGTCTGTAATATGAAGTGCACTTTCGGCTTAGTGGATTGGAACGAAAATAGAAAATGATCACTTGGATGCTACAGCAATTTGGAATACTGAATTCCAGTATCCTATGGCTAATCATTCTAGATTTATGCGAAAAATTCGAGAGAAGTATCAGGTAAAATGCACTTCCAGTACAGACGATTGCAACCATAATGCGAGGTGCACATCAAGATCCTAGATCCTATACCAGTCTTTTATACAAAATTCCAGCTTTATACATTTGACGAATCCTGAGATTTGCGAGTTACGCACATATACACATACATGAACATTAAGCCAAAAATAGTCAAAATGGATTCAGGGATGCTCAAAACGGATATATCCATCAATATCTCGATATGTGAATTTTGTCGGTTTCACAATATTTCCTTGTACTTTTAGACCGTCAGATAGTCGTAGATTTCAGTGCCTCATTTTATTTTTCATGCCTCCAAAGGTTTGTTGGGTATGTATTTTTGGAGTTCAATATTGCTGAAATTAATGCTGGACCGTGTGACCAACATAATGAAAATCAATTTTAAATTTGTATGAAAAAGCATGTTCTGATCAAGTTTTGTCGCTTTTGTCATGCTTACGAAATGAAATTTAGGGAAAAATAAATGTAAAACAAAATTAAAACATTGACAACAGATTATCATTGCCTATCTTATCATTTCAATTAAACTGAATATTTAATACGGCAAATTCTGTTATAATCATGAACTGCACTTCCGGCTTGGCCGATTGATACAAAAATAGTAGATAACTATTTTGATGCTACAACAAGTTCAAACACTAAATTTCAATATGCTATGGCTGATAATTCTAGATTTATGGAAAAAATTTGAAAAAAGTTCCAAGTAAAGTGCACTTCTAGCTTGGCCGATTTATACAAAAATAGCAGATAGCCATTCTGATATAACATCAAGTTCAAATACTGAATTTCAACATTCTACGGTCGATCATTCTGGATTTATTGGAAAAATTCGAAAAAAAATTCAAGTAAAGTGCACTTTCGGTACAGACGATTAGAATTATAATGCGAGGTGCACAACTAGACCCTATACCAGTCTTAAATACAAAATTTCAACATTAACGTTCAACCAGTTTTGAGATTTGCGAGTTACGCACGCACGCACGCACGCACGAACGAACATACGTATCGACATCAAGCCAAAAATAGTCAAAATGGATTCAGGGATGCTCAAAACGGATATTTCCATCAAAATCTCGATAGGTGAATTTTGTCGGTTTCACAATACTTTCTTGTTCTTAGTACAAGTAAGTAAAAATTGATTGAAACTCAATGAAAATTTGGTTGAATAATGGCATGATATATAAAAACGATCATAAAATAATAACATGTGATAAAAACTTATGGAATGGATAGAATAGTTATTCCTTGACAAATGTTGCAGTTCTGTGTCAAGTCATGAATCAGTAAAACTAGTAGATTTTTAAATTATGAACAAAATCGCAATGGGTTTGTAATCCTCATGAAGCGATGCGTTTTTAACCATTTCTTTTGGATTTATAGATCTGTAGAACTCGAAATTTCACAGAATTGCAATATGAATTGTTATTTATTTGTGAAATCAACAGGACAAATTTGAAATGTCCAATGTTGATTGAAAGTATTGTAGGTGAGTTTGAAAATATCCTTGAAATGCTTAAAATACTGATAAATCCTACTGATGGACTTTTCAACTCAAATAGTGCATTATAAGTGTGCAATGATGGATTAGCTCTTGCTGAATAAATCACTATCATATATATATATATATATATATATATATATATATATATATATATATATATATATATATATATATATAAATAAATAGAAATTGTACCGGGTATTCAGTCTTTATTTAAAATTCTCATTTATTTCAAAGCCCTAGTTTTCACCTCTAATTGGAGGCTTCCTCAGGGAAACTGAATTCATAAACAATAAGACAGTTGAAACATACATAAAGCAATAAAATTGATAAATAATAACTCACAGAAAAGTAGAGAATTAAATTTGAAGGAACATTAAATACTTGTTGCCAAAAACCAACTAGAAAAGAGTAAACCAGAAACGCATAAATATAAATATAAACTAAGAATTATAAGAACGGATATATATATATATATATATATATATATATATATATATATATATATATATATATATATATATATATATATATATATATATATATCCGTTCTTATAATTCTTAGTTTATATATATATATATATATATATATACATATATATATATAATTTCAAATTATCATTACTATTGCTTTCACTAGGTAGATTTTGTTTATTTTTCGAGGTTTATTGTTTCTCCTTAATCAAATAGACAATTGCAACTCCAATTGCTCATTTTATTTGTTTTCTTGAAATACTGCAATCTGTACGCGCATTTCTTATATTAGAAGTATACAAAACAGCCTCCCGAAGTACCTGAAACCTAGCGAAGATTTTACTTCCTTCATGGTTTCGCACGGCTCCAATAGTAGTCCAGTTTTTTATTTAATGTTGTTATGTGGATGTTTCGGATGGCAACCTACCCATCATCAGCTACAATAATTTTTATATTTCACTTAACATAGAAAAAAAATTATAAATAGAAAACAAAGATCAAAAATTTACCTTAAATATAGGTTCCACAGCTACATAACAACATTAAATGAAAAACTGGACTACTATACCTGCATATGTCATTCAACATCAACATATTTCCTGCGTCCTTCAAATTTTATCAATTATCTACCCTCCGCCAAGGTGAATGGCGAGGGAATCAAAAGAGCATACATTTACTTGTCTTAGCAATGCCCGAACGAGGATTTTTTGAAAACATCACGGCCTCATTTGGACAGGAAATCACCACATCGATCAAAGGCTATAATAAAACATCTGAAAAAATCGCCAATACAGAAAACAGGTTGTACTTTTTGTATAATTTTGTAAACACAACAGTTTGACTCCTAATTCCATTGTTAACTCTTTCAAATTGAATCATAACAACGCTTCACTTAGAACTGATAACGATTTAGATAATTTCAAAAGTAATTACTGTGTTAGATATTTGAATTTGGAAATTGAGAAAGCACATTTTTTATTACGTAAAGTTCAACAAGATAAATATGATTATGTTAGCGATCTCATGCACTTTTTGCCAATAGAAGTATTCTATTACATATTATTTAATGATAACTCGCAATATCATTCAAAGAAACATCTGCTGAAATTGATTAGTGACAAAAAGATCAATAATTTAAGAAGTAGAGTATTGGAGAATAGAATTTGTCAGTTTTTGAAAGATAATTCTCCTTACTGGGTCGTTAACCTTAGCAATCTTGATATCGATGATGAAATTCTATCTATTTTAGCACTAAGTTCAAATTTTAGTTTTAAAACTAATAACACTAAATATCTTGAACAATTAATTTTCGAAACTTACGTAAATCTTTCCCTTGCTATAGACCGAAGTAATTTGACGAATAAAGATGAAACTAAAACTAGAATTTCAAAATTTTTAGATTCCCAAATATGTAAATTCAAGCAGAAAACTTTCTTGCGTAGAGATAGAACTACAACATTGGATAAATAAAGTTAAAGCATTCATTCGTGCGCATAAAGATGATATTGTCATTACAATGGCTGACAAAGGTGCGAAAACTGTGATTATGAAAAAAATAGAATACATATGAAAAGCTGGAGTAATTTTGAATGATGGCACTACTTACATCAAATAAACAAAGAGTCCTATACATATTTTCGATAACAAATGTAAGAAATTCATAAAGAGTATTGAAAGAACTGAGTTGATTGTGCAGAATCCATCTGATGGTAAAATGTACATGACACCCTTGATTCACAAACAAGATTGAGACAGATAACTTCTACCATTGATACACCAACGTACAAATTAGCAAAATTCTGACTTCTGCGTCAGAATATAACATTAAAAATTCTTTTGATCTTGTAAATGACATCAAAATTTAAAAAATCCTACCTAATTATACTATATTTTCTTTAGTTGTTTGCGCCTTATTTTCAAGCATCCCTTAGGATCTGGTGGTTGAATGTATTGAGGAGAAATGGAAGTCATTTATCGACTACACTGATTTAACTTTGACATAATTTCAAGATGGTGTCAAACTGAGCTTTGAAAGCTCTGTTTATACTTTTGATAATGTTCTTTATGAGCAAATCGATGGGTCATTTATGGGCTCGAGTATCAGTAACTCTCTGGCTGATATTGTGTTACAGAAATTGGAGCACCAAATTATACCCAATACTAGTTTCAATATTTTATACTATAAAAGACATGTGGATGACTGTATTTTGATTGCTTCTTTGGCTAAAATTGATTCCATTTTTGACATTTTTAACAGTTTTCACCCTAGGTTTAAGTTTACTATAGAACATTCTTTGGAAAACAAAATCAATTTCTTAGATGTCACTTTGGAAATGAAGAATGAGGGTAAAGTGATCAATTTGTTCCAGAAATCGACAACATCTGGTAGATATTAGAATCATTTTTCATATTCCAACAAAAAGTATAAAATCAGTGTTATCAACGCACTGGTTGACAGATGTTATCATATATCTGATTCAATGTATCACCAAAGCAATTTTAAATATATTTTTGACACTCTTCGCAAAAATGGGTACCCTACATCTTTCCTGCATTATAACATCAAACGACGCATCCACACTCGGCAACACAGGACAGCTGGTGAGCCTGTTCCATCTTTGGAGAACACAACTCACGTCGCAATACCTTTTGACAATGAGATTTCGAGGGGATATACGAAATATTTTGCGAGACAGTAACATTTTGATTGCTACTAGTAATTTAACGTTAATAAAATTCTTGTATTGTTGTTAAAAGTTGAGTGCAATATATTATGAATGTTACATTGGAGAAACTTGCCAAACTATTTCCAAGAGATTGTACCAGCATAATTATTATTGTAAAATGTTGAATCCTGACCATAGCGCCTTTTCGAGGCACCACCAAGAAACTGGTCATAATTTTAACTTTGAAGAGGCACAAATTCTATCAATGGTGAATAATAAAGCTCCAAGACTATTACACGAGTGTTTTGAATATAAATTTTAACAGTCAACAATGTATTAACTACCAAAGTGATGCCAGAAGTAATTTTTTAGTTCACATGCATGGCCTTTAGAGGTCTTGTGCTTCTGTTTAATCTGCAGTTTCTTCATTCTTCCGCCAGCCGTTTGCACTTGGCTTGTGAAAAAAAATTATTTGGGTTCAAAACTATAATCACTGTATTAACCATTGTGTAGCTGTGGAAATTATATTTAGGGTAAATTTTTGATGTTTGTTTATATATATTTTTTTTATGTCAAGTAAAATATAAAAATTATTGTAGCCAATGATTGGTGGGTTACCATTCGAAACATCCACGTAACAATATTAAATAAAAAACTGGACTACTACCTACATATCTCCTGGGTCCTTCAAATTTCATCAATCATATACAAAAATGTTTACGTATTAAAAAAATTGTGATCTTTATTTGAAAAAAAAAAGATGATAATTGCAACAATTCAAATAGCACATATTATACATTTTTAGACTGTAGAATATTTTTGCATGTTCAAATTAAGTTAACGCATCTATTTATATGAAGATAGTAATAGGGAAAAAGAAGTAAATCAAGGAAAAATTGAAGAAAATTATCATATATATTATCATAAGTGATATAATTTTGCCGATTATTTCACTCATGTCAATTATACTGATAAATTTTGCATAGTTACAATGACAATTATAATAATAAACTCCTTGCCAACGGGAATTTACACAGGTAAATTCCCGTTACCTCGGTAAATTCCCGTTGGCAAGCGATTCATCGCGATTAATTGCCTTTGCCATGGAGTGGCCATGGAGAAACAATAAACAATTTTGATATAAGCAAACAATCAATTCTGCGAAAATGTCAGAGCTGAATCGTTTCGGGAGTGCCTCTCTTGAGGAAATTTCTATTGAAATTGAAGACAAGCAATCAGAAAACACAAAAAAAAGTCAAAAGAGCATATGGAAACAGTTTAATGCATTGTGTTATGAGAAAGGTTACGAGTTAAAATCAACATCTACTAAAGCAGAACTAGCCGATATATTGTGTGACTTTGGATTTAATATGAAAAAGGTAAATGGAGAAAACTATAAAGACTATACTGTCAAAACTATTTGGAATGTAACAGCTAAATTGTTACAAACTATGTATTTTGAAGAATACGGAATTATATTCAACCCGTTTGAAGACATTGAATTTAAAAAGGCACGTGACGCAAAAAATACATTACGTAAAAAATTACAAGTAATCCCCGAAAAAAGAAAAAGAAGTTCGGAGGCTTTAAAGGTAGAAGAAATTAGTAAAATTATTGACATTTATGATGAAAATACGCCGGAGGGTCTTCAGAAGAAATTTTTTCATATCGCGTCATATAAACTAGCTTGGAGAGGTGGAGAAGGAGTTAATTCAAAAATTTATTTCTTCAATGAAGAACTTAATAATGAGGGAGATTTATCTAATGGAATAATTTATAATCCTTTTTTCACAAAAACATGCCAAGGTGGTGATAAGAGATGTGCCGAAAATAAATGGCTTACAGAAAATATGGATGAACCCAGCAAATGTCCTGTAAGACTTCTCCGTAAATTATTAAATAAAAGATTACCCAACATTACCTCCGAGAGATTATTTCTTACACCAAATCCATATTGGAATAAATCTGATAATTCAGCGTGGTATAAGAATTCTCCAGTAGGAAAAAATGAGTTTTCAAAATGGACAAAACATGCTGCCAAAAAAATTGGATTAGACATTACCAACCATTCCAAAAGGTATGTAAACTCTGTTCTAGTATTATGAAAATAAATATGTAATCATTTTTTGTCTTTGTTAGATCATCGGCAGTCTCGGAATTAGCAAAAAAAAAGAATAGGTGAACAAGAATTAATAAAAATTACAGGACATTCCAGCACATCTTCAATAAAATCTAACTTACAATTAGATGCAGAAAATCATTTAAATATAATACAAAATCTACGATCGACAAGCGTAGTGTCCTCAGTTGACTGCATTACTACAAATGGAGTAGCTCCTGCAGAATTGCCTAGCACAAGTAGTGACGATATTATTCCCAACATTGCGTTCAATAAGTGTACAATAAACTGTAATAATTTCAATGGCCATTAAAATAACCATATTTAAAACAAGTGCAGTCATTCAATAGATATTTTTATAGCAATTTCATTCGAGAAATACTCTTCACAAATACCACTCGCGACTTTAATTCTATCATAAATTTTTCTTTCAAACATTGATTACCTTCAAGCAACATCCTTCGAGTCATCTGCTTTAATCGGACAGATGACTCTCATGATGTTGCTAGGTAATCAATGTTTTCAAGAAAAACTTATTGATAAAATTACAGTCCCTTGTGATATTATATAGGCTATGTGCAAGGGGGCGGAGTATGAACAAATATCGATGCGAGCGCTCATGGTAAGCACCATTGTACCATTGAACTCTATTTCTCAGAATACGTCATTGAGCTGTCATTGAGTATTGTAGTTAAAAGTGAAAATAATTGCATATAAAACGTAGGAAAACGCTTGTTCTGTTTCAGGCTGTTGTGTTAAGGATGATTCAGGTACAATATAGTTTCATAGATTTCATGTACGCAGTTATAACATAAAAAAACGAATGAAGTGGATCAAAGCGATAAATTGAGTATTGTCTGTCTTCCATCATCAATCTATATCACAAAGATGTTTGTAATTCAATTGTGAAATCAGAAAAACTCACCATCGATTTGGGATTCATGAATTTACCTCTATCTCTAATTTATAAGGTGTTTCAGTGATAGAAGTTTGTCGGATGCACATCGCAATAATTTTGTTGTTAATATTGTCTGCAACATATTCTTCAACATGTTCAATATGGCAAAACTAGTTTCACGCTTTTCTTCAATGCTTCCTCGGTAAAAGGGATACAGTGTTTGATACATACAAACCCGAACCGCAAGATCATTGACGTCATAATTTGAGGTTATTCTGTAAATTTAGACGAATTAAGACGTTTTCTCTAATATGTACGTTATAATTGAAGAAAAAAATTCTCATCATAAATAATTTGAACGTACCTTTTATGCTATGCAAGTTATATCATACGCACACAGCTGAATTAGATAATATTAGTACATTTAAAGAATTATAGGTATGAAACAATGATAAAATGTGAGTTCAATCGTTCTCCATTTCCCGCTAGAGGCGCTAGTAGACTTCATGCACGTAGCCTATACGATAATATTTGACGATTGTTATAAGAGCTTGTTGCTTAGTATTGAGGATTTAGAGAAATACACACGTTTTATAACACTTTTATTGAAAAAATTCTCCAAAATTTATGACAGGACATTCAATATATTTTTTAATAATATTGTTATTATATATATTTTTTTTAAACAACAAGTTACCATGTTACGATAACGTTGGTTACAATAAATTGTCAGTGTCAAAAGAATGCACGAAATTTCATATTTATTCAACACTCCCACTAAATAAGTGCATCTTGTTTTACAAAGACTAGATGAACTATATAAAATTTCAATGACTTTATATGAACTCAAAAATTATTTTTATTATTAGAAATACCAATCAAAGTGCGCAAACGTACAAAAGAGTCGCGTGGGAGAGCTTTCGTTAAAATATCAGCAAGCTGATTATTGGTACAAATATATTCAATTTTAATTTCATTATTTTCATATTTTTCGCGAATGTAATGATAACGTATGTCAATGTGTTTTGTACGTTTGTGATATTCACAATTTTTAACTAGCTTGATCGCACTTTGATTGTCCATAAAAAGTGTCATAGAAGCTCCCATTGGTTCTTCAATG
The DNA here is from genome assembly GCA_963989225.1 of Dromius quadrimaculatus. NCBI lineage: Eukaryota > Metazoa > Arthropoda > Insecta > Coleoptera > Carabidae > Dromius > Dromius quadrimaculatus. The sequence continues at coordinate 22,634,822 of OZ022331.1, read as the reverse complement.
TCTTCAAGCAATTGTCGGATCCATATTGCTTCTGTAGTAGCACTTGCAGCAGCTATGTATTCCGCTTCAGTTGTGGATAAGGATACAGTTCGCTGTCGTTGACTGCACCATGTTACAGGACTGTCACCAATCTTGAAAATGTAACCAGTCGTAGATCGCCTGCTGTCAAGATCACCCGCATAATCGGAGTCCGAAAATCCAACTGGAGTCAAACTGTTCTCCACTTTATAGAGAATACCATAATCGCGGGTGGCTTGCAAATATTTTATGATTTTTTTTACAGCATTCCAGTGATTTATGTTATAATTGGCAAGAAATCTACTAGCTTTACTTATCGCAAACATTATGTCTGGCCTACTTACTAGGGCTACGAACATAATCGACCCAACAGCTTCACGATAGGGAATTCTACTCATTTCGTAATTGCTGTCATTGCTGGATGTTAAATTGACATGCGGATCTGCTGGTATACTGCTTGGCTTCGCATTCAATAAATTGAAACGTTCAATAATTCGATCAATGTAAGTCTTTTGATGAATGAAGATTGTACCATTTTCTTCATTGTGGTTCATTTCTATTCCAACAAAACAAGCAGGCTTACAAATAATTGTTAATTCAAAAATTTTCCCAAAACGTTGAAGAATTTCATGTAGAATATCTTCATCTTCTCCAAAAATTAAGCCATCATCTACATACAATGCAAGCAGTACTCTAGTTGCATTGAAACTTCCTTTATAAATACATCTGTCAGCATTACATTGTTGAAATCCCAGATTATTCAATTCAGTATTCACTCTCTCATTCCAACATTTTGAAGCTTGTTTAAGCCCATACAATGATTTTTTTAGTTTACAAACTAGGTTTGTATCAATATTTGTTCCTGATGGTGGTACCATATATATGTCTTCTTTAAGATCTCCGTGGAGAAAAGCAGTTTTAACATCAAATTGTAGAATTTTATATTTATATTGAGTTGCAACAGCTAATAATATTCTAATTGAATCATACCTTGATGTAGGTGAAAATGTTTCGCAATAATCGATGCCTTTCTTCTGTGTGAACCCCTTCGCACAGAGTCTAGCTTTGAATTTTGACACCTGGCCGCTTGTTGCCCTTTTCACCCTGAAGACCCATTTTGATCCAATTGGAGTCTTGTCCGCAGGTAATTCTACAACATCCCATACTTTGTTTTTATGTAAAGAATCCAATTCATCTTTTACAGCTTTCTTCCAGTTTTCTGCCTCTGGACATTCCATTGCTTCTTCGTATGTTCGAGGCACTCCAATTTCGACATACATCGCTTCAAATCTGTTTGGTGCTCTTAGTGAATCTCGTGGACGTAATTGATATATAATGTCTTTCTCTTGAGTATCTTGATCTAACTGAGCTTCGCCTTCTTGAGTCTCTTCATCTTGATCTTGATTACCTTCGTCTTGAACTTGTTGAACATTTTCTGGATGATCGATTTTGTCTTCAGCTTCATTAATGATTGATACTGGAACCGTATTTTGTCGTTCAACTATCTTCTGGCTAATTTCATTGAATATCACATTTCTTGATACTTTGATTTTCTTTGTATGTGGATCGAAGAGTCGATAATTGTTTGAATTGCCTTCATATCCAACCATGATCAATTTCTTGCTCTTAGGTTCCAATTTCTTTCGTAATTCTGGTGGAGTTAACATGTATGCTTCACTGCCGAATGTTTTCAGATGAGATAACTCCGGTTTTTTTTCAGTCCATAATTCAAAAGGTGTAGAATTAGGCATTGGACTGGTTTGTGTTCTGTTAAGAACGTAAACGGCAGTATTTACGGCTTCTGCCCATAAATATTTTGGAAGATCTTTTGCATATATCATTGACCTAGCACTTTCGACAATCGTACGTAAATCTCTCTCAGCTTTACCATTCTGCTGCGGGGTATAAGGGGCTGTTGTTTCTAAAATAATGCCATTCTTGGATAAATAGTTTCTAAATTCTTCATTACAATACTCTCGGCCATTGTCTGTATGTAGTGTCTTCACACAGTAACCAAATTTATTCTTTACCATTTGACAATAGATCTTGAAACAATCCAACGCATCACTTTTATGTCTCATGAAGGATACAGTACGATAATTAGATCCATCGTCTTTAAATAAAATGAAGTATTTTGCTCCTCCGACTGATGTATCCGACATGGGACCACAAATATCGCTATATACCATTTCCCCTGGTTTCATTCTTGTATGTATTGATTGAGTAAAAGCTAGTTTGTGCTGTTTGCCGTATAAACAGGCTTCACAGAAAAAATTGTCCACTTCATTCAGCTTTATTCCTTGTACCATACCTTTATTTACCATTTCGCGTAGATTTTTAATGTTTATATGTCCAAATCTTTCATGCCAGAGTTTCATACTTTCATGAGCCGATGCATTTACTTCATTTACAACTACTGTTCTGAATAACATGCAATAAATATTGTTTGATTCACGAATTGCACATGCACACAGCTCTTCTCTGTCGTAAATTTCGGCATGATCGTCTTCTTTAATGATTTTCATCCCTTTCTTGGTTATCGCACCTTCAGAAAATAAACTTTTCTTCAAATCAGGAACAAAAAGTACATCTGTCATAATCGATGTAAACCATTGTCCATTAATAAGTATTTCAATATTTACTGTTCCTTTACCCTTCACAGGCAACGAAACATTGTTCCCTAATACAACAAAACTGTTGTCATCTACAGTAGTGAACGAGGAAAAATATTCTTGTCTGTTGGTCATATGAGCTGACGCACCACTGTCCATAATCCACCTGTCATTTGAATTTGACAGAACATCATACGTTTCATTTAATCTAGTGGTACTGAAAGCAGAAAAATTACTATGATTGCCATTATCATTATTTTTACGTGGACCTTCTTTATTATTAGACTTGTATGATCTTTGTTTCTTCTCATTTCGACATTCATTCGCATAGTGGCCTTTCTTTTGACAATTGAAACAAGTTACTCTTGATTTATCTTGTTTTTTATTCTTGAATTGCTTGTTACTTCTATTTGAATGATGTTCTTTAATTTTCATTGATGTAAAGGCTGTTTCTAGTTGTTCACTAGTTGTTAGACTAACTTCTTCATCTAATAAACGAGCCGTTAGATTGTGAATCGTTTGCCTGTCTTCTGCCATGGATAACCAGGCTTGACGAATATTGCGATATTTCATTGGAAGCGTTCCAAGAATTTTTGTGATGATTGCAAGATCACCTAATGATTCTCCAGTATCTTTGATTTGTTTCGCTAGATTTTCTACTTTTGCAATATGTTGTGCCATGGTATCATTAGGATTCATTTTATATTGATGAAATCGTTCATGAAGCAACATTTTATTGGTTTCTGACTTTTGTAAATATATTGAATCTAATCTATCAAGCATTTCTTTTCCTGTCGTGCAATTCTCAATCAATGTGATTTGCGAGAACTCCATAGTAGAAGTTAAAGTAAACATAGCAATGGCATCATTTTTATCCCAAATTTCGATCTTACTACTATCTGTTAGAGGCTTTTCTTCTGATCCATCAATGTATTTAAGTACCCCTTTTGCTTTCAGGGCACAAACCATCTGAAATCTCCATTGTTGATAATTTTGTCCATCAAATTTATGTATACAGGATACATCCACTCGTCCCGCCATCGTTTGTACGAAACTTTATGTACTAAACGAAGATTTTCACCTCAACTTCAATTTCGACGCTAGAAACTTAATGCGTTCGAATGGAGCTCTGGGCCCATAACCTATTGAGGATTTAGAGAAATACACACGTTTTATAACACTTTTATTGAAAAAATTCTCCAAAATTTATGACAGGACATTCAATATATTTTTTAATAATATTGTTATTATATATATTTTTTTTAAACAACAAGTTACCATGTTACGATAACGTTGGTTACAATAAATTGTCAGTGTCAAAAGAATGCACGAAATTTCATATTCATTCAACACTTAGCAATTTTGCGAGAGACATTGATGTGTCAAAACCACGGTCTTATACACAGGTCTTGACACTAGCATCCAGTACCATTGTTGCGTAGTGACTCTTATTGAAGCTAAATTTAGTTATTATTTGCTTCGAGAGAGGTTGCTACGAACGAGCAGAGTATGCAAAAAGTTGATCTAGGAGGCAGCGATCATCAGATGAAAAAATATTAAAAAATTATCTGTCACTTTTTTGAATATTGTCTGGTTTTTGGCTGCAATAAAAACAGTTTAAAATTTTGCATGTAATTAACTGTGAATTAGTTATATAGTTATAATTAATTGAATATGCCTAATTGTTGCATCGTATATCACGATGTAAAATGGGGCGAAAACATCTTGGACTGAAACGTTCAGTTTTTAAAGTCCCGAATAATTAAGAATTAATAGAAATATGGCAAGCTGTAATCCCAGGTAATAAGAAGTTAACAAATATACCAAATACATCTGTGAGCGACATTTCAAAACCGATGATATCAAAAATTATCGCCAATTTGATCAAGATGGAAAGTTAATTGTTGACGTGAGTAATGCTATCTTATTATATCTTCATTAAATCGTATAGTAAATAAATCATAAATACACATACATATATCGTGACTTATTTAAATGTCTAATACAATTTTTTTTTATAGGTATAGGACAGTAAAATAACAATAGGTCATCTTATAATTCATAATTAAGTTTTATTCTTACCTTGTACTGGAATTATTACACAAAAATGGAAATTTGAACTTGTAATAAATAAACATTTTCTTAAATTTTCATTAAATTATTATTATAAGTAAATTTATTATTATTGACTACAATTCATTACAAATTAATCTCAAGACAAAAATTTGTCATCGTTCATCATTGGAATAACAGTCATATTAGGCACTATTCTAACAATAAAATATGATTTTATATATATGAAGCATTTCACGTCAAATCGGACATGATGTAATTTCTTAATTTCACTGAATATACATTGTACTATCTCATATAGTTTTAATTATTAACATTTATTAATTGGATAGTTTTGACAATTTTTGCATTACAGTAGGTATGTATTTTCTTTGTTTTTAAATTTTCTTGATGAGTGTATTGTCTCATCCTTAACCTCTAGCTAGATATATTGTTTTTTTCATTCAATAGCGTAATATTGACGTCAGATATGTGCTGGATTTCGTTATTACAACTTAACGGAACAAAACTACAGCCATCATTATGAATGTAATTGTCAGAAATAACCTGCGCATTGCAAATTACAGAATTGTATGGAATATCATCACTAGAAACGATCTGAGGGTCTATGCTCGAAATCTATACAGTTTTTTCATCAGGAATCATCGTAATATTGTCATAAGACATATCCAACGTTAATTGATGAGCAACAAAATCCGATGGAAAAGCATCATTTTTCAGTCGCGAATGTTTCAAAGAAACCTATAAAAAAAAATTGTATTAGACATTTAAATAAGTCACAATATATGTATGTGTATTTATGATTTATTTACTATAGATTTAATGAAGATATAATAAGATAGCATTACTCACGTCAACAATTAACTTTCCATCTTGATCAAATTGGCGATAATTTTTGATACCATCGGTTTTGAAATGTCGCTCACAGATGTATTTGGTATATTTGTTAACTTCTTATTACCTGGGATTACAGCTTGCCATATTTCTATTAATTCTTAATTATTCGGGACTTTAAAAACTGAACGTTTCAGTCCAAGATGTTTTCGCCCCATTTTACATCGTGATACGATGCAACAATTAGGCATATTCAATTAATTATAACTATATAACTAATTCACAGTTAATTACAAGCAAAATCTTAAACTGTTTCTATTGCAGCCAAAGAACAGACAATATTCAAAAAAGTGACAGATAATTTTTTAATATTTTCCATCTGATGATCGATGCTTCCTAGATCAACTTTTTGCATACTCTGCTCGATCGTAGCAGCCTCTCTCGGAGCAAATAATAGAGAGTTTTTGCAAGCCACCGCTAATGAAACGTCAACGCTAACGTCAAAAACTATTTTCTTTGGGCACCGTTACTGGTATTGACAAATAAATTAATTGTTATGTTATTGATGTTTGCTAACCCTTGATGTTTCTTGTAAGTACACTGTGATTCAAGCTAGTACTACTAAGCAAGCATTTCTCGAAAAAAATATTTTTAACGTTAGCGTTATCGTATCAATAGCGGAGGCTTGCAAAAACTCTCTATTAACTAAATTTAGCTTCAATAAGAGTCACTACGCAACACTGATCTGAATATAACACTGGATTGGGTTTGGGTCGCTGGAATGCGGCCCCAATTGAATGTCGCCATCTTGGCAAAAATGAGGTTCTGTGTTCAATTGGTGACATATGTTGGTGACAGTTCAGTATGGTGTTGGGACGCAATTTTTAAATCATGGTGTTCAAATGCATGTTCTGCGGAAATAAAGCCGATTCATTAAGAAATTTGACGCTGCACAAGTAAGTTATGATAACAAATTTGATTAATATATCAAATTTAATATAAAATATCTTGCTCACAAAATTAATCGCTGGACTGCAAATTTGTGCTTACTTACGAACAATAAAATCTTGATTATTAAATGTATTATTATTCTCCTATCATGTGTAGTAGATATTTAAAATTATTACTTTTGATTTGGCAATATTATCGCAGAAATGCACCTCATTTATTCATACAGGTAAATTAATAGTTTTAAATTTTAGGTAACAAAAATTTATGAAACTATTGAACGGATTAAATAATACTAAACTACAATGTTTAAAAAATAGTTAAAACACTGACACTAAAAAGTTCACAAATATTTTTAACTATTAATAAATATTTCAACTATTATAACAATTTTTAACTTTTGTTGATTATTAATGTATGTATTTTAATATATATTGAGAATAATTTCTTCATCTTACTTGCATTATACTTTGAATTTCATCGAGTGTCTTCTATAAGTGTTTTGAATTTTCCGCCGAATAGGAACACAAAGCCTCAATTTTACTGTCAAGGCCGCCGTTCAACCGGGGCCGCTTCCAGATGCCAGAATACGGTCTAAACCCAATCCAGTGTTATATAGAGATCAGTGCTACGCAACAATGGTACTGGTTGCTAGAGTCAAGACCTGTGTATAAGACCGTGGTCAAAACCGCGAGCTATAGGCTATGTGCAAGGGGGCGGAGTTTGAACAAATACCGATGCGAGCGCTCATGGTGAGTACCATTGTAACCATTGAACTCCATTTTTCAGAATACGTCAATGAGCTGTCATTGAGCATTGTAGTTTAAAAGTGAGAATAATTGCATATAAAACATGGGAAAACGTTTGTTCTGTTTCAAGCTTTTGTGCTAAGGATGATTCAAGTGAAATATAGTTTCATAGATTTCATGTACCCAGTTATAACATCAAAAAAACGAGTGAAGTGAATCAAAGCGGTAAACAGAGTATTGTCTGTATTTCATTATTAATCTATATAACAAATATGTTTGTAATTCAATTGTGAAATTAGAAATATTCATCATCGATTTGGGATTCATGAATTTACCTCTATCTCTAATTTGTAAGATGTTTCAGTGATAGAAGTTTGTCAGATGCACTTCGCAATAATTTTGTTGTTAATATTGTCAGCAACATATTCTTCAACATGTTTAATATGGCAAAACTAATTTCACGCTTTTCTTCAATGCTTCCCCGTTAAAAGGGATACAGTGTTTGATACATACAAACCCGATCTGCAAGATCTTCGGCGTCATAATTTGAGGTTATCCTGTCAATTTGGACGAATTAAGACGTTTTCTCTATAATAGGTACGTTATAATTGAAGAAAAAAATACTCAAAATAAATCATTTCAACGTACCTTTCATGCTATGCAAGTTATATCATACGCATACAGCTAAATTAAATAATATTAGTACATCTGAAAAATTGTAGGTATGAAACAATGTTAAATTTGGAGTTCAATCGTTTTCCATTGCCCGCTAGAGGCGCTAGTAGATTTCATGCACGTAGCCTATAAGCGAGCGGTTTTGCATCAATGTTTCGAGCGAAATTTTCGTAAAGCAACAAGCTCGAGTATAACAATTGGCAAATTTTATCAGGAAAAATTATATCACGAATGGTTTTCGTCACGACTATTTCACGAATAAGCTGACCATATTGATAATGAATGAAATAAGGTAGATACTATGTATTTGTGAAACAAGTTCATTGAGCAAATATTGCAGAACATTTATTTTAAATTAAATTAAGGGTTATTATGATTAGTAATATGAAAAGTACAATTTTGGTGAATAACTGTTGGTCCTTTTTCATCTTGCGAAATTTTGCTAGTAGAAGCCACGTTCTCAGTGATAATCAATGTACCCGTTGCATTTGGATCCCTTGCTTAGACTATTGATAAGATTTGAATGATGCTATGAATCCAGCTGAAGGTAAGGTTTTATGGATACACTGTTTAAGTGGCCAGTTAGTTTAATTAGCTGCTGCTCCCCGATACCTTTTTTTGCTAATGCAGAGACAGCAGAAGAGCGATGGCAATGATTGGTTATTTTGAACTTTTCAGTTTCCAATCCGATTTTTTCCGCAGATGTTTTGGTTCATTTTGAAATGCTATTTATTCCAAATGGCATATTATTGAACCAATCTCCATTTCTCCAGTTGGGGTTCACTCTCAAAAATAAACGATCAGTAATTATAGTTTCACCACTTTTTTTCATGAGTTTCTTGAAGAGTCGGAAAGGACAGAAATTTGGCTCCTGAGAATTTTCAATTGACCATTTGCTATTAGTCAGGTTTTTCGAGCCGCCTTGCGCTGTCTTGGAGAAAATTGGATTATATTCCAGTCTTTTTGTGGATTTTCCTTCACAGTCAATTTCTTCATTAAAATAATGGACTTTACAATTAGCAGCCTCATTACCTCTCCAAGTTAACTCGAAAGAACAAATATGAAAAAATTTTCTTTGTAGCCCTTCCAGTGTGTTTTCGTTCCAAGCATTAGCCATTTCTTTGATTTTATCAAAAGGTAAGGATTGAGCACTTTGTTTCCGTTTACTCACAGTTTCTTGTAGTTTTCTTCGTTTTGTATCGCGAGTATTTCGTGCTTCTTTGAAAGTAATGAGCGAGAAAGGATCCAAACCTATGTCGAAATCTTTCAAATATTTTTGTTCAATAATTTTTGCGGTCGTATTCCAGATAGTTTTGACACATGCCTTTTTATAATCATCTCCATTATTTTTTTCATATTAAATGCCCAGTCTTGTATAATGTTTGCGATTTCTTCTGGAGTTCTTTCAGCTGTAAGTTCGTATCGTCTGATTTTGCAAAATTCCATAAATTGGTTCCAAACACATGAATGTGTTTTTGTGTGTTCATGGGCATACTTTTTCGAACATTTTGCTTTATTTCTTGTAAAGAATAAGCAGAAAATCTGTCTTCTGCCATCATAAACCACAAATACTCCAAAGGATCTAAACTGAGTATTTAATTCTGACAGATTGAGCTGATAGTTGTTTTGTTGTTTGACGCGTTGTTGATAAGTAACTATGAGAACGATCAATCAATCATTAAAATTGTCACTTATCAATATGATGTTGATTGGTCACGTGATTGATTATTCTAGTACCTGATTGGCTTAAGAGAAGTAAAAAAATTTCAAGATAACAATACTAAAGTCCAAGATCCCAGACCCGCCAGACCTTATTTATTTTCTGAGAAACAAAATTTGTGGATTAGAATAGTATTAGTCAGTAGTTTGATCATACGCATATTTGCTAGTTTGTGCCGACGGCCAATTTATAGATACGAGGTGTTATAGGTACATTAGGACATTACTCACTTTTCTTAAAATCTGAGGGCTGATTTTTATGTATGTTCTAGAGAATATTGTTGAAAATTGATAATCAACACTGCCTGACACTTCCCATCGGCAGTAATTCCTTCTAAACGCTTTAAAGCTTGCAGAAAAATAACGTTATCTTAGTTATAGTCTGAGTCCTAATTTTTATATATGATTCTCAGTGAGCAATTTTAATACTTTTTATAAACAGCCAGACGAAGGAAGAGTTGGATGCCCATAAATACTTCACTTACTATCAATTCTACAAGTAGTGACCCCGCGCTTTCAGTCTGGGGGATGTTTAGCCGTATGATTAATCTAGCTATTAACAAAAAGTATTGAAATTGTACTCTGAGTGTCATATATAAAAATAAGCACTCAGGCTCAGATCACGTTATTCTTTGTGAGCTTTAAAGAGTCTTGCAGTAATTACCACCGATGGAAAGTGTCTAGCAGTGTTGATTATCAATTTTTAACAATACTCTATGAAACATATATCAAAATTAGCACTCAAGACCTTAAAAAAAAATGAGTAATGTTTTAACGTACCGCTAGCACCTCGTATCTGTGAATTGGCTGTCGCCACAAACTAGCAAGCATGTGTATGATCAAAGTACATACTAACACTACTCTATTCCACACATTTTGTTTCTCAGAAAATAAGTAACGTCTGGCGGGCCTGGGATCTTGCTCTATTACCGCTGGAATACGGAAAAAAATATGAATCAGATATATGGATGAGTGGAACAGTCAATGAAACATAATATTGAATATATAAGAATTTCCAAAGTTCAACTCTATAGATAATGGAATGAAGATGATGCTCGTCACAATGTTGGTTACAACATTGTGACAAGTAATGTGACTGAGCTATTGTTTTGTATGGTTCGCTACATTTAATTGTACTTTGTATCAATCTCCAATATTATCATCAGCGTACGCTCCGGCGCCGGAAATTGGTGAATCCGCGACGCTCCTAAACATCTCAAAATTTATCAAATAAAATATTCCTTTTTATTCGAAGTACCCTGGTATTTCATGCCGAGCCCCTTTGTGCTAGTACCACTGGCAATATACCCATCTCTGTCTACTGCAATAAGCCCGATTGTGTCATGGTTTTTACTATTAAAAATAATTTATATCATTCTTAGAAATATATTTTTGGTTGAATGATACGGGTCGCAAAATTTATGAGAATCTGGATGCACGTTCTGCTAAAATAAACTGTTTTAATTAAAAGTATATAGAATCATTGTATAACATTGTGGAATGTTCTTGAGTGTCTTGGGACGTCCTGGAAGATTTTATAGCATATTGAGACGTTCTCAAATATTCTGAAACATTTTATAACGTTTTAGAGTAATCTAACTAAGCCATACAGCAGCATTTTAGAACTTACTAAATCATTTTGGAGCACTTCATAACATCCCGATGTGTCATGGACTGTTTGAGAGTGATTTGGAACGTTCTAAAGCGTTTTGAGATGTCCTGGAGGATTGTATTTATGGCATTTTGAGCCGTTCTCAAAAATTCTGGAACATTTAATAAGGTTTTAGAATGTTCTAGAACATATTGTGTACCTTTTCCTATTTCCAAGATGGCAGTAGGAAATTAAAAAAGGTAATATTTCTTCACTATTTGGTAGCAAAAACTTAATGTACTGTTGATTGACACTAAATTTAAGTAATGGAATATCCTACCTTGAAAGTGAAGACCCAGGTTAGCTATTAATAAGGGTACCAGAAATATTTTACCTGAAAAATAGGAAATGGGCGCCACTCCCAGGAAATGATCAAAGGAGAAAAAGGTACTATTCTGGGAGACAATAGCGACAGCAAAAAAGAAATAGAGCATAGACGTCGAAATCAATTATAAATAAAATTATTATTAATTTAAAGCAGAGAATTTCAAAAATTATAATTAAAAAAAATTTGTAACTTACGAAAATGATTAAAGCTATTATACAAAAAAAATCTCACTGCAACAGCCAAAAGAAAACTGGAGAGCACGTCACAGACGTTCAAAATTACGATACAAAAACTAGCTAAATATCCTCTTCAGGCGGAACTCAAAACTAGTATCGGCAGAGAAGATAGATGTCGAATTGGTAGCCACAAAAACAACGTCAGACAAGAACGTTCCCTGAATTAAGTAAAGTTGATCTTGCGTCTTGTAGGGCTTTGATAAATACCCAACGGTCCTTGAAGGTATTAAGGTTGGCCGTGCGCTTGGTCGTCAACTTCGGGAGATATTAATGTTCTTCTTAATTTCGTGGACGTGTTGATGTTTTTCTTAACTTGAAGTTGGCCAACAACTAGTCTCAAGTGGCCACTGGTCCCTAAGATCCCTAGCAGTTTACACTGAAAACAAACAACCCAACCAGTATCCAATTCAACTGAAACAGGAGGTTCCTATAAAAAAGTTGGAGAGCTCTCTTCAATCGTGAAGCGTTAAACTTGAATGAATAAATTTGGATTCAAATTGAAAAACGGATAAACTGTAAATTTAGTAAAAGTTAAATCAAATAATCAGTAAGTTATTTATTTGTCTGATTTTAAATAGTGCACTAAAAATTTACAAAGTAAAAAAAAAACTACGCTGAGCATTAAAGAGAAGAAAAACAAAGAAAATACCAAGTCTAGCAGGACAAGAAAGAGGATTTATTAGCGACGAGTCGATAAATTTACGAACGTAGTTCGTTACTAAAAAATGGATCAATCTTCACAAACTCGTAGGATTTTCCAGCTTAAAAACGAGAACTAAAGCCCACAACAAAATATTTTAAGCTTTGGAAACTAAAAAACTACACAAACAACGTAAGAAACTAAACTACGAGTTGTTGAATGACAAATCCGCAACGCGTTGGATCCAAAATATAGTTAAATTATGTATAATCAACCACTTTCACTAATCATTCATACATCACACATAATTAGGTGAGAAAAGGTAAAGGGAGGGACGAAGATAGCCACAAATCTCGTAGGTTTTATTACTTCGGGTGTATGTATAAAATTTAGAAAAAAAAATACATTTAGAACAAAAATATGAATTTAGTAAAAAAGTTTGAAGGTTGTAAAAAGATTTTGAGCACAAAAAACTAACAAAGAATTAAGGACGAGAGAGATAAATTTGGAAAATAAAAGATTAACCACGCGGGTCGCCTCAAACGAAATCACTAGCAAAAATAATGCTAAATTTGGAATAATGTGAATAAAAATAATAAACAAGATACTTACAAAATCATAACACTGATTTCAATTAAATAAAATAATCACAAAATTTAAAACAACAAGAAAAATCACAAGACTGCTCAAAAACAACCCGTCTGCAACAACGGTTCGGACACGAGAAAGGAAGAACCAGACGCGCATGTTCTCTAAGTTAGCGCTCTCCAATCAAGTGTCATTATCACGTACTATTTTACAAAATCAGTGCAAATTTGTTACATAGATGGCGACATAGGTATGCAACGGGAAAACAATTGTACAAAAAAAAGACGTCAGACGAAATTTTTGTAACACTTGCAGCATTTTTAAACATCCTAAGATATTTTGAAACATAGTATAATGCCGATATGTCCTGGAGATCTGGAGTGTTATAGTACGTTCTGGAAGATTGTACTATTCAAAGCATTCTGAAATATTTTATAACGTTTTAAAATAGTCTAGAATGTTCCTAATTATTCTGGAGCGTTCTACACCATTCCAAAGCATATAGAAACACTATAACATTCTGGAATGTTCACGAAGATTTCGGGACGTTCTGAAATATTGTATGAATGTATGGTTGGTGTTCTGAAGTGTTCTCAAATATTTTGAAACATTTTATAACGGTTTCAAGTATTCTGAAACATTTTGCTGCATTTTAGAACATCCTAAGATATTTCAAATCATTGTGTAACATCCTGACGTGTTCTAAAATTCTCCCGAATATTTTGGTACGTTCTGTAACATTGTATGATGTTCTAAAGAATTCTGGAATATTTTATAACTTTGTAAAACAGTCTGAAGTATCCATAATCATTCTGGAGCATTTTAGAATATTCTTAAGCATATAAAGTCACTGTAAACGCTCCGCAATATTTAAAGTGTGTTTTGGAACATTCTGGATGATTTCATGATATTCGGAGAGATCTCACAAATATTCTGGAACATTTTATAATGTTTTACAATGTCTGTAGCATTTTAGAACTCTGTTCTTTTACAACTCTAATTAAAATGACATCTACTCAACTTGTTTCCATGGCGCTAAATAACATTTTGAACACATCTTGGCGAACCCGTGGCGTCAATCATTTTGATATTATTTGAAGTTAAATTGAATAGATGAATAATAGGAATATTAGCTTTGAAAATATTTATTAATTACGTTGAAATGACTACGTTTCGGCCAAAAGAGTTTAGGCCATTTTCAAGTCTAAAAATTACATCAGGTACAATCTAGGTCGAAAGAATTGAGTCGAAAACTTGTTAAAATTTAAAACATAACTGAAGTAATTATTACTTTAGTGAGTTAAACGAAACAAAATTAAATTATAAGCTCAAATATATTTTTTGTTTGAATAATGAAAGGAACAAAAGTACAAAAAAATGTTTGGTAAACTTTGCAGTTTGCAGTATAAAAAACAAAATCCCAACTCAACCATATAAATTCATTCACTGTAACAAATCCGAGGTCTAAACCTCCAGGCACTCCACTAAATTTGAAAATAACAAAAAACAGTGTAGACAGTATGAATTGAATAACGAAGTATATTGATTTTCAAATGCAGATATTTTTGAGACACCTACCCGGATGTGCCCCGGAATCATTGATTACTGTTTCGATGGAACATTCTGTATAATTCTGTCGCACAAATTTATTCCCCATTTTCAATCATCTCCAGAGTTATTATTTCTCAGGCTTGAATGATATTTCAAAATAAATTCATAGTGTACAGTAATTGAATTGTATTTATACATTTTGAAATGTTAAGTCTGCAATTGACAATAGAAAATTTCATTTGAATTTTTTAATTTTCTGTTGATTCCACTGATTCTATTTTCAGTTCATATTTATTCAGTTTTGTCAACATCTGTTCCATTTGTGCACAATATTTCCAATTGTTCATTACAGAAAAAGTACATTAAAGTTCGTTCCTATTGATTTTTACATTAATTCAAATTATTTCACACTTTTTATAGTATCGATTTGATTTCTATTTTTTTTTTTTTTAGATGATCGTAATGAAAAAAGTAATTATATCATCGGCGTAGCTGGAGAGTTTTTCTATAGGGAAGGGGGGCCGACCAGCTGATTTCAATTTGGATAATTTGATTAGAAACTTTTTAACAGAACTAATAAATTTTGGAAGTAATGAAGCAATTTGTTGAGAAATATATAAATGATACCTCTTAATTATGGAGTTAATTCGCTCTTCATACAAATCCTGCCTCAGCGGAATCGGCACAGCCAATTTATTAGAATTAATTTTTTTCCCATACACCTAGGGACTGTTCATCCACTCTCCACATATTTAGCAATATTTTGAATAAAAAAATATTAGAAGTCCAAGCATTCTCTGACATTGTCAATGTACAGAAAACCAATGAAAATAAATAATTACTTTCGCGGTACATCGCCCTCAATCGACCATTCACCACCTTGATACATTTAACAAAGTGTCAAGTGACGTTAACATTTGGAGTGAAATTGCTTCTATTTTTTTTTGGAGACGAGCTCGTAATTCTGGAACTTTTCATGTTACAAGATTTTGATCATCAATGTATCTGGACTGTTCGAATGCGTCTATTCAATTTGTATCTTTAATCTGCTGTGGAGTTAAAAGTCTGACGATGCAGCTGAATTTCTAGCCTAGGCAAATTATGGAACCTTGAACTTGTCAGCTGAAGGGGACAACTTAGAACATGCTCTTATATTAAGATTTTTCAAGAGAAACTTTAAGAGACCGCATTTTGCACCAAAATACTCCATTACATGAAATACAAAGCAGGTTTTTGGAGTATATAAAAAATCTAGATGCAATATCAGATGAAAACTTGAAGATCTGAGATCGCAGCGACGCTATAGTCCTAGTAAACGGCTTGCAGGCTCCGAACTATAGATCAAATGAATATATCTTCATCAAGTTTCCAAATAAAAATCCCTCATCTGAATAAAACATCGAAGCCAGGAAAAAAAAACATTTACCAAGTACTATTTTTGAAGGAACGACAGAAAGTTTTTTTTTCTCAGGGCTATATGGACATGCCTGTGAAGTTATTAAAGACGTGTCGTCTACAGAGAAAATCCTGGGGCTCACCATATGTAATTGGAGGAAAATGAAGGTTCATTAACAGAGACACATTGTTGTCTGATAGCTAATATTACCATCAGAATTTGAAGTCTGCTTCATAAATTTGTAATTTCATGAATAATATATTTGTCCACAAATTTTTTCCATAACTACTTAAACGATTTGGGAAACTTTTTTTGTGCTCAGTTTGATCATTCCAATATTTAGTCCCGGTGAAAGAATTATCAAAATCGATGGAGTAGTTTTAAAATTATGATAACATAGCTGCTATCAGTGAATTCATAATTTGTGACGCATGAATCAAGATTTTCTGTCTTGCTTGGTAATTTCTGATCTTGTTTTGCAAGTCTTTTGCTAATCATTTTATTCTTGCTAGTAGAGGACTTTCTGAGTTGGTGTGCAAGTTTATGTCTCCAAACAGCACAGACAAAATCACTGTTTTGGTATTGTCTGCTAATATATGTATGCTTTGATAATTTCTCAGCCCATTGAGTAATAAATTAACTTTTAAATATCCATGCTAATATGTAAAAGAAAATATGAATACTTTAGTGAAGCCTTTCGAAGATAGTGGCAGCGAATACATGTGAGAATAACGGAAGTTATATTAATAAGAGAGCAAATACTGACATAGTCATGTCTACTACCAGGTGAATATTATGTACCTGTTTTTAGTTTTGTTTATTCAATTTTTCACTCAGTTCACATCGTGCTGTTAATCAAGTTATCTAATTAACTTTAAAGTCTTAATTGAAGAGAGCAAGACTGAATAAATCAGTGCTGTTGAATTCGTGATTTTATAAGTTTAATCTGGATATTCGACTTCGAAGAGATATAATTGAGATGCTAAGCGATTTTCAAGAGATCAACGAAAGATTGTCATAATATTGATTGGCAATAATGTTGGCTTATTGCAATATTATGTATTACGTGATTATATGAAACAAGAAATCTTATTCTTATTCATGATATTCTTGATTTGCTTTGTTACATACAAGTCAATCTCTTCTGCAGTAACAGAAAGAGCAATACAAAAACAGTAATTTAAGATACTACTCATCACATCGAAAAAATAACTACTGCTATAATTTTTTTATCCAACAATTCATACTCCCTAAAGTCTGTTTCTGAATTAATGACAAGGATTGAATCTGCTGGGACCACCACTATACTTCCTCGACTATACATTTCATAGACGGTTTCATCGCTGTTTCAGAAATTTAGAGTGTCGCATCAATTAATTGCATATTTCAAAGTGACAGCTATCATTGTTAAAGTGGCAGCTGTTATTGTCAGAGTGACAGCTGTCATTGTCAAAGTAACAGCTGTCATTGTAAAAGTGGCAGATGGCGGTCATATTTTAGTCCTTACATAAAATAAGTATTTTTGAAAATAGAGAGACTTTTTCTAGATTTTTGGGATTTTAAATTCATTGGAACATACAGTTTCTACATTTGATCGCCGGAAATGTAATTTAAAGATGGTAAGTAACGTGAAATTTACTGAATATTTATTATTGATATCTACTAAGCGTATCTCCCCGGAAGCTTTAAATTGATACCAAACTAGACGTCATTTAAATAATTTGTAAAATAAACAATTGTCAATCGTTTGAATATCCTCTTTGACACTTCTACTAAAATTGTGTCCACAAGTCCCTTGATTTGATACCAATACGATAGAGCTGAATTACTCATTAAAAAAAAAAAAAACAATCAACGAACGGTTCCATGTGATGTCAAAATATGAATAATAATAATTCTAATTTCTGATTATGATTCTCATTATTCCTTTACCTCAGCAAAATATAACGAATTTTATAATAATTTTAATTTTAATAATAACAAATGAACCGCTGATAATTCAGAGAAATGTTTTTGGTGAATGTTGTGCAAAATTATTCTAGGATCAATTTTATTCATTTTATATTTTATGATAAATAACTACCGTTCATATAATGAACACAAGAAACTAAAAGTATCATCAATAAAGTTTTGGTATCACTGGTTGAGAAAAGCTCATCTACGAACTTAGCTTTTTGATGAATAATATAAAATTTCAGCTCAAAAATTCGTACGCATTCTCAAGTTTTTGTGCTTCCTGACAGACCAACCGACAGACAGATCGACTTTTTTTTAATTATGTTTTTTGGGTTCCGTAGGGTCTTAAACGTGAAGATCTCAAACTGTCGAAAAATTTATGTTTGTTAGTCCAGATATTTCCCAAAATTACTATCTCCCACAATCACTAAGCTTATGATCAAGCAGTTTGGGCAAACATACAATGCAACAGCTTTCAGTTTGAAGTTGTGACTAATTTTTTTACATAAATTGTTCACGTATAAACTCAAAAGGACCTTTCAGTCTCTATTGTTCAATTAATGACTGACGGGAGGTCATGTGCTGTATTCTAAAATAATGATCCAATTATTATCAAAGATATATAGAAGAAAACTCCCTGATGGTGCAATTACCATCAAAACTACAGATTCAAGAAAATAGGTAACGAGTGGTCATGTACTGCCCAAAATTGATCATAAAAACAAAAGTATAATTCATTCTGATGCTAACATCGAAAACTGCAAGTCAACCCTCAAATTGGATACCTACCAACCCTTATGAGTTCGAAATTCAAGGTATTGAATTTAATTACTGACATGTTGCTCATTCTGCGCAAAAATTTTCAGATTTTAATTATGCATAGCTTAGCAGTAATTACCTTTCGAATTTTATTTAATTTTTACCCAAAACTGGATGTAGGAATATGAAAATCAAGTAGTTTGTGCAAAGTTACGAAACATCAGCTTTCATTTTTTAATACCAGTTTCAAGCCTGTGAGTGCTGTAGTTGCTGTTACTGAGAGCTCAACGTCAAGTCAACCAGCCAGCCAGCCAAAGTGAATACAATAGCGTTTTTTTTTTTTGCAAAAATGAGCTAAAAAAGCTGCTCGTACTGTCTGTCGGTCTGTCTAAAAGTACGATAACTTAAGGATGCGTACGAATTTTCTACTGAAATTCTATATTCAAGTTCTCATCGAAAATCTAGGTTTAAGTTCGTTAATAAACTTTTTCCAACCAGTAGTATTGAAACGTTATTTATGGAACTTTCTACTTTTTTGCGTTTATTTTATGAACGGTTGTATTTATCGTAAAATAAGAAATAACTAAAATTGGTCCTTGAATAATTTCGCACAACATCAACTAAAAACATTCAAAATTGTTAGCGGTTCATTTGTTATCATAATGTGGAATCAGAATTATTATTACTCATATTTGGACATCACATACAAACGTTTGTCAGTTATTTTTTCAAAATAGGTGATCTGGCTCTATCGTGTTTGGTATGAAATTGAAGCTTCTGCAGAAATAATTAGTGTTTCATCAAGACAAGATTTCTTGTCTTGATGACCATTTCTTGTCTTGTCTTGATTTTCAAGACAAGAAAATAAAAACTTCTTGTCTTGCCCATTTCTTGACGACGCATTTCTTGTCTTGTTTCAAGAATTCTTGATATTTCTTGATCTTGACTTTTAGAGGGAATCCCCTCTCTTCATTGTTTTATCCAATCTAAACACTCAGTTCAGCGCCAGTGTCTACCCTTAATCTTTTCTGTTAGTTATGTTATGAATCGATTCTAGCAACTTTTTCCAAGATTGCCACCAATAGAAATAGATAAAAAGTCTGTCATTTTCATATTTTAATCAGTATTTGCTATTATTATTGTTATATGAAGAATCAACAACTTTCTTAGAGTATTGAGGATTCTATCAATACACTTCTCTTACATAAACGATTTAATCACCGGAAACTGACGACTTATGCTTTCGATATGTATGAAATATTTGTTTTGTAAATCATAGTTTCCAATACTTTTTACTACCCCGAATAAGTTTAAATCTGTAAATGAGCTTTTTCAACTAGAAAATTTGGAAAAAGACTCTTCATTTTCAAAAATACTAATATTGTAAGCCGCCATATGTCACTATAACAATAACAGCTGTCATTTAGACAATTACAGCCGTCACTTCGACGATGACAGCTGTCACTTTGAAAATGACAGCTGTCACTTTTGCAATGACGCTGTCACTTTGAACTGTCAGTTTAACGATGACAAATATCTCTTTGAAAGTTGGTATGATACTCCTAAATTCATGAAACAGTAATGAAACGGGCCATGAAATTTATTGACGGGAAATAACTGTGATGACCACAGCAGATTTCAATATTTCAATAATAGAATAATAAGTAAGCAGATTTGAATAGTTAATTATCAAGATATCAAGATTTCTTGACAAGAAATCTTGATTCTTGATAGTACGTTCTTGTCTTGTCTTGAAAAATAAATAACACTTCTTGTCTTGGTCTTGTCTTGATTTCAAGACAAGATCAAGACTATTTCTTGATTCTTGTGAAACACTAGAAATAATGCTAGCATAGAAGTATCAAGAGGCTATTTAAACGATTGTCAATTGTTTTATTCACAAGTTATCTAAATTATGTCGAGTTTGATATTGATTCGATGCTCTCGGAGAGATGAGCTTTGTAGAAATCTGGAATAAATAATTTTTTCGATTGGTAATTGTTTTTTCACGACTTAATAAAATTATGTCTAGTTTGAGATCAACTTGAGCAACTGGATGTGAAACTTATGGCTATTATAAAATAAAATAGTAGTTTCATATAAGCACCATCTATCACTTTGACAATGACAGCTGTCACTTTGAAATATGCAATTAATTAATACGATACTCTGAATTTATGAAACAGCAATGATACTAGCCATACAATTTATGATTGGGGAAGTACTGTGCTGACCACAATAGATTTTTGTAAGTAGAATAAGGTGAATCGGACTATTTCAAGTTCGAAAGTTGAAAAATAAAACATTATTGCCCGATTTCATGACCGGGAGTCAACCAATGGATACAGCTTCAATTTATTTGATTAATATGATTGGTCAGTGGTGACACAAATAATACAGAAATTGATAGTGTTACCAAGGAAATGAACCTTTTAAACCAGATTAATTCAACTCGAGATCGTGAAATCGGTCATATGACTTTTATTTTGAATGTCAAAACTCGATTCAACTTACATATAGCTATAGAATAAACAGCTTTTACTCAAATCGAACTAAAATCCCACGATCTATATGCTAAAAACTAGAAAGTTGCAAATATTCGAACCGTCCCAAATATCTGGGCCAAACCCTCACTTCTAATACCATTTTTTTAATAACATGCTCAAAAACATAGATAAACACTAATCATCATATTAATAACGGTATCAATTACATGATTAGCATATAAATCATAGATTCTTCTCCTATTTCTTATGGTACCATTCCTTGCACGCGTTGCATTGAATTAAACAATCTGACGATGGCGATGGAAGAACAGTTAGTGGAATTTAAATTTCAAGACTCGCTTTATTATTTGTTTTGATATTAATACTTTTTGCTTTTTGATTAGGTGTGAAGCCTTGATCTAACTTGTCTTCAAAGATATGGTATATGGTCGGAGTAGTCTCAGAATAAGAATTCCCAAAATAAATTTTTCACAGGAATGTCCTCCGGAAATATACCTGAAAGTAAGTTAGATTCGAAGCTAAGGTTTATGCTGGGAAATTTAACCAAAAAAAAAAAGAAAACTGGAATATCAGCATTAATCCTGAATAAAATACAACGAAATTGTGAAAAGGTAATTTAATGGACGCCAAAATTTCGTGCACTTCAATGTCTGGATCGATGGCAAGCCTCCCGTGCGTTAATATGTTAGAAACAAAATACTGTCTATGGTAAAAGTGCAAGAGAAGATGAACGAAAATGAACATTAGTTGTATAATTTCTAATGCTTTTGTTTGATGGTAGTACGATTAAAAAGAAATATATTCTATGAGTGCTTACATTTTGCAGCTAATTCAAAAAGATTTTGGGAGATATTTTGTTTGGATATAGTTCTTGAGAGAATTGTATAATTCTTTGCTAATCTATAAGCTATTTATGCACTGCTGAAATTGATGATCGTGTCAGTCTTGTTTCGGAAATTTACACTGTAATTATAGAGATTTATCTCAATTTCATTCAGATTGAATGCGTAGAGAATATATTTATATCTCATTACAAATACATTTCCTAGAATTATTATATTATCCTATTATTAACTCAGTATTGTATAAATAATTTAGTTTTTTGAAGTGTTCAAATAGCTAAGAAATTTATTTTTAGAGCGAACTAAACTCGTACTTGTACCAATTAGCTTGAATATTCATATATTTATTTTAACCGTGCTGACTGTTTTGCATTTAAAGTTTATTGTGCTAGTTATAAACTTTATTTCATACGGCTGCTGGGGTTTTAAACTATTGCCATTGCGAATGAGATACTCTCCTATTAGTTTATATTACATGTTATGATGAACCCAGTGAAATTTATTTTGTTCCGGTATTGGTTTTATTTATTTCATGAATATACATGACCAGTTTTGAGCAGATGATAATGGTATTCTGTGTATGAAGGATGAAAAATGTTTATCACGGCTGAATCTGAATTTGCGCACTAAGAGGAAG
The DNA here is from genome assembly GCA_963989225.1 of Dromius quadrimaculatus. Classification (NCBI taxonomy): domain Eukaryota; kingdom Metazoa; phylum Arthropoda; class Insecta; order Coleoptera; family Carabidae; genus Dromius; species Dromius quadrimaculatus. The sequence goes on along the minus strand of OZ022331.1, from coordinate 22,612,103 downwards.
CCTTCAAGATACTTTTTTTGCTCGATTGCATATTATATTTTTTTGTCAATCTCTCCAGTTTTCACAAATCTAGAAATGAATTAAAAAAAATCCAAATGTCAAATCAACAGATAACAATAAGAAAACAATTCCTATGACATCTATGATTAACAATCGGGATGACTTTGGAATCAATTAATTAAATTTCATTATTTTCGTCAATAATCGAGTACGAATTTGAAGCTGTTGAATCCAAAATTAGGAGAAGAAATTATAATTTTCACTTTCTTTCCTTATATTTGCTGTTTATTACCGCGGTGGACACAAATACAATGATGCCAATAATTTATAATCATATGTTTCTAACCTGCTTTTTTGACATCTAAGTAAAAGTTATAATATTCTCATGTATAATTTCACAACAAATACTATTCAAAATCCTCATTAGGAACAAATTAAATATTCACCCGATCTATTTTTTCCCAGATAAACGTGAATAATAAAATCTAGTTAACAGCATGTCAACTAACAGCCTGTTGATTATTTTTATGTAACTGGTCCTATATATAAACTATATTCGTCACTGGCGCAACAGCCCTTGTAAGGGCCTGGGCCTTTCTAATCGGTATCACCGAGCCGCGGTATAACACCGCCGTACTGCCGATCAGAATTTCGTGCCATTGCTACATATTTTAAGGTGTATAGGTTGGCAACCTGTAGCACCCGAGTGTGTTGATGCAAGTAGCTGCATTTATATAAACTATATTACACAGAGATGAAGTTTGAAACATGCGCCTTTCGAATCGATTTATGCTTAAATTTGACATAGTATCTAACTGATATTGTAATATGGTTAGAATACATGACTTTCCAAATCAATACTAATAAATGAAATTGAAATATCGGTCTGTGATTTCGCATTGAAGATTCTTTCTCAATCTCATATGGTTATTCGGAGCATACCAAAATCCAAAAATTCGTCCTCAAATTTTTATTTTATCTATCTATCTGTCTGTCTGTTTGGCTGTTTGATTGTTCGGATCAATCTCCGAAACGGCTAAATCGACTGAGCTGAAACGGTCTACAATAATTGTTGCATACACTTGCGTCAAGATTTTTGATGTAATACCATCAACGTTCAGTGAGTGGTGCACGAGTCGTATTTGTTCGTTCATGTATCGTTCATCCAATTGATCCAAAACTTCGTACAATTATTATTGGCACTTGCATGATTGATTCTGATATAGTAATATTAACATACAGTAGGTGGTGTGCCAGTCTTATCAGCCAACTGTTCGTTTGAGATTCTTTTATCCGATTGAATTGAAACTTCGAACAATTATAGGCGCTTGCATGAAAGCTCCTGACTTAGTACTGTCAAACTACGAATTTTGCTGCAATGTAAATATTTCCTGAAATTAATATTTAAATAAGTGGTTCAGGGAATTCATAGCAGATTTTTTCATGTCTTAATGTCGCTTGATGCAGTTCCTAATTCGTTTATCTAAATATTTATAATTTGACAGAATACGCACATACCGAACCGCTTGATCTAGAAGGCTGATATTTTGACAGTGTATTCCTATTATGACATGGATAACTACTAATAAAGAATTTTCTGATACTCCATCCCTAATGGTTCTAGAACGCTGTTCATCCGATGCAGTGGACATAGTAGTGACCGAAGCACTTTTTTGTGCTTAACACGGTCATGATATGGTACGGTGTAGTGGGCAAAGACCTTAAGAGGCCCTATTGGATTGGGAGAATTTAATACGTTTGTGAGGAAAATTGTATTCTTTGTGACTATTATTATGTTCTTATAAAAAAGTAGATTGGATCGGTTAGCCTTGAAATGAAATAACAAAAAATATCTACAGCTTAGGGCTACTGCGGGTAAGGTCCGTGATTTCCCCTGGAGCTGCGGTCAATTATTATTTTTTCTTTTCATTAATTTCAAGCAGATAATCTCAGATCCGTCCGCGGTTCTTCTGGATACTGCAGTCAATTATTATTATTTTTCTCTTTTCATTGATTTCAAATAGATAACGCAAAATTTGCCTGCAGTTTTTCTGGGTGCTGCAGTCAATTATATTTTCAAAAGAAGTCAATTGGATTGGTTAACCCCAGGATAAAGTAGCAAAAATATCGAAAGCACAGGATACCGCGGGCGGTGCCTGCAATTTGTTTGACTACTGTAGTCAATCATATATATATATATATATATATATATATATATATATATATATATATATATATATATATATATATATATATACATATATATATATATACATATATACATACATATATATATATATATATATATATATATATATATATATATATATATATATATATATATATATATATATATATATATATATATATATATATATATATATATATATCTATATTTTTTTTATTGATTTGAAAAAGTACATCTATAGTGAAAATGTTGTTGAAATATATTAGTCCAGTGCAAAAAGGTTTATACCTCGAAACCCTGCTATAATGAATAGACTTGGATGTTTCTGGACTTTTTTGAGTTTCTTATACTAAAAATTAAAAAGTTTATCTATTGAAGCCTTCCGCTAATATTTTTTCTCCTCTCGAGAATTATTAAGTTTCTATATAAAATATACGAAGGGACAGCAAGCGTCCTTGAAAAAAGAAAAAACAAAGGGAGAAACTGGCAGATAATAACATTTTCTAGTGTCAAGCAGAAGGCGATGCTTACACATTAATTACACAAACGGTAATTAATATGAGGGAGTTTTTGCAAGCCTCCGCTATTGATACGATAACGCTAACGTAGAAAACAATATTTTTGGAAAATGCTCGCTCAATAGTGCTAGCTTGAATCACAGTGTACTTCCAAGAAGCTTCAAGGATTATGAAACATTAATAACATAACAATGAATTTATTAATAAGTTCTAGTAATGGTGCCCAAAGAAAATAGTTTTTGACATTAGCGTTGACATTTGATTAGCGGTGGCTTGCAAAACATCCCTATTGAATCAGAAAATATTGCAGTTGTTGCTGAAGATATTGATGTGTTAGTCTTATCAACAGCTTTGATACCTCCTCAGACAGAAATATATTTTCTTAAACCAGCCAAAGGTACAGTATCCGCGAAAATTTATTCTAATAAATGCTTGGAACAAATATTACTAATGTGTAGGAAGCATTTTTTTTTACATGCTATTACTGGATGTGATACGATAACAAAAAGGGTAAAAATAAATTCGCTAAATTGTTCGAAAGTCGTATATATTCACAAAATGCTGCTTTTATCTTTACTGATGTAAATAAAGTAGATTGTGTCAAAACCGATTCTCAGTTTTGAAATTTTGTGGAACAAATAACGAGTGATTCTGAGTTTTTATACTTACTGAGGTAAATGCTGACGTCGCTAATATTTTGCAATCGGGTATTTTATACATTTCAGCATTACATAATGTTCCTAAAAATGAAAAAAAATATGAATAAATTCCCATGCCAATCGTTTCTTATGGCTACAAGTAAAAATACCTCTGTCAACTTAGCTTCATTAATACCTATACTGAATGCTACTTCAGAACATATGAAAAGAGTGTATTTACAAGTACAATTGTGGATAGGACATCAAAAGTTGCCAAAATAATGGAAATGGGAAGAAGATGATAATTCATTAGTGCCAGTTACGATGAAGCAGCCATCAGCTTCTGGAAATTGATTAGAAATGTTTTTTGCTCATGTAAAACTGGATGTGGATCTGCTTGTGGCTGTAGAAGTGGCTCAAATGGTTTATTTATTTATTTATTTATTTATTTATCCATTTACTCCTTTCATTCTACAGGACAAATGCATCAAACAGAATGAAAACACAATTGAACACATTCGAGAATTACTGGATTATAATATGATAAATGCAAAGTATAAATGATTATATACAAAGATAGAAAAAGTGGAATAGAATATCTTACATATCAAATATTGATATAGTAAATCTAAGAGCATGATACAAATTCATTAGCTCTTGAATAAAGATAGGCTGTCGGATTAATCAAGTTCATTACCGACCTTATTGCGACACATCGAGTTGATGAGTGCATGAAAAAACGCATTCGTTCAAGCGAAAGGACAATGAAAAGTCTCAACTCTACGACTATTAAATGGACAGATAGCAAAGTTTATACTGCTAACAAGTGTCGTATCATCAATAAGGATGTTCACAATTTTGTATAAAAATATAATAATTAATTGTTTCCGTCTTTCTTCCAATGATTCGAATTTAAACATGTCTAACAATTCATCATGTTCAATATCAGGCCAGTAGCTGAAAAGTCTATAGAAACATAATTTACAGAACCTCTTTTGAAAATTCTCGATTAAAATGATTCGGTTTTTGTAATATGGGTCCCAAATGACGCATCCATATTCTAGTTCACTCCGAACAAGACAAATAAACAGAGAACGAAAGGATTTAAATTATTGAAATTGTAAGAATGACGTAGTATAAAAACCATACTTTTGCAAGCGTCAGCTACCATTTTATCAATATGAAGGTCAGGACAAAATTTACTACTGAAATTAATACCCAAATCTCTTGTACTTGCAACATTACTTAAAATGCTTTCGCCCATTTCATAGTTATAAATGATTATTTACCTTTTTCTATATATACTCATGGCCTGACATTTGCCAATATTAAAATATAGTTTATTGGATAACGACTATTGGTGAATGCCCTCAATATCATATTGTAGCTTTAAACAATCATCAATAGAGAAAACAGTGCAAGAATATATACTATGTCATTGACAGATAATAAAAATAGCAAGGGTTCTAAAATTGAGCCTTGTGGCATCCCTGACGTAGCTAAGTATGAACTTTACTGTAGACTATTTGTAAAAGAGTTAGCTGCCTGAATGTTCCACTATTGATATCCATGAAAGAGATCAAAAATGAAAACGTTGTAGGCAATTAATTCTCGGGATCACCATTTTTACAAATATTTATAATTCAATTATTTAATTCTTTCATTTATTCTGGTTTTTAGAATTTCAGTTATTTTAAGATCAATTATAGTAAATATTATGGCCAGTTGCACCGCTCTAGCTTAAATTTTAAATTCAACTTAAACAAAAAATATCGAATCGGAATAATGACAGCTGACAGCAATGTTCATGTCACATTTGACTTTTGAGTCTTGATACAATATTGTTCAATTAAGCGACACTTAAAATTTGAAAGACAGCGGTGCAACTGGCCATCATATTATCATAAATTTTGTGTAAACAGCCTCAAAAACTGGAACAGTTATTATTTTCTTATAAAAATATTTGAAAATTCCTATAACTGTTTTCATGTTCGACTGCATCATAATCATGTAGTTTATGGTTGCATTTGATGCCCATAATGTGCCACTTGATTGAACTAGGACTTTTACTTTATATAATTGGACGGAACTGTCATTGTCAAAAAAAGTCACACATAATATTTATTATGATAATGAATACTTATAACACAATTGGTATTATCGCGAATAATCAGAACCGAAGACAAATTCTTCTTGTTTAAGTTGCCAGCAATTTTCTGGAAAAAAAATATATTCGCTTTTATTTCTTAATGTAAAATAATCCCACATTAATTCTAAGCACTAGTAAAGCCGAAATGACTAATTTATAGACCCAAATTCGTTACACTGCCCCCTCCTTAGGACTATTTCGTCCCGAAATGGTTCTTCACGAATCCCTGAAGAGTCATGTCGGAATCTGCATGGATTACCCTTGGTACATCGGGATGTTTTGTAGAAGTAGCAGTCGATGGTCCGTCCATTATTCGTCTGCTGTTTAGGGTTGTAGCTACAGGCGAGAATTTATATTCCGGTAGACCGGAAGAGGGTTTCCAACCTATTCCTTACCACCCTCCAATCCAATTTATCTAGTCCACAACCCAACTTCGGTACTTCCAGCTTCATCACATCGTTGTCCAATAGGTGCTTCCGGAGGTCGAGCAGAGCATTCCACATAGTGCGGTATGTCGGTTTCTGGTAGGAGCATGACTTAGTCACCATATAGTATAGGTATCGTTTGTGCTCCGTGCGGGTGTTCTTTGGGTGTAGTGTTTTCCCGACTGATTGATGTTGGTTGGCCAGTTCTTCTAATCTTCCATAATCCTTCTTGAAAACAGACGCTATTCCTCGGGACATCTTCAAGTCACTCGCCACACAGTGAGCCAGGGAATGGTTCAAAGGCACTGCGAACAGGTCTTGTTGCTCTTCTTTCGTAACGCTGTACCGTACTGTACGGCCGTTGGAATAGTTGGCCATGAACTCTTCAAAGGTTGGTTCTTGCTCAATAATTTGTCGAACCGTAGCTCCATGTCGGTCTCCATGGTTATCGCCGGCGAATAAGGCTAGCCGATTAGAGTGGACGACTGTCGGCTTTCCGTTTGATGTTTTCCGTATCCGGTAGATGACGTCGTTAATTCTCTTCATCACTTCATATGGACCTTCCAAGTTCCGCTGAAGTTTTGGTGACAACCCTTGGCGGTTGATAACCACCTTTCTCGGCTTTGATGTCATAATTTTCCTTCATTCGGTCGCTGGCATTTTGGATGTTTGAACGAACTCGGCCATGAATGTCGTCCATTCTTCTTCGAAGGTTGGTAACGAAGTCTGCTCATGCTAGATCTTCACCTGGTTCACTACCAAATATAAGGTCGCATGGCAAGCGCAACTCTCGTCCAAATAAGATGTTCGCAGGTGTCTGCCCAGTTGTTTCGTGTACTGCTGAACGGTATGCTAACAGAAACAGATGAAGGTGTTGGTCCCAGTCTCGCTGATGGTCAGAGACAACCTTTGCCAGATATCGATTAATTGTTCTGTTCATCCATTCCACCATGCCGCCGGACTGCGGATGTAATGCAGTAGTCCTGGTTTTGTGGATTTCCAAGATTTTACAAATGTTCTGGAAGACGGCCGACTTAAAATTTCTTCCCTGGTCCGAATGAAGTTCTCGAGGTACTCCAAATCGACAAATACATTCTTTCACCAAAACCTCGACGACAGTGACAATTTTCTGGTTCGGTAGAGCGTACGCCTCCACCCATTTACTGAAGTAGTCCATCACAACGATTATGTATTTATTTCCGTTGTTAGTTTCTGGAAACGGTCCGGTCATATCGATTGCAATGCGCTCGAAAGGACTTCCCACATTGTACTGACGCATTGGAGCTCTTCTTTTTCTCTGTGGCCCGCTACTACTGGCGTAGACCACGCATCTCCTACACCACTCTTCAACATCCTCCTTACAATTTATCCAGTAAAATCGCTGGCGAAATTTTTCAATGTTTTACTGATTCCGAAGTGCCCTCCTCCAGCTTCATCATGAATCCCTTCCAGTACTTCCGGTACTCTGTTTCTAGGGATTATCAACTGCGTCCTGCTCTCATTTCCGTCCGTACTTTCTACGACGCGTTTCAGGAGGCCCCCTTCAACCGCGATGGAATTCCACTGCGCCCAATACTATTTTACATTCCGAGAGTGTTATGCAACATCTTCCCAAGCTGGTCTAACATTATAATTTTTCCACTTCAGTACAATTTTTGAATCCGGATCATTCTCCTGCTGGTCTTTGCGTAACTCTTTTGGTTGCCATCTCTCATCGACTACTGTTGTCCCTTTGACGGCAACAAGTTTTTCCGACTCCTCTTCTTCTGCTTCTTTGGTTCTAATTGCCGTCTCAATCTTCGGTTTCTTACACAGCCTCTGCGGATGGCTCAATTCTCCACAGTTCCAGCAGCGAAGTTGCCTTTTCCCTGCAGTAATTTTGGACTCGATACGCCGCAACTTTTCTTCTAGGCACGTTTCCAAATCTTCAATTCCATCATGTTTGTCGGCACTCATTTCTCTAGCTCTAGACTGTCCATGCGATGCTTGTTCTGCTGCTTCATGCTCTAACGCATACGATAATGCATCAACTAAAGACTTTGGACGATATATCCGAAGTGCCTGCTGTATTTCGCTATCTCGGACCCCAAAAATAAATGCTTGTGTGGCTTAGTCCTCCAATACGCTATCGGAGGCGGTAGGGTGTGCGAGTTGAACTAAACGAGCAATGTCAGCTTCAAATTCTTGAAGAGTTTCTTGTGATTTCTGGCATCGGTTTCTCAGTTGCGTCTGATACACCTGTTCGAAATGCGCGTTGCCATAGCGCACTTCCAGCCGCTTGATCAGTTGGTCATAGTCACCTTGTCCGTCTTCTTTTAATGTTTGAAGAATATTCATGGCTTCTCCATGCAATGAAACGGTCAATGCTGTGGCCTTATCTGCAGATGATTATCCATACGCCTTCGCAACAGCTTCGAATTGTTTAAGGTAAATCGGCCACGACGCCTTCCCATCAAATTCCGGTGTCCTAATGTGGATCTTTGCCTTATTCTCTTCTTTTATCATCCTTACATTGCCCGCTTCACATGCAACATATTCTGATATCGGTGATGAAGTCATCTTTGAGAATTTTTCTTTCAATTCCTGTATTTTCTTCTCATGATCTTCCCTTAAATTCTTCAAATCCACTTCTGCTTTTCTAGAACTCTCTTCCAATTTTTCTTCCATTCTTTGTTCCAAGGCTCTGGAATTTTCCATTAATTTATCTTCTAACGTTCTAGAATTTTCTAGCAACTCTTCTTTCAGTGTTCTACAATTTTTAGTTAATTTGATTTCTATCGTTCTACAATTTTCTAGCAACTCTTCTTTCAATGTTCTACAACTCTCAGTCAATTTGTCTTCTAATGTTCTGGAATGTTCTGTAAATTTTTCTTCTCATGTTCTAGAATTTTCTGTAAATTTTTCTTCTAATGTTCTAGAATTTTCTGTAAATTTTTCTTCTAATGCTCTAGAATTTTCTGTAATCTCTGTCAATTTTTCTTCTAATTTTCTAGAATTTGCCATTAGCTCTTCTTTCATTTTCCCGAAATCGAATATGCCACACGGAATAAATTCATTAGGATTCTCACCAGCATTTTCCAAAGCTTGTCGGAGACGTTGTTGGAGGACGGTCTTGGTTCCTGTTGTCCCCAATTCTCGTTCTTCTAGCTCATTCTTGAGATCAACCACTTTCAATTCACTCAATTTTACTGTCTTTGACGCCATTTTATTTATTTGAATTTAGAAAATTTACACCTAATCACCAATTGTAACGTAATTTATTTTAATTTAGGGAGCAAAAGTTACTAAACACTACTATTTATTTTTATGATTTATTAAAATAATAAATTAGATAACTAACACTATTTTTAATAACTAATTCTAATTTGAACTAACGATTATTACACCACACTAAAACTTAACTTTAATTATTTATATCAATATTGATTTATTTTAAATAATACAATTTATTTCAATCCATAGTATAAGGTCACTGAGCCAAAAATCAATAAGGCTCCTCGCTTAGTCAGCGAGTATATACCGTCGGTCTCTCTCCACTACATTCTTTCCGCAAACGTCCAGGCTTTTCTAGAAAACGCTAGAAGGTGGCAACAATTTTCTGGAAAACAAATATATTCGCTTCTATTTCTTAATGTAAAATAATTCCACAATAATTCTTAGCGCTACTAAAGCCGAAATGACTAATTTATAGACCTAAATTCGTTACAGTACATAAACAAACTTTATAGACTCGCCTTCCTTATTAGACTCACTCGCACTGGTCGCTCGTCCATAACCAGCGGCTCGTCCAATAAAGTTCTATAATATATACAAATTTCATAAATAGCTGTTTATTTGGAAACATCTAGACATTCAGTTTTTTGCTTGTATTCACGGATTTTAAAAATTGCGGTAATTTTTAATAGGTAAACTTCTCTGTTTATGGTATTAGAAATAAAAAAAAAAATCATTCAAATCCAGTCATTATAACTGGGTTCCTTCATTTTTCTTTTATGATGACTAATTGCACTGAACTATATAAAAAAATTGAAAACAAAAAGAATAAAAAATAGGAAGTTCTAGCAGGACGTCAGGTACATAGTCATTGATAAAACTAAGAGTAGGTATGAAGTATATATCCCACATCTTATAACTATATATATTTAGAGGTGATGCGATAAATTTGAACTACTTAATCACGAATAATCGTGTAGAATAAAAATAATAATAATAATAAGTTTTATTGTTTCTAAGCATCGCTTTATACAATAGGTTGATACAAAATAGATTGTAAAGCACAATGGTGAGTTTGAAAATGGTAATTGCCTACTTAACAGATTGATGTATTGCATATCTATAAACATGGCGAGTTAGATTGAGAAAAGGTTACTCAAAACAAAATATTATAAGAAAAAGTAACAACTACAATTATGTTCCAATTAGGAGAAACTTTTCATTCTGAACTGAATTACATTGAGATAAGTAAGGTTATATTACCTACAGAATTTTATAATATAATTGGTAGATATGATTATATTTCAACTTGGAGGTACTTATGACTCAGAACTTAATTACATTGACATATAAGATTACTTTACATACATAATTTTTGACTATGTGATATGTAAAGGGAGAAATAGTGTTATAATTATTCATTCATACAAAAACTACGGAGAATCATAGCTGACATGGTATAATAAAATATATGATCTATTTTTTCCTTAGTTAGATTAGTTAGTAAAAGATGATAGTTATTTTCAATTATATTTGGATTGATATACCTGCCTAAGATATGGTTTCTTGTTTGTGCAGAAATAGGACAAATAAAATAAAAATTATAAATATAATCTGGTTTTTGACAGTTACAAACAGAACACAGATTGTCAGGGTTTAATTCATATTTTATGTTTTTATAGAAAATTTTTAGACCCATTTTTGAGGAAGCTTGTATTTGGAAAATTGCTTGTTGTTTTACTATTGGAATATTGAGGTTGATGTACTCCTCTGTGTTATAATTTGTTTTTATATTTTTATAAAATGAGCTATACGATAAATGTTGATTTTTGTATATTTTCGAATGTAGCTATAATTGAATTAATTGTCGATGAGTTGATAGATTGACTGTTCCAAATGTCGTAAGAGTTATTTTCATATAGAAAAGTTTTTATTTGACTAGCCCAGTTAAATTCAAATTTATTATTGCCCAAGTTTTCATCTAGTTCAACTAAGCGATTATATATTTGTTTAGGGTATCTGTCGTTAGGCATATATAAAATCTTTTTCCAAAAATTAGGAGCCCTCTTCCAGATGTTGCTTTCAATATGTGTGATTCCTGTTTCAATCCTAACCATGTAGTTTGGGGTATTGTTAGATAAACGGAAGATAGATTTGACATATCTTGTCTGGCATATTTATAGTTCATTAGAGTATCGGATTCCCCAGATTTCAGAGCCATACAAAATCGTAGCATTTACAATGCTATTTAGAAGTTTATATTTTTCAGTCCAATTGTTTGATTTAGCTTTAACTAACATTTGTTTGACTGTCTGAATCGCTATTGACCATTTTTTCAAGCTATTTTTGGACTGTTCTAAGAATTTTCCTGAAGCCGAGATTATTGTTCCTAGGTATTCAAAATTATTAACTGATTCTATTTCCTTATTTTTGTAAATAAATTTGTGGGTTGGTCCTGTTCTACCTTTATGAAATTCAACTTTTGTTTTTTCTGTATTTACCTTTAAATAATTGTCATCTGAATATTGTTCTAGTATTTTTAATTTTCTTTTAGCATCGATAGAGGAGTTAGCTAAAATCACGAAGTCGTCTGCATAGGCCAGACATAGTATGTCAATCCTGCCGTCAATATTAAGACCCGTTGCGTTATTACTTAGATTTTTTGACGTCATTCGTAAAGACTGAGAATAAAAGTGGGGAGAGGATTTCTCCTTGAAGCACCTCTTCCGTTATACGAATTGGATTAAGTTGGTTATTTATATTTACTTGCATCGAAGCATTTGAGTAAATATTTTGCAGTAAATGTATAATTTGAGTCCTGAAACCTGAGTTATATAGTTTAAACCACAATTTATTGTGATTAACTGTATTAAATGCCCGAGTGTAATCAATAAAAATACCGTAGATTTTATTTTTGCTAAGTCTTAAGTGAAGGTGTACTATACCCATTAGGGAAAAAATATTGTTCATTGTTCTTCTATTTTTACGGAAACCCGATTGAAACTCCTCAATTAGGTTATTTTCTTCCAAGAACGACTCTAGGCGATTATATATGATGTGTATGAATACTTTACAAATTGATACTACGAGAGCTATTCCTCTATAATTTAGAGGATTGGTTTTATCCCCTTTTTTAAATATCATATTCATCTGCACCGAGGTCCAGGATTCGGGTATATTACCGATTTTAAGGACTAAATTATATAAATTAAGTAAGTAATGTTCCCAAGCCGGAGTTAATACCTTAAAAAATTCATAAGAGATTCCGTCATTTCCAGGTGCTTTATTCAATTTACATTGACAAATACTCGTTTGTAGTTCTTCAAGTGTTATGGGTATGTCTAAAAACGGATGCCCAGGGTCAAAGAATCTGACTTTTTCGACAGTTATATGGTTATATATTTTTACATAAAAATGTTCCCACTCATTGAGGGCAACATCATTATTTTGGAAGATCTTCACTCTTAGTTTTTTTATTGTTTTCCAGAATGTGGAGCTGTTTCTAGTATTCGCTAGCAAATCCTTAATTTCTTGATGGTAATGCTTTTTCTTATTTTGAATAAAAATTCTGTATTTTCGTTTCCCTTTTACATAGTTATCTAGATCAGGACCTGTCCTGCTTTTAAAATATAATTTCAATAAATTATTCAATTCTATTTTTGCGACTTTACAATCGGAATCAAACCATGGTTTAGATTGAGACTTTACATTATTTGAGGAAATTACTTGCAACATACCAGAGCAGTTAGCCGCATTCTTAATAGTCTGAATTAGATTATCATTTAATATGTTTACATTTTCACTATTCATGTACAAATTGTTTGAGTGATCTAGCTGTAGTTGGAAGGTGTTAACTTTCAAGGGATCAAATCGAAATTTCACAAGGTATTTCCTGTTTGTTCTTTGTATTGGTTCCTGATATTTAAGTCTTATTTCACTTTCAATAAGTATTAAGCAGATTCTATGATCAGAACAATCCATCGTATCAATTATTTCAATTTTTTTGATTTTTGATAAGAGTTTAGTATTCACCCAAGTATAATTACCCGGTACGTCACCAAGGGTCCTACCGTTTAGTGTGTATAGTTCCAAATTTTCCAATAGGTCTACTAATCCTCTTCCTTTGACATCGATGTCGTTTTGTAAGGATGCTCTGTGTTCCCAGACGGAATCAGATGAAAAGGAATTCTCTGGGACTTGGTTAAGTTGTCCTATTTTTGCGTTTAGGTCGCCAATCAAAAATAGTTAATAATCAGGATGAAGTTCTGTAAAAATAATTAAAGAATCGTTTAATAATCTTAGACAGATATCATGATCAAGATCAGGCTTAAGATTTGTTACACAAATTAGAATTTTGTCTGTTTGAGTTACAGCCTTGAGAAAGATCCATAGATTTGTATTTTCTAATACTTGGAATTCAACATTGAGATTATTGTTTGACATAACTAATAGGCCTCCACTATTTCTCCTTTTACTTTTCTGCTTTAATCGTGTAGAAATAAATTGTTCCTGGAAAAGAACTATTTGACAATCGAATAAATTCTATTCTGATAGCTGACCAATGGATAGAAAAAAAAAATCCAAATCGGTTGAAATTAATGACCTGCAATGTAAATATGTGCGAACATATCTAACAGAAATACCTTCCCTTTTCAAAAAGATATATTAAAAATTGATTGCGTGTGAAATTCAATTTTGTCGTTCCCTCTACACTCTACACGAATCTGTTTTGTCATTTGAATACAAATATTTATATTATCAGACAGTGTCTCTTCTGTTTTCTTAGTTGTTTCACACATAAGTGTTTAATGATGTAAAGCTATTTGATAATTTGATTTGAGACTTATTTCGAAGTGATTGACAGTGAGTTTTGCCAAACATTAAATCTAATTAAAATAATCAAAATAGTAGCTATAGTACTTTATTCTGATAGATATTCTAATCACTATTAGTCTAGGAGCTTAGTACGGTTCTTTGTTCAAGAATTTGTTCTTCATTACGATTTCTCTAACGACGGTTAATAATTAATTCAGTGCTGTGACAGATCATTTGAAAAAGATTAAGATCAAGATCATCACATTATAAGTGTTCTAGATCAAATCAAAGATCAATATTTTTGGCGAGATCTATTTTACTAGATCAGATCAGGAATTAGTGGTCTTTTCTTTTAGATCATAAAAAAGATCAAAGAATCTATTCTTAATTTTATTTTGTCTACCTCTTGTGTTGTCTTTGTTATTGTTCTTGCGTTACACCAATGATAATTGCAATAATATGGTACATTTAACGATTTAATAACTCAAGAGGAATAGGAACTTGTATGTATATACCTGATGCAACTGACACTGATTCCTATGCTAAATGATTTCAATCAGATCAAAGATCAGTCAAATGATTTAGAATTTAGATCAATGATCTGATCAATTGATCTAGATCGGTCACGACACTAATAATGAATTACTATTTATTGAGGTCAGTAATAAAAGCTGTTACGCGTTTCAGCTCGAGCCGTCAAATCCTCCATTAAATGTGAGGAAAACATATTGGAATTTGGAATAGGACTGCAGACGTACCTACAATAATAAAAAAATATATGAAAAAGCAAATTATAAAAATGATGGTAGAAAAATATGAAGTTCAGTTTCCTATAATCATTGAGAGGAAATAAAAAAGCAATAGTTATGTCAAGTTGGTTGTTATACAATGAACTATTGAAGATAATTAACAGCTAATTCAAAAACAAAAAATCGTCTGTAACGGACAATGTCTATAGTTTCTTTATGAAATATATTATTATTCTATTAGTACCTTCAACTCACTGTATCAATCTTTCATTTGGAACTGATCGAAAAATATTTTGGATATTAACTTCAAAATAGGACACGAAAACCTAACAAAATTAAAATTTTCGAAAGTATCAGGCTTATTTCTTAACAGAAACCTACAAACTCGCTAAAAATGTGTTCACCACACAAAAAAGAATAGTTCCATGTATCGTGGGTGAAACATGCGAAGGTATTTTCAGTTCAAATGTTTGAAAATTTTAACTTTACCTACGCTGTCTGCAATTTTATACTAACAAATGAGAGGAAGTTTCCGCTCAATAGAAATTGGTTGTATGAGACAACAAAATACGACTTCAATAATACACGCTCAAAACTCAACTGTGCATTAAATTTTCCTGTTGTAGTTGGCATTAAAATATTGATAACCAGCTCAGCTGTCACCCGCGGATTCGCTCGACAATGAATGTATTTTTTGGAATCAATGAAAAAAACATTGACTGTAGCATATGGGCAAATAGAAGGCACTGCCCGCAGTGATTGAGATATTTTTTGCTTCATTCTATGGTCAATTGATCCAATTGGCTTTCTGTTAAAAATATTATAATTGAATACAACACCTAGACAAACCGGTGAGTTTTCAAGGTCAATGAAAACAAAACTAGAAGAACAGTAGGCCCCACTTGTGCCAAAGTTTTGAAATCAGTGGGGAAAGAATTGAGAAATTGACTGCAGTCCCATGGTAAACCGTGGGTCGGTAAATATACGAGATAAACGAAAAAAAATACGGGTTCTGCTGTAGATATATTTTTTCTGTTCTATTCTAAGGTGAATCGATCAAATGACTCTCTTGAAAATATAATGATACATAGTCGTAGATTTTCCACTCAGAAGTAATAGAGTGCCCCAATTCATACTCTTAGGGTAGATGATAGATTAATGAAAAATCCGTTTTCAGTGGGTATCTATGTCATTCTAGGAATGCAGTGATTTGGTATGTGCGTTGTCTGTCAAATAATAAGTATTTAGGTAAACAAATATAGAACTACAAAAAACCAACAAATCAAGTATGAAGTTCCTAAATCACTTATTGAGATATTAATTGATTATTGTCAAAACATGTCATGTTTTGTATTACTATGCCAATTTTTTTGTTCGATACTTCCTACAAAATGTGAATTTTTCATGAGATTGAATAATAATTAATAATAATTATAATGAAAAAAAAAAAAAAAAAACTGTCAGTGCAAAGTTTGACATGCATGCCGAGAGTAGCTACATAAATCTTTTATAAATATCTATGACTATATTTTAAAATTCTATATGAATTATTATGAAATTCTAGAAAGTCTAAGGCTGAAGATGATTGCATTGTCAAAATAAACGTTCATATATTATTAAAGAAAACTGAATCCATAAAAGTGTCCAGGGGCGCCGGAATTTCATTATTGCTTTGGGTGCTCGGCGGAAAAGAAATCAAGTTATTGGCTATGAAATAATTGAGACAACTAAAGACAATATATTTGTATTCTACAAAACAAAATATAATTTCAACTAGGCATTTCTTTACTGAAAATAAAAGATTCTAGTAACGCTAGACGTATTCACAGTGTCTTTGAGAATATATAGATAGTAATGAGTAGTGATGGGAACCGGTATCGGTACTATTCGATACCAATTTTTGTAAGAACCGGGTACCCGGTTATTTGAATATGCAACTAACCGGTTCTCGGTTCTGAGTCCGGTTTCGATTCCAGAATCGGTTTTTGATTCCGATTCCAGAATCGGTTCTCGGTTCCGATTCCAGAATCGTTTTTCGATTCTGATTTTGATTCTCAGTTCACTCCGACTCGATTCCAGAGCCAAGAAGAGTAATTTCGATTGTAGACACAGTTATTTTCAGTATCCATTGAACAATAATGTGTTCTGTACCTAACCGATGTTCTGTTTCAAATTAGTAGATTTAAAACAAACCGAAAAAGGGCATTTTCTCTTTTTTCTCCCATAAAATTAATTTTTTGTTACCCATACTGGTTTTATGTTATGAAGACGATAACTTTGTCCTTTCGAATCATTCACTGAACATATGAACTATCACTTATATTCAGTATGTGTAAAATATTTCAACGTCTTAGACAAAAATATATAGTATATAATGTAGTTATTTACTATCCATAAAATACATTTTATAATCAATGAATAAGTGTAATGAAAATTTAGAGATATTATTACAATAATAATTGAGTGTATTGATAACATCAGGTAGTTTAGTATCAGAGACTACTCATGATGCCGCTCGCTATTTTTAGTTTTGGGTAGGATTAATTTTATGATCGGATCAAGAGCAGATGGCATACTACCATTTTTAGCCTCTTTCAGTTCATTTTAATGTCATTGTTTTCTTCAATAAAGTAATAGAAAGGTAGGACCTCTTGGAAAGTGGTAATATTTTTTGATATTCGGGATAATTTGCAATCCTCTTTGATGTTCAGAATTTTATGTCCATTCATGTTTCATATTCTGCAGTGTCACCGATAGAATGAAAGTAAAAATAAATAAACGTAGGTACGTGTGGCAACTGTAATGTACAAAATATAATTCTTAAAAATTCTAAATGCTTTGTTCTGGGACGAGTCACCATAATAAAATAAAACGTTCAACTAAAAGCCCAGAAGGTATTATTTATAACTTAAACGCAGTAGATAAATGATATTTGCCAAGAGAGGTTTTCGGTATTAAGATTCGAACCGGAATCGAGATTCGAATTGGAATCGAGATTCGAACCGGAATCAAGAATCGGACTGGAATCGAGATTCGAACCGGAATCGAATTTGAACTCGATAACCGGTTACTCGGGTATCCGGTTAGTTTTGGATCCGTGGAACCGGTTCCATTCTATTCCGGTTTTTGACAGCACTCGACTAATATAAATAAACTAGCGTTCCGACCGCTTCGCGGGTCTTATCGCTAGGCTTCGCAGCTCCATATATGAACCGCCTCCGGCAAAAATATTTTCTTGATAAGATTAGTTCCGATTATAATTTGTGCCTACAGAATCATCCTGCTCTATATTATATTTCTGCCCTTTCCCCTATTCGTGATTTCACTCTTTTTTATAGACAATTCCCAATGTTATTTCATGTATTTATCTGGAGAAAAATTATTAATTTCAACTACTTCACGAATTACAGAAACTCTAGGCGTCGCAGCTTCATATACTTATGTACCGCCTCTCTGACAAGAATTCTTCTTTGACAAGATCAATCTCGAATGTGAATTGAGCTCACGTAATTCCACTGCTTCATATTATATTTCTATACTTTTCTCTGCCCGTGATTACATTGATTGACAGTTCCCAATCATATATAGGTATAAGTTTTTAAGAAAATCATTGATTTCATTCTCTTTAAGGATTAGCGACAAGATGGCGAGATTGTTTCTCTAGTTGATCCATCTTTTCAAAAGAACCACTCTTGCCGCACAATTTCCAATATTATACACAGGTCTTGATACTCACCAGTAGTAAGGCTATTCATTATTAAAGCAGCTTATTAGTTATTTAAACTACTACAGACGGCGTTACGATCGACAAAATAAGTGTGCAAGAGAAACAAAAAGTGTCCATCAGAAAGACAAGAAACAGCGATTTGGATCATTCAAGGGCTCTATTCTCGAACCGTTCGCAAATTTTAAGCACACTTTTCTCTACTAGTTGCGCATACTTATCAAATTATTGTATTCACGAACGTGTGTTTCGTTAAGTATACGTATATTTTCCATTCGCAACGCCACGAGTGGTATTTCATGTGAATAACTGATTTAAGTATTTGTAAGTCCACTATAGTAACATGTTTATTTTGTAATGCCACTAATGTCACTGCTTTGATAAATTTGATAAATGGCCAATTTAATTGATTTAGCAAATTTAGCTGCAATTGCAGTCCTAGAAGAAGCAGAAATTGAAATTATGCATCCCAGGCGTTTTCATACCAATGAATATGCATTTGAATTATCTGAAAACGCATTTCAAAAATTATTTAGGTTGCCAAAATTTTTGGTTCGCGATATTATACATCTTGTACAACCTCATATTATTGGTCAATCTAAGGCGTCTGCGTTCAGTGTTTCTACAAAGTTATTTATTAATGTATGTGCTAAATGTATATGGTGAAAATTCTGTGATTTTTAAACTCAGGTATTAACTACGATTTTTTCGCAACTGGAAGTTACCAAATGGATATTGGGCACAATATTCATTTAGCAATCAGTCAGTCCTCCGTGTCTCGGTGCATACACGAATTAGTAAATGCTATGACTGCTCCTGAGATTATGAATCGGTGGATAAGTTTCCAGACACATTACAAGAAATGAGAAAAATAAGACGAGAGTAAAATAGTATATTGTGTGGCTAGGGACGAAACAAGACGATTTCAGTCGAGGGTGAGCGTTGCTTGCCCGAGCGAAGCGAGGGCCGGTATCACCCTCGGCTGAAATCGTGTTTTGTCCCGTGCCACACACTATATTTTTCATAATATCTGCATTGAAACTTTCCACATTACAAATTTGTCATAACAAAGTAAATATTTTTCTCTTGATTTTGCAGATAACAAGTCGAAAGTAGCTACTTGTGCTTTATCAATAAGCTGTTGTGGTGTACTTGAAATTGTTGTATCAATACTTTTCCTCTTGAAACTAGTCGTCTTTTTAATTTAATTTACGGTTCTGAATACAACAACTGTCAAATTAATTGAGGTTATATAATTTTCATTTAGAGATTGACAATGAACAAATGCGACTCTGCCAGAGATAAAACGATGTAAAAAATCAAGCTTGTTTCTGCCCGGCTACACTCGCATTTGTCTGAAATTGTCTTGTTTCGACTGACAAAATAGGCGTTGAAACGCTTTGTTTCAATGCAGGTATTATGAAAATATATTTTATTCATTAATTATAGATTTTATGGGCGAATTGAATTTTATAGATTTTTTGCGAAGCATAGGTTCCCGGGAGTGATAGGCTGTGTAGATTGTACACACGTAGCCATATTTCCGCCAAAATCTGAAGATCCCTTATATCCGGAATACCTATATGTAAACCGAAAAGAATATCATTCGATTAATGTTCAACTGATAATAAAAAAAACAACTTTTTCAATAATTGATTGCATTATTTCAATACAATAATATTTAGATTTGCGACTGGCGACTAAAAATATTGAACATTAACGCTCTATTTCCTGGCAGTACGCATGATGCCTTTATATGGAGTAATAGTCAAGTTAGTAATGCAATGGAACATTCATATCGTAATCTTGGACAAAATAACTTTTACTTATTAGGTACAAATTATCCATCACACCAATGTTTCACATATAACTATAATTTTTCACATTATTTCACAGGTGATTCGGGCTACCCACTTCGTCCTTGGCTCTCAACACCCTTAACAAATGTGCAACCAAATACCCCAGAGGCGGCTTACAACGAAAGACACATGAGTACACGTTCCATTATTGAAAGGTGCAATGGAGTATTAAAAATGCGTTTTCGGTGTTTACTAAAACATAGAGTTCTTCATTATTCACCAGAAATTGCATCAAAAATAATGAACACATGTGCGGTACTGGATAACATGTGTATATGTAATAATGTGCCTGATCCCGATATTAATGATGATTTGGATGTAGGAATGTACAATAACAATATAGACTTAAATGCGGATGTGAATATCAATGTTCAAAGAATTAACGTTGACTTGGCAGCGGGTAGAGCAGTTCAAATAAGTATAATAAGAAATTACTTCACTTGATATTAAAATATTAATAATGGTTTTGTTAAATTATTTTATTAAATCAAACTGAAATTAAATTAAATTAAATTGAACATAGGAATTAAATTACAATAAACATAGATATATATTTGAAATATATAATAACGTGATAAACTAATTATTGTGTTCAAGATGCTCAGCAATTTTTTGTAAAGAATATGCTATTTTTTCTTTCCATTCCACATCTCTCTTCATTAACCCAAGTTTATCGTCATAATACTGCTTTTTTAAATGCAATTTCCTTTCATAGTATTTTTCTTTTGAATTGTGAGTTTTCTCTGATATATTGGCTAAATTGTTTGTTGCCTTCAGTGAATTTTCCAATCTTTCTGAGGCTACACGTCTTTTATTTTTTGGTCTATTAATTTTTATACTTTGAGCTTGACTTCGTAAATGTCTCTGCCATTTCGCTTGATGAACCTTGTACTTCTATGTCTATATGTTTTTTATCATTTTGTACAAATGCACATACGATTCTTCAGATTTCTGATGACCTTCTAAGATGTTTTCCCAACAATTTATAATATTTTCTCCTCAGTATCTGTAAATATTTGTTTAGAATATTCCCCACCACCAGTTTTATTTATATTCTTCGTTGCTTCAGATTTTTTATTCTTTGTTCGGGATCTCATATCTTGCCACGTTTTTCTCCATTCTTCCCATGTTTTATTAGCCCCATTGCAACTATTCAAAATTTAGGATATTTCTGACCAAAGATTTTTTGCATCTGAATACTTAAAATTTTCATTAAATTTTCCGGATAATAATTGTTCATGTTTTCCTATAAACTCGATTAACAAATTTTTTTGTTCTTCTGTAGTATTTGCACCACGTTTTTTTCTTGAATTATCCATGATATTATTATATTATAGAAATTTAATTATGACAATTCCATGATATTGACATAAAAATATAACTTATAAAAATCTCATGTGTCTATTTGACGTAAGAATGCAATTTTGTCACATAATTTTTTCATTTACGAATACTACAAATATAAGTATACGTTGCTATTTGCGAAAAGTAGCCGAGAATACAATTTTCAAGCGAAAACTTTAGGTATACGTATTTAAACCATTCTTAGCGTAAGTATACGTTAATTTGCGAACGGTTTCGAGAATAGAGCCCTTGGATGGAATATTTAATTTTACATCCCAAAATTCATTGATATATATATATATATATATATATATATATATATATATATATATATATATATATAGCACTCAATATCAATAATATTCAAAATACTATGCCATCATATAGCAATAGAATATCTAATATTTCATAATCATTACATTCAATTCCTTTGTATTCACAAAAATGAATATTTCCCTCAATCTTCCTTAAACTATTATTATAAGTAGATTTACAATCATCAACTACAATATATTACAATTTCTCACATCTTGATGAGGAACTAATAATAACTAAATACTTCAATAAGAGTCAACCCCTTACCAATGGTAGTGGTCAAGACCTGTATATAAGACCGTGATGCGTGAATTTACATGCTCTATTTTTGCATCGAAAACTGCAAAAGTCTTACAAATTGCTAGTACCGCTGTAAAAATACTTTAGTCCATGTATTAAGTCGGCAACAATGTAAGAATTAGCGAACATCATTTTTTTCTTATATATTCATGTTATTCCTTCTAGTTTGCAACATGTTTTGTCGAACGCATCGTTAATGCTACTATCGGCAAACTTTGGCATGTGACGTCCAAATATGAGTATGAATAATTACTATTTCACATTGATAATAATTATTTCTCAACTTTGAAAAAAATTATCGAATTTTATAGTAAATAAAATGAAACCGCTAATAATTTTGTGGAATGTTCCAGATGCATGTTGTGCCAATTCATTCAGGGATCAATCTAAGTTATTTTATATTCTTTGATAAATACCACCGTTAATAAAATAAACGCAAAAAACTCAAACGTTCCATCAATGAAGTTTTGGTATCACAGATTGAAAATACCTTATTTATGAATATTAGCCTATTTTTTTTTGATAAAAAACTTGAATATGAAATTTCAGTCAAAAATTTCTAGGCCTTCTCAAGTTATCGTGATTTTAGAAATCTACAAACACAATGACTGACTTTCTTTTGAATAATGTTTTTTTTGGGTTCAGTAGGGTCTAAAACGTAGAAATTCATTGAAAGCGGCTACTTTCCTCATACTTTTTTGTAAATGCATCTCAGTGCTTGATTTTTATTCTAATTTTAAATGGAGTTGCATACCAATAGCAGAAAAAATATTGAGAAATCATCACAATAATACACATTTCTTCTCCATTGTCTTCTACACCCGATTTATAAGCCATTCAATAAGTTCATCTCCTATCAATTTCGACCCTTGTAACAAAATCAGGAGATGTGACACAATGATCGAGTTTAATAAGAAACTTCTCTTTCAGGTCTGAACAAAGAATTAGGGCTTTTTTTTATTTTCAACGGAATTTTGAGAACTCAAACTTTTCTCGGGATGCTTACTTCCACACAAGCAAAACGCTATATGATCCTCACTTTTATGTGTAGTGTCTTCGGTACTCTGCCTGTAGTTTTTGAGATATTGATTCGATTTTTTGCCAATCAATAGATCATAAAGAATAGCGGGCAATTTGAAAAAAATAATTTTCTTAATTGGTTTTATGGAAATTCACGATTCATTGATATATTAAGGAATATGTACGGGAGAAGAATATAATTAGAGGTACGTAGAATCGTTGAAATTGTTTGCGATGCGCGAAATACCTACTTTACTCACTGCTGTGGAAAAAGCTGCTATATGTGTGCGAAATTTTATTACAAGAAGCAAATTGGCTTCAAAGATATATCCAAGGATATTTTAAATTCAAAGCGAATTTGTCTCATATCAAATCAAAGTTAAGACTCAATTTAGTAGCTTGAATTTAGTCATTCAGAAAAACTGATAAATATGATTAACGTCTCAGTTATTGTTATGCTGACTCATATTTCACATCTAAAACAGCATTTAGAGATCAAGAATAAATTACTCGAATAGAGAACCAACCGGTTTTTTTTTAGACCACAATAGAAATAAATCAGAAAACAACCCTGAATTGCTGAATAAAATCATATACGCTTTGTGTTTTGAAATTGATATTGATGCCAACAAATTTTTTCATTTCAGTGATGATTGAATGATCACAGCTATCAGTTTGCAATCGATTGCAACAATATTTTGCTCATCCTTATAATGATTGAGTGGATAAGAATAAGATTTAGGGATTATTGTTGTTCACTGCTATCAATAAATCATTGTTGGTTGATCACAACAATAGATGGGCTGAATCAAACAATATTTTGTTGATAGCAATGATAGAGAAGGTAATCCTAATTATAAATTGTTGATAGTGACTAGTACGTAGAATTTTTTGTTGGTTATACTGATAACTTTTTCATTATAGTATGTGATTGATAATACAATATCCATTGAATAGTCAGTCTATCGATTGCAATAATTAACCATTGATTACAGGTGGAATTGAGTAAACGACAACAATAATTTTTACTAAGTTTTTATCGTTTATCTCATGAATCAGCAATAACTTCACAATTGAAATCAAAATTGAGTTGATCACAACAAATGATTGTTGCCCGTGATAATCTACAATCGATGATTTCTATTTATGAATTATTGTTGATTATAATATCATAATATGCACTACAATAACAGTACTAGTTTGGAAAAGTCATGTGATTATGATAAATGTATTATTGATTACAACAATCAAATTATTTATTCCACTGCAGAATTATTTATTAAATCAATATTAGCTCTTCAAAGTGCTTATTCAATCGAATACAATATTAAGGGATTGATCAAAATAAAGAAATTGATGAATGTAGTAATGAAAATGTTGACAGCTGTTGTATCATATGACTATTCGTCATCCGATTCCTTCATATTTAACAAAACACTCTTGTTCTTCACAATTACAATATATTCCAATAACAGATATAATAAACAAACACTAAATGAACAATAATATCTGACTCTTACAAAACATCTCAATCCACTCTATCTTACGCATGCGCACCCGAGCGTCTACGTCACACCTAACAATATAGCACTAGATAAAGCACAGCAGACTCATCCGCCATTTTAGAGCCCACTGTCAGTTGTTTGCCGTTTAACGATGTATGAGCTCTAATATAATTTAGTAAAATAATTGCAAATGACGGGCTGTTCTGGGCCCAGTTGTATTATTCTTTTAAGATGCGGGTTCTGATTCTACAGATAAGCTATTTTTACTTCTCAATTCATCATTTGAATGTGGAGAAATATATTCCGAGTTACTTAACCTCAATTTGAATTGCGAGTTTAACTATTCGATTGTAAGGGGCTGAGTGCATTATTTAGAGTAAATGTCAGCATTATTGCAAAAATATTTGTCCTTCAGTAATATTCTTGATGATTTGCAACTAAATTGTCATAATTTTCCGAAGTTTTGCAATATTGCAAATTATTTGTTAGAGCACTACATTGTTGTGAGAGGTTTTGGAATTGAGAATTTTGAAATTTCAAACAAAAATGAAACCACCAGCTACAATTCCAAATGAGCTAACAAAAAAAATACAAGAAGCAAGTAATTGTGTTTTATTCGATTTGAATTTTGAATTTTTATTGTATTTTCTATGATTACCTCGAGTGATATCTTATAAGAAAAACTTATTTTTTTTTTTTGCTTATCATTATTTATTATTCAACCTGCTTTGACCAAAACAGATATTTAGGTACTTACTTAGGTACCTATTTGTTTAAATCACCATACTACCTACTTCAACTTCATAATTTGATTACTAAACATTTACAGATTTTGTGTAGAAAATTAATGCAAGCAGATATAATTCTTAGAGAACAAGATGCACAACTGCCTGCTATTCTAATCTTGTTATTATTCATCTAGAAACCTACATAAAACACAAAATCATAAAAATAAGGGTATTAAACGTTTCACAGATTTGTCAGTGGGCTCCAAGATGGCGGACGAGTCAGCTATGGCTATCTAGTGCTGTACCTAACAATGTTACCAACTGTTGGAATAGATGTCTGTGTCGATTGTTTCAAAGACAGTCATTAATATCAGCTGATTACAACAGTAAATTCTTACTTACAGCAACAGCAACCCGTATCATCCGGCAACATTTTCCGCGAAAACTCTTTCTTGAATCTACGTCTAATCTAAGAATATAGTATTGAATCTATCCATATCGTGTGTCTCCTGCACTTCTTGAGAAATTAATTTTTTTCAATCCCACATATGATTTTTCTCATGGATATTACCGATTATCATCAAATTGGAAGTTCAAACCAAAAATTCTTATTCATCTTAGTGAATTACTCTTGAAATAATCAAATATGCCCTAATATTAATTTTTATTGCACACAATTTCATAATAATAATGTGAATTTTAGATATATCCGCAATTATTCATCCATATCCGCTGATTATGTAACAATACATAATATTTTATAAATACGCATAATCTACAATCTTTGATAATTTGTATCAGAATTCATGATGTATTTATTCATTTCTTCTTTTTGTATCGATCTATGGGTTAGAATTTGTACCAAAATGCATGTATGGAATGTCTTATCTTTGTTCTGGATATTATTCAATAGATCAGATCATTAAAATGTCAAAAACTCATAATTTTAATATTCAAGCATCATAGGAGCTTGAAATGTATTACAAATTATTTGCTGATTTTTGTTTTCAATGAAATGAGATATAATAACCGTAAATATGCATATTTTATTAATTATGATGGTTTTAATCTGAAATTAAATGTATGATGTCGATTCTTCTTCTTGTCTATATCTATGAGTTAAAATTTGTACCAAAATTCATGTGTACAATGTCTTATATTCGCCTTGTATATTATTCGATGGAGCGGAATACTGAATCGTCAAAAAATAATAATTTCAATATTTAAGCATAATATTAGCTTAAAATATATCACAAATGATTTGCTCAAGTTTGTTATATATAATATATATATATATATATATATATATATATATATATATATATATATATATATATATATATATATATATATATATATATATATATATATATATATATATATATATATATATATATATACATATATATTTTAATACATAATATTTGTGAAAGTCTTTCATATTTCACAATATTCAATGAAATAATATTGAAACCTAAACGTCAAAGCTGACAGATGTCATCGATGTTCAACAATTTTTTTGTACATGGCTACCTAATCTGGGTGAATTTTTGACGGTTTTTGATTTTTTACTATCTATTCAACAGAAAAAATTGAGACCCCCAATAGGCAATTCTCGTCAAGAATATCAAATTTATAAAAAGAAAATCATGTTAATCAGAGTTCTCGTTTAGGCTGTAGCCGTGGTTAACTGGAAGTGTACTTTATGTCTTTTAGTGTAGGCTACGTCATGAAGTCTACTAGCGCCTCTAGCGGGCAATAGAGAACGATTGAACTCTCATTTTATCATTGTTTCATACCTATAATTTTTTAAATGAACTAATATTATTTAATTCAGCTGAGTACGTACGTTATAATTTGCATAGCATAAAAGGTACGTTGAAATTATTCATTTTGAGTATTTTTTTCTTCAATTATAACGTACCTATTAGAGAAAACTTCTTAATTCGTACAAATTGACAGGATAACCTGAAATTATGACGCCGATGATCTTGCGGATCGGGTTTGTATGTATCAAACACTGTATCTCTTTTACCGAGGAAGCATTGGAGAAAAGAATGGAATTAGTTTTGCCATATTAAACATGTTGAAGAATATGTTGCTGACAATATTAACAACAAAATTATTGCGAAGTGCATCCGACAAACTTCTATCACTGAAACACCTTACAAATTAGAGAAAGAGGTAAATTCATGAATCCCAAATCGATGATGAATTTTTCTAATTTCACAATTGAATTACAATAGTATATTGTACAACAAGTATAGAAAATTACCTATTTCAAACGAGGTGTGTGTTAGAATCACACAAGTGTGAAATAGGTGATTCTATACGTATTGTACACTATACTTTCTCCGCGATCACAGTTTTTATTGAATTAGGTAAATCATTAGTATAACTAAGATTCTAAATCTATTTTCACAGATAACTATCTTTTAGAAATCTTAATTGTTTGTTTTGCTCATTGTGATATTCATTTTAGTTATGAATTGGAACACTGTTGGGATATTACCTATCAGTTGATTGACATTTCATTGTTATGGTATCTTATTGTTGCGAACCACTGAAAAAGATTGATTGGCCTACTCTCACCAGGCGACGTTTTGATTGGCTCATTTAGTTGAGATTTTCACGATCCCGAGTGGCGTGTTTTCTAAATCTTCGTCACTATCCATTTTCTAACTGCAGTGATGATAATTGTGGATATCCAATTTCGGTTTTGATATAATAATTACTAATGGCACGTGTGCTGCCTGCTTCAATTTGACAGTTGTGATTCTAGTGCTGCCAACCTTCGGAATACATATTACAACAATAAGAAAATAATTTCAAAAGAACTAAATGCAATTTTGTTGTTTAAATGTGGCTTATACAAGAAAAAACAGAGATCTATATCAAGTCCGAGATATTTATCAATAAATCTTGCTGAATATATCACCTATATATCCTAAAGAATATTTGAAATGAATTATTAATATATAAGTTGGTCAAACTGGTGTGAGGAATCATTTCTCACGACTTTGCCTACAGTTGTGTGAAATTGTTATTTTTCTAGTTATGTTTTGTATGAGAAATATATTGTTTTCTATAGTGATCGTAGAAAAACATCTTTGTAGTATAGATTAATAATGAAAGACAGATTATACTCAATTTACCGCTTTGATCCACTTCACTCGTTTTTTTATGTTATAACTGCGTACATGAAATCTATGAAACTATATTTCACTTGAATCATCCTTAACACAACAGCCTGAAACAGAACAAGCGTTTTCCTATGTTTTATATGCAATTATTTTCACTTTTAAACTACAATGCTCAATGACAGATCAATGACGTATTCTGAAGAATGGAGTTCGAAGTTTACAATGGTGCTCAGCATGAGCGCTCGCATCGATATTTGTCCCAACTCCCTCCGTCCCCTTGCACATAGCCTACATAAGATAATTATTCTATACCATGAGAAACGTTTGTTGTCTTTGAGAATTTTTTAGAATAAAATCAATTTCTGGAACATAATGTTTGTAGAAATCTAAAATCATACCCCAAGTAACAATGACTGACCGTATGTGACATCGCATTTTGGTCATATTGAAGTCATAATGTGACCATCATATTGAGACGTCGTATGACGTTGAACTGACGTCACATGTCAAGTCAAATTGTGGTCATAATTTGACGTCAAGAAATAACGTCTTAAAATGTTGAACTAACGTTATAATTCTTTATATATGATTTTTTAGTCAATGTAGGTACTTCTTAAGTAATCTTAACTAAAAATCGACGTTGTCTATTGATTGTATGAGCATCATATTTAGACGTCATTTCATCACTTCAAATGCATGTAGAATCAACATTTATGTAAACGTACATTATTCACGTATTTTAAATATTAGTTAAAATGTTATATTCCAGTCTCATTGAAGTCATGATTTGACATCATTTTTTAATGTTGTGACATACAATCCATGTTTAAGCGTGCGTTTATTATAAATGTGACTTAATCGCCACGTGTATCAAAATTATAATTCATATTGTTTTGAAAGTTATTAAAAAAGAGATAGAAAGGAAAAATGAGAAAAAACTTTCTCCCTATTTTTTTACCTATTTCAATGTTGATAAGCTATTTTTTTTTTACATTTTTATTCGAAAGAACCTTCGTATTTTTTTGTTAAAAATTTAATTCTTCTTGATTGATAAATAATTTTCCAGAGATAGCAGGAATAGAATTCCGTCCACAGAATTATTGATTTTCGTTCTCTAAATTTTTATTAACAAAAAAAAATTATTGAAAAATTAAAAAACTTATTGAATTTTTTTTCAAGATCTTGTACACAGCTATTTAATCTTGATTGTGACATTGTTATTCTCAAGTAATTTTTTAGACGTTTAAGATCTGGAAAACTTCTTTCTACTACGTTAGAAATATTTCGCATTTGTTAAGTTCGCTTTGGGTGCTCTGGTTCCGGCACCTATGATAGTGTCTTTGATTTCACGCAGAATTATTTTTGTCCGCCATTTATTGTTGCGTTTTGGTTATGAAAATATCTTTTAGTTCCGTGTGAAAAAAGTATGTGGTCATTGCATGATAAAATATCGTCAAATCGAGATGTTTAATATTTTTTTAGTTCAAATAGCAGCGGCTTCGACAATATTCGTAGAGGAAAAGTTTGGTAAACTCACCGAAATGAGGCCATATACAAAGTTCCAAGTTACAAATAAACATCTTAGAAATTGTTCCTCAAATGTGCACAAAAGTGGGTTGTGTGAATTCACGAGAGTTTAGTCTAGAATATTGTTACGAGATACCGTATAAATTTTTATGTAATATGTAATACAGAGTGATCAAAAATGATTGTCCGTGCCGCTTTGTTCTGAGTTTTTCTTTACCGCCTGCTTGAGATAGTGACAGATGACAGTTCCTCTGAAAACACTATTCCAACCTAATAGTTTGGTAGAGTGATAATAAATTCTCAGTAATCAGTCAATAATACAGCTATTCACTTACTTTTTTGTTTATTGAATCAGATTATTTATGAATCCGTCATAAAATATGCAAAATATACGCCATTTTGTTCTTGAAATGTCGGTAACGTAGTTTTCAAAATAAATAAATGTATACTAACTTTATTCCATGAAGATAGTTTTGATCATAATGCGAACTTTTGCCTTTCACCTGTCAGACAATCATTATTGATCACTCTGTAGATTGAAATCTTTGTTAAAAATATATCGTCACCGTTCACTTGAAACATGCAAAATCTGAGTTAGTAATTAAACTCATCGGAAGTTAAGTGTCAGTTTATGTAGAATTTTACCGTCAGGATACGAATATTCAGTAGTTCGCATTTTCCTGTTTGTTTTCATCTTGATAAGCTAATAATCAATGAAAATAATTCTGATTAAAAAAAAATTACTGATATCTTTTATGATTAATATACTCAATATGTTGATCTCTGCGATCAAAATGATCTCTTGAAGTACTGCAATAAATCAATATTTCCTCATTTTTCTAGATTGAGGTTATTGTGTGCTATTTTAGAAATTTAATTATTGTTTACGGGTGATTTTTGGAAGCTTCACGCATCGCAACAATCTGCACAAGTCATACAAAATGTGTGTGTGCGTATGTGAGAGAGATAGAGAGAAATATAGTGAGAGAAATAGAGAAAATATGGAGAGGGTGTGCAAATAGTGTACTTAGAACCTTAGTTGGATGTTTATGACCACTGAATATCAAAAATATTAAATTTTTGAAATATAAATTAAATTTATGGTTCTATATTGGATATACTTGTTGTGGGTAATTTTTCTAGGCATCGTGCAGAACGCATCACGCATTACGAAAACTGGCTAAGGCAGAGTTGAAGACAGATGGGGGAGAGGTTAAAAACAGAATAAGAGATGAAAAGCTATAGAAAAATCTAAAAATATATTTAATTGGTTTTCAGTTGGATAATTATTACTAATGATTATTAGTGAATACTCAATTATTCAATAAATTATTGGAATGGTAGGTGAATGATAAATATATCAATCATAAAATTGAATCTTTATTGTTATCGATACTTGAAATCAAGTTTAAGGCAAGAGATGAAGTAATTTGAAATAGAATCAATAATCACAAATAGGAATATAATCGAAAACATGGTGTTAGGATTGTATGGTGTGCTCCGAAGCGAGTGCCGTTTTCATTCGGTTTGCGTATAGCACTAGATAAAGCACAGCAGACTCGTCCGCCATTTTGGAGCCCACTGTCAGTTGTTTGCCGTTTACCGATGTATAAACTTTAATATAATTTAGTAAAATAATTGCAAATGACGGGCTGTTCTGGGTCCAGTTGTATTATTCATTCAAAATACGGATTCTGATTCTACAAATGAGTAATTTTTATTTCTCAATACATCATTTGAATGTGGAGAAATATATTCCGAGTTACTTAACCTCAATTTAGATTTCGAGTTTAACTATTCGATTGTAAGAGGCTGAATGCATTATTCAGAGTAAATGTCAGCATTATTGCAAAAATATTTGTTCTTCAGTAATATTCTTAATGATTTGCTATTAAATTGTCATAATTTTCCGATGTTTTGCAATATTGCCAATTATTTGTTAGAGCACTACACTGTTGTGAGAGGTTTGGGAATTAGGAATTTTGAAATTTCAAACAAAAATGAAACCACCAGCTATAATTCCAAATGAGCTAACAAAAATAATACAAGAAGCTAGTAATTGTGTTTCATTCGATTTGAACTGTTTTTTAAATTTTTATTGTATTTTCTATGATAACCTTAAGTGATATCTTATAAGAGAAACTTTTTTTTTTTTGCTTATTATTATTTATTATTCAACCTGCTTTAACCAAAGTAGATATTCAGGTACTTACCTAGATACCTATTTGTTTAAATGACTATACTACCTACTTTAACTTCATAATTTGAATACTAAACATTTACAGATTTTGTGTAGAAAATTAATGCAAGCAGATAAATTTCTTAAAGAACAAGATGCACAACTGCCTGCTATTTCAATCTTGTTATTATTCATCTAGAAACCTACATAATTAACACAAAATCATAAAAATAAGGATATTTAATGTTTCACAGATTTGTCAGTGGGCTCCAAGATGACGGACGAGTCAGCTATGGTTATCTAGTGCTGTAGCTTTGCGCATGACGTCAGCGTGGGAGCAGATCCAAGGATTGCTGCACTCGTTCCCATGCAACCGAAATACTTGAATCATTAATATTGCTAGAATATATTAAATCTATTGGCTTATTCAAACATGTTAAACAAGTAGTAATGACCAAATTTCTTTGCAACAAATGAATTGATACATAAAAATGCATACTGCTGACATAAAATTCTTATACGTGTCGCTGTTTTAAAATCCTTAAAATATCTTTTTTGTTTTTTGTGTACATAGAATATACTTTTTTTTTAATCAAAAACTGATGCAATGTCCTCTTGTGTTCATCGGATATTTATGTACAATTTGATCTGGCACATAATATTTTCTTAACCTGGCTTTCATGGAATCCAATTCTGTGCTCACATACGCCAAATTTTGTTGCAGAGTCTTATTATTTTTTCTTAGATCTATGATGTCGTTCTTCAATTTCTCAATCATATTATTCCCAAAATATTATGAAAATTTATTATGACAGTTATCAATTATTATTCACATGCACTTACATTTCGAAAAGCAAGAGCTCCGTAGAATCAGAATTTAAGGGGAGCTCTTGCTCCATTATTATATCTTGTTTAATAACTTGACTCTGTTCTGAGTCTTTTGGAATTGTCTGGGGTATCTCCATGTGCTTTTGTTATATTTTCTAAAGCTTCATCAATAACTATTGATGCCTTTTTTTAAATTTTGTCTTGCTTTTGACGTCTTTCGTTTCTAGTCTCACTTAAACTTTTCTATTGATTTAGTAAAAATTCAGTAGGTATTGCGTCCTGTTTTAAGTCACAACATCTTTTTCTTTTCTAATTCATGCTGAAGTGTCTTGAAGAAAGTAGTTGGATGGAAATGCTTGGATCAAATACGTCCTGGACAAATAAAAATGAATAGCAGAAAATACACGTGACGTTTGATTCTATATTGATAAACATAAAAAAAATTCTGCCGGCAGCAGAAGTTAATACACTGCTTGCATGAATGGTCATTTTTGTAGTATCGAGTACCTTTAGTCTTTCTGGAATAATTTCCGCAGTCATAAACTACGCATGCAGGCATTGTTAGACCTATATTATAGAATTATTAGATATTTAGGATGTATCAAACACCAGACACGTGTGTTATCAGCACGTTATTGGCGTGTTCCACAAATAAATAGAAAAAACTACGACAAAAAGCTGGTAAATCAGTAAATATTACTCACCACTTGCTCCCAAGATGACTTCAGTGTGCGACAGGGACAGATGTATACACATGCGCGTAGGCATACTATACAATACTAACACCACGATCGAGAATACTCATATAATAGGACCACAAACAGTAGGAGATAGGAAGATAAAAAGTAATTGAACGGATAAAGAAAGTTTAAAAATTGATTCTAACTTAAAATTTAAATAAACTAAAAATATCTACTAATAAATACTTTTACTTATAACCGGCGCTAAACTAGACACTAACAATATACTTATTCATTATTTACACAGTAACACTGTCCGCTATTTATTGCTACATCCATTTATAATTCTCGACTAGTTCAATAACTATCAATAATAATTAGTCTCAGGTTTATATATCCCAGCGCAGAGTTTTGCGTTTTTCTCCCGTTTATCTTGTAGATGTTCTGTTCGTTACAATATTTTAAGTTCTATTTGGAAAATCAAACTCCAACTTGAAATCATATTTCAACTCATTGAAACTTTAATTTTTTTTCTTGTTCTGGCTTCTTGCTTTTTCGTCTATATCTAAAGTAAAACTAGTATTAGTTGATGATCTAGCTTTCATAATTGGAAATTGAATTCATCAGAATCTCAATTTAATCACTAACGATCACGATTGATTACTAAATTAAATAAAAGTTGCTATGTTCATGCGAACTAAGTGGCTTAACACTATGGAATACAGCATAGTCTGCAATGTATTCCATGAACAAAAATATATTTCTAAATTTCTAATAAAAAAATTGTTTTAAGCCGGAAAATTGTCACAAATGAGATAGCAGTGAGCGTATAGAGAGCATTTTACTTCTGTTCCAACAATCCCGGGGGGTGCAAGGTTTATCCAACGTAAAGTCTAAAAATCTGACGTGAACATCACGTGACTTACTTGGATATATATATATAAATATATATATATATATATATATATATATATATATATATATATATATATATATATATATATATATATATATATATATATATATATATATATATATATATATATATATATATATATATATATCATCAAACACAAAATCTCATCGTTCTACAATTAATCGTTTTGGATCTACCCAAGAGATTCTAAGAATCTGTCAAGTAAAATGCGCTTTCAGCCAAGTCGGTTGCTATGGAAACAGTGGGTCATTATTCTTATACTAAAATATTCCTTGATACTGATTTCCAAAATTCTACGACTACCAACAGATCTGAATTTATGCGAAAATTAAAAAATAAATTCCTACTGAAGTGCACTTCTGGTTCAATCTATTGTAATGAAAATAGTGGGCATCATTCAGATGCTACAGAAGACTGAACTACCAAATTTCAATATTCTACACCTGATCGTTTCGAATTTATGCGAAAAATTCCAAAAGACTGTCAAGTAAAGTGCACTTCCGGCTAGGTGGATATCAATAAAAATAGGGTATGAGCATCTAGACGGTATAATCGTCCTAAATACTGAATTCTAACAATCTACGTTCAATCGTTTTGGATTTATGCGGAAAATTCAAAAAATGTTTCAAATAAAGTGCTCTTCCAGCTTAGACGATAGCAATTATAATACAAGATGTATTACTAGATATTATAAAAGTGCCTAATACAAAATTTAAATATTCTACGACTGATTGTTTAGAATTTATGCGGAAAATTCAAAAAGTCTGTCATATAAAGTGCACTTCCGGCTCAGCCGATTGTTATAAAAATAGAAGATGACCATTTAGATGCTACAGCAATTCCAAATGCTAAATTCCAGTATCCTATAGCTGATCATTCTGAATTTATGCGGAAAATAAAAAAAAATGTTTCAAGTAAAGTGCACTTCTGGTTTAGTCGATCGCAATCCTAATGCAAGATGTACAATAAGATGTTATAGAAGTTCTTCATACGAAATTTCAATATGCTATCGCACATCATTCTATATTTATGTAAAAAATTCAAAAAAAAATGTTTCAAGTGAAGTGCACTTCTGGCCTGGCCGATTGTTACAAAAATAGCAGATAACTATTCTGATACAATATCAAGTTCAAATACTGTATTTCAACTTTCTACAGTTGATGATTCTGGATTTATTAGAGAAATTCGAAAAAAGTTTCAAGTAAAGTGCACTTCCGGTACAGACGATTGGAACCATAATGCGAGATGCACAACTAAACCCTATATCAGTCCTAATTACAAAATTTCAACATTATCCGTTCAATCAGTTTTGAGATTTGCGAGTTATGCACGAACGCACGCACGCACGAACATACGTACCGACATCAAGCCAAAAATAGTCAAAATGGATTCAGGGATGCTCAAAACGGATATTTCCATCAAAATCTCGATAGGTGAATTTTGTCGGTTTCACAATACTTACTTGTTATTTTGTACAAGTAAATAAAAATGTCGCATCCGATTTTCAGTTTAAAAATTTTTCCCTTTTCTACTATCAATATGTACCTGTATTGGTAATCGTTCTTACAGTAAAAAATATCAATTTATCGATTCACACAGATATGGATAAAAGGTGTGATTTTATTTTCAAATGAAAAATGTAATTCAAATACAAGTGTATTAGAATTACCTGAAATTCTTATTTTAGCGAATAAAAATAATAAATACCAATTTCGAAGAATATTTCCAGTTAGTTGTTGTTCAAATACTTGATCTATTTCAAATAAATATATGGAATATTTATATTTCAAACGACACTTCATTTTGATAACATGTATCTTGGATGTAGAGTAGAATTAGAATAACTGACCACCAATTTATTCATATTTTCAAGATCTATTACTATCATCCAGAGAAAATAAATAGATTGTATGACATAGAGAAGCTCTCAAGATGGTAGGTAATATGTTATAATGAATTTATTCATTATGTTTGATGGAATCAAGTTAATTGAATTTATTGTGATTGTAAATGAATAATTTCCTTCAGCGTAATTAGCAGTAAGCTGTTCCACGTGCACTAATTATATACTATGACAGATAATTTCAAAATATTACTAGTTTGATTTTAATTGTATACTTTGAGAGTATCCATTAGTATTTATCGCTACTTTTGTTTAGATCGATGAAGCGTCATCTTCTGGAATTAGATAGTACGGGTAATAAATAGTTTACAGAATTATTAGTGTTATTTTTCATTCAAAAATTATAGACATTTTTTCGAAATTACAAAACAATTTTTTAGAAGAAAATTTTGACGAAATTAATTCTCGCAGCAATTGAACTATGGTGCAAAGGAGACGAGCCTACCTGACCATTTCTGGAGAAATTCAAGGAAGCTACTATGTAATATTGCAATTTAATTTTTTCAGTTTTCTGAATGATGTAGATACTTCCAATTCATAAATAAAGGATAAAATGGTTGACGCTGACTGGATATGTAAATAATGTAAGAGATATATTCTTGGGATTTCAGTTTTAATTTTATTTCTTTTCTGCTTTACAGTTTCGGCTGCACCTCAGCCATCCTCAAAAGCGAAATGAATTATTGTTTAAAAAATTGAAGTTATACATTTGTTTAAATTTATATTAATAATAAAAAGCGGAGAAAAAGAGAAATTTTCTCTTGTCATATGCCACACCCGACATCTATGGAAGGCGTTAAAAATATAATCAAATAAATTTAAAACACAATTTCTTATGAAGTTGGCAACCATGTATATACCTATTCTTAATATTAAACTTAGCTCCCACTTTCACATTTATTTTTTGTATGGGATATCATAACTTTTTTAAGAGAAATTATTATTACTCATCATCCAAATGTGATCTGTAAGATTAATAATTTCAAGAGATGAACTAGTTGGTACTTGTGGAACATGATTGAATAATGGAATGAATTAAAAAAACTTGACTGCTTCTATTTTGTATTCTTATAAAGATATATAAAATTTTTGTTTTCATTTCACATTAAAATTTTACGTCAAAAGAGTAGTTTGGCAGGCCTACAAATTTCATATGCTTTTTGATAGTCTTTTCCGTTATATGTATAATAACAAAGTTCTATTCTAAATACTACTTATTATTCGAATTGATAAATTACAGCAGGTGCTATTGCTAATAACTCACTTTCAAACTTCTAACCATAGCGAATCAAAAAATGCAACAACAATATAATAATAAATTTATATATTTTTAAATGTCAATTTGTTGGTACTAATAATTGCCGTGAATTGTATTCATTATAATAAATGCATTATTTATTAGTCTTCAATGTTATAGTAATAATTCATTCTATTTTGAGCATTAGCTAACAATACTAGCCTACGGCCCATATCGCAAATTTTGTCTTCACTCTTTGTGGGAATTTGTTTGGTGATATGTATTTTTTATATGATTTTATTTTTCAATAATGTAAAAACCGGACAAATACAAACTTGACTCGCGCTTGATGGACTCCGTAACTGGAATTATCATATCGAGTAGGAATTTTAAAATGCTACTACCAATGTCGATCTTAATACTAAAATAAATGAAAATAATTATCAATCACGCCTTTTACTCGATACGGTTGTAGCAGTCTCTTATAGTGCACTTGAGATAGGGTGCGGTTACCAGTCGCCGAGTTACGGCTGATCTTAGTTTTTGTAAAAAGTACGCCCCAGAATATATTTCACTCAGTAAAACTCTTACTGAATTCTTGCATATCGGTGGAACTCGACCCCGCGATCTCCGGATTACAAAGCTAGCATATTTGTACTGAGCTATAAATACTCATCTTGATATTATTGCCACAAATATCTACTATTGACTACAATCTTATTTCATGATATATTATTATTTAACACCGATTCATAGTCAACTTGTTGCTATGGTCCTTTGAGATGAATAATATCAACATATATTTACGCACATCATTGATTCACTGGCTCCGTAATGCTCTAAGATAGATATAAAGATATACGTCAGGTATAGCAGCAAATTATTACAGCAGTCCATGGCTCAGATGTAGAACGTTGGTCTATGGTTTGACAGGTACCAAGTTCAAGCTGCGTTTGGGTGTCAAAATATCAATTTTTTCAATCTTTTATACATATAACTTTTTCATCAATATTACTAACCTGAAGCATCATCATTTAATTTAAGATATTGGAGAATTTTTGCAAGTCACCGCTAATGAAACGCTAACGCTAACGTCAAAAACGATTTTATTTGTGCATCCGTACTGAAATTGACGAATAAGTTCATTGTAACGTTATTCATGTTTGCATTATTGAGCAAGCATTCCCCAGAAAACTAGTTTTTTACGTTAGCGTTATCGTATCGATAGCGGAGGCTTGCAAAAACGCTCTATTCTATGTTAGTTATGTGCTAAACATATCTTCTATTTGACTGACGACTCATCACTTTACAACGGGCGCCTCGGGCGCCTTGCAAGCTCCTAATATCCAGTATTATCTAATCACTTAAGCCCGTCTCACATGACGCTTGTTTCATTGCTGGTTTTCATGCATGGAGTTGTGCTGGTGTTTAAATACGGCAATTTTCTCCCTCTGTGTGTTATATTCCTCATTCTGTGTATTTTTTATTTTTAATTGCTCTTTATTCCTGTGCAAAATTCCCAACTAGCTTCATAAACGTTCCGATTGTCGACGCTCGTTTCGCCAAGAATTTTTTTAATTAATTAAGTCGCAGTAACAATTATTCGTTGCTAACGAAAATTTTCTGCTGAATAGTCTCAATTTTTTTGACATTTGAACTATAATTACCAGCGCCGTACGCGTATCAAAAAGATCTGCTAATCCAACCTAGCATCGTGTGAAGCCAACGTCCAGCGGCGCAGCTAGCTACGAACTCATCAGCGTAACCAAGCAAGTAATCCACAGTGAAAAAAGCTTCGTGTGACAGGGGCTTTGATGAGAGAAAAATGCAAAATCACGGCAACCATTAAGTACCATGATAACTGTGTCATGGCTACTTTGTGATCTTTATGTCAAATATCAATATCTGCCATCCATGATAATAATTAGATTGTGACGATTTTGTACGTGTGTCCCAGGACACATGAAAAAAGAGAAATAGAAATAGTGAAATAGTAATAATATTAATAATAATAATTCTATTCCCAACAGAATCCAGTTACAGGGAAACACACAGTATAATAATAAAGAGAACACACAGTAGA
The DNA here is from genome assembly GCA_963989225.1 of Dromius quadrimaculatus. Taxonomy (NCBI): domain Eukaryota; kingdom Metazoa; phylum Arthropoda; class Insecta; order Coleoptera; family Carabidae; genus Dromius; species Dromius quadrimaculatus. Next base: position 22,572,096 of record OZ022331.1, on the reverse strand, counting down.
AGGTTAATAAAATACAAAGCAAAAAATAAATAAATACACAATAATAGCAATAATCAATTTTTATTTATAGTCAAAATAAAAGATTGACATAAAGATATCATAAAAAATAAGGGCGGGCATGTGGGAGCAGGAGAAAGAGAGCGGGGGATATAGAGAAACAGGAAACGAAAGAGAAAGAGAAGTATTGAGTAATTATCAATACAGAATTATTGCAAATATCTAATTAGTCTGTTTATAGTTTAGTCGAGAAGTGAGTTATCTGAGTAAAATAGTTTTAAGTGTTCAACAAATATGAGCAATAGCTCATTCGAGTCGGAATGAAATTTAGAAGAAGACGTTTTCAGGATTTTTTCCGGCAACAAAAATTGCAATTGTTATTAACAAAAAATGGAAATAAAAAAAAGGCGCCTAGTTTTCTTGAGATAACTCAGAAACTATGAGGGATAGTGAAAACAATTGAGAGATGACAGCACATAAAATAATTTTTTCATAGTATCAAATAGCAATTTGAAAATTTGAAAAACTTATGGTGTAATCTCTAAACTTGATGGAATAAAGTTTTGTTAGAAAAAAATTGAAATTAATATGTAAAAAAGTGAGGCTATTGTAAACTAACAAATTTTTTTGAACATCCATGTTCATTGAGAGCATTAAAAAATATTCAAATAATTCGTCTATGAATGTTTTGCTTCTTGAAGCCTTCCTCACATTTATACTCAACAAGATTACGCATCGCTCGTATTATAAAAGTTGCTTGGAACCCTATTTTAAACATTAAATTAAAACTATAACTATAAACAATAGAGATAGAGATTAGAAAGTGGGACTTGTTCATTGAAAATTTTCTCCTCTTTCAGAATCTTTTTTTCGATTTTCACTATCCCTCATAGATTGTAAGAAAACTAGGCGACTTTTTTTTGTTTCCATTTTTTGTTAATAACAATTGCTATTTTTATTGGCGGAAAAAATCCAGAAAACGTCTTCTGTTAAATTTCATTCCGAATCGAATGAGCTTTATTGCTCATATTTCTTTATTTAACTATTTTTCTCAGAAAACTCACTTCTTGGCTAGACTATTATAATATATTGGAAATTGAATGAGGGACAAAAATGATAATAAAAATAAAAGTTAGCTTGGTGAGTGAGAAGGACTGAAATGAAGACAGAGGAGAAAGCTACGTGAATGAGAGAGGGCGAAAAGAGATAATAAATGAGCAATTAGTTCATGCGTTTGAAAGTATCCATTAAAAAATCAATTTGTGAGAATACACGCGACACAGTCATATTTCAATTTTGTATCCATCCGATTGAATTCTAGTATCTAGTTTTGATCGAGTTTTTTCCTTCACATCTTTTAACTTTAAGAATAATAATAAAATGAGAATAACACTTTTCAAATACATTATTTGATCCAAAAAATGATAATAGATTCTAGCTGAAGACAAAAAAGTTTCATTTCTAAACATACTCGTAGCTTGTGAATTTCTCATTCATATATTTTATGTAAATATTCTATGAGATACAGTGCACTGGCACACAGGCAAGTAATACACACTACACAGTTTGGTTTTTTCTAAGCGTAGTTAACTCAGTAACTACTGTACCAACAATGATGATTTCTCCTATAAAACTTACAATTTTTAAAATATATACTTAATGGAAATAAGAATTTTTTAAAAAGTTACTCCTCATTTGTTTTGAAAATTATTGAATATTTTTCTATTAGGAATCATAGTTTCAAAGTCAGATGTATGTATGAGAAATGAATCTGCCAAGTGTTAATTATTGCATGTTCATTTATAGTTTATAGCAAAAGTAATGGCCGACATTGAATCTTTATGTATTTTTCCTGTTTACAGTGCACCATTAATTCTAAATAAGAAACGTTATTATGTTCTTGAAGATAAAGTTGAAATATTATTAATAATAATTTCAATGAGTAAGAGTTAACATTTTCTTAAATTATCGAATAATATTCTTTAATATAAATATGAAACTTTGTAATACATTGCTATTTATTTTCATAATTAAATATTTCTTGTAGAACTACTACGCATCTTCAATTGTATTTCAAAAACAAAAAATTTCTATAAACGTAGAAGATGAATAGTTTCATTTGAAATAGTTATTTGTGAATTAGTTATAAAAGCAATATTTTTTTCATGAGGTTGGAATCTGATTCATGACGATTAAATATACTCAGAAATTGCCAAGAAGGATTGAACTTCAAGGTAAGTTTATTGAAATGTCAAAACAAAAAGCAAAATAACATAAATATTGAACCAAAAATTGTTAATGAGAGTGCAAATATTATTGAAGCTGATCATGATTGTTTATTTTTCAATGTAAAATGATTAAATATAATATGGAAATGAGATAAGAGTTCGAAGAATAGTCGATCAAGTTTCATTTCCATTACAATTTTAGATTGAGAAAAGTTATTTATCTTGGAATACTGAGAAAATATTCTTAATTTGATTAAGTGAAACCAGATCACCCTTGTTTTTGAATAAATAAATACCAATCGGATAGAATTCTTTCAAATCTGAACGAAGAAAAAATTCTCTAGCATGGACATATTAGTATTATTTACTCGGAAAACTTGAAATATAATATCTACCATTTGGTGCATGGAGACTACACAAGGAGTCCGAATGCTTATTATGAACGAAATTACAGAATATGCCACAAGAACTTGATAAATTAGATGTCACTAGTCAAACTAGTACCGATGTGAGGTTGACATTACGAAATATGATGTGGCATTAGTGCCAGTGTTCTCTAGTATAGAATGGATAGTGGTCTCGTGTCGCCAAAAAAAAAATTATGTAACCCGCACAAGTGGAGGTGTATCTATCTCTTTCCAATCCATAGGCGTCTAGTTTTAAGTTTCTAAAAAGGCAGTTTTATATCTTTGCCTAATCCATGAGAATTAAAGTAGCCTCGCACAATCAGTCTTGAACAAATTAAGAAAACTACAGAAAAAACTCATCAACACGTGATCAGAATAGATCACAACACGTATCCGGAAGGTGAAACGGAAGGAAATAATCAAATGCTACGACACTGTTTATATTCGAAGCTGGAGGAAAACAGCAACTGGAACATGCGCACAAACTCTTTGAAAAAAAAAAGTACCATAAAACTAAATAGAGAGATACACACCTCCATGACATTTCACGGCGATAGCCCGTTAATCGTCAGTCCAATGTAAAAGCATACGAGATTACTGTACTACAGAAGTCACTGATTAGTGTCCTTTTATTTTGGGAAGCCATTTATATACATGAGAGTTCGTGCTCTTCGTGTAGTCTCCATGATTTGAAATTTAATTCATCGTCAGCTAACAGCCTAGCTCTGCACCATGTGTTGGCAGTTTCAAAATCTATGCTCAAATTTTTCTGTGAATTTTAATTCTCTAATTTGCATTTTGTGAACGAAGCTATATATTATTTGAATTTAGTAGAAACTGAAAAGTGGATATCGAATAGCGTAACTTTAATTACATTTTCATCAAACTTGTAACTCGCAGTAAAATGAAGGGGACTAAAAAGACTGCAGTGAAAATAAATGTTATGAAACCCCGCTGCCGAAAAAATATACAGAATCTGGCTGCAAAAAAAGATTTAAAAGTTCAAACAAAATTTAAGAATGATCTATACATGTTTTTCAGAATTATATTATGATAAATAAATTTTTTGGTTTGAATTCTGTATAATTATTTTTATTTTTACGTTTCACTTTCTATCCGAAAGTCTTCTTCAGGAAAAATAATACAAAAATAAATAAAAAAAGACAAGTATTTAGATCATCTAGATATTTACAAATTAAAAATTGGAAATATACAGATTACTAGATGTGAAAACGTGAGTTCCACATTTGGTGCAAAAAGAACAAAATTTCTCTGGCATTCACTCAAACTCTGAGGAAAAACCTCAAATAGAGGAATCAACGATATGAGTCTTGACAATTATCACGGAGAAAAAAGATTTAATTAATATAACAAGCAGTTTTTGAGTTTAATGGATCGATTCTGTTCACTGTCCTATAAATTTGTAAAATTGTAAATTCATAAGCTACAGATCGTTCGTAAGAGAACAATTTACAAATTTACAAATATGGCGATTCTGTTCATACATCTATAAGAAACGTTGTTACAGATTCCAAATATCAAGACTATCTCGTAAACATATCTTGAGCTAACTTCATTCTATTCATTAAACAATTGTTTCAATACTTCAATGTTCAAACGTCAAATCTTATATTGAAAAAAAGTATTTTTTTATCGTATATAATATCACAAGGGACTGTAATTTTATCAATAAATTTTTCTTGAAAACTTTGATTACCTAGCAACATCGTGAGAGTTATCTGTCCGATTTAATCACGAGAGCGTAGCTCGAGGGATTTCATCTGAGCAGATGACTCGAAGGATGTTGCTTAAAGGTAATCAATGTTTGAAAGAAAAATTTATGATAAAATTAAAGTCGCGAGTGGTATTTATGGAGAATATTACTCGAATGAAATTGCTACTATAAGTACCTATTAAATAATGTTAGTTGCAACTACTAACCTTTTTTATTGAAAAATGCACTAAATTGTCTCCATATACTCTTGTATTTTTAGACTTTTTGTTTTCAATTTCATTACTTTCGGCGAAAAATGCATTTCCAAAACGATTAAATTTTGACATTTCCGAGACTGATTGTTTGTTTATATTAGAACTGTGTATTGTTTCTCCATGACAAAGGCAATTTATCGCGATGAATCGCTTGCCAACGGGAATTTACCGAGGTAACGGGAATTTATCGCGGTAAATTCCCGTTGGCAAGGAATTTATTACTATAATTGTCATTGTAACCATGCAAAATTTGTCAGTATAATTGACATGAGTGAAATAATCTGTATAATACGTGTGATTGTGTGGAAGTTAAATACCTAGTAATATATATTATGACGTGAGGAATTATTACTAGATTTTTTCTTCAAGCATCATTACTTATTGTAATTGTCAAAACATTGATAATTCAAGAAAATAATGCAGGTACAAATGATTTTTTTAAATTCAAAGGTAGAACTTAAAATCAATAAATTCGATATCGGTAAAAATTTTAATAAAAATTATTGCTCGACAACTAGGTGCCTACTTTTAGATGTACTGAAATTTGATCCTTCTGAAATTTTTGTATGAATGGTTCAAGTGTTTGAATTAACTCATAAACTGTAATTTTGTTCAGCCCAACATTTTTTTGGAATTATTTTCTGGGACGTCGAACAAGTTTGTAGTGCCCCTGAGGTTTCTTCGTAATAATCGCGTATAATTTCTAGAAACTGTTTTATTAAATCAATCTGTCAAATAATGTCAGATACATATTCCAAGAAATAACATCCCAATCTCTGTAACTCACCTTGTATCATCTTCTTCTAAAAAAAGACCTATAAACATAAGCACTTCACCCTGATTTATTTTGAACTGTCAATATCTATAGCAGTTATGGCTATTCTCTATTCAACTGTAAAAACTTACGAGAACCGTAAGAGTTTATGAAAAATCTGTGAGCTACTGAGGTGATCAGAATTGCGATTTTATCCGATGCATACTACAGGGCTTACGATTAGCGTTACAGATCGTAAAAGTGTGAACAGAATCGACCCATAAGTCTTGATTCCATATTAATTAATTAATTTTTGATTATAATAATTGTCAAGACTCATATTATTTATTCCTCTGTAATAGACATATCTGATTTGTGGAATAATTGTCTTGACACTTGTTTTTGTTATATTCATGTAGATTATTGAAATTCAATTCTTTGGTTGCAAATTTTTTCTTGATATGCTTGGACCTTGGAACTGTGTGCGTTGCAAAAACGGGACATCGTCCTCATGTGTTATATTAATTGTATATTTTTTCTCTATAATAATTGTCAAGACTCATACCGTTGATTCCTCTGTTTGAGGTTTTTACGTGGTCTTTCCTCAAACTTTGGGTGAATGCCAGAGGAATTTTGTTCTATTTGCACTAAATGTGCAACCAACGTTTTCACATCTAGTAATCTGTATGCTTTCAATTTTTAATTTGTAAATGTCCAGATACTTGCCCTGTTCATTTCTATTTTTGTATCATTTTTTCTGAAAAACACTTTCGGGTAGAAAGTCGAAACGTTAAAATAAAAATAAATATACAGAATTAAAATAAAAAAAATAATTCATTTAGATTCAGGAATATCTATTATAAATAAATCAACACTATTTCAATTCACAAGATCAGGTCTCCTGGTGTTGCATGACTGCAAATGCGAACCTATTATTTTGCTTTTATCTCGCATCGGAAATTTACCGCAGTCATATAGTAGTTATTCTTTCTTTTCAGTAAATTTTTTGTAATACCTACTTTTTTTTTCATTAGGAATTATTCAGCTGTTATACCTTACGGGCAGGACTGTTCAAACCAGATATGATTCCGAGCCAATACAAATTTCTAAATGATGTGGATGGCCGCAGAAACAAATATTTCAAAATTTTAATGAAAAAATTGAAATACAGGCATGTTTTCATTATATTTATTAGTTCTTCATTTATAAACTATCTTTTACAATTCTATCAAGTGACGTTACATTCCATCTGACAAACACGACAAAACGCACACAATTACTCAGTTCGGGAATCCTCCTTTTAATTATGACAAAAAACTTACTGCCATGCGAATAAATATTTCATTCATGTACGTTTACATAAGTCACAGAAATTAGATAATATCTCATATTTTCAGGTGATCTGTAGAAGACTGTAATTCGGAGAGAAAATATGAAATGTCGTGGGCCGCACAAATTTGAGCCACGGGCCGTGCTGTGGCTAGTTCCGCCTTATAGGAAATTAATGTTGACGGCGTTGCTATATCTGCGATACCATGATTGTTGCAACATATTTTACTATCTTACTATAGATATCAACTGATAGATAAAAATAATCAAGGTTAGAAAATTAAGACGTGAATTGAACTTAAATAAAATTTAAATGAGAACAGGATATGATCTTTACACATTGATTACACTAGTTTACATGATTTTTGTCTTGGAAATGAAAAGTGTTTTTCCTCATAATTTGAGAAGCACCGAGTTAAAAAAAAAAATATTAGAAAAATCGAGCACGTCACGTTACCAGAATATTTATTATTTTTGATTTACAGAAAAATGCCTACAAAAATATCGAAAAAAAAATGAAAATAAGCTGCCTTAGCTTTTTTCTTGTATCTATTTATGTCTGTGTCTCTTATTACAGAGCAGCAATAATCACCTAACATGGCTTGGTCCAAGAATACTTACTGTCCTTGATAATTTTGCTCAAAAAATTCAAAATCCTGATGAAAACGCTCTCCATGTTCGTCGCTGACTTTTCAGAGGCTTTCAGGGAAGAAATCTGATGCGAATGAAGAAAATGAATTTCCAGAGACATGCTGACACCCATTCGTTGAGAATTATGTCATAAATCAGCAATTAACTGACTGTAATTTCCAATTTTTTGTTGCCCAAAAACTCTGTTATAACAAGTCGTAGTGAATTCCAAGCAGATCTTACAGTGTACGAAGCACTGTTTTCAAATACCTCATCTTTCAATATTTTTTTGATTTGCGGTCCCATAAAAATATCTTCTTTTAGTTTTGCCTCTGAAAGATTATGAAAAATTGAGCACAAATGCTTAAAAGCTACGCTAGTTTTATCTAAAGCCTCAACAAAGTTTTTTATCAATCCTAATTACATCTGAAGCGGCGGTAGAACAATTTTCTGAAGGGATATCAGATATTTATGCTTTAGATTCAACATCTCTCACAAAAAACGTGAGAAGCCCATTTTTTGTCCTGGTGAGAGACCGAAATTTTTAAATAACAAAAATATGCTTCTTTCAGAGATTCCGTTATGAGATATTCTTTGTTAGATATAATAAGTTCACTACAAACGTAACAAAAACGATCAGGATATACTTTACACAGCCTTTTTGACATTTTAAAAACAAATATTTATTTAACTGAACACTACAATGCAGCAAAATTTCAGAATGAATTCAGAACCAACTTGTGGGTAGTCTTGAAATAAAATGTGTTGAAAACTTGATTCTTTGACGTGATAAAAATAAAACAAATATATGTTTGCGCTTAGTTATTGTCACTATAGAACGATATGAAATTCTCTGGAAGGACATGAAATTTATTATATTTTGTGAACTAGTGTTATTATTTATCACACATAAGGATATTTATTTTGTTGTCCAATTACAAGCTTGTTTACTTTATGTGATTGAGCATTGTGAGCAAGGCTTTTAACGTTTATTGTGTCATTAATAAACTTGATTTATTATAATAGCTGTAAAATTGGAGCTTCCTTGAATTGCACGTTTTCTTGCATGCCTCTTTTCACTAATTTCAGATTATCATTAACTTGAACACATTTCTGCACTTAATTTTTCTTAAATTCATGATTAAGTAATGTAATAACATCAAGATAATTAGTAAAATTTGATTTAAGATTGAACAAGTGCTAATTAAAATCAAGCACGTATGGCCGGTTTCACGATCTCGAGTTGAATTAATCCGGTTTAAAGAGCTCATTTCCTTGGTAACAATATCAATTTCTGTATTTTTTGTGTCATCACTGCCCAATCAAGTTGATCAAATGAATTGAAAGCCTATTTATTGGTTAACTCCTCGTCACTTTAACCCAGGTTAATTTAACTCGAGATCATGAAATCGGGCGTAAGAATTCTATATATAAAATTTATATACAATAACTACTACCGGGTATCTTATGCCCATACATATAATCGAAGCTCAATCTCGTTCTTGAGTATTACTTGGCCAAGTCGAGACGAAGTCACCATAGATACTTACTTGATAATCTATCCTATAGTCGATATTTCGTGAATTCTTGGCGAAGCTTGAGATTTCTTGTTTTTGACATATATTTGACTGATATGTTTGACGTTCATGACAGTATTTGCGGAATATTCCTAGTTTGTCTACTTAATTTGATTTATTTTTGGACAATTTGATTGGAAAAGTAAGTTTCAGTAAGTATGTATATCTCTATGCACGACTCAAGGTAGCCTTGTAGTAAACTCAAGTAAAACCGGAGTCAAGCAAACGCGAAGTATTACTCCGTAGTCAAGTATAGACTTTTGGTAATGAAGAAATGAAATTTGGGAGTTCAGTCAAGAGTTTTATTTTAATCTACTCTACAGTTTCGGTCCCACCTGGACCATCTTCAGGAGTGAATAAAATTAGAGTGTGTATGTGTTGACATCTGTGTGTAATAATAAGTTAGTTAAAAAGTCGGAGTAATAAAAATTAGGAAAACAAATATGTTTTCGATCACAATTTTAAAATAAAATAATTTAAAATATTTAAAAATAATTTTATTTTGAAATTGTGACCGAAAACATGTTTGTTTTCCTAATTTTTATTACTCCGACTTTTTAACTAACTTTTTATTACACACAGATGTCAACACATACACACTTTAATTTTATTCACTCCTGAAGATGGTCCAGGTGGGACCGAAACTGTAGAGTAGATTAAAATAAAACTCTTGACTGAACTCCCAAATTTCATTTTCTTCATATCATCTATCAGTCAACATATCCACTACTACTTTTAGTAATATTCGCATACTTAAGCAATTCTCAAGTCTGAGATCAAGCGAAGTATTGACTATAAGTACGGGCATTAATGTTTTATCTAGGTGAAAAATTAATAGGAAAATGGGCAATGGAGCGCCTGTTATTTTCTAAAATCTCCACGAAATGTCTAGAAATCGTTTGTCTCTACCAGAGGTTCCTAAATTTTTTTCTCGTAGACCACTTTCTAAATTTTACTGGTTTCGGTGAATCTCAAATTCCTTTTTGGGAGCCCTCTCTTAAAACTTGTGAAGCCCCAATTTTTTTTCCCGTCAACGTAGACTCCCATCGAGTGTCCTGTAGACGCCACTTTGGGAATCACTGGTCTATACACTCCTGCCGCGTAAATTGAGGGCTGTTTCTATTGACCAGTGATCTCTAGTAACAGAATTAATATAAAAGTGGACGTGGTTTCCTGTCGCCAAAAAAAAAAATGTAATCCGCACAATTGGTGGTGTATCTGTCTCTTTCTAATCTACAAGCGTCGAGTTCTAAGTTCCTTAAGGGGCTGTTTTATATCTTTGCTCATTTCGTAAGAGTTAGAGCAGTCTGGCACAGTACAAATTATCACCATTCTTAAACAAATTAAGAAATCAACAGAAAAAACTTATCAACACGAGGTCAGAATAGATGTCCGAAAGATGAAACAAAAATAAATAGCCAGATGCTACGATACTGTTTGCATTCAAAGCTGAAGGAAACAGCAGCTGAAACATGCGCACGGATTCACTGAAAAGAGAAAATACTATAAAATTAAATAGCGAGAGATACACCTCCATGATATTTCATGGCGACAGCCCCTTAATAGTTACTCCAATGTAAAAGCATACGAGATTCCAGTCCATTATGGCTTAGAGGTCACTACTATAACTCATATCGTCCTATTTTCCCGGCGTAGTTTTTTAAGCGCGCTGATCGTAGTTTACCTGTGTCAGTGTATGTCACAAGCGCGAGGAGACGATGGATCGTTCAAAAACTTGGTAGGTTAGTGACAAATTGATTATTTATTCACTCAAACGAAGCAGTCAGTACCAACATTTTAGAGGTATAATATAATCTGCTGAATATCGTGGGACAATTGTGACATAAGTTACATAGGAGGAACATGCCAGACATTGAAATTAAGGCTAAGTCAACAAAACAGCGACATCAGAATTACCAGCAAATCATGTGCCTTAGCTGAACATTATAGGAAGTCTACGCAAGGCTTCAAAATAGAAAATGTCAAAATACTGTTTGCTGAGCGGATTTAACAGAAGCGCAAGCTCATAGAGATTCTCGATATATCTAAAAACTGATAAACAACAAAATTGATATATAAATATATCACTTAAGTAATACTTAAATCAATTTGTCGAGAAATTGACGCAATTTTGAGATGACGCATTGATTCCTAGTTAGACGTACTGATAGCACAGCGACAATCTTGTGTTGTGGTCGATACAGCATTTGTTTGGTTGAAAAAGCTTCCAGACTTCATTTGTCTGTAATGATTTATGTTGTATATGTTTATATACATATTTTCTCACAAATAATTTTCGAGCCAACTTCAATAAGTATGCTCTCAATTTAAAGTTGATAAATGAGAGAATCGTGGGTTTACTTTGTAGTATATATGTATTTGCCGTCTTGGAAATTACATTTCTGTAAGAATGTATTTGATCACTACTTGATTATGTTCTCTATTTTGTTAACTGCACAATATTTCTATTATGTATTTGTAATATGGTTGTACTTTCTAATATATTTTTTCTCTCTATAGAATGTCTATAAAAGGTCAAATGAAGGTATTTGAAATAAATCATGTCTACGGAATACAATAGAATAATTTATGATTCTGACCGATTTCCAAGATTTTTAAGAAATACTCAGTTTTATTCACGAAGAGGGTCTCTTTTTTTACAATTACATTTGGGTATTGATTTTGTATTCACAGTGTAATGAAGCTAATTTAATTGTACCTTATTTTCGATTAGATATAGTTTCTCCTAAGATTTAGTTGATTCCGATAGCGATGGTACTTGAAAATGATCTCCTAGGATCTTTATTCTTTAATGTCCGACTAGTTTATTATTGCTGTCATAATAACATTATTCCCAGGGTAGTTACATAACAAATAGTACCCGAGGGCATTATTTTGAAAAATAACAAACAGGTTGCCTAGTTACAGCAAGTAACTAGAGTAATTTCTCTGACAGAAATCACAATGACAGGACATACATTACTAAAAACTTTGATTGAAATACAACAAAAAACGAACATTAAACATTGTAGGCAACACGGGAGTTGAACAGACAATAATGCCTACGGTCAACGTACACACCTCGGGCCAGAGGCCTTCGGAAAGTACACTGTTGACCTCAGGCATTATTGTCCTTTTAACACCCTTGATACCTTAATAACTATAATAGCCCCAATGGCTAACAATAATTAACAATGGATCTTTTTGAATCCTTAACAGCGCCAATGACCAGCAACAATTTGTAGAACTCTTTGGTTTATCAACTAAGCTAATTATCTGAGTAAGAAATAATTTTATCGGCTCTTTCATTTTAAGTCAACATCTTTTTATCCAATAGTTTTTCGGTGTTTCTCGGGCGCCAGTGGATGGATCCACAAATGATTTCTTCAATTCATATTCAGTACTTTAATCATTTAACTGAATTTATTTCCACTATTTTATTAATTTGACTTTTTTTTACTAGGGCTAGTATAGTGCCGTAGGATTGAGAAAATATCAGTTGATAATGGAACGGGTTATAGGATTGGTTATTGAACAGTGACAATGAACGTATTGGATTTAACTAAGGGATATTTGGAAACAAGGGCTGTGGAATTTCCATGTGTTAGGGAGAGCTAGCTGCTGCTTTTCAATGTAATAGATATCCAATTGTCCGAATTTCCTCGAAGAGATACTCGGATAAGTGGTGTAGTTGGCGCTGCTCTTTCAGGACAGAGCACGCCTCAATTTTGGGAAAAAATACATCCCAGCATCCGGTTTTCCTTGAAGAGGAGCTTAGATAAGCTGTGTAACAGTCAAGGAAGGAAATTTAGAACTATTTTAAAATCTATTCAGACTCCGACCCTCGACTCCTAGGATGCCCTTGGCGAACCCAAGTATCTTGGAAATAATGGTTAGAAACCAATGTCAACATTTTCCTTCGTCCTTCATCTCCTTTTATTTTAAAAGGGATTTAGTCTGTGTGGTGTGCGTTACTATGGCAATGAATGGAATACAAACATTGTATACGTTGAAAGTGGAGCTTATTTTTTAGGTACGTATTTATCTGTATTTCTGTGTCTTCATTTATGTTTCTAGTTATCAGAGTACCTAGATACATGAAGCTCTTCACAGCCTCAAATTTGTGGCTTTTCTCATCTGTTCTTTCAAGTTTTAAAACTCTATTCTTCTGAACCTTTGAGCCCACAGATTAATTTTTTTTTGTCTTGACTTCATTCATTCTCAGTCCTGATGCTTATTTGCGTAGGACAAAGAAATAATGAATTTATACAATGAGTGCGGCATGATGGATTTTGTTGAGTCGCAATGGCTAAGATGGTTAAGACATGAAACTCTTATGCCAATAGACAGAACAGTCAAAACAATGTTCAAAGGTGGAATCGCGACGAAAAAGAAAAGAGGTTTTCCAAGAGAAAAGTGGTTAAATGCAGTAAAAGAGAACTAAAGCTTTTGAAAGTTGAGAAACGGAAATAGAAAGCAATGAACAGACTGCAATGGAAACATATGATTCAACAAGCTATATCAAATTTTATTGATTTGTCCCCCATCTTCGTTTTGTCCTCCTTCCTCGTACTGTCATCTTTTTTTCTGACATGAAGCCCTACGCTTTAACCAATTATATGGGTCTTTAGCAATTGTCATTTGAATAATATTTGAAAGACGTATTACGATTATTCTCTTACAACACCTTAAAAATAAGCTCCATTCTCCACGTATACTATGTTTGTATTCCATTCATTGCCATAGTAACGCACAGAGCGTAAATCCCTTTTAAAATAAAAGGAGATGAAGGATGAAAGAAAAGGTTGATATTGGTTTCTGACCATTATTTCCAAGGTACTTGGGTTTGCTAAAGGCATACATAAATTCCTCAAAGCAAGTACTATTGCAGCCTTAGACAGACTACATGCTATAAGTGCGACAGGATATGCTTATCGTCAGCTGTTAACCTAAAATTGCATTTTATATAACCGTGATTGATATTTCCACAAAATCATTGAAGCCCGTTTTCTTGTATTCTGATTCCCGTCACGTTGTTATATAGTGTACATGCAATATTGTCTGTCGCGCTAAATATAATAAGTTTTTTATGTTGCCGTTAGTTGAAGGGATTCATTTGAAATTAATTAATACTAATATTATTAATTTGTGTTGCCAAATAGGCAAGCAATGAGCAAAAACAAAAATTATTAAGTAGTATTTAATTTGAAACACCAATCTATCTCATAATTATTCGTGTTTCCGTAGTCTGAACGGTTAAAGTGTAATTAATTTCATCATCAACATTAATATTTGAGTACACATTCAAAGTTATTGAATCCAACAATAAGAGAAACGGTTAAAATTTTTATTTTCTTATCTTACATTTGTTGTTTATTACCTTGGCGATGTACACAAATATAATGTGTAGAATTGAAATAGCCTTAGCGGACGTGAAGTGTTCGCGGACGAAGAAGTGAAATTTCAAGTTCGCAAATGAGTTCATAATTCATAATTCATAATTCATAATTTCACTGTCAAAGAAAAAAATCTCTTTTTAATGAATAAATAAATTATGGCAGTTATGTGAAGAATCATAGATTTGAGAATAGAATATAATTGAATGTCAATGTGATACCACAAAAAAAAACTTTCTCCTTTATATTAAAAATTCGATTCATACATTTTTGAACAAATTGATTTGAGAAATATGATAACTTGCAGTTAGATCATAATAATTGTATTAAGGATAAATTAAATAAAGTATAATTTAGCATAACACTTACATTAGCAGAATAATAATCCAATTTGTTAGTAATGTGAAACGGCCGCCGCCGCCGGTAACGGATTGTAGATATCATGTATTTTGGAAATGAAATATAACATAACCAAACTACTCAGAGAGGAATCACATACACACACAGATTATTTACTGAGTATCATAATACAAAATCATATCATACCACACACAGCAGTACTTAACAGAACAATCGTTTACTCTGAAAATCACCCACAATGGTACACCGTCAGAATTTTTAGGAACGGTACTCAACACCCCTCAACCACATCGCCTAACCGGGGCACTGGTAGTATATATTGAAAACATCACTTCACCCGCAATTGGTAAGTGCTAGTGAAATGTTGGGCATCTCCTGATTATAACAAAAATAAAGATGGCAGGCAGGGAGGGCATCGGTGGCACGAGACTAGCAAGTCGTGCATTGTTAGCTTTAGCTACTAGCTTTATTACTCCGCGTTTACTCCACAGGCTACTTTCCTGAAATGACTGCAGCGTAATACAAAAGTATAACAGACACACAACAATACATAGGATAATCCGGGACGCTAATGTGATCAACACAACTCAACTCACACTTACTCTCAAACACGCTATCTCAGCTAACGCACTGATTGAACTTACTCTTAAATCTTCTAGAATATACTATGAACACTAAGACGTCATCTTATTTCGCGAAAATGATAACACAAACTGGAGTGACAAAGGATTGTCGAACCGTTTAAATAACTTACGTGTTGTGTAACTTGCTGAAATTGTTGAATGAAATTGAATTTGATATGATTATTCACTCTACATAGCGCTAGAGAAAAATATCCGACCAACTGAGTACACAATAATATAGGATTTAATAAATAAAAACTTTTCAAAACTATTTGCAGTGGCTACACAGTACTTCTCCGACCATGCATTATATGCCTCGTTTTATTGCTGTTTTATAAATTTAGAGTGTCGTATCAATTGACTCAATTGACTGCATATTTTAAAGTGACAGCTGCCATTAACAAAGTTACAGATGACGGTTATGTGAAATTACTGTTTTGATCTACAATGGTCATAAGTTTTATGTCCAATTGCTTTAGTGAATCCCAAACCAGGCATAGTCTGGTCAAGTTGCAAAAAAATTTACACTCAAAAAATATTTATTTTAGATTTCTCTTAAGCTTATCTCCCCGAGAACCTAGAATTGATACCAAGCTAGACTTCATTTTTGACGCTTCTACTAGAATTATTTCCTCTGGAGATTTAATTTGATACCAAATATGAAAAAGCCACATTACTTATTTTGAAATAACAACTGACGAACGTTTGCATGTGATGTCCAAATATGAGTAATAATAATTCTTATTCCACATTATGATTCTTATAGTTTCTTGGCTTCAGAAAAATATAACTAGTTTCATAATAATTCAAATTTTATTGGTAACAAATGAACCGCTAATAATTTTGAAGAATGTTCCAGTTACTATTCAAGAATCAATTTCAGTTATTTATATTTTGTGATGAATACTACCGTTAATAAAATAAACGCAAAATATAAAAGTGCCATCTATAAAGTATTAGTACCACTGATTAAAAAGGCTCATTTACGAACCTACACCTAGTTTTTTAATTAAAAAACTTGAATATAAAATTTCAGTCGTAAATTCGGACGCTTTTTCAGACAAACCGACAGACCGACTTTTTTTAAAAGCTATGTTTTTTGGGTTCAGTAGGTGTCTGAAACGTGAAGATTCATCAAAATTTTGAACTGTCAAAAAATCACGATTACATTGCTTCCCCTAGTCCGGGAATGAAAAATATTAACTCTGTCGAACGCTGGAACTGCTATCGTGGAAGTTACACATAGACGAATAGACACACGTCTTGTTCTTCTTGGTAGTGTTTGAATTGGATAACTTTAGTGGAATTATAGGCAAAGGACCTAGCACTCACTAACCAAGCTGCCTGTTCTAGTGTACGTTGTCTATAAAATTCTAACAAACATGAAAAATGTTAAAAAGCTTTTTTATTGTTATGTACCTACTGTACGTTTGGATTTTTTTTTGTCGTTTTATGATCCCGTGGATATTGATGAAACATGAGAAGTCTAAAAATAGAGTAGAGTATGGAATATGAAAAACGTTTTTCCGCAAAGCCCATGAACATTAATAGAAGCTTATCCAAATGTTGTAAACAGATTTATTGTGTGTATTCGTTCGCGTTCGTACATTACTGTGATAAATTTGGAATAAGCATGATTATAAATATTCAATTTTTGAAAAACATAGAGCTGCAATAATATCAAAACTAGATTTATGAAATATTGGCAGCTACATCTGGACAATAATTAATAACATCTACAATTTCAGTTATATTCGAAAATAATTCAATTCCTTATAAATAATGTGATAGTGAAGGAGAAATTTATTTGTTTCTTCTCCAATTTGATCTCGTAAAAACTGGAACCAAGATTTTCCAGGATGATTATTTTTTTTTTTTGAAAAAACGAGTACAATCCTACTACAGCTGGACGAATTGAAGTGAACGTGAATTGCTTCAGTTTGATAGTTTTTTCTTATTTTTACTTCCACAAAGTGTACAAGAAGTATTGTGAAACTGACAAAATTAATATTTCGAGATTTTGATGGAAATATTTGTTTTAAGCATCCCTGAATCCATTTTAATTATTTATTTTCGGCTTGACGCTGATACGTAAGTATGTACGTATGTGTGTATGTAGGTAAGTGCGTATGTACGTAGATCGTAAATCTCGAGACCATGGAACATACAATGTTGAAATTCTGTATTCAAGTCTGGTCTAAGGTCTAGTTGTGCACCTCGCATTTTAGTTGCAATTGTCTGTATTGGAAGTACACTTTACTTGATACTTTTTTTTAATTTCTCGCATAAATCCAGAGTGTGTAGGTTGCTGTTGGATGTTGAAATTCAGTATTTGAAATTACTGTAGCATCTGAAGAATTTGCTATCTTTTATTTTTGTACCAATCGACTGAAATTGAAGTGCACTTAAACAGTCTTTTCGAGTTTTTCGTATAAATTAAAAATAATCAGCCGGAGAATATTGAACTTTCCTACTAAGCACTTCTGTAACATAGTTACACAAAGCAATCTACTATGCCGGAAGTAAACTTTAATTAATTATTGACAATTGACAATTTTTCGCATAAATTTGAAACTCTTGGCCGTAGATTAATAAAATTTAGTATTGCAGACTGCTATAGTATTTTATTGAATTGTAACATCTATAGGGCTCCCTTAAATTTTGGTTTATTTTACTTTATGTCAATGTTAGTGCTAACTATCAATTATTCAGTCAAAAAGTGAACAAATAAGTCATGTGGTATCCACATCAGTTTTTTTTTTAATGAGTTTCTTCTCCACGCGAATCAATTGAGCAATTACGGAGGGCTGATTTTATTGATGATGTTATTTTGGAAGCCACTCTTCTGCAATTGATGCTCAAAAAAGCTTGATATATTTCCAAAGCATTATCCGCTTTTTGAGGATATAACAGGACTGAGAACCACCAAATGCTAGTTAAAAAATTTTTGACGAACATTAAAGTCATGGTTTGCAGGATGTCTTCAAAAATTCATATATTACATGCTCATTTAGAAAAATTTGAAAACAACATGGAGACATACTCTAAAGAACACGACGAACGTTTTCATCTCTACTTATGTGTTTGGAACGTCGTTATCATGACCAATATGATGAAAATTGATGAAAGATTATATTAGTTTGATCAGAACATGTTCTAATAAATGTAATAGAAAGAGTAAAAGGGCTAAAGTTTGATTATCTCAAATATTTTTCATACTAATATTGCAGTTCAAAGTAATAGAAAGAATATACGAACATATTTGATTCGGATTTTCAATACATGAAAGATTGAAATTATAAATTTTCTTCAATATTCAGATAATGTTCTCCTGGCTATAAAAGCAATTTTTTGGAAGGTGTTATGTTGTTTTTTGTATGCGAGTCACTCAATTTATCGTAATTAAATATCCATATCTCGAACACAAATTTCGTATTGACCTGTGTGATTCAGTTTATAGTATAGGGGACCTTATAAATATTTAATGTTGGTAATGCCGGTACATTAAAGAGAAAATGTGTTGAATTATCTCATACCTCATAAAATATCTAAATATAGGTACACTCAAATCAAGTAATATAATATGAAATATGATCGTCATTGTTGCACTTACTTAACTATTCTTTCTCCTAAAGAAGTTTTGAATATTCGAATCACTTTACTACAAGCAATGATAAACAGGATGTCCAAGAAAATTGTAAGAGATATGAAGTTGGATTAATAAATTTGTTGCATTGGGAGACCAGTTTGCAAATTTTTTCGTGTTTCTACAATAGTGCATTGGTGATTCTATACAAACAAAGATTTCTCTTCCGCCTATAACTATTTTTCTTAGAATTACTACTCTCAATGATGTTTGGAGCAGTATTTGATTGATTTTAATAATTATGCTCTCAGTAGATCGGCTTTATGTGTTTTTATAAACTTAACTTTAAATATAACCCCATAGATAGTGTTGCGAGGCAACGACATTTACTTTGTAGTTGAAATAAAATATTTGTATTTTTGAGAAAGAGTAGGCTCCAGAAGAAAAAAAAAATTATAATAGTTGTCAAAAAAAACATTTAAAAATATACACAAATATTTTTTCCTGAAGATCCAAACGAATTTAAATGATTGGAGTAAAATACAAAGAAATTTGAAGAAATGTTGGGAAAGGAAAATAAATAATTTCTGGAGTCGTAAATTTGAGAGCTATCTTTTATTGTGTACTTTTTTCATGCAGTTGCAAAGGAGTAGGCTTCAAAAGTAGGCTTCAAATTTCCTGTAAATATCAGTTAATGAATAATATTTCTGTAAATTGATTAGAACTTTTATATTACTTTGTATTTTACTCCAATCATTTAAATTCGTTTAGATCTTCAGGAAAAAATTATTTGTGTATATTTTTAAATGTTTTTTTGACAACTATTATTATTGTTTTTCTTTCTTCTGGAGCCTACTCTTTTTCAAAAATACAAATATTTTATTTCAACTACAAAGTAAATGTCGTTGCTTCGCAACATTCTCCTCCCCAGTAAGTCGATGCAGAGGCTTACTTCTTAATGTCCAGCACTGCCAGTTTAACAGCAGGTCGAGTAAATGTTCCGTACGCAGTACGAACTACAGCACTCCTCACCTGACCATCTTTTGATCTTATTATATTCTCTATTATTCCTTTTGGCCATGTGTTTCTTGGGTTATTTTGGTCTACTATAATAACTACATCACCAACATCTAGGGGAGGCACTGGCATAAACCATTTAGTCCGCCTGGTAAGAGTCGGAAGATATTCTTGTATCCAACGCCTCCAGAATCTCTGGGCGACTGCTTGCGACAATCTCCAATCATTTTTCAGGGAAGAGCCATCTCCATGAAATTCTGCTGGTGGTTTTATTCCATTTGACGAGCCCAGTAAAAGATGATTTGGTGTTATTGCTTCGTCTTCCTCTGAGTCTAAAGGAATGTATGTTAAGGGTCTTGAATTAATAATGAACTCAATTTCTTTTAATGAACTTCTTAGGACTTCATATGTTGGTTTTCTAAGTTGCAATGCTGCAGTCAAATTTGACTTCACAATTCGAATTAAACGTTCCCATGATCCGCCCATATGTGGCGAGGCTGGAGGAATAAAAGACCATTTAATCTCTTGTGAAAATTCTGTTAGTGAATTGTAGTCAATTTTTGAAATTTCTCTTGCAAGTTCATTTCTTGCACCTCTGAAATTGGTCCCATTGTCTGAATAAATCTCTTTAGGACATCCACGTGTAAATATAAATTCTTTCAAACACTGTATGCATGAATCCGTTGACAGATTATTTGCTATTTCAATATGTACCGCTCGAACTGTCAAACATGTAAATAGAACTCCCCATCTTTTTTCATTCCTTCGTCCAACTACTATGTTTATTGGGCCAAAGTAATCAATCCCGACGTACGTAAATGGTCGACAGTAGGCTGCCATTCGTGATTTTGGTAGTTCACTCATCTGCGGTGTTCTTGGCATGACTCTGGTGTTTTTACATTTTTGACAATTTTTCTTCAGCTTCTTAATATATACACGTAATTTGGGCACAAAATATCTTTGTCGTATTTCATTTACCACCACTTCATTGTTTCTGTGGTGATATTTCTGATGGTAATATTCTATAATTAGGTTTGTGACTGGGTGCTTCCCAGGTAATATCACAGGTCTTTTAGTTTCCTCTGATATGTTTTCAGCATTATCAATTCTTCCATGTATTCTAAGAACTTCAGGATCTAAGTAAGGATTCAACTTGTATAATTGACTTGTCTTGTCAATTTCGTTATTTGCCAGAAGAAATTGTTGAAGCTGAAAAGACATTATACCGGAAGGCACAGTGGGATGTTTTTTCAGATGAACTAATTGCTCTTCAAACAAATAACGAAATTGACAAGACAAGTCAATTATACAAGTTGAATCCTTACTTAGATCCTGAAGTTCTTAGAATACATGGAAGAATTGATAATGCTGAAAACATATCAGAGGAAACTAAAAGACCTGTGATATTACCTGGGAAGCACCCAGTCACAAACCTAATTATAGAATATTACCATCAGAAATATCACCACAGAAACAATGAAGTGGTGGTAAATGAAATACGACAAAGATATTTTGTGCCCAAATTACGTGTATATATTAAGAAGCTGAAGAAAAATTGTCAAAAATGTAAAAACACCAGAGTCATGCCAAGAACACCGCAGATGAGTGAACTACCAAAATCACGAATGGCAGCCTACTGTCGACCATTTACGTACGTCGGGATTGATTACTTTGGCCCAATAAACATAGTAGTTGGACGAAGGAATGAAAAAAGATGGGGAGTTCTATTTACATGTTTGACAGTTCGAGCGGTACATATTGAAATAGCAAATAATCTGTCAACGGATTCATGCATACAGTGTTTGAAAGAATTTATATTTACACGTGGATGTCCTAAAGAGATTTATTCAGACAATGGGACCAATTTCAGAGGTGCAAGAAATGAACTTGCAAGAGAAATTTCAAAAATTGACTACAATTCACTAACAGAATTTTCACAAGAGATTAAATGGTCTTTTATTCCTCCAGCCTCGCCACATATGGGCGGATCATGGGAACGTTTAATTCGAATTGTGAAGTCAAATTTGACTGCAGCATTGCAACTTAGAAAACCAACATATGAAGTCCTAAGAAGTTCATTAAAAGAAATTGAGTTCATTATTAATTCAAGACCCTTAACATACATTCCTTTAGACTCAGAGGAAGACGAAGCAATAACACCAAATCATCTTTTACTGGGCTCGTCAAATGGAATAAAACCACCAGCAGAATTTCATGGAGATGGCTCTTCCCTGAAAAATGATTGGAGATTGTCGCAAGCAGTCGCCCAGAGATTCTGGAGGCGTTGGATACAAGAATATCTTCCGACTCTTACCAGGCGGACTAAATGGTTTATGCCAGTGCCTCCCCTAGATGTTGGTGATGTAGTTATTATAGTAGACCAAAATAACCCAAGAAACACATGGCCAAAAGGAATAATAGAGAATATAATAAGATCAAAAGATGGTCAGGTGAGGAGTGCTGTAGTTCGTACTGCGTACGGAACATTTACTCGACCTGCTGTTAAACTGGCAGTGCTGGACATTAAGAAGTAAGCCTCTGCATCGACTTACTGGGGAGGAGAATGTTGCGAAGCAACGACATTTACTTTGTAGTTGAAATAAAATATTTGTATTTTTGAAAAAGAGTAGGCTCCAGAAGAAAGAAAAACAATAATAATAGTTGTCAAAAAAACATTTAAAAATATACACAAATAATTTTTTCCTGAAGATCTAAACGAATTTAAATGATTGGAGTAAAATACAAAGTAATATAAAAGTTCTAATCAATTTACAGAAATATTATTCATTAACTGATATTTACAGGAAATTTGAAGCCTACTTTTGAAGCCTACTCCTTTGCAACTGCATGAAAAAAGTACACAATAAAAGATAGCTCTCAAATTTACGACTCCAGAAATTATTTATTTTCCTTTCCCAACAGATAGAAATTAGAGAGTATATGGTCTGGCGATCTTGCCTGGCACACAATTGGTTCACATGTAAATACTCATCGGTCTAAAAGTTGATCATTAGGATAACTTGTAACAATGCCGGCGTTAATTACAGGTGCACTGTCTTTTTGGTGCCATGTATCAATTGTTTTAGTCAGTGACAAATTATCTATCAATCTCTCTTTTTTTTTTTCTATCATCTGCAAATGTTTATCTGCAGTACAATTTTCTGCATAAATTATAGGACTAGTTATTCTTTTTCTAAAATTCTATACCAGGCATTGAATCTAAATTAAAATTGGTGTCATCTTTGCATAACATTTCTGGGAATTCCCGTATCTTATAAAAAATAATTATTTCGGTTAAGCAAACAGTTCGTTGTTAGTAACTTTACATTCATCAGACCATAGTATTTTAGTGGAGAACATGGGTTATCTCTGCATTTATTGTCGAACCACTTAGATGCCCTTCATTGAAATAGTAATTATATTTCTTTAGAATATTTGGTTCTTCGATTACAGATACGAATACAATATTTTCTTAAGTTGATTGTCAACAGCTCATGGATCATGTTTGGTTAGGTAAAAACACCGTGTTCAATAATATATTCTGTAATTCTCCATACCTACATCAAAATTGGTTGACTTTTTTTGGGGTATAACTCTGAATTCGCTGTTATAAATAATTTAGCAACGTAACGTATCAAACTTTAGTTCAAGAAACGGTCCATGTTAATATTATTTTAGTTACAAGGTTGAACATTTTTTGTTCATTATTACACTCCATGTAAATGGTGGCAATCACGTCCTGGCTGGAATTCTATGTATAGTTCATTATGCAATAAATTATTGAAAATGCGAAAAAAATAAATGAAAATTCTGTTTCCACAAGGTTGTAATATTGAGAGAGTATTCTGGATGCAGGATCAGAATTATATTTCAATGACTACTATTCTGGTAGCTAGAAGTTCTTGCCAGGTGAGAATATAAGCTAGGGCTATTATACATCATGACAATGCAGTTGACAGTAATTCAACCTAATATTTTATTCAGAGGCAAATGTTCTAATTACAACTTATATAATTTTTGATGCCTTTACTTATTCAAAATAATTTTCTATAAGGCCTATAGTTTCTGAGAAACAATGCTACTACTCTTAATTTGGATGTCAGAAGTGAATTTTTTGATAGACAGATTGAATATATTTGCTGTTCTTATGTATTCAATTTATTTTTAGGAAACTTCTACTATTTCTGCAAATGGAGTTTGAGAATCATGTTCCCTCCGAGATCTCATCTGGCATACTTTTAACATGAATGAATTGTAGACTATATTTCACGAGGATGTAGTTTTCTGTACAAGTCGAAATTAATTGTTGGAAAAAACATGATGCACAGTTACCATGCTGATAATCGAAGAAAATAAATGCTATTTTCCGCGAAAATACAGCTTATAATGCAATGAGTTATTGCTAGGAAGAACAAGAACTAAAGACAATAGGTAATAACATCAGTTTGAATAACTGTGATGAGTAGCCTAGAAGAATAAGAATTATAACATAAAAAAAAGGATTGTTGTGAGAATAAATTTTTATTTTATTAGATGTGATATTGGCTGCCCATCATTTACAGCTGAATACATAAAGCATTTGTATTCAAAGAATTGTATATAATCATTCCATAAGTATTAAGTCATGGGACATTCGATCTGTTATAATGATCGTCAAATAAAAATCACCCAAGTTTACTTTCAAATCTAATGCCTTCAATTTAATTTCCATCAAATTCACTTATATATTTATAAGTGATGTTTGAAATACAAAGGTTGAGTACTTCTACTTGGAGAAAATATTAATAAAATATCTAGGACTTATGTTGACATTTACATATATTTCCACATTTCGTAAGTAATGCATTCGTATTAAATACCACCGTACGATTTATTATATATGCTCAATAAAATCAGTGTGAATGAAATTTGAAGTCAGGAAAGTACCTACTAATCTATATTTGGTAAATTTGACACTGAAACAAATTGGCAATATCACGATGTTTGCATAATTTTTCCCGTCCCAGGATCAGAGAGTAACTAACGATTTTCCTCCAAACAAGCAGAAAAATAGATGGATATTGGAAGAATGGGATGATTTTTTTCTATTTTTTCACAGTCAAGAGTTTGCTGAAAAGTAGATTTGTTTAAATTTGAGTACAATTTGGATACTGATATTCATCGAGTAGCAAAAGTATTTGTGCCAAAAAAAAAAAAACAGAAAATAGTTATTTATGTATCAAGGCAGTAGAGCTAATTTTTTCATCACGAATGTGACATTTAGTTGCCGGGGCCGTTAGACTGAGGCAAATAAACCAAATGAGTGGTGAAAAAGAAGCTTCACTGCCAAGGTGCATATCAATTATTTTTTTTTAAATCGTAAATTGTTAGAAAGAAAATTACATTGACATCGTAACCTAACTTTACTTAATTTTTCTTGATAATTTTTGTGTAATTATCATAACTATTTATAGATATAGTTTGTTATTTATAAATATTAATAAATAACAGTGAATATAATTTATAAAAAATAAAATAAGAAAGTAATAAGAAAGAAGAAAGTATTGATTATGTCGAACAGCAATAGTGGTAACACTGTACATCTGGCATCTTTGTACGTTCTGAAGTTCCACTTTTAATAGACCAGATCGATTAGTTATAATAAACCTAGGAGATATCAGTAAATGTTCTGAAAATATAGCTCTCCTCAAAATGTAATTGAAATCTTGAATGAAATTTTGATATTTGTTATGCATTACATTGAAAATGTACCAAATACCATTACAGCAGTGAAAAAAGAAATGCAATCGTGTAATATTCAGTGTTGTATCAGAGAGAAAGCCAAAATTTTTGGTATACTATATAGTAATTTAAATGATATATATAAATATTCAAGATGGAGTGATGGAGATGAAGAATGTGAGGCGGATGTGAGACAGTGCATACATATTATGCAGAATTGATTCAAAAAATAGTAATACATTAATTTTTCACAACATAAATATTGAGAGCTTGGGCAAGAGGACAAGAAAACATGGCACAGATATGATTCTCGAACACGCGAGTGTAACGAAGTGCATGAGTATTATGACAATGATCAAAAAGAGAAGAGATATGCTGCAGGCATGTTTATATATACTAATGAAAAATTGTACTTTTTCATTAATTTATATTAGAACTTCTAGATTAAAGTGCAGCAAAACATTAGTAGGCACATAAATTTCGAAGTATTTCAACAATGACCGATACTGACTGTTCATATGTATGTTATCATAATAATATCGTAATTGTTGTCAACATGACTTATTTAGATAATCATATATAATATCATAAGTGGTTAAATTTTTAGAATGTTACGAGAGCTTGTTGCTTAGCAATTGAGTGATATTGACAGAAAAATCACGAGCTATCAAGCGAGTGATTTTTGATCAATATCACGAAATAAATTGGTAACAAGCTCTCGTAACAATCTAAAAATTTTGCAAGGTTAAATTTAATCACGAATGGTATTCGGAAGATTATTTTTCCCATCCAAATTCATCAATAGATTCCAGAGACTCGACTCCGAATCTCCTCATTTTCACATTCAATCTGTCTGTCAGTTTGACAGATGCTGAATCAACGCAGCTGAATGTTCTTTGTTTTGTATATATATAACCAACAGACAAAATTTCCAAAAAATTTCCACTTGAAAACCGTGTAGGTTGTACCACGTGACGTCGAATGGTGCAATTCTATTGGTCGAAATTTGGATGGTAAAAATAATCATATAAATTTATCTTTGGTGAGTGCGTTTTGCATGTATGCATTCATTAATTATCAATTTGGTGTTGAGTGGACGTGCCAAACAATTGCACGTGCGTAAGCTAGCCACGCTAGTGGAATAATCAAAGTCAGCAATTCTGTGCGAGAGATGTACGAACTCTTAGGCTCAAATTTACGTAGTAGTATTCAAAACATGTGAATATGTATCGAATTTGCTGACTCAGGTTGTTCAGTTAACGCAGTTATCTTTTATAATCTCACTAT
Organism: Dromius quadrimaculatus; assembly: GCA_963989225.1. Lineage (NCBI taxonomy): Eukaryota > Metazoa > Arthropoda > Insecta > Coleoptera > Carabidae > Dromius > Dromius quadrimaculatus. The sequence continues at coordinate 22,545,195 of OZ022331.1, read as the reverse complement.
TCAATGAACATATTTTTATAACAAACACTTTCGTTTCCCATCAGAGATAAAATTATGTAGGAATCGATACTTAATTTTAGCATTTTTTCATCATTCTGAAGAGTCGCGTAATGTTATTCACATGTGTATGTAATTTATTTGATCCTCCTCAAGAAGTTATAACATAACCAGTGATACGCTTTACGCTTCAACCCTATAAAATTCTTGAGTGTAAAAAGGTTTGAGATTACTGTTTTAATATGCAATTTCATCTGGACACAACTTTTTATTTACAAAATTGATCTTCCTATTATCGTAAAACATACTTTAAGAAATAAAAATAAAGAAATGTCAATTATATGTTTTATGATTCGGTAGATTAATATTTTCATACTGTAAGTGCCGTTACCAAACGGCTATCTATGTATATTCGTGGAGAAGATTTTTTGAACTGAATATTGGTTGCGGTATTTGATCTCCACTTGGGATCAAACCTGATTTTACCGGGATCATCAGAAAAGAATTCATACGTTCTATTGGGATCTGACATCGTGACGTCACGATGCATTGCTAGCATAGGCACGAGTATATTTTTTTGATTTTTAAGCGATACGCAATATATTTTCTTAGTAAAATCAAAAAGTTGGTTTATTGAAGTTAAAATACTTATTATAATATACATGAAGTTAATTTGAACCAGACTTTTCGTTCATAATTTTAAACTTTTAATTTTTTATTTCCGATTTATACAACGAATACGTTTGAGAATACCGACTTTATTGGGAATTTTATTGCAGCTAACAACAAAAACAATAATAGATATGATGGAAATAAAATATTAAAATTATGAATGAAAAGTCTTATTCAAGTAAACTTCATGTATATTATAATAAGTATTTTAGCTCAAATAAATTAACTATTTCATTTCACCAAGACAATATATTGCGTGTATCGCTTAAAAATTAAAAAAATATACTCGTTACCCATGCTAGCAATGCTAAGCTGTGACATGGGACAGCTATGCTGGATCGTGATGTCACGATGTCAGATTCCAATACTCTGGCTATCGCGTCCCTCTTGTATCGTAATTAAGACAAAATTCAACTGAATGTATTACAAGTTAGGTAATACTATTTAATAGTATATTCTACAATAAGTATTGGAATGGCCTATATTCTAAACGAGCGAGAAGTTTGTAAACCGAGCCGAAGGCGAGGATTACGGTTCGCGAGTGTGGAATACGCCATTCCAAACATGTTGTAGACTATACTTTCTCTAACAAGGTTTTGGAGACTCACCAATATTTCAGAGGAAACTTAAAAAATTATTAAATGTCAAACATCAAATCCAGATATGAATACTTAGGAAGTAACCATGGTAGTAGCCAAACTAACAGCTTCTGATTCGTCGAAATGATTCAAAAGGCTTACAGAATCATTCTGAACGGCATACGGAATCATTCTAAACGGTTTTTTGGAGTGTCATTCGTTCCAACTTAATTTTTGGTTATGGAATATGCAAATTCCAAAACAGTGTTGGAGAAAATATATTCTTGCACTCACCTTTCAATTTACTGTTCAAAACATATATCTTGCCCATTATTCACATTTCTTCTCTTCTTTGATTTACTAAATGTGGATTCTGCACAGTAAAATATCAACAAGTAGACTGATTCTCAAGTTTAACTAGTATTTGTCCACCTTTTATATTTGAATAAAAAATGAGAATGGAAAACATATTGGAATTTTTTTATAGCTCATATAATTTTTGTTGGGCTCTCATGAAAATTGTTCTCAAAATTCGTTGCCGCATAATGGAATGTTGTGAGCAAAATAGTGAATAGTGTATGAATTTTTCTATAGATAAAATTTCTTTATGATGGAGACATCCACTCTTGAGTAATATCCACATGAGACGTGATTTTTGGATATTTCTGTAAGTAGTTATATTTCCAAAATTATTTGTCGTATTCACAAAAGGTTCTATTCATACACTTCATTACTAATTCCAATTAATACAAACGGAAAAACTCCTATCAATAGAGGTGACTTCGACAAGTAGACAAGTTTAAATTTAATTGGTTGCTAATCACATATACATATGACTTATCACTTGCAAACGTTTTCCGTAGTATGTGTATGTGCAAGAGAACGGCTCATGTGAACATGGACAGCGCGATATGAAATTTATCAAGAATATAATTATAATAATAATATGATTGACAATCGGAATGTCAAAAATAAGTGAAATAAACAGAATCCAAACCAAAGAAACCTTTCAATCACTATTCAATCCTAAGAAAAATATATAGATAATTTATAAAACTTTTATTGTCACAAAAATAATCCTGCAATTTTTTTTTTGTAATTTTATTACTGCAGAATCGTTAAAACTAGATTTATTTCGATTATTTTGTGTGCTAAATTCTTGAACAATAGTCGTTCCTGTGATATTTTCTACTTGAAGTAACATTTTTTGATGTGTAAACATTCACATATATCGGCAATAGGGTACAGTGAATTGAGATTATGTAACACATAGTCCCGCTCACCTACTACATGAGTAGATGTGTCAAACCCAAGAATACGTTTGAGGAAGAGGAATACTGCACTACGCTGGTAACAGCTTATAGAAATAGTTGAGATGGCAGCTGGATTAGTTATAACTTTGTTGACCTTGCAAAGAAAATTTCTTTTATTGATTAACGTTGATGTTCACACTTCACAGCAGGAGTACATATGCACTCACTAGTTTTTTTTTTCTCAATCTTATAGTCTTGATATAGCGTACACATTGCTTAGAAGTCGCCGTATTGTGCATATCTTGAAATCGACGCCTCTGTATATAAAAGCAGAAATTTATCGTGATGTATACTCGTCACTTAGGTATGCTAATTGATCTACATACGTTGTCAAGATATGTTCAAATTTCGTACACATGTGAAAATGAAACAGAATTGGAAAGTAGTTTTGTAATTTTGCAATACTTTCAAGTGCAAACGAATATGATTAGCAACATTAAATTCGTCTACATCGCTATTAATTGAAAATTTTGAATTGTTTTGAGGCTTCTGCAATATACTTTTACTACTCTTACAACGATGTTATTGTGTAATTAGCATAGGTACATAGATCAATGCATTTACTCAATAAACACTTCATTTCTAGGATACCGTATCATACAATCATGCTTATGAATAGTTTTCAGTATTTATCTGTCTTCATCTCTTATTGTGACGACTGGAGACTGATTTATGATGCATTTTAATTTATGAATTCACATTAGAAATTTAAATTCATGATTCGAAAATTTTGTACTGGCTTATGATGGATTTAAATTTTCAAATCTAACCAATCACATATTATTTACTTGAAAAATATTTGACATAATATATACTTCAAATCAAGAATGAAAATGAGGTAGGGGAAATTTATCTTTCCATCAGTATGGATTCATCATATCCTATTACGATTGATGATCTATTCTTTATATCTGACTGGTGACAGTTTTATAATCTTGGCTGGTTTATGATAGATTTAGGCCCGAGATATCCACCTCCTAATAAATTTATTTGGTTAATAATAACTATGGTAACAATTGTGCAGACTAAATCTAAATCTCTAAATGACATTCTTAAATTAAATCTATCATAAACCAGCCGTTATATTCAGAAATGTTGATTTATAATTCGTAAATCTTATTCTTGTTCATGATTAATTCAAATTTTCTGAATGTAACTGAACAAGTGAACACATAATTATCCACACGTAAAGCACTTGACATAAATTATACTTTAAATTGAGAATAAAAATAAGGTAAGTGAATTTCATCTTACTGTCAGTATGGAGCCATTATATTCTATTGAGATTGATGATCCACTTATTATATCTGATAGGTGACAGTTTGACAATTTCACTGTGACAGTTGATATTTGCTTGTGATTCGAGATCCAACATCAACGTTAGTGATTGCAGATGAAAGAATTGAAGATTAGAAAATAAAACATATGGCAATTTTCTTCGCAAGATTTATTACATAATTTGAAGGAGATATCAATCAATCTACCAAATGCATTATAAGTGTCTGCTACACCCGTTCCAGGTAAAAGGCGTGATTAATATTCATCTTATTTTATTTAGCGGAAAAAAAAATAGACCAACTCCAAATTTTCCATAAAATCCATCTTCAAATCGGCCTAGCTCAGTATTATCATCAAAAATTACAATCCCAGGGCCGGACTGGGTAGTAGTGAGGCTGGTTTTCAACAAAATTAGAACTTTACCAAAGTAATATTGGACGTTACATAAAATAGTTTTAAATGCAACAAAGAAATATAGGGGAGTCATGCAATATTTAGTTTTTCGTCCCCAGGCACATAACTGCGAAAATACCTAGAATGATAAAATGGACGGGTAAAGTATCGGAATTGAAGTACAATTAGAATTACAATAGAAAACTAAACCACCTAACTGGTGGTGTCGCTCAAGGTTCTTATTAAATCCTCTGTCTGGCGTCTGGATCTCGGCTTTCAGATCTAACTGGACTGGATTCCAGTTGGTGAGGAAATTCAGAGTGGAAGTCAGGTTTTTCCACAGTATTGTGCCTTGCCGCCTTGGTTTGGACGACGTTGGATCGGAGATGGTAGCGATAAGAAGTGGAACGATCACTCATCATTCAACTGATTTTCAACGCGTGGGCTATTTCGCCGAATAACATAAAAATGGCCAAACTGTCTCAAAATATCCGGTCGAAGCAAAAGCTTATTCTAAGTAAGATTTCCAAGCTTGGGGCTTGCATACGCAAAGAAAAAAACTTTGAAATAAACTGCAGAATTGAAATGGTAAGTAGAAAAAAAAGAAATATAACGTCCGTCCTAAACGATGACTTTAGACTCAAAGTCAAGTCTGTTGATTTTGATGGATATATCCGTTTTGAACATCCCTGAGTCCATTTTGACTATTTTTGGCTTGATGTCGGTACGTATGTACGCATGTTTGAGTGTATGTGCATAGCTCGCGAATCTCAGAATTCGTCAAACGTAAAATGCTGAAATTTTGTATAAAAGACTAAGATCTTGATGTGCACCTCGCATTATGGTTGCAATCGTCTGTACTGGAAGTGCACTTTACCTGATACTTTTTTTGAAGTTTTCGCATAAATCTAGAATGATTAGCCGTAGGATACTGGAATTCAGTATTTGAAATTGCTGCAGCATCCAAATGATCATCTCCTATTTTCGTCTTAATCGACTAAGCCGGAAGTGCACTTCATATTACAGATATTCCGAATTTTTCTCATAAATTTAAAATAGTCAGTCGCAGAATATTGAGATTGCCGGTTGACTTTAAAAGTACGACTTTATTGACAGTTTACTGTCTATAAAGTGTCACTTTCATTGCCTGAGCAGTAAAAATGTCGTTTTCACAGCAATCGCCCGACAGGACGACAGACGCATAATAAGTTGGCAACCGCTCAACAAATGCATTGAAACATGATTTGATGACTATGATATTCTTCAAAAATATTGAAATTCATCATAAAATTAATCAAATTTAAACAATCGGCAAAAAAATTATATGTTCAACACGGCAAAAAATAGAAGGATTCAGGCATGGCGCCTAGATTCATAGACTCAGCTACGTTTCGTCTCTGAAACTAAAGCCGCATCAGTAAATCACTGAGTGACCATCTTCAAACAACCGGAGAGAACAATACAATTACAGGATCTTCACAAAAAAAAAACGGCGTCAAGTAGTCCGCTACTGTAAAATGAAAATTTTGGGAAGTGGCAATGAAGTAATAAAAAATTAAATGATATAAAATGATTTGTATCTCAATCTGTTCACCAAGAAATCCAAACCCTTGTTGTAGGCAGTAAAAGTGACTCTTTATGAACTGTAAATTGTCAATGAAGTCGTACTTCGAAGTCTATCGGCAAAAAATAATTATTATTGTTTGCATTTTTTAAATTTGGCGGCACATGTCAAGAATTTGGCATACAAACGTGCCTCGGCACAGTGATTGAGAATCACTGCTATAGACTGTAGGTATTATCATGACGTGGTACAATGATTAGCTTCTGCGCATTTACAGCATGTCATAAATTTACCTGCTCGTTTATATTACAATCTTAACATAGCGATATGCAGACGATCAACAATTATTTTGAAAAATCTAGTGACCTTATTTATTTTGGATCAGGGGTTTCACGGAATGCTGAATGCTGAATGCGCTAGAGCGCTAGACGATCATGACGCCCAGTCTACGCGTATTCTGGATTGGTCAAATGTATCTTTTAGTATTGGAGAATCATTCTGTTGTTGCATTGGTCTATCCAAGTTTATACTCCAAACCAAACAGAATCAAAATAATAACTTTAGTGTTTCAAATTTATTTTTTGAACTCTTTAATATCGTTTTATGGTCGAGTCATAAACTTTTCTTTGAGTAATGAGAATGTGTGCTAGTGCTAGTGCCTTACAAGATTTGGATATCTGAAGAATATTGATATTTCCTAAATCATCTTCAGCTTCAATCGATAGAATGCACCTTGACGCTTCACTAAATATTCAAACAAAACTAGTCATTCAATCAAAATGATTATGTATGAAAGTATGAAGAAGATAATAATATGATATATTATGTCAACCACAACAAATTTTTCACCTATTTTTCCAATCGATTTCGTTAAGAAATATTTGTAAATATAACTATATATGCATTAGTTGAAGAAACACGTATCTATAGTTATGATATCATTTGTATTGAGTTATTATACCTACTGTCATACTGTCTTACGTAAATAGTTTTATTTTGCAATATATTTATTTTCAAGCAAATCTAATAATTATTGCTAATTGTTATAGCATTTGCTTTAATTATAATGATCTTGTAGATGTTATCTTGAGTAAGTATCATTATTTAATCTATGCTCTGATAAATTCACCTGTTTCCTTTGATTGCGTCACACAAATTAGTAGTAATTATTTATTTTGAATTAATTGCTTGTTAAATAATATCATCTGTTTACAAATTTTATCTTGTTGCATAACTTATTGTATGCTTTTTTTAAATTCTATTGTATCACATGAGGTTCATTAATATCTTGATTAAAGACCAATGTTGGTCTCGGAATCATTTGCCTGGATTTCGGGGCAATTAAATTAAGTTTTCCTATGAACTCTCGTTGGTAATACCGAGCACAACACATGTCATCATTACATTTTTTACTTACTTGTACAAAATAAGAGTAAGTATTGTGGAACCGACAAAATTCACATATTGAGATTTCGGTGGAAATATCCGTTTTGAGCATCCCTGAATCCATTTTGACCATTTTCAGCTTTATTTGCGTATGTGTGTATGTTCGTAATTAGCAAATCTCAAAACCCGTCAAAAGTATAATGCTGAAATTTTGTATTTAGGACTGGTATAGGGTCTAGTTGTGTACCTCGCATTTTGGTTGCAATCGTCTGTACCGGAAGTGCACTTTACTTGAAATGTTTTTCTTTTTTTTTCCGCATAAATCCATAATGTTTAGCCGTAGGATGTTGAAATTGAGTATTTGAACTTGTTGTAGCATCAAAATGGCAATCTTCCATTTATTTTTGTACCAATCGGCTCAGTAGGAACTGAACAGACTTTTCGAGCTTTCCGCATGAATTCAAAACAATCAGTTGTAGAATATTGAAACTTCGTATTGAATACTACTATGACATCTAGCCATACACCTCACATTATGATTGCAATCGTCTGTACTGGAAGTGCACTTTACTCGAAACATTTTTTGAATTTTCTGCATAAATCCAGAAGGATTGGACGTAGAATGTTAGAATCCAATATCCAGGACAATAGATGCTCATATTTTATTTTCATTGAGATCGACTGAGCCGCAAGAGCATTTTAATTGACAGTGTTTCGGAATTTTTTGCATAAATTCGAAACGATCGGCTGTAGACTATTAAAATTTAGTATTTCAGTTCGATGCAGTATCTGAATGATCACTCACTATTCTTATAATAATCAACTAAACCGAAAGTGCACTTCAGTTGAATTTTTTGACGTGATAACGTCTTATAATTGCATAAATGCACGCACGAGAAAATATGACTCATGCGGCGTTACCTCGCTCTGAGGCGTTCCATTACGTCATCACAAGTGCCAATGATTATTTATCAATAAAAATAAATTAAATAAGTAATTAATAAAATTATGATGTACTACTGTAATATGTTAAGAGACGACAGTTGTGTTAACGATTTTATATGGGACGGACGTGAAACACGATTCCAGGTGCAACGAAGTAATTAAAAGATTTATTTAATTGGGATATATTTGTTTCTGACGTGACAACGTCTTATAATTCGATGGAGCCGGCTGCACGCACGAAAAAACATGACTCATGCGGCGTTACCTCGCTCTGAGGCGTTCCATTTAAGGCTTAAAGTGCAAGTGAGCGGAACGAGCGACCAAGAGGCACAATCGGCCTCCGCGTTCCGCAGCGTTCGACATCTGTCTCTCTCTTACTTGAGTGAGCGATGCGTCCGCGTGGACAGCTGCTATTGGCAAATAAACATAAGCGATACTCTATCTGGTGGCAGAATTTCAGACTAGTGATGTTAGGATAGATTTGGCGCGCTACATATATATTATACATGAGCTTATAATCAAATCAAAAAATCATATTCTACATTCGGTTATTTAATTAGTATTAATAAAAAACATATATGAGATAATAATTCTGAATGATCTTAGCAGGAATTCATGAAAAAATATTGTGTCTATTGATTCAAATTTCAAATACAAAAATTTACCATGGAGGATTAAGTGTAGTAGTAATGACTGATAAAGCCATAGCCTACGTTTCGCTGTCTGATATGTAAAGGTTGTAAAGGTTGCTATTTTGTTGTACTTTTTACTTTTAAATTGAAAAAGAAGATAGAATCCAAAGTTTTAGAATTTTTCAAAATCTTTTCTTTCATGCAGGACATTTCAGATATTGCAACTGATGAATATTTTTGTCTGGATTGTTTTCTATTTATCCAGGTATACTTTACAAATACAAATTATCTTCAAATCATTGAAAGATTTTTTCAAACAACAAACAGTCCAACTAATAAGTACTAATCTAATGTTTATTTAACAAAATTAAAAGGCATTCTCGCGCCACTTCAACTTTTCAACACATGGTACACAATAAAAAAACTGCAGATCTATGCTTGCAACTGTCGCTATTCTCTGCTTTGCAAGAACAAGTCATATTCTCAATCTTCAAGGCATCATATTCATTACGATTTCATTTTCCTTTAATTTCATACGGATTCTCAAGCACTTTTGATGTTTGTATGCAGAGAGCATGCAAAAATACTAGAGCATTTACTAGCTCTTCACCCCCATTCACACAGCGTGACATGACATTTGCATCAAAATATTCTTGAAGTTTCAATATCATTATCTAGAAATTAAAGCTTAAGTTCAATCTAAAATTATGAATTAAATATAAATAAACAGATGGAATAATTTGCCTGTCTGGTACTTACGAACAATATACTTTTAAAACACATCCATGAAAAAGCAAATCTTTATTTCATATTCACGTTTATTATCTTTAAAAATCGTAACAAGCCCATTTAAATCCATGTAAACTTCAAGTTTATTCTAACTCAGTTAGTTCAAAAATATCCAACTGCGGCGCTACGATCTTAAATATATTTGCCAATAGGCTACGTGCATGAAGTCTACTAGCGCCTCTAGCGGGCAATGGAGAACGATTGAACTCCATTTTATCATTGTTTCATACCTATAATTTTTTAAATGTACTAATATTGTTTAATTCAGCTGTGTGCGTATTATATAAATTGCATAGCATAAAAGGTACGCTGAAATTATTCATTTTGAGTATTTTTTTCTTCAGTTATAATGTACCTATTATAGAGAAAACGTCTCAATTCGTCCAAATTGACAGGATAACCTCAAATTATGACGTCGGTGATCTTGCAGATCGGGTTTGTATCTATCAAACACTGTATCCCTTTTACCGAGGAAGCATTGAAGAAAAACGTGAAATTAGTTTTGCCATATTAAACATGTTGAAGAATATTTTGCTGACAATATTAACAACAAAATTATTGCAAAGTGCACCTGACAGACTTCTATCACTGAAACATCTTACAAATTAGAGATAGAGGTAAATTCATGAATCCCAAATCGATGATGAATATTTCTAATCTCACAATTGAATTACAAAAATATTTTTTAGTTATATAGATTAATAATGAAAGGCAGACAATACTCTACCGCTTTGATTCACTTCACTCGTTTTTTTATGTTATAACTGGGTACATGAAATCTATGAAACCATATTTCACTTGAATCATCCTTAACCCAACAGCCTGAAACAGAACAAACGATTTCGCATGTTTTATATGCAATTATTTTCACTTTTAAGCTACAATGCTCAATGACAGCTTAATGACGTTTTCTGAGAAATGGAGTTCAATGGTTACAATGGTGCTCACAATGAGCGCTCGCATCGATATTTGTACAAACTCCGCCCTCTTGCACATAGCCTATACAATAATACATTTTTCTGCTACTGTATCAATAAGTGAGCATTGTAGCCCTGGCAACTCGAACGATAACGAAAGCAAACCTTCGTGTTACCTCGTTGCTATGCGTTGCAATACTTTCGGGGCCAGGACAAAAAAGTAAAAGTTTGAAAAAATGCAAATATATTGGAAATTTCATAATTTATTCAAATAAATAAGTAGTTTATAACAATAATATGATTTTATCCAATCTATTTAATTTAATTTTATCTATTTATTGGTTTTAAGTAATTATGCAATTTGAACAATTGGAAAAAGTCATGGTAGGAATATAATTTGAATTATTAACTTCTTCACTTTGTATTGGGAGATTTTTATCATTCTGAATTACGTCAAAATTCATATTTGTCACTGTTTCTTTATTGGAGGAAATATTAATGTGAATTTCATGTAACACCTTTGTAGAAATTTCAATTTCATTACTTTAAGAAGAAGACTTCCATCGGCTCTTTAAATCCAAAATATCGGCACCCGAAGCATCACATTTTCGTCAATTCGAGTAACTTTTTATCAGCAAGCCATTTAGAAAACATGCTGTATGTTTGATTGTACCTTTCTTTGGATTTATCCGCAAGAAGTGAGGCACATGCATTGTTAGCTGCCTTTTGAATACCGTTTTCATTTTCTGTTAACATATTAAATCGGTCAAATGCAATGTTTCACTAAATTATTGAAATTCAAAATCTTTGACAGGCGCTGATGACAGATAACATTGTAAATAAACCGTTGCTATGGATAATTTTTGACAGATAAAACAGCCTTCATGACATTATTTAAAATATAATAATCATTATTAAATATTAATATCTGTATAGAACAGTAGCAGAAAAAATTTAATACGTCATACGATGCGAAAGCCCTTTCAGGTGTTCGGAGGTTTTGAACGGCCTCGGCTTCACCTCGGCCATTCAAATACCACCTCACACAAAAAAGTATACTTTCGCATCTTGTAATGTAAATAACTATTACATGTTTTCGTCAAGTATGAAGTGCAGTGAAAAGTGAATATGGTGTCAATTGTTTATAGCAAAGATAATTGCGGCGATAAAGGTAATGATTCATTCGATATTAAATATATGCTCAGTGATATATTATCGGATATTCGTGCTTTCATCATTTAAATAAATAGCATCGGTCCGCTAGAGCAGCGATTGTAGGTTATGCTATAATTGACAAAGCTATAACAATAAGTTAACAGAACTATTTCACGATGAGTAAAAAATCAATGGCTTTACTATTCGATCGAAATAATTATCGAGCGTAGCTATGATTCCAAAAAATTAAAACATAAATGTTAAATCTTCCACATATCATAACAACGTGTCTGAAATGACAGGTTGGACCAGCCAGCCGTCAAAGGGAACAATTTTCTCCTATATCAAACACATTGAGGCGGGCTTTTTGACAGCTAGAGTCACAAAAATTTTAATGATGTTTCCAAATTTTAAATTTCAAATTTAGGATTTATGAACAATAATTTAATCACAGTTCATTCTTATAATAAATTATTCAAAATCATCACTTTTTCACAACAAATTACGATTAAATTTGCAAAAATAATTGAATAACTAATTGAACAACAACTTTTATTCAGTTTACTTGCTGGAAGAAATAATGTTGATACAAAATTAAAAAAAATAAAATTAACATAATTGTATTTATGCGTACAAATAAATGTAACTTGATCAATTAAATTGTGATTTCCATTTACCTCCTTCTCTATATCCATACAAAATATCTATCAAATCAATAAAATTAGAATTTTCTTTTCAAAAATGCAACCATTTCATCAGTATTTTCTCATGACGTTGTCACGTTAAACTATCGTCAGTAAACAGACTTTTCAGACAACCGATTTTTTTTTTTAATTTTGTGCATAAATTCGTGTTTGCTAACAGTAGAATTTTGGAAATCAGCATTTATAAATGTTGTAGCATAAGAATGATGACCTACTGTTTACAAAGCAACCGACTGGGCCGAAAGCGCACTCTTCTTGACAGATTTTTAGAATTTTTAGGACAAATTTGAATCGAGTAGCCGTGGAACGATGGAATATCGCATTATTATATATATTATATATATATCCAAGGATATTCAAGTAAGTTAAGTTATGTCGACCTCAGATTTCTGTCACTATATTTATGAAGCTTGAATGTTTATATGTATACTCTTATTCCTTTGCTGTATGCTAAATGATGACAAAATTTTTTAGGGGTGATCTTGTCTTGAAAATTTTGGCCTCGTGTTATAGGAAATGATTTTCCATATACTTGATGCGTAGTTTACTGTTATTTGTTTTTCTTTATCCGAAATATTATTTGAAGCTGTCGATAGAGATTATTGTACACCTCGCGATGTGTTACGTACTCAATTATCGACTGATATCTCAGCTCAAAGTAGGATTGTCAACAATTCTTCAGCAGAATATGGTATTTTTCATAATGAGCTATAAAAAATATATTATACCTCAAGAAAATATAGTATTTCATGGAGAAAACAAAAACTAGATAAAGATACTTATTCATTTTCATGGAAACAATTTTTCTGTAACACGTACACCGAAAGAACCCTATTACTGAGCTGACTTCTGCTTCGAAAGTTCCCAATCCCAAACCATGGTAATAATGTTCATTAATTCTCGGTTGACTGGGAATTAATGGATATTTTTGTCGGCTGGGTAACAATAACATTGTAGATCATGGATCATGGATACCGTTGGATTTTTTCATTTCATTGATATATGTCAAATTGATATTTGAAAGAAATTTGTATTATAGGATGAGTTTGTTAAAAAAAGTGCATTTTTTGTGAACGGGGTAGCACAGAAAATGTGAAAAATATCAATCAATAAAATAAACTATGTAAGTTATGTTTCATTGCAATAGTTTACTGTAATGTGATTGCATTTGCAAAAATCTGTTTGTCAAATCGATAAGATAGTTTCAATACATCCAAATTTATTTAAAAAGCTTAGTAATGGGGGAACTTCGGTGCACTTGTTACAAAAAGTATCGTATGCAACACGGACACTGAACGACTGTCATTATTGTCACGGACAAATTTAGCTGGACGGAGCTACGCCTTGGGTTTTGTCCTTGTCTTCACCGAATGCAGCCAAATTTATCCTGGACAAAAATGACATTCATTCGGTCCTTGTAGCATAATATACTATTTTTTGCATTTCTTGCATTTTTAACAATTTTTTGTCTGCAGTAAAAGTGTCATATGCTTTCACATTCAATTTTTTAGTTCCGAATGCATAACTGAAAATATCCTGTCTGTGAGGCGCGTTAATAACTTTTTGAAATGAAGGATTTGTTTGTTGGATTTCGGTTTTAAAAATATAGGTCCGTGTTCTCGCCTCTTAAAAGTGCGCTACTTCAGCAAAAATTTCAATAAAAGAATATAGCGCTATATGATAAAACATGAGATGGTAAGAGAAAGTGCATAATTTTTCAGAAAGTGATGCAATTTTAAGAGGTGAGAATATGGACCAGAGTATTTTTGCGTACCATATATTTCTTCAACAGTATGCAGTACGCAGACTCAAATATAGTACAATACTATATATTATAGTACGGTTGGCAACCCTAGCTCCAAATTCAACCGATGAAGTGATTATATCTTGATTAATTTCAAAAGTAATTAGCATCTAATATAAGTTTTCCAGAAGAGGAGACTTTATTCTTTATTCTTCTCACATTTTGTTATGACATAAATTTACTTTTGAAAAATGACATGCACCTTCGTGTTCAATTTTGTTTGCTCGTGATGATTCTTCATTCTATCGATTGGTTAGCTATTATAATAAAATTCTTGATTTCCATCACGATTTACTAGGTTGTTAAGTTTATATAAGCAATTTTCTAGAAAAATTCTTTATGAAAGTGAAATGTGGGTATGAAATGGTATCTGCAGAATTCATATACCTGCAAGGATTACATTAAACCGTGCTGGAGATGACGTTATGATAAGGCTCGAACTTGGAACAAGATATCCTTTTTTAATTTAAATTTTATGATTCGAAAATATAGTTCTTGAAGTTTTACTTTGTTGCTACAATCTTTGAATTAAAAACTTTTATCTTGGCAATTTTTGGATGGGTAAAACCTTATAGTTCGCAGGACAGCACCCTTTTTGTAAAATGATCAATACATACTTGAAACTTCGTGAGTGGCTTCCTTTTGGCGAGTCTACTAAAATACCAAAAGCGAATGAACGTATGTACTCACTTTTTCGTGCGCTCATTCATTCAAGTGGGCAATTGACAACATACTATTTTTTATTACAAATGCAGTATGAGTACTATTTTCTTGTTTTATTTTTTTGATCATTATTAGGTGATAGAAATCGAAAGATCAAAACGATAATTACTCCAATAGTCAATTGAATTCAATAATGTTTTATGGAGATAGTACAACATTCACGTCACGCGGTAATTAGTCCAATCTAATAACTTTCACACTAAAGTCATTGATTTATACGCAACCCATAGTTCTTATCGTCATATAATATGGAAATTGATTTCGGCGCTCGACTCTTGGTCCATTTCTATATGTACATAATATCCGGACAGACTAAACAAAATTGAAGCGTGAGTAATAGTCGGTGGTAATTGTACTCATATTATTAGAAATTATTCTTGAAGAATACTAACATGAGCATAGGTTATTAATTGAGTTCCAGATGTTTTTTCCATTCAAATTAATCAATCTTCTGTCAATCTTATTCCAAAGACATAAACATGACCGCAAATAGCTGCACTACTGGGAAATAAGTCATAAACAAAATGTAATAGTGTTTACAATTGTTTATTCACAGATGCCTTTGATTTCAAGAAATTCATCAATCGTGTTTTTGAATACCCACTTCATTTTTGTTTTCACAGCTTGCTGTGATCAATACCTATTTTGTTGATAAACAAATATGAGATATTTGAAAATTTTAAAGAACTTTGATGTTTCAAAATTCTATGTGATTTATGGAAATATTTCATTCGGTTCTTGACTTTAAATATATATTAAATTTTGTGTTCCGTATCAATTTAGATGATGAATATCCTAGTCACTAAGACAGAGATATAAGAAAAATATTATTGAAACATTATCTACAACTGTTTGAATATAGAAGCATCAGTTAACCAACTTGAGATACTTCTAAAACTAGAATTGTCCATCATGTACGTGACCATTATTTTTTTTTTGTCAAAACCGAAATTATGTAAAAAAAGTCTTTTTGGTGTTTCACAAGTTTTTTATTGAAGAGAGAATAAAAGTACTCATACAAAATAGTCAAAGCATCAATAATAAGTAAGTTGCATGAGTTGATGTGGCTTCTAGGGAGAATTTTTGTATTTTTGGCTGAATAAATCAGTTTTAAAATATCGGGCTTGCAAGTGTACAAAATAATCTTTTTTGTTTCCTCGGTCCATATACAGGATGTGCAACGAAAGCGGAACATAGAATTTTAACAAAGGATCCTGTATATGTTAGAGCAAAAGTACAGGAATGGAAAGTAATTTGAAATAAATTTTTACTTATAAAAAATCTTTATTTCATGCGGTAGAACATCTGCAGAATTGGATATTCAGAAAATGAAATATGACATTTTCGTCAAAAACCCGATAGCCATGGAAATAAGAAACGGATGGAACAAGCTTTCATTTTGACAGTTCAATTCCGTGTTATTATTGTTATTTTTTTTAGATACTACAGATATTCTACTGCAATAAATGAAGAATTTCGATTAGTAAAAATTTATTTTAAACAACTTTTAATTATTGGTAATTGTTGTAAGTCAGAATGGTAGTTTGTCTCACCCGTTTTCCATTTCCATGGCTATCTGATTTTTCACGAGAATGTCATATTCTATTTCCCAAATATCCAATGCTATATATATTCTACCGCATTGAATGAAGACTTTCCATGAATAAAAATTGATTTTGAACAACTTTCCATACTAGGTACTTTTGCTCTAACATATACAGGAGAGCCAACATCCGCACATTTTAAAAATCCTATGTTGAACTCCTATGTTCCTCGTTTCGTTGCACATCCTGTATAATTGACAACATACTATTGTATTGTGAACGTGATTTTTTGACACTCAAAGATTTTGATGAATCCCTACGATTTGGACCCTACTAAATTAAAAAAAAAATATATTTGAAAAAAAGTCGGTCGGTCTGAAAGTACAATAATTCAAGAACGCGTACGAATTTGCGACTGAAATTTTTTATTTTAGCTTTTTATTAAGAAGATAGCTCTACATTCATAATTGTGCTCCATTCAACCAGTTTCAAATATAAAATAATTAAAATTGATGCCTGTGTAATTTAAAACATCATAACATTTTTCAGAATATTATTAACGGTTCATTTGTTATCATTAAAATTTGCATTATTATGAAATTCGTTATATTTTTCTGAAACAAGCATTATTATAAGGATAAATTAATCTAAGCATAATTCAATATATCACTTGTATTGAATTCCAATAAAACATTTCAATAAAACAATATCCATCTATAATTGATTTTCAGCGGCCGTCGGTCTCAGAGTGTAGATCTCATGTATTCTGGAAATAAAATATAACATAATCAAACTACTGGCTTAGTAAGGAATCACATTCACACACACGTTATACAATCATAATCATCAACATCAAATCACACTCTCTGGTAAACACATAAAAAGGGAATGCACGAAGTGCAAAAACACATAAACAACATCAGGGAGTGCCGACCAGTTGACCTGCTCAAACCTCGGTGGGAGCGCCGCACTGTCGACCTGCTCAAACCTGCCGGAAGCGCCAAAGCTACGTCTAGCCCGACCTGCTCAATCCCGAGTCCTCAAGACGATAATAAAAAATAGTAAAATTTCATATCAATTTAAATTAATAATTATATTTAAACGATTGTTGATTTTAACTCAATGTGAACTCAGTTTGCACTCACTTGAGTTAAGAAGGTAAAACCAAAACTCATTGCTTCCCCAATTTTTAATTCGATAAAGTGATTAACAGAGTCATTCATTAGAGTTGTTTTTAAAGATAATACGTCATAAAATAATGACGTCAGCTATAAACATTTGCAAATAGATGAGATATAATTGACACTTTTGAAAAAAGTCAAACTATAAAACTACCCAGGAGCTTTTGAAATTATTATTGTGTAATACTGTGTAAGTAGATTTGTTTTGGTTATGTTTGAGTATAAAAACGGCGAGATAGCACAGTGGTACAGTGCTAACCTCAGGACGCAGGGGTCGTGAGTTTGAATCTTCGTCAAGTCATGAGATTCTCACGGCTTGGCTGGATCGATATTCTCTCTCGTGACCTTTCTATATTGAGACTCAAATTAAATTGGCAACAATAATGTTAATTGTGAGCTTGCACGGTTGACTGGCAACACACATGGTAGCAATGTAAAAACGTGGCAAACAAAGTAAAAATAGCTGTGTGTCAAAAAATCAACCTAGGGATATAACTAATAGGTGGTTCAAATCACGAAATACATACTTTACATACAAGGTGTTTAAGAAAAAGGGTGAAAAAATTTATGGCATATATATTTCGATGTGCTGATTCAGAGTCAAAAAGAATTTTTTTCATAATGCGCAAAATTATGGGTGTGATTCAAGAAGAGTACATTTCAAGTATCACCGGTCGACACAAAATTTTCAATGAAGCTAATAAATGAGTATTTTAACCACATAATTAACGTTGAATTACAAATTAATTATTAAGTATATTGAAATATTATCTCGTTATTCGATTTGATCATATAATATTTTGAAATTCTACTGCGAATCAAATTTTATCGATAGAACATTAACTGGCCATCAAAAATAAGTTTAAAATGCATTCATATGAAATCGAGATCTTACCTAACTTACACTCAAGCATGCTCACCATGATATCTAGATAAATTTCAAAAATATCACTATCATTATTATGGTCCTTAATGCACAAAGATTTGGCGCTAACGATAATTCTAAGAATCCATCCAAGAATAGCTGTAATGATAATATCTAATAAGAGAAGTAATATAATTTCTATTCTTCAGTTTCGATCTCCTCTCGACCATCGATAGGAGTGAAAAGAATATTTACATTACAAATTGTACAGTATATCATAATATTATACTC
This sequence comes from Dromius quadrimaculatus, assembly GCA_963989225.1. NCBI lineage: Eukaryota > Metazoa > Arthropoda > Insecta > Coleoptera > Carabidae > Dromius > Dromius quadrimaculatus. The sequence goes on along the minus strand of OZ022331.1, from coordinate 22,526,464 downwards.
TTGATCGAATTCCTGTATTTTACACCTAAAAAGATATCGACATATAATAGGGAAATATTCAAGAAACATAAATTTAATGGAAATGAAAACTCGTGCCCGACCTGTTTGCTGAACCACCAATTCATCCACTACTCCATGGCACCAACAACAATTTTAAGTTATCTTGATGAGAAATTGTTCATGAAATATAAAATATGTGGTAAATCATTTCGAAAATCAATTAACTAACCATTCGATACAAAAAAAAAATCATCAAAATTAGTGAAATATTGTGATCTGTAGCATATCCTCAAGTGAACAGAATTAAGAGCGAAGGTGCATGTCATTTTTCAATGACAAATTTGGGTCGCAATGAATGAATATTTGAATAAAATTAGATATGGTATCTGTCATGTCGTTACATTCAAACAAATCGCCACGTTGTAATATAAAATAATGTTGCTAAATGTCAGAGCAAAAGACAACAGAAGCTGATATGGCGCAAGCGAATATGACACTTGCTAAGCAAGATGTCGGTCAGTTAATAGTATATTGTGCAACAAATATAGAAAATTAACTATTTCACACGAGGTGTATAATTTTCAGTACGAGACGGAGTCGAGTGCTGGAATCACACAAGTGTGGAATAGGTGATTCTATACGTGTTGTATAGACTTGGGCTTCTCAGGTAAAAGGCCAGCAATAATTTTAGATGCTTCTTCTTCAATATCTGAACCAAAACTTCCAGAATCACTCATTTTCACAAAATGCGTGAAGAATTTATGAAAAGTAACTACTTACAACAATCAACAAATTGTTTAAGTTGTTTATGTCAAATTGTGGTCGTCATGGATTAAAACATTTTTACAGCAACTACTTGGATTAATTTTCTTCTTATCAAAAATTCTAATTATTTAAATTCTTTAACTTTGGACGGGCGTAGATAAAATTTTGTACGATACACGTGTGATTTAGGCATATTCAGATACTTATGTGATTACACAACTCGGCTATCGCCTCGTTGTGCAAACTTCACATGCGTATCTTAATAATGCTCTTATCCCACTTGTATCGTAAATAACTATCAACAACTGACGTTTAAGTTTGTTTATATATTATTGAGTAATAACAAAGAAATTCACGTTACATTTGAACATAATCATTCATTGTACGACTACCTCACAGCACGACAGTATCATAGTTCAGAGCAAGATCTTCTCTATTCAAAAATTTGTTTTAAAATTTGATTACTTGTGCAATTATTCTAGTTATCCTTAGAATTCGAAGCTGAACCTTGAGTCGATGATAAAATACAACCCGTGGGATGGGATACATAATAAAAATGGCACCCATCTTTGAAAAGCATCCATGATTCCATTTCTATAGTTTGAAAGCTTGATACACAAAAGATAAATAATAGTAAATAATAATGAGTCATGTTGTTTTGCATGTAACTTGTTAAAGTAAAATAAGGGTTTCATAAACCATATATCATATCTATTTGAATTTAATTGGAATAGCTCAGATATTATTCTACATAGATTCAAGTATGGCATAATTGTTCATTGAGAAAGACTACTAACATTTCATTTATGATAAGCTTATAATAGTGATCCACGAAATGTCATTTGATATCATAAACATGACGATTCATCTTGGTATTTGCTCATATCTAGGTTGAATGTTGGAATCCAAGAAAATCATGCTAAAAATTATCATTATACTTACAATTAGATATTATTAGATAATATTTAGATAGCTCTATTTCATTTGGAATCTAAATATTATGCTTATCTTTTAATGAGCCAAGTAAACTTCGGTTTCTAGGAAAACTTGAAGCAAACATTTCCGATTCCTTGAAAATTTCAAAAATCATTAGGTATATCATACTAATGCCAAAAAACCACAGGAGGACGAATTCAATCCTCTTCAATAGTTAAATGTCACCAAAATATTATAAATTAAGACAAGATATATTTTAAAATAATTGAATTAGAGAAAGATAGGAGACATTTTCATGGTAATTAATAAAGCTTCTTTAGCTTATGAAGGGAAGTGGATTTAACCTTTACTAATTGACTTGAAGCTATCTTCTATAATACATTTTTGGAAAGAGATATATTTCAATCAAAAGATTGCGCTCTTATATTCATGAATAAATTTAAATGCATTTTTTTTTGTAATGCATTGGCCGCCTTTGAGGAGTCTCATATTTTCCGAAAGTATAGTAATTTGAGAAAATATTAAGAAGGCAAGATTTCCGTTTGATCAACGCCGACGTCTCTTATTCTTATTTTTAATAGAGATATTTTTGGAGAGTCAATTTCCGCGGTTCGATTTCGGTGAATTTATTGAAATGTATAAGATTTACATGAATTTTATGGAAATTATACGCGTGTTGCGTATCTGAAATTTTCGACGAAAGCGCCGCATAGTATTCAAAAGCATAACTTTGAGGTGTTTCGTCACTTGTCATATTCTGAAATGTCAATGTTCTTTGAAAGTCTGAAAAAACTCACCAAAAATGTGATGAATCCTTGAATTGTTCCATAAGTATTCATATAGAACACATGTATGAAAATAATATATTAAGTATGCTAAAATAGTTCAATTGAGGTAAAATCATGAGTTTGAACTCAGGCTTACGCAAATATATAAATGATATTCTTCTCAATAGTTTAAATAACATTAAACTCGGAAGTATGATATATTCGGCAAATTATTTATCAAGAAACTTCCATAATTTTACCTCCATATATATCATAGGCTAAGCCTAAAATCTTCTGTAAAATACGTATTCTAATAAATATAGACATAGTTGGTTTTACACGACCCGCGCGCTTCCCAGCGGTTCCAAATGTAATTATTTTGTACATACAATTGAATATCGCCGTTTAAAACTGCAAATTCTAATGTTATTGGGCGCATTGTTACGAGGTGCCATTCAGGTAATTTGAGTTGGAGGTCCTATCAGTAACTCTACATGTGGATTTCTTGAATGTCGATTGTTTTATAATAAAGATATTTCAAAAGATTGATTGCAACGGAGCGGCAAATTTAATTGGTCAAAAAAAAAAAATGCTTCGAAGTAGCGTCTTTGCAATTAAAACGTATCACAAATTATTTGCTCATGTGTTTATTGCTCTAAACTAATTTTAAAATCTATGTGGACTCAGCACATTTGATAAAATTTACAAAAATTTTTTCGGAATAAATTGTAATTTGGCATTTGTTAGAAATTTGATTTCAATTCACTCACGTTGTACGCCTCGTAGCAACGATTAGCTTCTTCATTTTTTCGTTATTCTTATCTAGAAGGATATAAACATAATTAAACAGCGCGCTAAAATATTGACTATTATTATTATTATTATTATTAGCCTTTATTTTAATCCTAATAATTACATTTTCAAGTAAGTATGATATTACAAAAAAAATTGCATGCATATAGTCACATCTTGATGCATGCTGTTACAGCCTTCAAGATATCAATGATGGAACTGTTAACTAGTTACAATCTGTGAAGCGCCCGCTTGCTCCTCTTTTAGAAAAATGTCAAAATCCTATATGAGTTGATTTGAGTAACAGTTGAAGCAACACTTAATAACTTTTTTACCATAACTGTATGAACATATTTTGTACTGATTATATTATTATTAATAATAATAATAACAATGATGAATTTATCTGTTTTAAAGCTCATGAGCATCATACAGAAAGTGGTTGGTAGTTGATATTTACATTTTTGGTTATTTTCAGAGAACTGTACGAATACATTCATAATAGAGTGATTGTAAGTTGAATTTATATAACAAGCAGACACACAAAGAGTATCAGCGCCAACACCATCGCTTTAGTTATTTATAACTTATTATATTATGCAAAATTACTTCCGTTGTTATTCATACATAATTGTACTCTTTATAGCAAATTATTTCTTTGTCTTTTTGAAGCTCGCCCATCGATATCATTAATAGCATTCTCAATGCCATTTTTCAAGTGCTGAACTTTTGGATTAACTGTTTTGTAGACTTCATCTTTAACGTGGCCCCACAAGGACTAGGATCCAGTGATCCCACGGGCCACGGGATGGGACCATGTGTGCTTATCCACTGATTTGCAAAATATAACCAAGAACTTGACGAGAATTAGGTGCTGGTATACCATCTAGTTGAAAAATGATATTTCTTGAATCTGCTAGCAACAGATCATCTAAAATGTTCAGCATGTCTCTAAACATTTCTAAATGTTTATCTCCAGTCAGCGTATCTTCGCACATGTGAACATACGTGTTATTTAATATTGAACACCACACATTTATACTAAATTTTTGCTGCAAACCTCTGTCACGAAGTGCGATAGGATTTTCACGGCTCTAAAAGTGTGTATAACATGCTGTTATTTGTAAAATTGGTTTCATCTGTTCATATAATTTATTTCAAAATGTCGAGTTCTTCATTTATTGACAAATATCTGAATTCCAAGGCTTCAAACAAAGCCAAAATAATATCTTTCGAAAACTGACATCAAAAGTTAACATTCACAAGGCAAATAGAAACTTGCGAAATGATTGTTTTATTTACAGGACGTGAAATATTTCACAGCCAGGATACGGAATATTTGGATAAACTTCATTGGTATCATAGAAAGATTAAAATTGACATTGATTGATTCGTAATGTCAAAATTTTCTTTTTATATTTTTATTAATTTTGAGACGTGGCTTTCGAAAAAAAATCCAGAATCTCAATGAGTGTGTTGAAATTTCTCGTTTCCTAATCTTCCAACAACTTTTTGTTTCAAAATTGATATTTGACTTATTAAGGATTTTTTTCTTTCAGTAATTATGAAGTTATTACTATACATTGTCATTAGAGCGGCAATCGAACTCTCACTTGTATCTTGAAAAAAATCGTCAAATTCTGATGAAGAGCCTAAGAAGACATAGCTCCACGAGAAAAACTTTTTTTTAAAAAAATCTGACGTGAACATTGTTATATAGGTTGAGTATGAAGTAAATATTCTGAAAGAATGGTAGAAAAAGTGACTGTCTTATTCGGGAACTTAGCTCTCGATTTTTGGCTCGAGACCCATTCTATGGTCTCATCTCGACTGTTTGAAGCAAAACGAGACGAGACCGAGACTCTCGGGGCAACACTATGTTTGCTCATAATTTAGTATTACTTTAATCACAATTTCATCTGTGCTCAACAAAAAAATCTGACGTGAACATCACGTGACTTACTTGTACATTATTTAATACATACACAAATGGCATAGGGGGATAAGCATGGGAGAAGTGCCCCAGGCGGATATTCAATTTCCATTGCAGGAGCTCGTCGATAATAATAAGAAGATAGTATCCGTCAAAATTTCAGACGTTTAACTCAGTAGGGAAGTATGATATGTTCTAACCCAGCCTACAAGCCTACCGATTTCACAGGTATAGATTGAAGGATGTTGGTAGGCTCTTTTGATTCAAGTCCGAGATCTGCAAAATATTGATCGCGCCCGCATATGACCATATGTTCGTAGCTAATTATGCACCCTATTAGCAGACAAGATCGTTATCATAAGCATTGGGGTTAATGATGAGTCATTAAAATTATTCTTCCAGAGCACCTCAGCCCTTCCGAGTTTTAGCATATAAATAGATTTGTCAGTATCATTCGATCATTCCTCTGCAAGCGTTCGAAGAGTACAGATCAAAAAAAAAAAAATGTTTGTTTGCACGAAATGTAAGAAAAACTTTTCGAGTAGAGATATTTTAAGACGGCATTCGATGTTTTGCGGTGAATCCAGTAAACAACACAAGTGTAAAATTTGTAGTTCGAAGCAAACACGCCTCGATAATCTTACGACACACATCAACAAACACCATTCAGATGTTCAACTTTGCGATATTTGCGGGCTACAGTTCGCTAATGGTGAACAATTCATGGAACATAAGCACGACGATGAAGAACCGTTGATCAAGCAGAGAAAATTATCAAAAAGTAAGTCTATAATTAAGAAAGATCCGAATTTAAATTTAACACCAAAGTGTGAGAAATGTAATATAAATTTTTCGTCTCTCAGAAAATTGAGCGGTCACTTAAGATCACAAAAACATATCAATTTATCGGTAAAGCCCTTCAAACAAAATATATCTGAAATATCTTCAAGCTTTAAAAGTCGAATCGCGAGTTATCGCATCAACGGTTCGGGAATTGATATTAATGGATTTTTAGAAAACTTGAAGGATACTGTTCACGAGTTAATTGCGGACATTATAAAATCTCATAGTTCAGGAGTTAAATTCAATATTGAGCTATTCAGTTATTATATGAATGAAAAAAATCCTGGTGAATTAAAGTCATTCAATACTAAATTCAAAGTTATAACGCAATCAAAAAATAATTTCTCAGATACTTATGATAAAATGTGTGCTACTATCAGAGCTAAATGTGAAGAGTTCCAAGAACGCGATTCAGGCTGGGCACTGAAAGAGATATCCCACTTAGAACTCAATATCAATCAATACAAACCTATACGCGGATCATCATTTATAGATCTTCCAAAACAAATGAAGGACAAACGTGCCTGTATTAATGTTGAAAATAATGACGTACACTGCTTTTTGTGGGCAGTAGTTTCAGCTTTACATCCTGTAAAGAAACATTCTGAGCGGATGTCATCATATCCACATTTCTCCAAAGTTTTAAAATATGATGATCTACATTTCCCACTGAAAGTAAATGAAATACCTAGATTTGAAGATATGAATAATATATCTGTTAACGTATTCGGACTGGAATATAAGGCTGAAACAAAAAAATTCACTACAGTAGGACCGTTTCATCACACCAAAAAAGTTCTAGAAACGCATATAAATTTATTATATATTGAGGAAGGTTCTATAGGTCACTACGTATGGATTAAAGATTTATCTCGATTAGTTCGTAGTCAGATATCAACTCGCTGCGGTAAAAAATATTTGTGTGATGGATGCTTAATATTCTTTTCAACCGAAGCATCATTTAAACAACATAAATCAAATGACTGCAATAAAATATGTACAATCATGCCAACAGAAGAATTAGTTACAGATAGAAATGGCAGTATAATGCCGGACAATATTTTAAAATTTCAAAATTATGAAAGAAAAATGAGAGTCCCATTTGTAGTCTACTCAGATTTCGAGTGTTACCAAAAACCTATTCATTCATGTCCACCCGACTCAAATGTTAGCTATACAAATAAATCTTATATACATGTTCCATACAGTTTCGCCTATAACATAAAATGTTCATTTGATGATTCCCAGAGTAAATTTTACACTTACACAGGTCAAGATTGTGCTAAGGTATTCATGGAACAGCTTTGCAAGGATGCTAGAAAAATTTATAATAACTATTTGAAAATTGTGCGCCCAATGTCAAAATTAACTGCTAGAGAGCAAGAAATATTTGACAAGGCTACTACATGTCATATTTGTGAAAAATCTCTGATTGCTGAGGATAAAGTAGCTGATCATGACCACCTAACATCAAAATTTGTAGGCGCGGCACATCAGTCATGTAATCTAAATTATAAAATTCCAAAAATGATTCCAGTTTTTTTCCACAACTTGTCAAATTATGATTGTCACCTTTTCATCAAAGAGTTTGGTTGTGATGAAGAAAAAATTGACATTATACCTGAAAATAAGGAGAAATATATAGCTTTCACAAAATACATACCTGTCGCTGAATATATGAGTATGAAAGGTGTTTCAAATCAAATTTATTTAAAACTGAGGTTTCTAGACTCATTCAGATTCATGGCCAGTTCTCTAGCAAAACTTGCCAAAAATTTAAAAGATGATCAATGTGTCGAGGTTAAGAAGTTTTTCCCTAACGATGAGCACTTCAAATTAATAAGAAGGAAAGGCGTCTTCCCATATAAGCATATGGATTCATTTGATAAGCTAAAAGATGTTTCACTGCCACATGAGAAACAGTTCAAAGATAGCTTCAGCAATAATAATATCACTAATGAAGAGTACAAACATGCAAAAACTGTATGGAAAACATTCTGTTGCCAGAATTTGAAAGAATATTCAGATTTATATTTAAAAACTGATGTTCTTCTTCTGACCGACATTTTTGAACAATTTCGTAATATTTGCTTAGCAGCTTATAAACTTGATCCAGCAAATTATTTCACGATTGCAGGCCTCAGCTGGGATGCCATGTTAAAAATTACTGGAATTGAACTGGAGCTTCTCACAGATATTGATATGTATCATTTTTTACAGAAGGGTATTAGAGGTGGAATCTGTCAAGCTACACTTAGGTATGTGAGAGCTAACAACAAGCATATTCCGGACTACGATAAAAATCACCCAAGTAGTTATATACTGTATTTAGATGCGAATAATCTTTACGGTTGGGCTCTTTCACAATTTATACCACACGGAAATTTTGAATGGTTAAATGATGAACGAATTTCAGAAATAGACTTTTTACAAATCGATGATGATTCATGTACCGGTTATTTTCTTGAAGTTGATATTGAATATCCTGAATCATTACATGATCTACACAATGATTTGCCATTTCTAGCTGAAAACATGATTCCTCCAAAATCTAAATATATGAATAAAAAACTCATTCCAAATTTATACAATAAATCAAAGTATATCATTCACTACCGTAACTTGAAACAAGCCATTAAACACGGTTTAAAGATTAAAAAAATCCATAGAGTTATACAGTTTCAACAGTCAGCCTGGTTGAAGCAATATATTGATTTAAATACATCTATGAGGCAGCTGGCTGAAAATGATTTCGAAAAAGACTTCTTCAAACTTATGAATAATGCAGTTTTTGGAAAAACTTTAGAGAATGTTGATAATCGGGTTGATATTAAATTGGTGAATCATTGGGATGACATTGGCCGTAAATTGGGAGCTCAATCTCTGCTAGCTAAACCAAATATGAAAAATGTCACAATATTCACAGAGAATTTAGTTGCGATACAGTTTGAAAAATTGAAAGTTCTGTACAATAAACCAATTTACATTGGATTCTCCGTTTTGGATCTTTCGAAGATATTGATGTACGAGTTCTTCTACGATTTTCTGAAAGCAGAATATGATAACCAAGTCTCGCTGTGCTACTGTGATACAGACAGCTTTGTATTATCAATTAAAACCGACGATATCTACCGAGATCTTGCAGATAATATCGAAAAGTTTGATACTAGTAACTTTAGTCCTGAAAATAAATTTAAAATACCATTGAGAAATAGAGCAGTGTTGGGTTTGATGAAAGATGTATTAGGCGGAAAATTGATGTATGAATTCATCGCTTTACGCCCAAAAATGTATGCGTATTGTACGGAGGATGGACAAGATGATTGGAAGAAAAAGGCGAAAGGTATCACAAAGAACGTTGTCAATAATATTTTAACTGGAAATCATTACAAACAATGTCTATTCCAAAACGATATTATATATCAGAAACAGTGCACATTCCGAAGTTATAAACATACAATATATACAGTGGAACAAAACAAAATTGCACTTACCTGCAACGACGATAAAAGATTCATATGTGCCGAGGGTCATACAACATTAGCGTGGGGTCACTTTCTGATAAACGATCTCAAATATTAGTACCACACGGAGTAGTTAATATATTAATTTTTAACATTGTGTTCACATATTCTATCCGAAATTCAGAATTTGGCTGATGAAGAGGCTAGGGCAGATATCGAGCTTCAGGGTACCAAGAAAAGTACCTGTCAACTGGAGTATTCAGAGAAGTTCCATGTGATGATAAATTAGTCTAGAAAATATGTTATTGTAGAGTAAAATATTATATTTAAGAATACAATGTATTACATTCAATAAAATAGAATTTTGTCACAGGAATAAAAGTGAATTCTAGTCAATATAACCTTATAATCCTACTGTTGATCCTAACAACAATTTAAATTAATAGTGAACAGATATTGATCAAATAAAGAACAAATATTTATATTACACCAGAAACAGTTGCAGTTTTATAGACATTTTTACATTCAAACTCAATATAGGGCGCATAAATTTCAGTGTGAATATACAGTCCTGCAGTTCCCACATATGACATAAAGGTAAGTCAAGAAAAATTGAGAATGAAACATAATATATCAATGAACAGAAATGTATCATCACACAGTCCTTGATGATGTCACAGATTGAATAAGCTAGATAAGAGCGAGTACATATCCTTAAACAGATGAAGAGAATAAATCATATACCTCAGAGGGTGATATGAGGGTAATATGAGGGTAACATGAGGGTAATATGAGGGTATTTGAGCTGTTCACCTATTGAACAGAGCCGTTAAAAGCGGTTCATCTGTTCACCAGAGCTGTTCAAGAACTGTTTATCGGTTCATCAAACCTGTTCATCGGTTCATCAGAGCTGCTCCAAAGTTTTTATCAGCTCATCAGATCTCTTTATCGGTTCAGATTTTTCAACCTATAAACTGCTGAAGGTTTAAATAGATTATCGAAATGTTCTACCGAACAGTTGCCCGACATCTAGCAGCATGTTCACATGTCCTGATTGTTGTACTGCATTCAACTGGAAAAGCGGTCTCAGCAGGCATCGATCTACTGCACATGGAATGAACAAAATTCGTTGTGGAAGATGCAAGAAGACCTTTTCAAGAAAAGATAACTTCAAAAGACATCTATTAACACATCAGAAGAAGTCTGAACTCGATTTTGCGAAGTCGATTGATCCAGAAGAAGCAAATATGGTTTTGAGAGCAGAGAAAAATGATATATATGACCCTAATGAAGCTGTAGATCATCTAAGACTACTTTTCAGAGTCTCTCCAGGTTCCGAAAAAATCAAGCTTCTTATAGAGGAGCTTAGAGAACATGGTGTTATAGAATGAATGTAATAATTATGAATATATCATGTAACATGAATGCTAATAAATGATGTACAATCAAAGCATTATTATTCCTAACCGATTCTACTCCATACCTGAATTCATCATAATATATAATTGATCTCAATCAACCATATGAATAGTATCAATAATAGCTAGTTTTTACAACAGGTGTTCACCCAGCCTGATCGGTAGTTGACGTCATAGTTTGCACGTGCGGATGATTCATAAGCTCAGGTGGATAATCACACGTGCAAGCTCAATTGAATATGGCTCTGGTGTTTAGTGCATTGAACTTAAGACAGATGCTAAGATGTATGTTAATGCGGGCGAAACATCCCACAGCTTGGACAAGTGTTGGTCGTGTGCCTCCCCAGGTGCGATAATTGATCCGGTGCATGAATGTTTGACAGGGCGGTTGGTGCGAGATATATCTGAATCAGATAACTTGAGATTGAGCCAGGTTCTTTAATTTGATTCATATCTCGCACCAACCGCCCTGTCAAACATTCATGCACCGGATCAATTATCGCACCTGGGGAGGCACACGACCAACACTTGTCCAAGCTGTGGGATGTTTCGCCCGCATTAACATACATCTTAGCATCTGTCTTAAGTTCAATGCACTAAACACCAGAGCCATATTCAATTGAGCTTGCACGTGTGATTATCCACCTGAGCTTATGAATCATCCGCACGTGCAAACTATGACGTCAACTACCGATCAGGCTGGGTGAACACCTGTTGTAAAAACTAGCTATTATTGATACTATTCATATGGTTGATTGAGATCAATTATATATTATGATGAATTCAGGTATGGAGTAGAATCGGTTAGGAATAATAATGCTTTGATTGTACATCATTTATTAGCATTCATGTTACATGATATATTCATAATTATTACATTCATTCTATAACACCATGTTCTCTAAGCTCCTCTATAAGAAGCTTGATTTTTTCGGAACCTGGAGAGACTCTGAAAAGTAGTCTTAGATGATCTACAGCTTCATTAGGGTCATATATATCATTTTTCTCTGCTCTCAAAACCATATTTGCTTCTTCTGGATCAATCGACTTCGCAAAATCGAGTTCAGACTTCTTCTGATGTGTTAATAGATGTCTTTTGAAGTTATCTTTTCTTGAAAAGGTCTTCTTGCATCTTCCACAACGAATTTTGTTCATTCCATGTGCAGTAGATCGATGCCTGCTGAGACCGCTTTTCCAGTTGAATGCAGTACAACAATCAGGACATGTGAACATGCTGCTAGATGTCGGGCAACTGTTCGGTAGAACATTTCGATAATCTATTTAAACCTTCAGCAGTTTATAGGTTGAAAAATCTGAACCGATAAAGAGATCTGATGAGCTGATAAAAACTTTGGAGCAGCTCTGATGAACCGATGAACAGGTTTGATGAACCGATAAACAGTTCTTGAACAGCTCTGGTGAACAGATGAACCGCTTTTAACGGCTCTGTTCAATAGGTGAACAGCTCAAATACCCTCATATTACCCTCATGTTACCCTCATATTACCCTCATATCACCCTCTGAGGTATATGATTTATTCTCTTCATCTGTTTAAGGATATGTACTCGCTCTTATCTAGCTTATTCAATCTGTGACATCATCAAGGACTGTGTGATGATACATTTCTGTTCATTGATATATTATGTTTCATTCTCAATTTTTCTTGACTTACCTTTATGTCATATGTGGGAACTGCAGGACTGTATATTCACACTGAAATTTATGCGCCCTATATTGAGTTTGAATGTAAAAATGTCTATAAAACTGCAACTGTTTCTGGTGTAATATAAATATTTGTTCTTTATTTGATCAATATCTGTTCACTATTAATTTAAATTGTTGTTAGGATCAACAGTAGGATTATAAGGTTATATTGACTAGAATTCACTTTTATTCCTGTGACAAAATTCTATTTTATTGAATGTAATACATTGTATTCTTAAATATAATATTTTACTCTACAATAACATATTTTCTAGACTAATTTATCATCACATGGAACTTCTCTGAATACTCCAGTTGACAGGTACTTTTCTTGGTACCCTGAAGCTCGATATCTGCCCTAGCCTCTTCATCAGCCAAATTCTGAATTTCGGATAGAATATGTGAACACAATGTTAAAAATTAATATATTAACTACTCCGTGTGGTACTAATATTTGAGATCGTTTATCAGAAAGTGACCCCACGCTAATGTTGTATGACCCTCGGCACATATGAATCTTTTATCGTCGTTGCAGGTAAGTGCAATTTTGTTTTGTTCCACTGTATATATTGTATGTTTATAACTTCGGAATGTGCACTGTTTCTGATATATAATATCGTTTTGGAATAGACATTGTTTGTAATGATTTCCAGTTAAAATATTATTGACAACGTTCTTTGTGATACCTTTCGCCTTTTTCTTCCAATCATCTTGTCCATCCTCCGTACAATACGCATACATTTTTGGGCGTAAAGCGATGAATTCATACATCAATTTTCCGCCTAATACATCTTTCATCAAACCCAACACTGCTCTATTTCTCAATGGTATTTTAAATTTATTTTCAGGACTAAAGTTACTAGTATCAAACTTTTCGATATTATCTGCAAGATCTCGGTAGATATCGTCGGTTTTAATTGATAATACAAAGCTGTCTGTATCACAGTAGCACAGCGAGACTTGGTTATCATATTCTGCTTTCAGAAAATCGTAGAAGAACTCGTACATCAATATCTTCGAAAGATCCAAAACGGAGAATCCAATGTAAATTGGTTTATTGTACAGAACTTTCAATTTTTCAAACTGTATCGCAACTAAATTCTCTGTGAATATTGTGACATTTTTCATATTTGGTTTAGCTAGCAGAGATTGAGCTCCCAATTTACGGCCAATGTCATCCCAATGATTCACCAATTTAATATCAACCCGATTATCAACATTCTCTAAAGTTTTTCCAAAAACTGCATTATTCATAAGTTTGAAGAAGTCTTTTTCGAAATCATTTTCAGCCAGCTGCCTCATAGATGTATTTAAATCAATATATTGCTTCAACCAGGCTGACTGTTGAAACTGTATAACTCTATGGATTTTTTTAATCTTTAAACCGTGTTTAATGGCTTGTTTCAAGTTACGGTAGTGAATGATATACTTTGATTTATTGTATAAATTTGGAATGAGTTTTTTATTCATATATTTAGATTTTGGAGGAATCATGTTTTCAGCTAGAAATGGCAAATCATTGTGTAGATCATGTAATGATTCAGGATATTCAATATCAACTTCAAGAAAATAACCGGTACATGAATCATCATCGATTTGTAAAAAGTCTATTTCTGAAATTCGTTCATCATTTAACCATTCAAAATTTCCGTGTGGTATAAATTGTGAAAGAGCCCAACCGTAAAGATTATTCGCATCTAAATACAGTATATAACTACTTGGGTGATTTTTATCGTAGTCCGGAATATGCTTGTTGTTAGCTCTCACATACCTAAGTGTAGCTTGACAGATTCCACCTCTAATACCCTTCTGTAAAAAATGATACATATCAATATCTGTGAGAAGCTCCAGTTCAATTCCAGTAATTTTTAACATGGCATCCCAGCTGAGGCCTGCAATCGTGAAATAATTTGCTGGATCAAGTTTATAAGCTGCTAAGCAAATATTACGAAATTGTTCAAAAATGTCGGTCAGAAGAAGAACATCAGTTTTTAAATATAAATCTGAATATTCTTTCAAATTCTGGCAACAGAATGTTTTCCATACAGTTTTTGCATGTTTGTACTCTTCATTAGTGATATTATTATTGCTGAAGCTATCTTTGAACTGTTTCTCATGTGGCAGTGAAACATCTTTTAGCTTATCAAATGAATCCATATGCTTATATGGGAAGACGCCTTTCCTTCTTATTAATTTGAAGTGCTCATCGTTAGGGAAAAACTTCTTAACCTCGACACATTGATCATCTTTTAAATTTTTGGCAAGTTTTGCTAGAGAACTGGCCATGAATCTGAATGAGTCTAGAAACCTCAGCTTTAAATAAATTTGATTTGAAACACCTTTCATACTCATTATTCAGCGACAGGTATGTATTTTGTGAAAGCTATATATTTCTCCTTATTTTCAGGTATAATGTCAATTTTTTCTTCATCACAACCAAACTCTTTGATGAAAAGGTGACAATCATAATTTGACAAGTTGTGGAAAAAAACTGGAATCATTTTTGGAATTTTATAATTTAGATTACATGACTGATGTGCCGCGCCTACAAATTTTGATGTTAGGTGGTCATGATCAGCTACTTTATCCTCAGCAATCAGAGATTTTTCACAAATATGACATGTAGTAGCCTTGTCAAATATTTCTTGCTCTCTAGCAGTTAATTTTGACATTGGGCGCACAATTTTCAAATAGTTATTATAAATTTTTCTAGCATCCTTGCAAAGCTGTTCCATGAATACCTTAGCACAATCTTGACCTGTGTAAGTGTAAAATTTACTCTGGGAATCATCAAATGAACATTTTATGTTATAGGCGAAACTGTATGGAACATGTATATAAGATTTATTTGTATAGCTAACATTTGAGTCGGGTGGACATGAATGAATAGGTTTTTGGTAACACTCGAAATCTGAGTAGACTACAAATGGGACTCTCATTTTTCTTTCATAATTTTGAAATTTTAAAATATTGTCCGGCATTATACTGCCATTTCTATCTGTAACTAATTCTTCTGTTGGCATGATTGTACATATTTTATTGCAGTCATTTGATTTATGTTGTTTAAATGATGCTTCGGTTGAAAAGAATATTAAGCATCCATCACACAAATATTTTTTACCGCAGCGAGTTGATATCTGACTACGAACTAATCGAGATAAATCTTTAATCCATACGTAGTGACCTATAGAACCTTCCTCAATATATAATAAATTTATATGCGTTTCTAGAACTTTTTTGGTGTGATGAAACGGTCCTACTGTAGTGAATTTTTTTGTTTCAGCCTTATATTCCAGTCCGAATACGTTAACAGATATATTATTCATATCTTCAAATCTAGGTATTTCATTTACTTTCAGTGGGAAATGTAGATCATCATATTTTAAAACTTTGGAGAAATGTGGATATGATGACATCCGCTCAGAATGTTTCTTTACAGGATGTAAAGCTGAAACTACTGCCCACAAAAAGCAGTGTACGTCATTATTTTCAACATTAATACAGGCACGTTTGTCCTTCATTTGTTTTGGAAGATCTATAAATGATGATCCGCGTATAGGTTTGTATTGATTGATATTGAGTTCTAAGTGGGATATCTCTTTCAGTGCCCAGCCTGAATCGCGTTCTTGGAACTCTTCACATTTAGCTCTGATAGTAGCACACATTTTATCATAAGTATCTGAGAAATTATTTTTTGATTGCGTTATAACTTTGAATTTAGTATTGAATGACTTTAATTCACCAGGATTTTTTTCATTCATATAATAACTGAATAGCTCAATATTGAATTTAACTCCTGAACTATGAGATTTTATAATGTCCGCAATTAACTCGTGAACAGTATCCTTCAAGTTTTCTAAAAATCCATTAATATCAATTCCCGAACCGTTGATGCGATAACTCGCGATTCGACTTTTAAAGCTTGAAGATATTTCAGATATATTTTGTTTGAAGGGCTTTACCGATAAATTGATATGTTTTTGTGATCTTAAGTGACCGCTCAATTTTCTGAGAGACGAAAAATTTATATTACATTTCTCACACTTTGGTGTTAAATTTAAATTCGGATCTTTCTTAATTATAGACTTACTTTTTGATAATTTTCTCTGCTTGATCAACGGTTCTTCATCGTCGTGCTTATGTTCCAT
Organism: Dromius quadrimaculatus; assembly: GCA_963989225.1. Lineage (NCBI taxonomy): Eukaryota > Metazoa > Arthropoda > Insecta > Coleoptera > Carabidae > Dromius > Dromius quadrimaculatus. Next base: position 22,509,693 of record OZ022331.1, on the reverse strand, counting down.
GAATTGTTTACCATTAGCGAACTGTAGCCCGCAAATATCGCAAAGTTGAACATCTGAATGGTGTTTGTTGATGTGTGTCGTAAGATTATCGAGGCGTGTTTGCTTCGAACTACAAATTTTACACTTGTGTTGTTTACTGGATTCACCGCAAAACATCGAATGCCGTCTTAAAATATCTCTACTCGAAAAGTTTTTCTTACATTTCGTGCAAACAAACATTTTTTTTTTTTTGATCTGTACTCTTCGAACGCTTGCAGAGGAATGATCGAATGATACTGACAAATCTATTTATATGCTAAAACTCGGAAGGGCTGAGGTGCTCTGGAAGAATAATTTTAATGACTCATCATTAACCCCAATGCTTATGATAACGATCTTGTCTGCTAATAGGGTGCATAATTAGCTACGAACATATGGTCATATGCGGGCGCGATCAATATTTTGCAGATCTCGGACTTGAATCAAAAGAGCCTACCAACATCCTTCAATCTATACCTGTGAAATCGGTAGGCTTGTAGGCTGGGTTAGAACATATCATACTTCCCTACTTAACTCAACCGGATCTCGAGTAAACCGAAAAATACTTAATAATAAAGAATTTTTTTTTTCTCATGAATGGCTGAACCGATAGTAATGAAATTTTAATATGTTATAAAGACATGTGAGTACTCTTTCAAGACAAATTATTAACCTCATACAATCTTATTGTTCAATAGGAAAAAAAATGAAGAAAAAAAATGAGTTTTTAAGTATGATATAATTCGAGCAAAATTATGAAATTATTTTTTTTGAAATTGAAGCCGACTCCAACTGATATCATTAAAAAGTGAGAAATATGTATCATGAAGTTGGCTAATGAAAATATAGGAGAGCTGCACTATTCTTCCAGTTGCTACAATAAAGTCTACTTCAAGGTGTCGAAAATCATATGAGACTGAAAAATACTTATTTCATACTTTTCACTGGTCTATTTTGAAGCCAATTTCTATTTTTATTCTTTTTTGATTTAATATTTTATTTCCCATCCTCCAATTGAAGAACACCAGGATACTGAAATTTGTTAACATATGGTTAGTCTCCAAGGAGATCTCATCCTTTGGGAGAACCCGGTTATGAAATGTCCAATATAAAATTCCATCTCCCATTTTCCCATTCTTTGAGGTGGAATTTTTACTTCTGATCTAGATGATATCTTCCTCTAAATATATCTCATCTAATAATAAAAAAAACATTATTCCAACCTTATCCCACTCTGAAGGATGAGATTCTCTGTCTGTCGACAAACGAAAAAGCCCAAATATTTGAATGTTCCAAAGATGATTTCGTATTTGCTAATCTAAGTCTTGATCACTTAATATTATGTCAATAAGTTAGCATTTGATTTTATTTAATGACTCGCTTGGAATATTTGTTGATGGACTCATTTTCAGACAGTTCTACTAATAAGGTCGACCGTCCTCCACACCACTTTTAAAGACTTATTTTGAACCAATTCATAATAGTAATTAACACAATAGAAGCACGTAAACGATGAAAATACACTTATGGTTAGTTGCACCGCTGTACCTTGAATTCCAAGTGTCGCTTAATCGAACAATATCGTATACTCAAAAATCAAATGTGACATGAACATTGCTGCCATTATTCCGATTCGATATTCTGACTTATTTGTACCAAGTACAAGGAAGTATTGTGAAACCGACAAAATTCACCTATCAAAATTTTGATGGAAATATCCGTTTTGAGCATCCCTGAATCCATTTTGACCATTTTCGGCTTGATGTCGGTACGAATGTGCGTTCGTGCGTTCGTTCGTATCTCGCAAATCTCAAAACTGGTTGCAATGTTGAAATTCTGTATTTAAGACTGGTATAGGGTCTAGTTGTGCACCTCGCATTATGGTTCCAATCGTCTGTACCGGAAGTGCACATTACTTGGAACTTTTTCGAATTTTTCTGATAAATCCAGAATGATGAACCGTAGGATGTCGTAATTCAGTATTTGAACTTGATGTTGTATCAGATTGGTTATCTCATATTTTTGTAAGAATCGGCCAAGCCAAAAGTGCACTTCACTTGAAACTTTTTTTGAATTTTTTGCATAAATCTAGAATGATCAGCCATAGCATATTGAAATTTCGTATTAAGCACTTCTATAACATCTTATTGTACATCTTGCATTATGATTGCGATCGGTTACACCGGAAGTGCACTTTACTCAAGACTTTTTCTTAATTTTCCGCAGAAATCCAGAATAATCAGCCGTAGGATACTGGAATTTAGCAATTGAATTGCTGTAGCATCTAAATGGTCATCTTCTATTTTTGTACCAATCTGCTGAGCCGGAAGTGCACTTTATTTGACAGATTTTTTGGATTTTTCGCATAAATTCTAAACAATCAGTCGTATAATATTCAAATTTTGTATAAGGCACTTCTATAATATCTAGTTGTATACCTTGCATCATGATTGTTATCGACTAGGAGCACTTTATTCGAAACATTTTTTGAATTGGCCGCATAAATCCAAAACGATTCATCGCAGATTGTTAGAATTCAGTATTTAGTACGATTATACCGTCTAGATGCTCATATCCTATTTTTATTGAGATTCACCGAGCCGGAAATGCACCTTAATTGACAGTCTTTTGGAATTTTTCGCATAAATTTGAAACGATCAGGTGTGGAATATTGAAATTTGGTATTTCAGTCTGCTGTAGCATCTGAATGATTGCCTACTATTTTCATAACAATAGACTGAGCTGGAAGTGCACTTCAGTAGGGATTTATTTTTTAATTTTGCGCATAAAATCAGATCTGTTGGTAGTCGTAGAATTTTGGAGATTGGTATTCAGGAATGTTGTAGTATAAGAATAATAGCCTACTGTTTCCATAGCAACCGACTTGGCTGAGAGCGCATTTTACTTGACAGATTTCTAGAATCTCTTGGGTAAATCCAAAACAATTAACTGTGGAACGATGAGATTTTGTGTTTGATTATACATATCCAATGATATATACGATCAAACACAAAATCACATCGTATTATCTATATATATATATATATATATATATATATATATATATATATATATATATATATATATATATATATATATATAATATATATATATATATATATATATATATATATATATATATATATATATATATATATATATATATATATATATATATATATATATATATATATATATATATATATGTCCAATGATGTACAAGTAAGTCACGTGATGTTCACATCAGATTTTTTGTTCAAGTGGAACTTAAAATTTAAGCTAGAGCAGTGCAACTGGCCATTAATCATTGCACTAATGGTATACTTCATATTCGTATTTCCATATGTTACGGTAAAAGTGGATATTGCGGCAAATGTACACATTTTCCGGCAAATGTACACATTTTCCGGCAAATGTGCAAATTTGCCTCCTCGTTTGGGTAATGTGCATTCAACTAACATTTACAATTTCAAATAAGGGAAATGTACATTGAATTCACAATGACCATGTCGTTTTGGTAAATGTGAGCACACAAAATACGAAATCGCAAGTGCTAGTAATGTGGTGCGCATGCGCACTTGTATTGGTACGCGAACTACCGTTTCGGCTACTTCAGTAGGCGCTGCTATTTCACGATACACATTTCGTGCAAGTGCTCTATCTATAATGTTAATGTTATTATGTTTATGTACCCTACAATAACTACATTACAAATTAATGCCATAGTACTGAAGATTTCTGGCTATAATTTAAGATATTCAGAGAAATAAGACTCGGGTAAGTTGAAATTATCATAATTATAGATTTAAAATTTAAATTTTTCTACAAACAAAATATTCTTTTAGTTAGAATTTTTGAAAAACAATGGAACAAAAAGAAACATTAAAAAGCCAACTAGAACAGATTGTATCACAAAAAAAAAAAAATAATATTCATTTAAACCAGCATCAGTATGAAAAAATATTATTGGAAGTAAAGGCAGCAAAATTAAAAGAAAAGAATAAAAGTGATGTAGATTACCGCCGGCTGAAAAGATACGATATAATAGTGATAGGGAAGGAAGAAAAATTAATAAGTCCATTTAAAGAAGGGGGTAGCATAAAATATTTTGCAAAAATTGAAGAAACTCATGGAATTATACACGATCCTCATTTGGCAACTGGTCATGGTGGCCGAAACAAATTAGTGAAAGAAATTAATAACAAATACAACAACATTACTACTGAAGCAGTTATGTTGTATTTATCTTTATGTGAAGCATGTCAAAAAAAGGACAAGGGCAAGGGAAAAGGAATTGTGATAAAACCAATTTTGACGAGTGAAATGAATTCTAGGTGTCAAGTGGATCTTAAAGATTCACAGACACAACCAGATAATGAATTTAAATTTATTTTAAATTATTAAGATCATTTAACCAAATTTGTTGTACTGCGCTCACTAAAAACAAAAACTGCGTCAAAAGTAGCAAAACAACTTATGGACATTTTCACTCTTATGGGAGCCCCATTCATTCTCCAATGTGATAATGGTAGGGAGTTTGCAAATAAAATTATCCAAGAATTAGCAAATATGTGGGATGGTGTAAAAATAATACACGGGAAGCCTCGCCATTCCCAAAGCCAGGGCTCGATAGAGCGAGCGAATCAAGATGTTCAAAATATGCTCACAACCTGGCTTATCACTAACCAAACAACCAAGTGGTCAGAAGGTCTAAAATATGTTCAACTGATGAAAAATAGAGCTTTTCATGAGGGTATGAAGCAAACTCCCTATGAAGCTTCATTCGGAACAAGAATGAAATTGGGGTTGAAAACATCAAATTTACCTATGGAATCTGTTGAACAGCTAGAAACAGAAAAAGAGTTAGAGCAATTACTAGAAGGAGTACACACAGCCAATTCACCACAAAGCAAAGTCGCAGAAAACGATGAATTTTCCATTAAAACATTAGACATAATTTTGGATGATGGTTTATTATGCAACCAAATTGAAGATGAATATGCAAGTTTTGAGCTACATTCTGTTCTAAACGAGAAGAAAATTTCAATTGATAATGCTCGAAAAAAAGCAAAGAAAAATTTAGAAAATCAAGCTATCAATATGTGTAATCTTTTCATACGTTGATCGTGGTAAAACGGATCCAAAAAATTTCATTTGCGTGATTTTATCTAGAGATGACGATAAAAATTTATATAAATTAGGAACTGAACAGGTAGTTTTAAAACAATCTTATTCTAGGCATGAATTCGCCATTTGCGAACAAAAGTTTATATCATACGAAGATGTTCCTCAAGATGTTGAGAAATCGGTAAGAGAAATTATAGGAATGCAGACCTTTACTGGTGGACAATGTTTTAAAAGATGCATCTGTAAAGGAACATGTTCCTCAAAAAAATGCAGTTGTAAAATTGCTGGAATTTATGTAATTCCAAGTGCCACAATAGCCACAATTCTTGGTCAAATAAATGAAACTTTTTTCATTATAAAATTTCTATATGTTCCTTTATAGTTTTTTAAAATTTAACTGGAAAGTATGTTATTATTATTATTTGTTTGATTCCCGTCGTATTGGTACTGAAAAACTAGGACGAAAATTGTATTTAGGATTATTTTGATCATAACCTAAAACATATAATATAATATGCGAAGAAAAGTATGTTTTGTTAGTCATTTACATCTTTTATTAAAATAATTTTCGTATATAATATCACAAGGGACTGTGACTTTATCAATAAATTTTTCTTGGAAACATTGATTACCTAGCAACATCGTGAGTGTCATCAGATGACTCGAAGGATGTTGCTTAAAGGTAATCAATGTTGGAAAGAAAAATTTATGATAAAATTAGAGTCGCGAGTGGTATTCTTGGAGAATATTTCTCGAATGAAATTACTACTATAAGTACCTATTAAATAATGTTAGTTGCAACTACTAACCTTTTTTTAATGAAAAATGCACTAAATTGTCTCCATATACTCTTGTATTTTCAGATTTTTTGTTTTCAATTCCATTACTTTCGGCGAAAAATGCATTTCCAAATCTATTAAATTTTGACATTCCCGAGAACTGATTGTTTGTTTATATTAGAACTGTGTATTGTTTCTCCATGACAAAGGCAATTCATCGCGATGAATCGCTTGCCAACGGGAATTTACCGAGGTAACGGGAATTTTTCGCGGTAAATTCCCGTTGGCAAGGAATTTATTATTATAATTGTCATTGTTACTATGCAAAATTTATCAGTATAATTGACATGAGTGAACTAATCGTATATAATATCACAAGGGACTGTAATTTCATCAATAAATTTTTCTTGAAAACATTGATTACCTATCAACATCGTGAGAGTCATCTGTCTGATTAAATCACGAGAGCGTAGCTCGAGGGATTTCATCCAAGCTGATGACTCGAAGGATTTTACTTGAAGGTAATCAATGTTTGAAAGAAAAATTTATGATAAAATTAAAGTCGCGAGTGGTATTTGTGGAGAATATTTCTCGAATGAAATTGCTACTATAAGTACCTATTAAATAATGTTAGTTGCAACTACTAACCTTTTTTATTGAAAAATGCACTAAATTGTCTCCATATACTCTTGTATTTTTAGACTTTTTGTTTTCAATTTCATTACTTTCGGCGAAAAATGCATTTCCAAAACGATTAAATTTTGACATATCCGAAAACTGTTTGTTTGTTTATATTAGAACTGTGTATTGTTTCTCCATGACAAAGACAATAAATCGCAATAAATCGCTTGCCAACGGGAATTTACCGAGGTAACGGGAATTTTTAGCGGTAAATTCCCGTTGGCAAGGAATTTATCATCATAATTGTCATTGCAACTATGCAAAATTTGTCAGTATAATTGACATGAGTGAAATAATCGTTATTAAAGCCTTTTGTATTATATTAATTTAAATAAATATTTTTTTACTGCAACAATATTTTTAATTTATTTGTATTCCAACTTTTCTTAAAACATGAAGGTAAGAGTATACATTTACCAAAACGTGAAGGCAAGAGTACACACTTGCCGGGAAATGTACATATAAATTATATTCAGTTCACATTCACCTAACTTTTGTGGAAATGTACACATTTCACGGTAAAAGTGTACATTTCCCAAGAGTGTACATTTACCGTAACACATACATTGAATATATTACTAAGTCAGAGCAGCCAAAAAATGCTCTGCCCAAATATACTTTGATCATTGATAGATATAATTAAGAAAGTTCATTTGAACAGGTTGCTTTTAGGTTCACAGATTCATGCGACTTTTACCAAAGTTATCTCGTAATCATCAATGATCTAATGATATTATGGTTGAATATCACCAATTAGTCATAGACTTCAGAAATTTTATATCCTGAAAACTAATTAGGAAACGTCATTTCGTCTGTGGATTGTTGTTTCTCACTCCAAGAACTTTGAGATATCAAAATATCCACTAAAAGACAACTTGACGTCACAAAAATCAATATCGAATGAAGAATTTGGGCTAAATATCATTTGGATTCAGGCAAGAAGCGATATTAAATTTCAGTCCTCGATTCAATCATCATGAGAAAATGCAAACTTTTTTACATAGAATATCAAGTCATCTATCGTTGTCTGCTGAAAATGATGTTTTTTTCCAGATTCAATTGATCAATCTGAATTATTCTCTTTTCGAACAGAATTTCATCGGTGACAACTCAGTCAGCACGCCAATAAAAGTATTATCATCAGTTAGACGTGACTTTTGTAACACTTTAATTTGAATAGAAGGTGTAAGACAAAAGACACAATCAACTCCCAATTGTAAATTGTGCTGACTACAAAATACTGGTTTATTGCGAATGCCAACGCTATTCTTTTCAGGAGATTAATGATCAAGCATGTGTACAGATCAAAACGAGTGACTGTCGGGTCTATTTATCTCATAAAGATTTTTTGTGATGTTCATAAAAGAAAGAGCCCAGCGGGATTTTCATATAGACAGGTTACAAAACGCGCTACCGTTATATGAAATAAATACAAATAAAAGGAGACTCGCTGACGCGCACACTGAGTAAAATTTTTCCTGTGCAACGGAATAATTTACCTGCAGGTACCCGTAAAATATTATTTATGGGTATTAATTATGCAAGATGCAGCAGAATTGTTTTCTAGCTCTAAAAATAATTGATAAATTGAGGAAAGAAGGCAATTTCATTTTTTGATTTCTAAGGATTTTTCGACTTCAGTGACTAACTGATAATGAGTGAGAATGTAATAGTTGAGTTCAGTAAGAGCTGTCGCAGTACTCTTGATGACGATGAGTCTTGGGAATAGATCTTACAAATAATCACTTTTTAGCTTCAAGCATACAATCATACTTCCATTATGCTACTGTTTATAGCAGAACTGAGTAATTATATTACTTATATGATATTGGAATTATCATTGTTCTATTTGATAGAACAAAGATGGCACTATTCGTCAACTGCATATTCGATTGACTTGCTCAACTATATAATTTTTTTAAACACGTGCATCGAAAGTACCCTATTACTGAACTATATCTTGTTCCTTGTAGAATAGGCGGAGAAAAGTTCTCAATACCAAACCATGAAAACAATAATTTTCATTAAGGTTAAACGGTACTAGTACTAGTGAGAAATAATGTCGTCTATAAGTTTCTCAAATTTTGTCCCAAAAAACTGGATATTCTCGGAGAAATTTGTATTTTAAGCATTAATTTTTTGTTTCTCGAAATTGTCAACAGTAATTACACAAGAGCATTCTATTTTGCTCGATAAATTTCTGTTCTCACGAAACCTTGTTACCTAGCAATTTGACAAGAAAACTGTTCTAATGAAAGCACCGTAGGTGGATTTTATTTTTTGAACAGCTTTTGAGTCAAATTTCTGTCTTGCTGGGGCCACACTTACGTCTAACGCCATTAATTAAGGTGTTATTTGACATTGAAGATAGGTGTAGCCACATCTTAATGTGATCATTCATTCACGGCGTTGATAATGACATTAAGCGATGGATCGGTTGGCGGTCCAATTCGACACATCAAAGTGATCAAGCGCGTTATCCATTGCGATGTTGTGGCTACACTAGCATTTGTCTCTGGCAACTGTCATTGTAAATTTCAAATGTGCGAAATTCATCAGTAAGTTTTTCATTGGAATAATGGTATCATCAAAGTTATACAATGGAATGGTGCAATGAAATAGCCATCACATTTTTAGAAGTGTTTCAAAAGGATCCTTGTTCTTCAGCACTATTGCTTTGACGGCCAATTTAGTGACATTTATGATAACATTAATCATTGAATGCTAGTGTGGCCACTCAATTTGACGCATAACTTGGAGCGTTATATTTGACGCGATATCTATTGCAATAACAGACATTAAACGTTAACGTAAATGTGGCCTCAGCATAAGGTTACAAGGGTGAGTTATCAAACAAAAATTTATCCCAAGAAAAATGAAATGCTAGAGTGTAATTCGGCAGGATGATTTAACGACATTTTGTATATGAAAAAGTTTATCTAAATGTGCAATTATTGAAAGTACAATCATTATACATCGTTTCACGTTTCATTTGACACATTCCACTACGTATTCTTTATGATTTACTCCATAAATTTTCCGCATACGCTAAGCCCAATCTAGCAAAATATTTGAAATACCGTTGTACCTCTTTCTACTACATAATTCTGGTTTTCACAGAATACGATAAACTATCTCCAGATACATGATTTATTGTTTTTTATATTTATAGACACACTTTTCTCAATATTTTCTTTTATATTTTCTTCGGAAATATTCCACATTCTGTTCATTTTGCAGTTTAAGCATGGACAGATAATGCAAATGACATTAATATAGTGAATGTTTTGATTTGGTTGCTAGGAGAAAGGTAAATAACGTATTATCACTTGCAAAAAGTTATCTTCCTTTTTATCCGCTGTCAAAACGATAAAATTGCTTTTTTCGCCAACTGTCAGAAAAACATGATATTTTTGTATTATTATGGATACGCAAAGTTCGTGATTTTTTCACTAGTAAAAAAATTAAACATTTTTTCACTAGTGAAAAAAAGAAACATATTTTTTCACTAGTGAAAAAAAGAAACATATTTTTTAACTAGTGAAAAATAAATTCTATCTCTACACACCTATTCTAATATAATTCAGTTTAGTAATGCTACAAGGAGAGGAACAAACAGGTATTCAACAAATCAGAAATATGAATTTGTACACAGAACTACTTATTTTTTGATACAAAAATTCATTGTTGACAGTTCTTCATTTATCGAACAACAATTGCGCATTCTTTGGGTTTCAATACCCATGTGACTGCAAATTCATTTTATTTTGTACTTTTTTCCTATATTTTACTGAATAAAACAATAATTATTGTTGTTCTATTATTTATTGACAGTTGGCGAAGAAATATTATTTGTATTTTGTGCGCGGAGTGATTGTATTCTTTGTTGCGCTTTCGAATGAATTTGTTACCTCGACCTTACGGTCTCGGTTAAAATTGAAATTCTCACGCGCAACAAAAAAAAACAATCACTTCGCACACTTAATGCAAAAATAACTATTCACTTATACTTTATATTGGAGTCGAATTATCACTTTCAATTTCCAGGAAATTTTTTGTAGGATAACCACTAGTGCCTGGTTTGAAAATTTTTTTGAGATAAGTAGCTATCAAAATTTCTGAGATATAGGATTTACATGCTAATTTTACACGTTAGCACTAATTTCATACGGAGACATGATGAAGCTTTGACAAATTTTCTAAAAAATAGTTGTTTCGGGTGATGTTTCACTTCAATTCCCAGTTAACAGAGAGTTATTGAATATTACTTCCTAGAGAAAGAAAATGAAAATTTTGAATAATGGATGCCATTGGTATTTTTTATTCCATTGCTATAAAATATATTAGGTATGTAAATTGTTTATAGAATCGATAAGATCTAAATTTATTTAAAAAGCTCAGATATAGGGAGCTTCGGTGTACTTGATACAAAAAGTGTCGTATGCAACACGGACACTGGACGACCGTCATTATTGTCATGGATGAATTTGGCTGCATAAAGCTACGCCTTGGGCTTAGCCCGCGCCAGTTGCCTAAGGATTTGCCCTCGCCTTCGCCGAATGCAGCCAACCTCATCCTGGTCAATAATGACGGTCGTTTGGTCCTTGTAGCATAATATACTATCGATTGAATCTGAAATGTTTCATCGCCAAATTGCTCCGTTATTCCATGGTTCATTTTTGACAAAGTATTCAATGACGAGTTTTGCAAATTGTACTGCCGATGTTACCACCAATGTCGATGCAATGATAGATAATTTACTGAGAAAACTAGTGTTATCTTATTGATTGGCAGATATGTCACACATAAAAAATGATGAACGATATTTTATTATGACCGACATAAATTAATTGTGATACAGAAACTAATAGAGTTAGTATTGGTATTGACATTGATGATTGCATCGGCAGTATGATCATATTTTGAATCGATCTTCAAGCACAATAACAATACTGCTTGCAATCCGGACAATAATGTCAAAATTATAAAAAAAAATCACTCAGCAAACACATCACGAGACCAGAATTCTTTTATTCTATGAAATCTCCCTTCAACTCTATGAACTTAGAACAACTCTGGATTTAAACCTTTGAATTAAATACCTTTGTTTCAGTCTGCAGATTAGTGTATAATACTTATTTTCTTTTCATCCAGATGAAATTTAAGTTCTTCCAATTGTTTCATTAGTATTAGAGATAGATTTCAGCTTAATGGTGTTAAATCAAGGAAATATAGACGATAATCAATCAGTTCTCACGGAAATAAAACTTTTAATATGATTTATATGTTTTGAAATTGAAAAGTGATTTTTTAATTAATTAAAGAAAACTCGGAAAAATGTTGCGACTGGTCAAACTTCAGAATACGTAAGAAATTGGAATACTTGAAAACAAATTATTTCATCTTCAAATTTGATTCAGTGTTATCTGAAACAGCTAATAAAATTTTTGCAAATTAGTAAGTAATTTGGAATGGAGCAAATGATTAATAAGTTTAGAATGTGAAGAATCTGAGCAATGACGTTATCAAAAGTGATATTTAAATATGAATTGGATTGAAATTGTGTGCAAAACCAGTATTTTAAATAGGTTAACAGGCAATAAATTTTGCATTCACGATAGGACCGTAATTACAATATTATAGCACTTCACTGAATGATAATAAATAGTTATTACTTTGATCTGGTGTGTTATACACCTGTGCTCTGCTTACATAATATCATGTTGAATTTTCGAACAGTCTTCAAAATATTTATACTTGTACTCATGCATTTAGAACATGGTGGGTGTACTTTCAGTCATTAAATTTTTTAATGATCCATTATCGCAAAATTACTCACCCTTACTCCAAAATAAGAATACAAATTCAGGCAAGTATATTTTATGTATATTATGTATGGTCCTACATTATGTATTATCTGCAAATTATAATTGATTCGTTTACTAAATATAGAGATCTATCTATAGGAGACGAATTTTGTAGATATTGGTTTGTATTCTTTTGTATTGATTTCAAGAAATTTTCTTCTACAATGAATTGATGTATAATATAAATGAACAATACTTTTTGGAGATCTGTGAAAGTACGAGACCCTGTACAAAAATCGAGAGATTTTCGAATTGTGATGAAAAATAAAGATGTTTCGACCCATTAAAATTATAATCCAAATTATTGTCTGTCTCAGTGAACAACGGTCCAAGTCTCTTATGGATCTACGAGTTAAGCCTTCTGAAATGAAGCAACAAATGTATTCACATATCATATCTGAATCGACACATGATGATTGATGAACGACTGACATGTTGCATCAGACATATAGCTGAATACGATTTTTGTGCCAGAGTAAAATTAGTTCGTATTCTGGTCCATCAAAATGTTTGAACTCGAGTCATCTGAGAAGCTCGGATCTTTTTAACTGAGTTTGTTTTTGTGAGAATTTCAATTTTATAAAAAAATTATCATAAATCAGATTCAATTCTTACTCATTTTTGAAGGGTTGTCATTTATCAATTTGCTCAATTGATTTGGATCCAGGAACATTTATTTTTTTGTTCAATTTTTCTTATCGAATGTAAATGTAAAGTTGAGTGTACGGAATTTATGGATCAGTTCTCATGTATAAAAGAAGCCAAATTTTTTTTTTTTTCCTTTATTAAGCCAAATTATGTTTCTTTCAAGGTTTGTAGGAGAAAATTATTATTTATCGTTTGCAAACAATGAAGATGACGAGTTTATTTCATTAAACAAAGTTCGAAGTAAGTTGCAGACGTTGTTTCTGTGCACATCATATGGCGCACACGTCGAGTTTGGATTATTCCTTACATCTTTGAATAATATGATGATGTGCATATTGTCAATGTCTGCAACTTCCTTTGAACATCTCCTAATGAGCCAAATTGGTCATCTGTGTTATTTGGAGACAGTAAATAATAACTTTCTGTTCACCACCTTCTTACGTTCTGTGCATGCTTGCAAATCTCAAAAATTACTTAATTGATTTTATTTCATACAACAGTTCTGATTCATTTTACTTGCAGACAGTAAACGATGAGTTTTTGAAGGATAATGAGATAGATAGATATTTCCTCTATCACAAAATACAGTAAACAAGTCCACAAAAATCAGTTAGAATATATAATATGCTAGTAATATTATTGTTCTGCACTTGAAAACTCTTCAACAGAATAGTAAGCTTAGAGTAAGAGAAATGCTTTAAACTTTTTAAATTCTCAAAGCTTGGGCCTATGTATACTCGAATTTTGCGTGAAAATCAGTTTATTCAAGAATATATTAAAAGAAAAAAAGGAAGAATACCAAGCATCTGAACCAACATTTTCGCAGTGATCTCTTGATTTTGATCGGCATCTAATAATACATATATGAAAATTCATTGTTATTATAAGGATGCAATATCAGCCGTCTATGGCAAATTGCGATAAAAGTGACACGCCCTAGCAGAATCAGGACAAGACTTTGTTATCTGGAATATTATTAATGTTTAAGCTGTGATTATAATTACCAAATTGATTGCTTGCGTCTTGGAAGTAATAAGCTTCATTCTATTATTCAAAAACCAAGTTTGCAAAGGGTTGAGAGAGCTGTAAAACTATAACTTTCAATTTGCAAAGTAGTGCTGTATCGTCAGCAAGAAGGAGAAGGAGTATTTTGTTGTTTACTAGATGGAAGGTCATTGATAAAAAGAATGAATAAAATAAGGCTCAGAATACTAGCTTGGAATGCCTTCCTTAATTAATCTCTAATTTGAATAAATTACTTCATTTGTTTTGTTATTATTAACTATCTGCACTCTTTGGTACCTTTCTAAAATATGAGTATGTCAACGTGTGGGCTGTACCAATAATTTATGCAAGGGAATGTCTTTACATATGCTACGAAAAGCCTTGCTTGGATCTAGAAATAAAACAATTACCAATACCATGCTTTATATGATAACTTAATAAACTAATAGACTAATGGCCAGTTGCACTGCTGTTCCTTGAAGTGTCGCCTTATTGAACAATACGACTTTAAATTAAAGGCTCTGAGCACGAGGTAATTCGTGGTAAGATTGGCTCCATTGATTGGAAGCTCGGGCTCAAATCATTTGAATACCATTGAGGCAACTGAATCATTTTATTCTAAGATGAGACAAATTATTGTTGAGTCAGTTCAGATCAGAACTTTTAAAACAGATAATTTCCCTCACTTTTACTCAAGTAGACTGGAAACTTTAATTAAATGGACATTTACTTTAATAACTATATAAACAAAACTGGAAGTAAAATTTGGAATGAGCTCAGATTCTTTTAGAGACATTTAGCTTTAAAAAACAATGTAAATAAGCTTCCAGCACACATGCATCAAAATGAATCTGAATCTGATAATGCAACTGATACAGCCGCACTATTCAGAATATTCTTTGGCATAATATATGAATCAAACGCGGTTATGGATAGTAAATTAATTAATGAGAATTATGAATTTGTATCTATTGAAGTGTCTGTTGATGAAATTATTAAATGCATAGACGAAGTCAAAAATAGTTTGAGTTTAGGCTGTGATGGAATATCCATGTATTTCCTTGAAAATACATCCTCTATAATTGCTCATCCTCTACAGATTTTATTTGAAAAATCACTTCGTAATGGATTAGTTCATCCTCTTTTTGAAAGATTCTATATTACGCCAGTTTTTAAGAAGAGTGATCAAAGTGACATTTCGAATAGGGAATATGCATGAAATTTAAATTTGGTTCAAATATTTTTTTTCCGAATTTATATAGGCTGGTCTTTTGTACTAAACCATCATTTTGGTATTTAAATCTTTTTAATTGCTTGAAATTGATGAATGAAAATGCAAATTAAGCACGGGAAATTCAAAGTTCTAAAACGCAACACCATTGGTTAAACGAAATGTGACGTCAAATACCATGCACACTGCTTATTTTATATTTTTTACTATGTTATAACGATGTAATCAGTGAATTAAAAATATAAAATAAATTCAGGAATATACCCTATTATAGACAGATATCTATTGTTTCGGCCATACTCAAAATTATTGACAAAGTTGTTTCGTTGAGACTATATTCTCATTTCCATAATTTAATGGTTGATGTTCAACATGGATTTATTAAGGAGAGATCATCTGTCACTAATCTATCCATACTTGTTTCTAATGCTGTAGAAGGTTTTCAGGAAAAACATTAACTAGACATTGTATATACAGACTTTAAAAAGGCATTTGATGTTGTAAATACGAATGTACTTCTGAATAAATTTTTTTTAAATTAGCTTCCGATTGATTTAACGGAATGGATTCATGCGTATTTGACTAATAGAAGGGCTCTAATCAAGTTAAACGGCACTTTTTCTGAACCGTTCGAAATATTGTCTGGTGTTCCTCAGAGTACTCAGACAGGTCCAACACCATTCGTCATATTTATTAATGATTCAATTAAATAATATCTCAGGTCGTAGGACTATACAAACGTCCGACCATCTGCGGCTTGCTGTACTGTACTGAAGAGTCTTGATAAGGACGAAACAGTCTACGATTGCTGCCCTATATTCAGGGTGATGGTGTGAAACCCGACTCCTGAATTTGTATTTTTTGTGGAAGTTATCAGGTTTTGATTCTCAACAATTTATTAATATGATTTTGTTAGCTATTTAGTATGCAAAATTTTTATTATTTTTGGGTTGATATGGTTTTTTTTAATTTTTTTGTTAATTAATTAAAACTACTTAGTATATAAAAATATACCATGCGCAAGAACTTTGATTTGCTGTAGTTTGAGTAGGCTTTGCCTGTATACTGTGTTAAATAAATAAATAAATAAATATCGTATCATAGGAAGTCGAATATGACATGAACATTGCTGTCATTATGCCGATTCTATAATTTTTGTTTAAGTGAAATTTAAAATTTAAGCTAGTGTGGTGCAACTGACCACAACTGATTCCCCTCCATCAAAGTCGTGTTGCTTTTCTGTTATTATCTGATATTTATTTTTGGTAGATGTTATCCTGACATAAATAGCTTTGCTTATAATTCTCAAGGAGCCACAAAAAAGTGACATCGGTCTATAGGTCTGTTGTGTTTTTCTATTTCCCGACGAAAGCGCCGCATTGTATTAAAAAATCATAATTTTGAGGTGTCACGTCTCTTGTCAATGTTTTGACATATATGTCAATATATTTGAGAAGTCTGAAATAACTCATCAAAAGTTATCTTATGTCGTTTGAAATATTATACTTATGAATATAAATTCAATTTATATTATTCATTCAATTTTGAACTTGAAATTGGTATTAACCGTCCGTAACTGTGTTATAATCAAATATTTGTTGATGTATACCATGAAATATTGTGATTCTCGAATAGTAGATATCATTTGACGATTATTTCTGTTATTATTTCACTCATGTCAATAATACTGATAAATTTTGCATTAGTTACAGTGACAATCATAGTAATAAAACCGCTGTAAATTCACAAGACCATTTTATCGCCATAAATTGCCTTTACCATGAAGAAACAATACACATTTTCAATATAAACAAGCAATCAGTTGTTGAAAATGTCAAAATTTAATTGTTTGGGAAATGCATTTTTCGCGGAAATCTGAGAATACAAAAAAAATATTGAAAGAGAATATGGAGACAATTTAGTGCATTTCGCGATTAGAAAGGTTAGTAGTTGCAGCCAACATTATTTATTAGATACATACCCATAATAGGAAGTCATTCGAGAAATATGAACCACAAATTCTACTGGCGACTTTCATTTTATCACTTTGAGCAGCATCCATTCAGTCATCTGCTCAGATTGAACCCTGGAGCTACGCTCTCATGATTAAATCGGACAGATGACTCTCACAATGTTGCTAGGTAATAAATTTTCCCAAGAAAAATTTATTGATGAAATTACAGTCCCTTTTGATATTATATACGATAAATCACTTGTAGGAGGTGAGCTATTTTCGTATTCCCATTATATTCAATACATCAAGTAAGAGTCTTATTTCCATAATGGATACATTTGATTCTCTACATAGTATAAAACAAAGTTGCTTTCTGCCATCTGTCTCTCTGTATGTATGCTTGAATATTTTAAACCACACAATATTTTAATGTGGTTTTAATCAATATATAGAGTGATTCAAGAGAAAGGTTTTTAGACATCATTAAGTGGCGCACAAACCGTATTTGTTTGTTTGCGCATCATTTATTTGAGCTGAAAATTACTATAAGTAGTTATTATTGACACTTTCGTGAGGGTTCTCATCCTAGTATCATCAGCATACATTGAAAGACGTACGAGCCATATTTGTTTGCTCGCGCATCGTTCATCTGATTAAGTTGGAAGTTACTATGGCTACTGTTGGCTCTTTCGTAAAGATATTTATTATTGTCGATCAACATACATTCAGTGGCGTACAAGCTGTATATGTCTGTTCGCGCAGCGTTTGAGTTGAAACTTTATACAGTTGTTGTTGGCACTTCCAACAAAATTTTGACGCAGTACTATCAACGTGGAAAAGATTGAGCATGAGCAGTATTTATCTGTTCGAGTATCGTTCATCCGATTGGATTGAAACTTTGTATAGTTGTTGCTGGCGCTTGCATGGAAGTTCCTGACAGTATCATCTGTACTAATATCATAAAGAGAAGAGATTCGTATTTTTATTTGTTGCTATTATCATTATCATTATTATTTAATACTCATCCGATGAACATATACCCAATCATAGGATAAGAAAACATTTGTACTGAATAAACTAAAAAACTATTGGATCGATTTCAAAAATTCTTTCACCAGTAGAATCCTTTATTATTATTAGGTAGCAGACAAACTTTTTTGATGGTAGGCGTCGAGCTGAGAGAAGAGTGTTCCTACAATGGACAATTATATGTTAGCCTCACTCGAGTGGAATCTCCTGAAAGCCAATATATATTACTGACACAAATTAATAGCACTGCTTACACAGTAAAGCTCTAAGGTGATTCTCTCCACCCCTTATTCTGTTCCTCAAGTAGTAGAGTGATCAATGTACAGAATGTTAAATATAGATAAAAATCCACCCGTGCAAAGCCGGCACGGGCTGCTAGAATATATTTAAATGTGACGTACATCGCTACCTTAGAAATTTCATCTATAGCTACTTCACTGGGATATGTTTTTGAGTGGTCACTAAAAAATTATAAGTACTGTTCCACTAGATTTCTGTGAGATTCTTTCATTTATATTTCCTTGTAACACTCACGAAAGCTGTCTCAATGTCTGGATTATTTATAGTTTCATTAGCGTTACAATTTTCTTTAGATGTCAATTTTGAATCAGCAATTATTGTGTCTTTTCCCACGAGTTTTGGAGCTGAGATCTAAGTTCACTTGAATACATTGATTGGCTTCAAGGTTGTTCTTGATTGGAGTCGGATGTATTTGCTGATGTTCCTAATTTAACTTCATTAATTTTTTCCAAGTCATAAACATCTTTTATAGAATTGGAAGGTGGTATCACTACTTTTTTTTAAATTTAGAATCATCAATTTCTCTGTGACTCAGATTTTCTGATGGCCTTTGCATTACTCAGTTTTGTCTTAGCAATTTTTTCATCTTGCTCTTTGATAAAGTGTGAATATTCTCGATTTTTTTTGTCTACAATGTTATTCATACAATTACTATTAACTGCATGAATTAATTACGTAGAATCTTACTATAAGTTGAGCTGGATATAAATAATTTGTTACATTTAAAGCAGAAAGTAGTAATTTTGTGTTGAGGTCAGACAATTGTGGTTGATGCTGTAACCAATGCTAGTAAATTTAGTGAAAACAAAGAGCATGCATAACCTACACGTTTTCCTCTTCGATTGTACTAAATTCAAATTTCTGCTGAAGCAGGAGGTCTATTTAAGGATTCTTCAGCTTTTATACTAATAACACAATAGTTACATGCTACTAGTAGCATAATATAGATATTATTATTTGTTTGGAGAATATACATACCTGCATGCAACAATTTTAGCGGAGCAGAGAAGCTGTTATTGAAATTCTTCATAAAAGAAAAATCCAAGCATTTGGTAAGCCTTGTTTTCAATGTTGTCCACTCCAGTTTTGTATGTTATATCAACTCCTACTCAAAACTCTCTTATTATCATTTAGTTCGATATATCAAAATCTTAGTGATACTGTACATCTGTTGCTTGCGTTTCAAAATTATAAATTTATATTCTCTTTGTATCTGGCTATTCGCTACATACTACAAAAGCGAATGGATAAGCTGGATACCGGATAATATCTTCATTCTGAATAAGTTTTGAATGCTTCGGAAGACATAATTGTCAGATAAGCATTCAATGAACATTTGGCAGTATTATTTGAATGAAGAATTCATATTTCTCATTCCAAGAGTTTGAAGTGAACCGATGTAAAATAATTTCACGGAGTAAAATTTTTTGGAATGTCTTTCTGAATTTGAGTTTGGAATAATGCAGTGATCAACAATTGTTTTAATTTACCGTTAGATATAGTCCAAGAGCCCGCTCGGAAATAATACCTTGAATCGTTAGACGATTCTCACGTATTCTAAACGATTCGTCGTAAAAATATTACCCTTAAAAGTCAACGGTGCTGTTTTTAATTCTGCCAGAAGCAATTAATATTAATGATTCATTATGGGAGATCAACGCCCAAACAGCCTTTTTATGTTAGACACTCGAAAATTACACTGAAACATATATTTTCATGTGTAGAACAAGAGAAACTCACGGTGCCGCGTCTCACTTTGCCACAATCCCCGGCACCATGGCTTCAAAGTGGTTAAAGATATCGATAAAGTACCTTTTTCTATTAGACGAATAAGTCCTATACAAAAGTTGTAGCCAGAGACATGACGAATTCAAAGAACCAACGGTGCCGATTCTCATGTTACCAGAAGTCCTCGGCACCGTGGATCAAATCGACGCTCGCGTGGTAAATTTCCAGTCTAATTTAATGTGGCATTTTTGTGCAAATCCATAAGTCTCACAGATCGACTTTTGTTGATTAATGTCGATTTGTTCATAAAGATGACAGTTTTGTTGCTATTTTCTCCATTATTTACAGATTTATGAATTTATAAGACTTATAGATTTACATAGGGTTACAACATAAATTTACATACATTTATTTTTGGTGCAATAGAACTTTGAGAGGAGTGTAGGTTGTGAGAGAAGAACGAAGATCAATTTACACTATACGAAACATCAACGTAACGTCAAGGCTCTTCTTGTCCAGTCTATTGCTATGAGAATAGCAGGCAATCATTCGGATGCTGAAGTAGAATGAAATACTGAATTTCAAGATTCCAAAAGACTGGCAAGTAAAGTGTACTTGTGGTTTAGTCTATCTTAATGAGAATATGATGATTATCTAGATGATACAATTGTCTAGAATACTGAATTCTAACATTCTATGTTCAATACTTTTGGACTCATCCGAAAAATTCTAAAAATGTCTGAGTAGAGTGCACTTTCGGTACAGATGATTGCAATCATAATGCGAGGTGAGTAACTAAATGTTACAGAAATGCTTAATATGAAATTTCAATATTCTACACTTGCTTGTTTTGAATATATGAGGAAAATTCGAGAAGTCTGTTATATAAAGTGCAATTTCGGGTCAATCAATTGGTATTAAAATAGGAGTAGCCATCAAGATGCTACAACAATTTTAAATACTGAATTTCCGTATCCTACGGCTAATCATTCTGTATTATACGAAGAATTGAAATTTTTTTAAAGTAAATTGCACTTCCAGTACAGACGATTGCGACCATAATGCAAGGTGCACAACTAGACCCTAGACCAGTCTTGAATACAAAATTTCAACATTACACGAATATTCCCATTAAAATCCACGAGATTTTAATTATGTCGGTTTCACAATACTAGTACTTTATACAAGTAAGAAACTCACTGAACTCTATTTTTTTTATTGGGTTGCTTCGATAAATATACGATTGCATTTCATCTTCAATTTTGCTCTCTAATTGCTTTTACCGGAATTGAAAGGGTATAAATATATTCTAAATCTTGTTACTCTAGATTAGATCATTCTTAGATGATAGGATGGAAGAATATCAAATATTATTTCAGATTACAACTTACACTCTCCCTTTTAAAATATTGTTTACTTGACAGTCTTTTCGCATAAATTTGAAACGATCGGCCGTAGAGTATTGAAATTAAGTATTTCAGTCTGCTCCAGCATCGAAATGATTGCCTTCTCCTTCTCATAGCAATAGACAGGACCGGAAGCAGTGGTGTAGTGGAGCCGAAACGGTGTTTTGGTACTTTTTTAGAGAAACCGGCATGCGTTCCGGTATTTTTTCCAGAAATATTACTATTTCCGAATATTTTATTACACTCACTCAGAATTTTGAGAAAAAAAAGATTAAAAAGATTGCGAGTCGCCTCCGCATGTACTTATCCACCGATGTGTAGTTCATGGTTCTCAACAAAAGTCGATCTGTAAGACTTATGGATTTGCACAGAATTGCAACATTAAATAAGACTAAAAATATGCCGCGCGAGCGCCGAATTGATCCACGGAACCGAGGACTTCTGGCAACATGAGAGTCAGCACCGTAGGTTCTTTGAATTCGTCATGTCTCTGGCTACAATTTTTGTATAGGACTTTTTCGTCTAATAGCAAAAGGTACTTTATCGATATTTGTAACCACTTTGAAGCCATGGTGCCGGGGATTGTGGCAAAGTGAGACTCGGCATCGTGAGTTTCTCTTGTTCCACACATGAAAGTATATGTTTCAGTGTAATTTTTGAGTGTTTAATATGAAAAGGTTGTTTGGGCGTTAAACTCCCATAATGAAAAATTAATATTAATTGCTTCTGGCAGAATTAAAAATGGCATCGTTGCCGTTCAAGGATAATATTTTCACGACGAATCGTTTAGAATACGTGAGAATCGTCTAACGATTCAAGGTAGCATTTTCGAGCAGGCTCTTGGACTAATATGAAAAGTTCGATGCATAAAGAAATGATGTCTTAGGTCTGCGACGAGCTTGAATCGAACATATCTTTACAAGTCTTTAGGAATAGAATATTGAATTGAATATGTTGCTACCAGAATATTTTTGAGGGAATTGATTCATTCGCTTTCTAACAAATTGGCCAATAATAAATTCATTGAGTTAATAGATAAAACCAAGGATGTTTAAGAGAGGGAATGGGACAAAGCGGTCTTAGACGCGTTATCGAAAGTCAGAGAGGGATAAACTTATGAGTACTCCGTTTTGTCTATCTCCCTCTTCACTTTGTATCTTCTGCGCTTGCGCAAGCAGTAGCCTTCAAACAAGCATAAAATCTTATCAATATAAATATACTAATTTCATTTGGAATACCTGATAGTGCGAATATAAGTTGAAAAATGAATACTTATGTGTTTCTATAATTTATATTCAAGTAAAAATTTTACCATGCTCACATTTATATCAATTAAAATTTATTATGAAGAACATTCTGAGATCACATTCGTAAAACACGTACGTAGTTTGAACGGATGAACGATGTTTAACGAGCAAGTAACTTCATGTAAAATGAAAATGTTATGGATTTAAATGAAGATTTTGATCTAAATCCAAAAAAACATTGAATAAAATGAAAAGAGAACAATTATTTGTTTATTTCTGTGCTGGATTTAAATAAAGATTTCGACTGGAATGCGGAGAAACATTGAATTGGATGAAGATAATACAATTCTTTGCTTATTTCTTTCATGCGTAGATATATTTATTTTTGATTATTTTATATCAATAACAATCCGATAGCTTCACAAAGAATTTAGAATGCTGAAATTTTATATGAACCAAATATTAATTTTTCACATACACTGTTATAGAAAAATATATTTACATGCTCACATATTATTGAATAAGATTGATTTCGTGAATTTTTGCCTTCTGCTAATTTTATTTTGCGTTTTTTTCTCTGCGAAGTGGTGCAACCTTACATTTAAATAATAGGAGATAATGAGATCTAATAACTCGGATCGATGATCCCCACCTAAACTTATTTCACATGGAATATTATCTCATAGTGATAAATAGTTCCCAGATTTTTTTATGGAATACGATAATTTTTATTTAATGTTATTTGTAAAAATCATATGATCGTTTTCTCTGATCGCCCTCTCCACTAGTAAGCAAATTCTTTTCACATCTACAGATTGACATTTGAGCCCGTCCCTATTTTTAATGTTTATTGAAATATTCTTGCAATTTCTATCTCCCAAATATCTTATACATGAAATTCAATTCAACTAACCACGTGTTTTTTTTTGTTAGAGCTTCCGCTTCTTGCTCATCACGTGGTCACAGGCGCAAGCGCAAAAGATACAAAGTAGTGAGGCAGATAAACAAAATGGAGTTGCCATAAATCTATCTCTCTCTTACTTTCGATAACGCTGGTTTGTGTGATACTAACATTGGAATGTCCCGTCCCCTCTTTAGCGTCCTTGGATAAAACCAATTTTAAATTCAACGTTCAGATTGGAAAATTCAATTATGGTTAGTATTTTGGAGCGAGTAGATAATATCATCTATTTATTTGTAGTGGATACACTCGCTCTTAATTGACGACGACCAATGATTTGTATACGCATAAATCAATATGAGGAAATGGGCTCGTTCGATTTGAAAAATTTTGAAAATTACATTTTGCACATAAAAGTTAGCTGATAATGGGCTCGTTCGATTTGAAAACTCTCGAAAATTACATATTGCACATAAATGTTAGTTGTTGATTATTGTTGATATAAATATAAAAGTTATCATGTCTTGTATTTCACTCGAATTATTAAAATAAAAATGTTCATTTGAACATGCGCCATTAATGACGTAACAGCTACTATATTTGTCCAGCTGTGCCACAGAGTTGTACAGTAGACCACACATTTTCTGCTAGTAATTAATTGAGATGTTTAGTTGGGTAGCGCCACTGCGAATGACTTGAAATACGTTTACATTTTATCTCAGCGTACACGTACGTTCAACTACATTCTTGCGATCTAGTAGCTATGACGTCATCAGAGCTTGGTATATTACTCTCGGCTTTATTAAACATTTTTTGGAAAAAATATAGGTGACGGTATTCATATTTCAAGATTCTGTTTAACATTATGTAAGAATTGAAAAACACCCGAACGGGGACATTGTTGATAATATAAAAATTATAATATTTCATCGAGTATTTAATTGGAAACATTTGAATAAAAATGTTCCATCTCAACAAGCACCATTCATGACACAACTATCACTATAGTTGATCAGTTTCACAGTAGACCACACATTTTCTGCTTATAATAAGTTGGATGAGATCTCTTCTTCTTCCGGTCAAATATGTGTTGATGTTTGAGTAGAAGTTAGGTTATGTTTATTATTGAATCCAAGGACGTTTAAGGGAGGTGATGTGTGGATCGAGGGTCGAGAAAGTGAGGCCAGGGTAAGTAACAGAGACAGAGATAGATTTTCTGCACTGTCAGGCATACACTATTGCGCACGTATCATGAGAAGCTATGGATTTTGAGTTCACACTGTCTGAAATTAAAAATGTTTTTATTGAATAAGTTCTATTAAAAATATATATCGATATAGTAGAATGAGTCTTTACTTAAATGATTGTCAATCTAACTATACACACAAACACAATCCACAATGTCCCAAATAAATAAAAATCCAAATATTGCAAGAACCAAACAAAAACAACGCACTTTAGAACCGAGAACAAAACACTATCTTCTTCATCTTCTTTCACAAATATTCGAATTTTCAATAAGAAGAAGAAAAAATGCCTGACGATGAAGAAAATCTATTGTTCTAACATTGTTGTCTCTTTCCCTTGCCCTGGACACACTGTCTGTGATGCTACAATAATTAAGATGCCACATCTTCTCCCTTGAAGGTCCTTGATTGAATCCAATTTTTTATGAAATATTGAATTATATAGTCAAATAGAAAGTAGCAGTTCAATTCAGAAAGCATGGAGCAAGGGTTTCAGAGAGCAGACAGTGAAAATCTACCAAAAATCGACACATTTATGATCCATATGAATGAATATTTCATTTGTCTTTTTTTGCAGAATTATTTTCACATTCGGGTACATAACATTTTTCACGGACAAGAATTGGCAAGTCTTGCTAAGCGATACTCTATCTGGTAGCAGTTTGTAGAACTCGCGGAAGTGTGATAAATTTTATAAGCATAGATGGTATTCGTGTTGTTTTCTTTGAATTCAAACAAATTTGAGCATTAAATTTTACGTTGCACTATTTGTCAACATGAGTCATGTTCATTGTTCCGTGTATAGATGTAAATCTATACAAAAAAAGACAGTAATTCAAGTTTTCACCCATTCCCAAAAAATAGTCAATGGCAAGTGAAGGTGAGAAATAAATATGGCGAAACAGAAAAAATAGATACGTTGAAAGCTTGGAACATGAAATTGAAGAACGGGAAACTAGTCAGTAGGATTATGAAAGTGTGTTTCCTTCATTTTGATGAGAATGACTACCTTTATAGAGGTTAGTTATTCCAGCATAGTATAGGAATAGTAGGAAGTAATATTTATATTTAAGAGTATAATCTGAGATATATTCCTTAACGACCTCATTAAAATATGTTTTGGGTAATGAAATAGAACCGCTCAAACGGATTCTAATAATAAGGTTAAGTTATTTATTTTAAAATATACTCAAATTTTTCTTTACTGAGGTATCCACTCTTTAGAAAATAGAATATAAAGGCTATCACTTACTGATCTAATGATTCAAAAAACTACCAAAATACTTACTTTTGAACTTTGAAGATTATATATATAAAGTTAAAAATTTCCGATATTTAAATTATATCATTTAAAATTAAATCAAGTTATGAAATTTCTATGCTCCATAATATACATACAACAAAAAAATTATAGCAAATAAAAGTAGTATTTATAAGTTATTGATAATTATATTTATATTACGGCCAAACACACTGAATCACAGCTCCGTCAGTTCCTGATATTCTCACTTGGCGCTGCGAGCTTAATCAGACTCGCCAATACTGTTATAATATGATATAAGAATGAATACATATAAAAAAGATTACTAACTGCAAATTATTCGACATACGTATACATTTTGTCTCATCGTGCACGTACGTCTAGCAACAATCTTACGATCGCGTGACAGTGACGTCATCAGGACTTTATTGATTATTATTGGTTTCATTGAACATTTTTTGGATATATAAAGGTTACAAAGCTTATATTTCTGAATTCTGAATGAATTATTGTAAGAATTAAAAAATACTTGAACGAGCCCATTAATTACAAATATGTCCGAGACTTTAGATGGAATCCATCCCAGGACTCTCCCAATAGAATGAAAGATATGTCTCACAGATAGGTTGGAATAAAAAAAATATGTATATAAATACTAGCAAGCGTGCCTCGGCTTCGCACGGAGAAATCACCATAAAAGACTAGGAGCTGGTGACAAGTGGGCTCTCCGATTCTATACCGCATGCCTTTTTGGAATTTGATAATTTATCTCTTGAAAAAATAGGAAAAGTTAACTGCATCCGGTGTTTTTTTTTTATAGTATTGAGAAAAATTCTTCGGCCATTTTTATTATATTCCATGAATGATATACAGCATATGAAGCATTCCAACCTTCCCAGCGAAATGGTCTATCTAATATGGTTTCTCTCTTCCTGATCATTATTTATAACCTTCCAATTATTACTTTGTTTTTCAATTGATTCTGCATGTGTGTGCACTCTCCTAATTTCGCCTTGCATTTTCTATCTCTATCTTGTGCATAATAATCTGCAGCTTTTGTCTTAAAATTCTCTCCAAGCCTCTCTCGCACACTCTCATTACATATATTAGTAAATTATCAGGAATATTATTCTATCTAGAGGAATGATAAAGTAATTTAATATACATTTTCATATGAAAACGAGAGCTCATTTCTGTGTCAAAAAACTTCGATTTATATTTGGTAGGTAAGTGCCTGTATCAGTCTACGACTTGAAGTTGAGGGAATATATATCTTCTATGCTCGATCAACTCATTTGCATAACTTTCGACAATTTTCAAGAGTCTCCGAAGTTTTCCTATCTCATTTTATGTATGGAGATATATCATAATAATATTTAGTACTTTTTGGATAGCCAAGGGCACAAACAGTTTATTCTTGATGGAATATTGGATTATGGTAGTCTTCTTTATTCTCCTATAATATTTACAGATTTATAATTCAAGGTATTACATTTCTTAAAAGGTCAATGCTTCATGAAGAAGTATGAATACTTACTCTATACTGAATAACAGAACGTTTATTATTCCGAATCATGATGTAAGAATATATTAAAAATATGTTTTTCTACGATCACTATAGAAAACAACATATTTCTCATACAAAACACAACTAGAAAACTTACAATTTCACTCAACTGTGCGAAAAGTCGTGAGAAATCGTTTCTCACACCAGTTTGACCAACTTATATATTAATAATTCATTCTGAATATTCTTTAGGTGATATATTTAGCAAGATTATTGATAAATATCACGGACTTGATATAAATCTCTGTTTGCTCTTTTATAAGCTACATTTAAATAACAAAATTGCACTAAGTTCTGTTGGAATTATTTTCTTATTCTTGTAATATATATTCCGAAGGTTGGCAACACTACGAATCACAACTGTCAGATTGAAGCAGACAAAACACGTTCTGTTGAAATCGAGAAATTATGTATGTAATTATTGTATCATAACCAAAATTAGATATCCACAAATATCATTACTGCAGTTTGAAAATGGTTAGTGACGAAAATTTAGGAAACACGCTACCCCAGATCACAGAAAACTAACTAATGAACCAATCAGAAGGTCGCCTGGTTAGAGTGAGCCAATCAGATACAATCTTTCCGTAGTTTGCAACAATTAGATTACACATCAATGAAATGTCAATCAACTGATAGAAAATATATCAATAATGTTCCAAATCATAACTAAAATTAATATCACAAAAAATAATCAGAGCAAACAATTAAAATGCCTAAATTATTTTATATTTGTGAAAATAGATTTAAAATCTCAGTTATACGAATGATTCACCTACATGTTTCATTAAAAATTGTGATCGTAGAAAAAGTATAGTGTACAACACGTATAGAATCACCTATTTCACACTTGTGTGATTCCAGCACTCGACTCCGTCTCGTGCTGAAAATTACACACCTCGTGTGAAATAGGTAATTTTCTATACTTGTTGTACAATATACTATTTTCCATTTGTGCATCCATTTTGTGGAGGAAAAAGCTATTGAATAAATAAGTACCGAAAATGTCTATGAAACGAATCATGCCCTATCAAATACTGTAACTGATACATATTTGAACAATTTCAAGTCAAAAAGTAGACTCAAATTCTCTATTTTAATGCAACAATAATTTATTATTGTTTTAATGAAGTAATCAACTGGATTAATCACTATTCCATTGGAATAAATCACAATTATAGTGATATCACTCTATCATTCAAGAAAAACTCTACCTTAGTCTCAAATAAAAGTGAATAAATAGTTCTCACATTTGAAATAAGAGCGAATGAAAATATTATCATTGCAAAACATATTATGTAATTCTTAAGAAATAATGATATACCTATCGTAATTTTGTATATGCTATATAAGATGAAATTGTAACATATTCATCGCAATATCTGTTATATTCAGAATCTTCCGTACAAGAGTTTGAAAAAATAGATTCATACTTTTATAATAACATCACTTCAGTACTTACTTTCTGACAGATAGGTTAGGTTTGATAGTGTATTATGCTACAAAAACCGGATGACAGTCATTATTGTCAAATCTGAGGTTGACAGTACTATACGAAAGCGAGGGCAAAGTATGAGGCAAAAGTTTATAGCAGCTCGTGCTAGCTTCGTACGGGTGGACATTTTTTAATATTGATCATTTTTGTTGAAATTTTTTGAGCATAGTTTGGTAATATGAAATAATTATGAAGAGTAATAGCACATTTGATGCTTGAGTAACACAATAATAATGAAAACATAACCTCAACTGTCAAAATTTGTTGATTGATTAGTGCGTAGATCTATGTATAGATGGCGTATTTAATGGAATAAATTACGAGAGATAAAAGATTAAATTGCAGCGCACGCAATGTAAGGAATTTTATGGGTCATTTTTATACGTCTTGGATTATATTATTGGAGCTTACTTAGGGATCTCTTTGATTTGAAAGTGAATTACTACCTTATGTATGTTGATGATACTATAATAAAAACCCTTACGAAAGTGTCAACAACAACTGTAGTAAGTTTCAACTCAATCGGATAAACTATGCACGAACGATCAAATACGGTTTGTGCACCACTCGATACATGTTGATGGTAGTAGGTACTATAATTAGAACTCAGTGATAATAAATAATCTATACTGGTGAAAAAAAAAATTGAAATCAGTCCAGTAGTTTTTGAGTTTATTCATTACAATCAAAAATACAATCTTTCTCTCTTCATAATATTTGTATAAATAAGTCAGTAAAATTGTTATAAAGAGTAATATGAGAGGAAATATAATTCAATGTTATAACAAGCCGTGTATGTTATGTTATGTTCTTCATATTATATGAGCTGACAAGTAGTTTGGTTTATTGAAAATATGGAAAGAATAGTGGAAGATACGCAATCCGGTAAACTATTGTTCGCCGACGATTTTAAAATATTTAACACTTGGACTAATTCTCAACTCCTTCAAAACGATCTGAATAATTTATCTGTTTGGTGTACTAAAAATCAACCTAAGCCTGAATCGAATTGAAACCATCCAGAAAAAATTCCTTGTGTATATGTACCTCAAAACTTTCAATTGCTATCCAGATTATTTCATTCCATTATGGCCGGTTTCACGATCTCGAGTTAAATTAATCCGGTTCAAAGAGCTAATTTCCTTGGTACCAATATCAATTTCTGTATTTTTTGTGTCATCACTGCCCAATCAAGTTAATCAAATGAATTGAAAGCCTGTTTATTGGTTAACTCCCCGTCACTTTAACCCAGGTTAATTTAACTCGAGATCATGGAATCGGGCATGATTTATTTGTTTCTAATTTTCATAGCCTGATCGAACGTCGCGAATTCCAGCTTACACATCATCTTTAAATTGATTCATGGAGAAATTAATGACCCTATTTGTTTATATCTTCTTGCTCTCCACACCCTTTATATCACTACACGGTCTTCCCATACTTTCTATCTCCCTACTCCTCAAACTAATGTTCTTTCCTCTTCACCGTTATACTGTTTGTGTCATACTTATCAGTATAAATTTTCTAATGTTGATGTTTTTTTGCAACTGCCCAAAACTTTTATAGAATTAATTAGGAATAATTACACGAAATAGTCTAAGTATTTTTCTGTATGAGTATAGATTTTATACTCTAAATTTATCAAATTTTGTATTTTTGTTCTCTCATTGGGTTTTTGTGCATATTGGACAGTACATGTTTGAAAGAATAAATAAATAAAAAGTCGTTTGCGTTATTGTATTGTGCGCATTGTGCCTTTTTTAAACATATGCTTCTATTCCTTGAAATAACAGAACAAAATTTATTAAACAAAAGACTTGATAATATGAGCTCAGAGGAACAGCGTACCCTAATATATAATTCTATTGATTCAGTATCAATCTAAATAATGTTGTATTTTCCCGAAAATTCCCGATAAAATGACATATATTTTCGCGCAGCGTGCATTTTGTGCTATCATTAATTAGTGGTTGAATAATGAATGTAAACAATCATCCAGGTTGGATTGGTACGTTATTTGGAAATATATGCTTCATTTAATAAGTACACTAAATATAATAGTTAATATCAGTTGCTATCAAATATTACCAAGTTTGCTAAAACATTATTTACACTGAATATTTGATTGAATAATGATTCACATGAATTTAAAATTATATTTGGATATTATTGTCACTTTATCTATTCGAAAGTTCAGCTTTCGTATTCCGTCTGCGATAGCTCGTTAAACTTGTTATGAAATCTAGAAAAATGTGCATAAATTTCAAACCCGCACATGGACAATTGCAAAAGTTATAAACAGTTGAAAATTTATAAAATAATTGTCTTCTTTTCTGGGAATTACTCGTAAGCTATTGATGTCAGAGGAATTTTACGAAAGGATACTTGAAGAGGAGGAAATTTCCAAGAGAAAATGTTGATTTCTATAGCTTGAGCTCCATGTTTAATACTATTTATTTGATGTTGAAAATAGGGCTCCGCGCAGTGAGCCTGGTACTGTTACGCTGCCTTGAAACCGACAGCTAATCAATTAATTAAATATCAATTTAAAAATTTGAAGAAATTTCTGTCATCTAGAAACATAAAAGAGATTAATACCTTCGGAATAAAAATTTTTTGTGCATCAATTATGAAATGAAGCTATTTTTTGAATTCTCATTGAGGCTGGCAACATTGGTAACAACTGAACGTGACTGAAGTGATAATAGTTATTTCCGAGAAGAAAGTTTAAAATCACGAGCGCGTTTAGCGCGAGTGGCTTAATTCTTGAGCAAATAAAGAGGTTCAATTCACGTGTTTGTATACTTAATTTTATTCAATTTTGCGTAAATTTCTGCAACATGAAACTTAGGAGCAGAATTCAAGAAAAATAAATTGCATTTGCAAGGGAGCTTCGTTGATGTCGCGACGAGTGTTTGTTTTCCAAACATTCGGGAGTGTGACTGTCAGTAAACTGTCAGTTTTGTGAATTTTGAATTGAAGCGTTATAATTGTAAAAAGTATTGTCTGAAGTGATGGAAGAAAGTGATTAAAACAATGTTCTCGTCCCCGATATATTTTGAACGAAGCACCGCAGAAGTTGGGAAAATTATTCCTCAGAAATCGAAATCTTTTTATGAAAAGAAATTCCAACAGTGATTTAAATTTTTTTAAATCACTAATAATTCATTTTGAATCACTAGTGAATGAAGATTCACTTATGATTGTTGCTATGGACTTAATAATGTAGCTTTGAAATGTCAAAATTGAATAAAATATATAAATTATCAGTACTTTTGAGAATGTATAGATAAAATACAGATGAAACGTCTACTAAAAGATTTGAGGAACAAACAATAAACTGTGAGTGAGAAGATTTGAATTTCAAATAACAAATATAACAAATCCTCACTAAGCCAACCTTCAAAATCTCAATTAATCATACTAGAAGCATGAGCATGTGCATGACGCAGCTAGCTACTTGAGCCAGAACGAAATAGGGAAAAAATCGCAGTCAAGGTTGCCAACTCTAGAAGGAAAAAATTCAAAATAGAGAAAAAATGGAATAAATAAAACTCAATCATGGATGAAAATAGAATCATAGCCGCTATAGAAAAGGCTAGGGAAGAATCTGAAGAAGATATTGAAGAATCAAAACAAGAACTTTTATCAGCTATCATTGTAACAAATAATAACGTAGCAGTGCTAGAACAACAAGTCAAAGAAATGAAGAAACGGAATGAACAACTGGAGAAAAAATTGGAAACGCAAGAAGCAAAAAATGAGTATTTCACCTAACAACTAAAAGAAAGAAACCTGATTATTCATAGTATGAAAAATGAAAGAAATATTATAAGAAACTAAATTATCTATGACAGAACAAATTCTCAATTAAGTGAATGAAAAACTTGAAATAAATTTGAAAATTGAAAGAATTGAAAGCAAGACCAATTCTAGTTACGTTTACAACACAAACTCGTAGAAATGAAATTCTGTATGCGAAAAAAAGAGCATTAATCGGAACAAAGATCTATATTAACGAAGATCTATCAATCTAAGACCGAGTTAGAAAATAAAATGGAAATGAACAAGTACCTGCAAGATGCCAAGAAGAACGGATTAAAAGCTTACATCAAGAACAAAGAACTGTGTACAAACGAGGAGCTATATATCTTACAAGAATTAGAAAACAATAAGCCGGAAGAAGTATTAGAAATCACTGGAATGTACAGCCTCAGTGATAAGCTGCAACAGAAAAGACCATCAATTTCGACTCCTAATCTCAGCAGCAACATTCAAAACAGTATCGAAGAAAATAATAAAACAGTAGAACCTCATCAAAATGCTGGAACTTCTAGCACAGTATCTGGAAAAGTAATAAAGGAAACACTGGACAACTACGTAATGCGAACTAGATCCACCACAGTGAAAAGCACTTTTAATGAAAATAAACCTAATTCAGAAAATCTAGATACTCCAAAAATCAGAAGAATCAAGTAGCAAAAACATTCGATAGCGTAAATATACTCTATTGGAACGCTGGAGGCATGAACACAATATTTATTCTAGACATCGAACAAGAAGAAAGATTTCAGAGTTTTGATATATTATGTTTGAACGAAACTTGGAAAACAAATTAAAATAATTTGGACCTACAATTCCTAAAGGACTACCAAACTTATGAATCATGTGCTATAAAAGAGAGAAGCAGAGGAAGAGCGAGCGGTGGCTTGATGATTCTCATTAAAGATAGATTCAAGGACGTAACCTTAATACAAGAAACAGAGTATTGGATATTCCTCAAAGTGAAAATATCGAAAGAATGTAAGATCATGATAGCGAATGTCTACATATCACCACTGAAAGATTATACGATCTTCACCGAACTATTTGAAGAATCACTAAATGACATATTAAACAATAACAGAGAAACAATGTTTATAATTGGAGGTTTGGAAACCTGAATCAAGGAGAAGACATTCTATTTGAGAACTGTAGTATGGTACGATCGCGATTGTCTCTAGATGGAATTATAAATCTAAGATGTAGAAAATTAACCGAAACAATAGAAGCATGCAGTTTTTTTGCAATGATTGGACCGACAAAGAACGACAATCCAGCTAACTTCACTTTTGCTAATAAAAATGGAAAGAAATTATAGATCTGATCTGGTGTAATCTGGAGAGTTTTTAAAGTATAATAAACTGCCAAATAGATGATTTCACGATGACACCACACGCTCCTGTAACAATTAACCTTAGAGTAGCAAACGACATTGTAACGAATATCTCAAAAAATAACCACCAACGAACCATAACAAGAAAAACTTTTATCCATTGGGAAACTGAAAGAGAAGAATTATTTGAGCAAAAAATGCGATCGATCGGAGAGACAAACCGATACTCCGAAGGAATAAAAGAGGCCTATAAATACTTCCTGGAAACAGTTATGTCTGTAGCTATAGATGTAGGTCTTGTGAAATCATATAGTCTCCAAAAAACGTATAACCACAAACCTTGGTTTGTTAAAGAATTAACAAAACAAAAAAAAAAAAAAACAAGCAAGAAAGGCATTTAGAAAATACAAGAGAGAGAACGAAGAAGAATTACTACAAGTATATTCAATTGGAGAAGAGATTTACAACAAAATGAAGAAGCTAAAGAAAGAAAAACACTACGAGGAGCAAAAATATACCCAGTTCAAATAAAATGTATATATATATAATTTCCATACATAAAATTATATATATTTTTATATTAAATTCTACACCGGGTACTACTTAATAGATAATAACAATTGAAAATATCGCATGCAGATTACTTCATTTAGTATAGTTACCAAAAGGTCTACACGGAGCGAAATAGTTTTAAGATCTTTCGTTTAACAATAATTATCAAACTTAGAATGTAAATGGGAGTTGAAAAAAAATCATTACTTTGCAATAGCTTCACTCAATAATCAATGCACAAAAAAAGGTACCTCATCACCAATCGATATCCGATTTCAATGAATTCAAAATTTTGGTCGAAAAATCACAAGAAATAGCACATTTTAATCTGCACTATCAAACTTTTGTTCATTGAAAGTGAGCCAAGCCAATATTTTTATCATTTGTTGGGAATGGGGAGAAGGATGAAAATAACTTGAATAATTGATCGCTTTAAGTCCAATAAGCAGTTATTAATGAATTTACAAGAGCGACAAAGACATCTGAACTACCCAATCGCATGTCACTAAATGCCAAGATTAGTGGCCAGCAGCGGCTCTCTAATTAACATTTGATTGATACAACTATGCAGTATTTGATAATAATTCGAGGTATAATACTAAATTGATATTAATTTATGTACATCTTTGATAATCACTAGAACAAAGATACGTAATCATATCGAACATATGATATAATAATAAATGAATGCATAATAAAGAAAAGCATGATTTTTGCTGTGCTCTCATTTTCAGGAATGAGGTCTCCATTGTTTTTCCGCTACTAACACTATAGTTGTCTCTCGACAAGCTTACACCATCTATATTTTAAATACTATGTAATACAATACCACAAAATTTGGTATCATGAATTTTCCAATATACCCAGTTCAAATAAAATGTTTTCAAATCAGTAGCACATCTGATTTGACTAGAAATTGGTCCTCAATTGGTTTAATTTAAATAGAATACTCCATTTTTTATTTTATCTTTCAATTCGGCGGAAAATTTTACATATAACATTTTGCCGTTGATTAATCATAATCGGCATAATTTTTTTTTTTGATTTTTTGTCTGGTATCCGGCACAGCTTCAAAACGCTATGTCTCAGGAACAAGTTCGAATATTATAATATGAAAAGAGTATTTCATAGGGAAGACTTCAAGCTATAATATAGTAAATAATTATTTGGTTATTCATAAAAATGTAACGGGTACGCTACGCCATAACTACAGTTAACAAACATCATAAAAGTCTATTTTTCTTAGTGTTTCACAAGAATCAAAAAATAATCTGGAATACAAGAAGTATATTTTATTTCTCAAGACAAGACAAGAAAGCACTATCAAGACTCAAGACTTCTTGTCAAGAAATCTTGATATCTTGACATCAAATTTTCCAAACTCGTATATTCAATAATCTATTATTTAAATATTAAAATCTGCTGCGGTCATCACAGTTTTTCCTCGACAACAAATTTCATGACCAGATTCATAATTGTTTCATGAATTTAGAGTACGTTCCACTAGATGACCGCAACGCTTACGCTCACGATCGCGGTTTTTGCTGTTCCACTAACTCATGGTTGATGTGGCTGATGCTTCAAGTGGCACGATATGAGTGTCTGTTAAATGTCAAATGAACTGTCAATTTGTGGTTGGAATCGAAAAGTAAATTAATAATAAGATTAAATTAACTTGTAGCAAAAAAGATATACGAATGGAATGAATCCAATATGCCTGTGTAAATGATTCACTCTTAAATAATGAATAACGATGATAAGAGACCATGAAATTATCTGTCATATTGTCAAATGGAAAATCTTGAATCAATTGACAATATTGATATAATTTGAAATCGAAAATACAAATTGGAAGGGAATCTTCTTATTTAATTTGAGCTTCTTGGTGATTTCTGCAAAAATGAACGCAATAACCGCTTTGACCCATCTTTTAATCGCGGACGTTGTGAGCTTGAAGTGGTCGCGATCAATGACGTCATCTATGACGTATTTATCATGAACGTCAAGACCGCGATCGTCTTATGGAACGATTATTGAGGCGATATGAGCTTTGCGGTTGTCTAGTAGAATGTACTCTTAGAGTGTCACACCAACTGTCAAAGTGACATTTGTCATTTTCAAACTGACAGTTGTCATTCTCAAAGTGACAGTTTCATCGTCAAAGTGACAGCGTCATTTTCAAAGTGACAGCTGTCATTGTCGAAGTGACAGCGGCCATTGTCGAAGTGATAGCTGTCGTTGTCAAAATGATAGCTGATATTGTCGAAGTGATAGCTGTTATTGTCAAAATGATAGCTGTCAGTGGCAAAATGACAGCTGTCATTGGAAAGTCTTCTTCTAAATTTTCCAGTTGAAAGCGCTCATTC
Organism: Dromius quadrimaculatus; assembly: GCA_963989225.1. Classification (NCBI taxonomy): domain Eukaryota; kingdom Metazoa; phylum Arthropoda; class Insecta; order Coleoptera; family Carabidae; genus Dromius; species Dromius quadrimaculatus. The sequence continues at coordinate 22,472,129 of OZ022331.1, read as the reverse complement.
ACAAATTTAAACCTAGCTTTTTGATAAAAAATTCAAATATAAAATTTCAGTCGAAAATTTGTACGGGCTCTCAAATTATTATACTTTCAGACAGACAGACCAACCGATTTCACTTAAATTTATGTTTTCTGGGTTCGGTAGGGTGTGAAATATGGAAAGTTATCAAGATCTTGAACTGTCAAAAAATTACGATTCCAATACTTCCCCTATTATATATAGGTCGAGAAAGTGGAAAGTATTTGTGACTATGATTTTCAAAATAAATATTTTTACATGTCGAGAGCTTAAGTTTTTATTTTCCGGTGAATAAATCGTTCATAGAGAGGAGAAATGTATAGGTAGATCTCCCAATAATTCAAGAAAGATGTTGATTCTTAGCAACATTGCTATATCATAATAACAGATAATAATTGCAAATACTGATTAAAACACAAGTATGACAGACTTTCCATTTATTTCTATTGGTGGCAATCTTGGAAAACGTTGCTAGAATCGTTTCATAACATAACTGACATGGAGGGTGAAGGGTAGACACTAACGCTAAACTTTAGCGTTTTGATTGAATAAAGCGATAGTGAAAGAGGACTCCCTCAAAATGTCAAGATCAAGAAATATCAAGACAAGAAATGCGTCGTCAAGAAATGGGCAAGACAAGAAATGATCATCAAGACAAGAAATCTTGTCTTAATGAAACACTGATTTTTCTGAATGGAATCCTCTTTTTATACATAATCAACTTCTACGATATACAATAAGGATACTTTATGTAACATGTCCAATATTGAAAGCTGATAGAATTTCAGTAGAATAAAAAAACATGTAACTTGGGTTTATTCATATTTTTTATTATTGGAGCTAAGTGAATCATGGAGAAACAATAATTCTGTAACTCAATCGATAAATTTTTATCGATCATTGTCTTAGGTAGGATATACAAACGAAGATTTTTAAAATTTATTAAGTACTAGCAGTTGACCACGGATTCGCTTGTGTATATAGGTACTGGTACTTTCTGTAACCATCAATGAACAAAAAAAAGAAAAACCGTGGGCTCCATCCTGTACTATCAATATTTGTTGTTGTTTTATTCTGTCAGTCCTGAGAATTGTCTACTCAAGCCGGCTTTGAAGCGGAGTAATAGCTTCACAAATATTCATATTTATTACATATATTTATATTTATATCTTCTGAACCCTGCAAGATATTAATATAGAATGTACACGAAAATTCAAGCTAAGATTTATGTTCTAATCTCTGCAATTTTCATTCAAATCTGTGAAACCGTTTCGGATCCTTTCAGGACAAACTTTCAGACAGACAGACAGACAAAAATTCTAAAAACGGTCATTCATGATCGAGCATCATTTAAATAGCAGTTCTTACTTGAATTTTGTGTATTTATTTTGAAATCACCGACAGATACTTCAATTTCATTTATCTGTATGGATTTACGGTGAATGTCAGAAAGTACTTAATAACATGCGATACTTTTAAAGAAAGATATCCTGATAAATCACGTCCGACACGAGATTTGTTAAGAAGACCATTATTCAACTGTAAAACACACGACCAGTTCAAATTGAAAACTGTAAAAATTAAAACAATTACAGAAAATCAAGAGAATGAAGTTGCTCTTTCAATATTTTTCTCGGCGTATATGTTAGGGACCTCCAGAGGGAATTGATCGTTTCCAAAAATTCAATTCACAGAATTTAGGAAAACATAAATGGTATCCATTTTCAATTGATTTAATGAATTTGCACCAACCTGCTGATTATAATGCAAGAATAGATTATTACGAATTCATTGTTTTGAAAACTCAGGAGGATAACGATTTTTCAAAACACATGATTTGAACAGATGAAGCTGAATTTAATAAAAATGGTATGTTGAACAGAAAAAATTCTCATTTTTGGAATAATGAGAGGCTTCATCTAACATTTGAAACGCGACACCAATATTTTTGCGGTTTTAATGTCATTCGTAACATAAAATATGATTCAGTGGTTACTCTACATATGTATGAAGGAACAGTGAAATATATCTGAAAATTAAAAAAAAACAGCTCTTCAATTATATAGTAAATTCACATTTAAATCAAAGATATATAGTATGGTACCAACATGACGGCGCTTCAGCTCATAATACCCGTAAAATAAGTAAGTAGTTTTCTGGAAACCCTTTTTGAAGATAGGTGGTTGGCAAATAATGGATCTCATACCTGATTTCACTCCACTCAATTTTTTTGCTAGGGCTTACTTAAGAAAAGTTGTTCATAAATTATAAAAGACATTTAACTCCTAAAGAAGATTGTCAGCATAGAGTACGAACATCATTTATAAACATGTCTCCTGAGATGATGAAAAGAGCAACGCAAAGTGAAGTATTGAAGGGATGAGTTTCAGAATGCCTACATATGGACGGAAGGCTGTTTGGGTATGTATTGAGTTAATTTTGTTTTCAGAATTTTCGTGTTTTTTTTTTTTTATTTCATAGGAATTCTATCAACTTTCAATAGAGGACATGCTATATAATGTATCCTCATTTTTTATCGTAGAATTCAATTCTGTAATAAAAAAATGATTTCATAAAAAAAAAATAGACTTTTATGATGTTTGGTACATGTAGATTTGACGTAGCGTACCCGTCACATTTTTATGAATGACCAAATGATAATTTATCGTATTAAAGCTTTGTCTTCCTTATTAAATACTGTTTTCAAATTATGATAATTCGACCTCGTTCCTAAGATACAGCGTTTTGATGATATGCTAGATTTCAGACAAAAATCAAAGAAACTGAATCACATCGAATTTGATTGGTCAGCAGCAAAATGTTTGTATTGTTTAGTGAAATAGAAATAAGGTATTCCATTTGAAAAAAGAAAGCTGAGGCTAATTTTTGGTCATACCGGATGTGCTACTGGTTTGAGAAAATTTCAGTCAAAATGGATATTTTGGAAACTTCATAGATACAAAATTTTGCAGGAATATATCAGATAGTATTTAAAATTTAGATAGTGTGAGCTTGTCGTGGGGCACCTGTATATTCATGTGCATATAACAAATTTGGATAACTTTTTTATTTAAATAACATAATTTTTTTCAATTTTGGGCATTTACATACTTAATAGATAAATCACGAGTGATGCACAACCTATTATTTTTGTACCTGTATTATTGTCATTGAACGCTAACAACTGATGACGTAAGCGGATGAATTGTTTGTTTCGTTGTTTTACAGCTTAGAGATTTCAAATTCTAGACGTTATTACAAAGCATACGTCATTCAAAATTATTTATATATTGTACTTTAATCTTTATAATACATATCTATTGTTTTTCATGGAAATATATATTTCGAATGAATACTATAGTATAGTCATACATACAACAAATGTGAAAAGTTGCGTATTATGACATGAAGCCAGGTATTTGCTTTTTGGTGCCGAGGCTTGTTGGGCCACTAAAATTGTTGGCTGGACGTCATAATGCTTATTCACACTCGTGTTGCATATAAGACTTTTTATATTGATCTAAATAATAGCTTGTGAAATAAATCCAATATACACAACACTGGGGCGCGTTATAGTTGGGCCAAATTAATCCTCAGGTACTAATCCTACCTTGTAGTTGGGCCAACATCATGCAACCGAGGGATTAAAGCAATTCTCGGTAGTAATGGCTGATACTTTTGGGATGTGTAGGATATATTTTCTATAAATTTTAAATCTTGAATAAATTTATCTAATTTTTACCCATATTTCAAACATGGGAGGTGTGAGTATCGTATGTTAGATAAAAAAGGAAATCAGTTGTTAATTGTGAATAGTTTCAAGTTTTGTGTGGCAAATTCTTTGCAAAATGGAACTGTACACTGGAGATACGTGTGAAAAAAATTGAAGTGTCCTGCAAAACTTTAGACGATGGATGAAAATTTTGCAGAAGTTAAGTTAAACCATAATCACGGAGAAGACACATCCCTACCCAGACAAATCTTGAATAACAGTTTAAAAAGGAAAGCTTTGAAAAACCTATATGAAAAACCAGCAAAATTACTGCACACGATATTCAGAACAAATCCAGCTATTTCAAAGGGCATAAAAGTGTGGCACACAAGCATGCTTCAAGTTTATAAACAAATGTATATGTATGTGTTTAACTGCACCTATATAAATGTATATGTGGCTGTACCTATATAGAAGTATATATGACTGTACCTATATAAATGTATATTTTAGTATATATGTTATATGTATGTGTTTGATTGTACTTATATGAACCAAATATACAAAACAATTATGAAATAAAATATCTACTTCTGCCATACGGTATTTTGTTTTATAACCTTGCTTAATGATCGGATTCTGACATTTGGCCCAACTATACTGTGAGATTAGTTGACCCTTGGAATTAAACTATTTCTAGCAGGTAGACTGGCCCAACTATACGACTCCGCAACACTGCACTAGTGAACAATTGAACTTTGCAATGAGTCGATGATTAATGTATACACAGAGTAGGGAATTCCAAATTCCGTATCAATTTAATTCTTCCATACTACCGTCATTTTGATATTTATTAGGACTATCCGCACAAAGCACTAGTTGAGAGTTCTGTAGTTCAAGACAAATAGATGAGTGACAGCTACTTGTTAACAATATAAGTATACAAATAAACTTAATTTTGGCTACACAATTCAACAACTGCGTGAGTATTGATGGTGATTGTGGTGGTGACCCCGGAATGCTTGTAATTAAAATGTATAAATTCAATTTTGTTAACGATAATTCTTTTCGCTTCTGAGGATGGCTGAAGTGCAGCCGAAACTGTAAAGGCAGAAAAGGAGTAAATTATGTCATATGACTCAATTCCTCAAGCTTTTATTATTCACATGATTGTCTTTGATGTATAAAGATTACTTAAGTTCGTTGCAAAATTATATTGTTTTCTATTTGAATAAATCCCAAATACGGTCAGCAGATCGCATCTCGTATTTCTATCTGCTCAGTTATTGTTTTAACATTTCATCTCAAGTAATTGATAATTCCAGGCATTACGAAGTTGGTGATGAAATAATTTCGGAAGGAAGATATCAAATAGAGAAAAAATATGCAAATATGCGGACTTTGTAATTCGAAGGTCATTGAGTCGATTCCAACTCCAGACAAAAAGTCAGTAAGATTTTCATTACATTATAATATACTTTGTGGTGTAATCTGTATGAAATAATAAGAGAATAGCTGTGGCTTGACGACTGGTCACCGCAACCCACGGCTTAGGGAATATGAATCAATAAAAAAATATGTACCAAAATAGTGTTTGCCACACCTTACGGGTAGAAATCGTATCGGATATTTTTCTATGTTTTTGTAGTTGAGTACTGTACCTACATTTGTTATATAGAAGCAAATTATTCATGGGAAGGTGAGATTTTTGCTTAATATTTGTGGATAAGTGAGAAAATATTGAATACGCAATATATTGACGTGTGAAAAATATAGGTAAATTCGAAATAATTTAATTAATGAAGTGATAATAACATGTGTAAAGATTGTTGAATTAAAGGCTTCTGACGAGAATATTACGAGTATTTGGGTTAGAAGCGAACGATTGCGTGGACGCATGATGTGTAATTACTTCATTGTGAGTTGAAAAGTTTTCGATGAGGGAGAATGAACAAGCTTGTTTGAATGAAATCACGAATGTAAATGAGACAATAGAGGTATTCAGTGTGAGTTTATTGCTCATTCGATGATCATTTAGGGCTCATACCAACCTCATTTGAAGTGAGTGTAATTTTAAATTAATGACAGATTTCTTATCGTCCAGCTTATATCTGCTATGGAATATCTTATACCTATCTTAGGTAGCACTTAGCTAAGAATGCGTTCTTCTACACTTATAAGTAACTTGTAAGAAAATTGAAAAATTATTTAGTAAAATGTATAGTTTCCCATTTGAACATGTTTTTGAAGGGCGTGAAATGTATTTTCATGAAATGCCAAAGTGTTTTCAACAGAAAGTGTACGAATTATAATTAATTTATTAAGATGAAGCCAAAATGCAGTTGACGGGAGCTCTTGAAGTAAGCTGCTGAAAAATGGCGATATTGCGGCATTGTTAGTATGTTTTGGGCATTTTTTGAGCAAATGAATTATGTTTTTAGAAGTTTGACATGCGTTTTCAGTGGTTTAGCCTGCTTTTTAAGGCCAGTTGTACAGTCCAAGCTTATCCAAAGTTTAGTAAAACCAAGTTCAATTTCTATGGTCACAATCATTTCAGCAATTGTAACCATAGAAATTAAGCTTGGTTTTACTAAACTTTTGATAAGCTTAGATTGTACTACTGGGCCTGAGTGGTTTGATGTGTGTTCATTCTATTCCGTATTTATTCTTGTTCACCAAAACGCCATTTCTCTGCAGCAAACTTCAGGAGTGTGTATAATTACATTTTTACCAAAGATGCAAATAGAAAAATAAGATTTTGGTGTACTATCATTACGAACGATGAAAGATTTTATCTTTCGACTTTAATAATGGACTATAAATATATAATATAATGCAACAAAATAGATGTGGCGAATAGCAGTGATCAAGTGAAGGCTAAAATAAAATAAAAAATGCTAGTTATAATCCTGAATCTGATTTCACACAATTATTTTTATGAGCAAAAAATTTATCAATGCAAAATGTTGATGAACAATTAATATGGCAAGATTTATTTGAATGTTCTTTATTTAGAAAAATGAATCTGACGTGGACATCACGTGAATTACTTGTACATCATTGGATATATATGTATAATCAAACACAACATCTCATCATTCCACTGCTAGTCGGTTGCTATGGAAACAGTATGTCATCATTCTTATGTCACAACATTCCTAAATACTGATTTCCAAAATTCTACGGCTAACAGTTCTGAATTTATGCGCAAAATTCCAAGATCGTCAAATATAGTGCACCTTCGACTCAGTCAATCTCAATGAAAATAGGATATAAGCATCTAGACAGTACTATCATCTTGAATACTGTATTCTAATATTCTACGTTCAATCGTTTTGGATTCGTGCGAAAAATTAAGAAATGTTTCGAGTAAACTGCACTCCCGGCTTAGCCGATCACAATCATAATGCAAAGTGTACAACTAGATGCTATAAAAGGGCGTTATACGAAATCTCATGCGACTGATTATTTTAAATTTATGAGAAAAATTAGATAAGTCTGTAATATGGAGTGCACTTCCGGCTTAGTCGATTGGGACGAAAATAGAAGATGTTCATTTGGATGCTACAGCAATCTCAAATACTGAATTCCAGTATCCTACGGCTGATCATTCTAGATTTATGTGGGAAATTCAAAAAAAGTATCAGGTAAAGTGCATTTCCAGTACAAACGATTGCAACTATAATGCGAGGTGCACATCAAGATCCTAGATACTATACCAGTCTTTTATATAAAATTTCATTATTATACGTTTGACGAATTCTGAGATTTGCGAGTTACGCTTATACACACATACATACGTACCGACATTAAGACAATAATAGTCAAAATGGATTCAGGGATGCTCAAAACGGATATATCCATCAAAATCTCGATATGTGAATTTTGTCGGTTTCACAATATTTCCTTGTATTTTTAGACCGTCAAATAATCGTAGATTTCAGTGCCTTATTTTGTTTTTCATGGCTTCAAGAGGTTTGATAAGTATGTATATTTGGAGTTCAATAATGCTGAAATTAAAACTGGACCGTGTGACCAACATAATGAAAATTAATTTTAAATTTGTATGAAAGAGCATCGAATTTTATCATTTCAATTAAACTGATTGTTTTATACCGCAAATTCTGAATGTCTGTTATACTTATAAACTGCATTTCCAGCTTGGTCGATTGATATAAAAATAGTAGATAAGTATTTTGATGCTACAACAAGTTCAAACACTAAATTTCAATAAGCTATGGCAGTGGCGTGCAGTCCATATTTGCAGGGTGCGCACTGCACTCCCTATCAAAATATTAGAAATTACGTAAATAAAATTAATATAATGGTTTATTGAATACTTCATTTTGTTTCATAAATTTTCATTGTAAAATCAGAGAAAGAGCGTATTTTATCTATTTATGCAACCAGAAATACGGGCACGCCTCGCGGGTCACTCTGCCATATATTTGAAACGAATGTCGACGCTTGGCGTGCAGATTCCTCGCTGCACGGCGAGCGAGGTCTGTATTAGGAGAGTGAAGGAATACAGTCTGACAGAGAAAAAGCATACCGAAATTAGCAGATCTTCTATCGCTTGTTCTCTCTCGCTGCGTGCAGACAGACTTTCTGCACCGGCAGCTAAATATTCAACGTTTAGCCATGTTCTTTCTTTGAACGCCTTTTTTAAGTTTGTTGAAATAGTTCATCATCAAGCCGAAAATAGTCAAAATGGATTCAGGGATGTTCAAAACGGATATATCCATAAAAATCTCGATAGGTGAATTTTGTCGGTTTCACAATACTCACTTATTACTTTGCACAAGTAAATAAAAACAAATATTCAAAATTGTCTGCCCAATAAATGATAAAGTTGGAAGAATCATAATTTTTGTAATTAGGGTAGTCTAATATTTTTTTGTACGAAGTATTTCATGAATAATTTAATTGATAGGATCGAAATTATGGGAATAAATTAAATTATGAATGGTGAATACTAAGACGATGGATTAGACCAGCGCCTGCCAGACTTACGTTAAAGTATAAAGGCTGAAATTTTGTGTATATTTTTTCACTACTGTAGGTAAGAACGTTCGGAAATTACGAGTCTTGACTAATGGTGCTTCATACAAGCGTCAGGTAATAAAGGTGTGCAATAACCTGGCTTATTTACGTTAGAGTATAAAAGCTGGGATTCATATTTTCTGATCAAATAACTCTTTTAACTCAAGATTTAAGAAGCCAGACCCATCCGAAGGGACTAACACCTCCCCAGCGTCGGCATAAGTCCATATAAGTAGGTATTGTGGAATCCGTTAAACGAATAATGTTGAAACTGTGCATTTAAGAATAGTTTTAGGTTTAATTGTGCACTTTTCATTATGGTTGCAATCGTCTGTACTGAAAGTGCACTTTACTTGAAACTTTTTTTGAATTTTTCGCATGAATACAGAATAGTGAGCAGCACAATAATGAAAAACAGTATTTGAGATTACTGTAGCATCTGAATGGTTATCTTCCATTTTTGTATCAATCGGCTGAAATGGAAGTGCACTTTATATGACATAGTTCTCGAATTTTCCGCATAAATTCGAAACAATCAGCCGTAGAATATTGAAATTTCATAGTAGGCTCTTCTATAACACCTAGTTTCACACCTCACATTATGATTGCGATCGACTGAACCAGAAGTACAGTTCACCAGACAGTTTTTCAAATTTTTCGCGAAAAAACCACAACGATCAGCTGTAGAATCATGAGATTTAGTATTTGAAGCAATTATAGCCTGGTTCAAAGCTCATGCGAGAAATTAAAAGAGATTGTCAAGTTGGTTAATTGCTATGAAAATATGAAATTATCATTCAAATGTTACAATTGCTTCAAATATTGAATTTCATGATTCTGGTTTTTTCGCGAAAAAGTCGAAAGACTGTCTGGCAAACTGTATTTCCGGTTCAGTCGATCGCAATCATAATATGAGGTGTGAAACTAGATGTTATAGAAGTGCCCAATATGAAGTTTCAATATTCCACGGCTGATTGTTTTGAATCTATGCGGAAAATTCGAAAACTCTGTCATATAAAGTGCACTTCCACTTCAGCCAATTGATACAAAAATGGAAGATAACCATTTAGATGCTACAACTATCTCAAATACTGAATTTCATTATTATACTGCTCACTGTTCTGTATTCATGCGAAAAAATTGTTTTAAGCAAAGTTTTCTTTCAGTACAGACGATTGCGACCATAATGAGAAGTGCACAACTAGACCTGAGACTATTCTTAAATGCAAAGTTTCAACATTATTCGTTAAACGGGTTCCACAATACCTACTTATATGGGCCTATGTCGACGCTATGGGGAGATGTTAGTCACTCCGAATGGGTCTGTCTTCTTAAACCTTGACTCAAAACAGTTATTTGAACATAATATATAGAACCCAGTCTTTATACTTTAACGTAAGTAAGCCAGATTATTGCACACCTTTATTACCTGATACCGTCATAAAGCACCGTTAGTCAAGATTCGTAATCTCGGATCGTTCTCACCTACAATAGTGAGAGTACATACACAAAATTTCAGCCTTTATACTTTAACTAAGTCTGGCAGGTGCTGGCTCTCACTCTAGATATAGGTATTGGAATACATAAATTCTGTATATGATTTTACTTCTTTTCTCAACTCTATAATATCTGCCCCATCTGAACCATCTTCAGAACTGGAAAGAATTTGCGAATTTGCATTTAAGAAACAACTTTTATGTGGTGGAATAAAGATATTATTTATTTTTCAAAAAAAGGTTATTGTAACTTAAGATGGTGTAGAAAAATCAAATTATTGACTGAATTCTTGTATGTATCTCGAAACCTACTCAAGTTATCTTCATTATTGTACGAATATTTCTCTATGACTCATCATGATTCAATATTTCATAGAAACTTCTAATTAAATTTTATAGGATCCTGAAACTAAACCGTCTTTAAACCGAAAGATTGGAACACTCAAATATGAACCATATTCACAAATTTGAAGCAGAGTTTTGCAATTGGTCCAATGAATGGAAACTAAGCTTATACCTATTCTTAATTTAAGTTCACCAGTTCAAATGTTGACGGTACAATATCCAAGTCTGTTATATCGAATATAATACGCTTTATGTTTCCTTATCCATATCTCTGTATCACTTCACCTTTAAATGTTTTTAGTATGGAAAAATAGAATAATAATTGATTGAGATACTCTTTCATCAATTTTTTGGATCCCTACTCCTAACAGTAGATGGAAATTGGATATGTATATTGAAAAGAGACTAGGCAAGTATTAGTTATGAATAGAACAATATCGCAGCTGACTATAATTATTATTAAACTCTTTTATACTGACCATAGTTCAAAAGCAAAGTATTACTTTGATACGCCATTATGAATAGAATTTAAGTAGGAATATGATTCTATCAAAACATCATGGTGTTAAATTTGATCAAAACAAAATCAGATATTTTTTCTGGATAGTGAATAGGCTCTAGAAAAGATTTAAATTATACAATGGATAGGTAGCAATCCTGATGAAGATTTTCGGATAGAGAGTCGAAGCGTTAAAAAATATGAATAAATATACATAATTTATTTTAAAATAGTTATTTATGTATCAAGTACTGAAACTGCATATTTTCAGTACAAGCATGGATAATTGCAGCCCGAGGCAACGCCGAAGTCTGCAATCATGTGAGTGCTGAAAACGCACTTTCTGTACAAGATGCATACAATATTTTTTTTTTAATTTTGTTAATTTAGATGCAGTTTTTGATTGACATAATTTCAATAAAACCGATCATCGTTTTTAAGGAGACGACAATTAAAATGTTCATTGACAACAAAAGAAATAATATTTTTGACAGACGATTCATGTAATAGTGTGAAAATAGTTATTTAACTAAAAAAATTATTAACAAAATTATGGACGAAAGCAATGATGAAAGTGATTATGAAGATCCGGTCCTTCACCTGAAATTGCACAGGCTTCTAACACAGCAATTTTAAATTTACTGCCTTCAGCATCGCGAGAGAAGTAGTACAAATATGAATAGATATAAAAAATCCCGAGATTGGTGCATATAAGAAGAAATGGATAAAAATATATACATTCTTCAGTTGGGTTATCTTTTAGTACTAGTACCGAAAAGTAGTTATTTTTTAGTACTAGTACCAAAAAGATTGATTTCCGGTTGATATCTTGGCTACCATAATGATAATATTTTGTTCCAATTTTGAAAAAAATCTATTTATCAAAGTTTATTTTTTTATAATGCGATATGAGTGAGTGCGGATGGCCGAGCATGTCTGTTCACCTACACATGCTGTGACGTCACTCGACCAAGAGGTCGCAGGTTCGAATCCACCCACCGGCAATGTGTGATTTGTCGTAAAAATAAAAAAATGCAGCTACTTGCATCAACACACTCGGGTGCTACAGGTTGTCTACCTTACACCTTAAAGATGTAGCAATGGCACGAAATTCTGATCAGCAGTACGGCGGTGTTATACAGCGGCTCGGTGATACCGATTAGCAAAGCCTAGACCCAACAAGGGCTGTTACGCCAGTGATGATGATGATGTAAAAATTAATTGATAAATATGAACTAGTTCTCTATACTCGCTTGCTGTTTGTGAAATTATCATCTATCCTCTTGTCCCCGGAAACTATCCTCTGTTTCAGTTTTCAACAATTTTCAAAGCCAGTACTGTTTTATAAGTGATATCTCATTCATTTTTTCAAATATTCACCATATTTTTCTTGAATTTCAAGTTTTTATTCTTTTATTTCTTTAATGTGTTGTAACTATTAGTAATTATGAGCATACTCAATAAGTTTGTTGAAATATATCAATGAAATGGCAGATAAATGTTTTATTTTCGAATCTATGCGCACTTTGGTGTGCAGTCGAGCGGAATTTTCGGGACTTCTTGCGTATAAATCCTAGATTTGAAATTGTGTCATGGTAATCCTAGCTGTGCGCCTGATAATTATTGTGACTTGTCTCGAAATACCTGAACTCGTCAAGATGCTTAAGTTTATTCACTATTGAAAGCATTGCTGTAATTTTGTGCTAGTTCATGAGTTTAATAAATTTATACATTTACAAGAACTTGCTTTCAGATATGATAGATTCATAGCGATTTCATGCATATTTCACAGATTTACAGAATTATAAGATATGACACTTTTTTCACAGAATTGCAATATTTATCTGTAGATACTCATGAGATCTTTTAAAATATCCAAGTCAATTAAATAGCTTAATGGAATGAATGTGAGTTGGTTATATCATTTTAATACCTCCTTCACTAAAATGGTATTATTTGCAGAATTTAATCTAGTACTTCATATGTATTTTCATGAAGTTTCATTTGAAATTGCTCAAAGTTCGAGCTGAATTTTACAATGAAGTTAATTAAATACCACAATAACTTGTTTTTATCAGATTATTTTTCAAGCATTTGTGGGATGATTTTGCTGTTATATGTATTCCATCATGAAGTAGGTACATGCATACCAATATATACATACCGCGATTATCTTAATGAGGTTCACAAAAACCCTATTCGAACAAACAATCAGCGATCATTATTCTTCATACACCTTTTTCGTAGCAACTTTCTTCTGATGCAGGACACTGTGAAGTGACTTCAAAGTTTGTCCGTCAAACAGAATTTGATGAATTGTTAAAAATCAAAACCAGATAAGTTTCATAAAAATACAAATTCAGGACTCAGTTTTCACACTATCATCATGAATAGGGCAGCTACTGTAGACACGTGCTTCGTCTTTATTAGGACTCTTCAGTACGGTATATCAAGCCGCAGATAGTCAGACTTGTAGCCGCGAGATTATAAAAAAGTGAGCTGATACATGGCATGCAGCGAAATGAATGTGCAACAGTGTTATCTACCATAATACAGCCAAGGTGGCAAGTTTGAAGAAGTACAGGACACTGTAAAGTGACCTTCAAAGTTTGTCCGTGGAACAGGTAAAGTTCGAGGATTAGAAAGCTACATATGACTATTTCGAAATTCTGATTTCATCCATTATCGAATTTTTACATCAATCCAGTTTTCCTAAATAAGTATATTTATTATATACATATGTGAATGTCCTAACGATTATTTATTCTCTCCATGTGGCGTTTTGCACATAAATTTCCAATAACAGTATCTGAATTTGAGAATCCAAGATGTGTAACAACTGACTCCTCCACTATTGCCGCAACTAGCGCTTGACGAGTTCTCTTGTTCAAAATGAGACGATTTTCTACAACTTTTCCGTTATTTTTACTATTAAAAATGTGGAGCAGAACATCTTTCGAAAACAAATTTTTGCCGTACCCATTAATGATTACTTTAAGTAGTTTTCCGTGTTATCCCTCAAAGGGGAATGATCCTCGCAGCAAAAAAATTGTGGTTTTGTCGGTATTTATTCACTAGCAAAGAGCAACACAAAATCATCATTCTTTTCTTCTAAGGTAAAAGTAACTTTTTCGGTGTCTATTTTGTTCTATTCTCACAACTAGCCACATTAAACCTACGATAATCCATTTTTAGAATCGGAATTTTGAAAATCACGGTATGAAAATTAATGACTGCGCTAACATAAAATACTTTCCATGACAGCAAAGGCATCAACGAGTGCTATTGGGAAGAGAGGCCAACAGTATCGTGACGTCACGAATTCTCACCAAGCTCATGGAAGCGTTTTGAAGCTTGACATAATACTGTAGTGTCCTCAAACATTGTTTTAGTAACGCGAAAAGAAAAGTTTATGACAAAGTCACATGCGTAGTATCCAGATATGTCATGAGAAAATATTCATGTCTCAACCCCCTTGCCTCCACCCATATTTTTTTCGGCAACAAATTATTGAATATTTGTTCTACGTGCCTGAACAAACAAAACTGATCATCCCTACTCTCTGATTTACATTTTTATTCAACATTATATTAAATCATTCACTAATTTGAACATTTATTAGAATTCCTACCTACCACAGTTCATAAGATCTATAAGTGTGAGAGAGACTATAAATCAATTGAAACATCAAATATCACGGATTTCGAGTTTCTCTACTTCATTTCAAGGTCCAGAACTTCAGGTCTAGTTCAATTCATAGATTATTTTAACTGAGTCTAATTGCCACAGTAATAATTGATCTATAGTTTTCGTATTCCTAACGCTGAAATATTGTATCTAATTCATATAAAAATATGAGATGATGACTTCAATGACTAGAGCATTGCATGTGTCTGAACTTTCTTATCTAAATGAGGCTGCTTACGACAAATTATAGTCAATAATAAAAATATAATGTATATAATACAAAATACACGATTTGTGCCTTAATTTTTCATGCTGTCCTACTTGCGAACTAAAGTATCGCAAAGTTCCTATCATTATAAGTACAGCTTGTGTATCATACTATCATATTATTTCTCATGCGTTTTACTATTCCTTAATTTTTCCATATCGTTAAAGCTTTAGGATAAGTGTAGAGTCTAGAATACTCCACATGTCATTTATTATTTTTAGCTCAGCCATTTAGATTGGAATATCACGTATTCATTTGCAAATTTAAAGTTTTTCCTTGCCGTCATAATTGATTTATTTACAAGAATTTGAATTAAATGCAAATTTACACGGATTGTGACTACGCATGCAACCAGGAGTACTTCGGAGATCAACCAGTGTTGAGCTAATCGCGTTTATTCCACAAAATCTGTGTTCTTCCAATATGTTCCAATATTTCAAGTTAGTATTATTTTTTTATTGTTATAATTTTAGTTCGCAAAAAAGTATAACAATTGATAGTCTAATTGAGTTTTATTGCGAAACGCAAACGATACTGAAGAATTTCCATGTTCCAGTTAAAAGAAACGCAATTATATTTTTAATTAAAGGTAGACAAAAATAAAAATTCATACGCGTCATAAACTCTCTCCAGAGAAATTTCAGTTTTAGCATTTTACTACACGGAAAATATTTCATTCTCAGCATATTTCTTGACAAACAGCATTAGGTAAATTTTTTTAAAATAGTAATTTTTGTATTAAGTGTGCGAAGTGATTTTTTTTTTTTGTTGAATACCTGTTTGTTTCTATCCTTGTAGCATTACTAAACTGATTTATATTAGATTAGGTGTGCAAAAATAGAATTAATTTTTTCACTAGTAAAAAAATATGTTCATTTTTTCACCAGTGAAAAAATATGTTTCATTTTTTTACTAGTGAAAAAATCACGAACTTTGCGTATCCATAACAATACAAAAATATCATGTTTATTTGACAGTTGGCGAAAAAGGCTTTTTTTTTTTTATCGCTTGTGTAGGACTAGGACGCCATATTGTAACACTAGACTGCATGCAGAAGTAGTCCATTTTGGTATCGCTTGTGTAGGACGCCATATTGTAACACTAGACTGCATGCAGAAGTAGTCCATTTTGGTATTTCAACAAGTTACCATAGCAACTGTACAGAAAGCATCTATTTTTTTTGACAAATACAAAAAGTAAAAGTAGATCATAGTAGCTCGTATCTTCCAACTTTTAATTAATCTAAAGATTAATATTTTATCAACTATTTATAAGATACCTCAGTCATTTCAATGAAACTGACTATATCATACTGGTAGCTCTGAAATTCTTATTCACAATTCTAAGTTTATTGACATTTTCCGGTTATAGCACTGTATATATTTACTGACATAATACACAGGTTAGTTTAAATATTATAAAACAATTAAATGAATTAAGTTATTATTTTTTGTAGCAATTAGTTTATTATTTTGAAAAAGGTACATTGAATTCAAGTTTAGACACTCATCATTTGAATGATTGGAGGTAAGTACAATGTTTTAGATTTGAAATAGGTAATGAATTTAGTTCGAGACATACAATATCGCACTGTATTCGATCCGTGAGCCGGCCAAAATGAGATGCTATATATAATCTGAAGCCTATTCAATAGAGTATTTTTGTCTGGATTCAATCAGGTATTTGTTCTATACCCTTACATGATGAGAATATTGAGAAAAATGCGATCGACTCAATTATGGAAAGATTTGAATTATGTTTAGAAAGAGATGATCTCAAATTTTGTATGCAAGCTCATTTTCGAGGACACCATATAACAAAGGTTTTGAAGCTTGAGAATGCTTAGATGTAAATCTTCAATCCATGTTTTCATACGGAAAAATAGAGACAAAAAAAAAATTGTTAGATCTCAAGAAAAGGGTGTGAAAATTTACACTTTAAAATTCCATAAAAATCCACTGTGGCCTCCACAATACCTACTCCGACAATAAATTCCATGGCCAGTTTCATCGCTGTATAAGAAATTCAGAGTGTCGCATCAATTAATTGCATATTTTGAAGTGAGATGTCATTTCGAAAATGACAGCTGTCATTGTTACAGTGACAACTGTCATTGTCAAAGTGACAGCTGGCATTGTTAAAGTGTCAGATTGCGGTTATTTTTTAGTCTTGATATAAAATAGGAATTTTTGCAAATGGGAGAGTCGTTTTCTAGAATTTCGGGATCTTTAATCCATTGGAACATACAGTTCCGACATTTGATCGCCGGAAGTGTTTATTTTGATATCTTTTTAGCTTATCCCCCCGAAAGCTCAGAATTGATACCAAACTAGACATTATTTAAATAATTTATGGAAGAAACAATTGACAACCGTTTAAATATTCTCTTTGACACTTATACTAGAATTATCTTTACAAGAGCTTTCAATTTGATACCGAACACGATAGAGGCAAATTACTCATTTAAAAAAAAGTACAATTGACAAACGTTCGCAAGTGATATCAGAATACGAATGGTAATAATTCTGACTCCACATTATGATTCTTATTAATTTTTTAGTCCAGAAAATATAACGAATTTTATAATAATTCAAATTTTGATAATAACAAATGAATCACCGATAATTTTTTTGAAATGTTCCCTGTGAGTGCTGTGCCAAATCATTCAAGGATTAGTTTTAGTTATTACATATTTCACGATGAATACTACCGGCACTACCGTTTATAAAATAAACGCAAAAAACTAAAAGATTCCATCAATAAAATTTTGGTACCACTGCTTGAAAATTGAGAATATATGAGAGTGACAACAATTTTTGATTTAAAGCCTCAAAATTTATTTATTATCAGTTTTCTACCCAAAGAATTCACTGTCAAAATTTCAGGGTAGGTCACCGTTCATATTTTGAAGTAATAAATTGTTGAAAATTGTCACAAAATACATTGCTCTTATGGAGAAAGAGGTGATTGAGCTCATAAATAAATAGATATCAGTATGTTCAAGTTTGCGTAGAATAAAAAAAAACTATACATAAGAAAGATGAATATTGCAGTGTCCCGTCAATATCTTAAAAACGGTATGTATCCGTTCAACCTGAAAAAAAAAATTGAAATGAAATTCAAATTTCTTGATTGAATAAATTTTTAGTCGCAATGAATTGACACGGCAACGTTGCACTGCTATAGCAAGGTGGCGAGCACGTGGCTTTTTGTTGCATTGCCAAGTTAATAGAGATCATGTGAATAATTTCTCCACTTCACCCCGCAAGCGTTTATGCCTATCCTCACCCATCAAAATTCACTATTCCTCCACGCCCTCGCTCATACATCCTTAAGACTAGATTCTCGATGAAAAACTTAAATATAGAACTGTAGTTGAGATTTGTACGCGTTCTCAAGTTATCGTGCTCTCAGACAGACTGACAGACTGACTTTTCTTAAAATTACATGTGTTATTCGGACTCAGTAGGGTCTAGAACGTGAAGATTAATCAAAATCTCGAACTGTCAAAAAATCACGATTACAATACTTCCCCTATTGAGGTCGGGAAAGTGTTAAATAAGAATGAATAAAAAGGGGTAGTGAGAAAATTGTTCTACTTTGTATCAATTATGTTCTTACAATCTCTCCTCCTTCACCCCAGAGATTTTAGATACAAACCTGACTTTTAAAGTTGATATAAAAGCTCAAATGTTGCCCTCCCAATAACATTGCTGAAATCCCGCCACTGTTCGTTAAAACAAAAGGCAAGCGCTCTATGCTCTCGGCTAGCTTGCGCATAATGCCCATGTCATAAAAATTTGAATTGGAACTTTTGTAGATGCCTTCCTCGAGATGTTATTCAGGAACGGTAATCAAATCAAATTTGATGCAAATGATAACAATATTATTCGTCAGTTGGAGCAATACTAAAAGAAATGATAATAACAACTAAATAATTATTTTTACCTGAACTCTTGTATTTTAACACATTAATGGCCGGTTTTATAAAAGACCATGTTAATTTACTCCTGAAGTAAATTTATCTCATTCAACAAATTCTAATCAGTTTGAGCTTCCTTATGATAACAGAGCCATTGCTGTCAAATAATCGACTGTCATCTAACAGAGTAAATTTTATTTACTCTGGAAGTAAAATACTCTGCCCTTTATGAAACCGGGCATAAATGTAACAAAAAATAATTCCAATCATATAATTAACGATATAGTATCAACGTAGGCCTTTTCCGTGGATAGCACTCGCATTCATTTCTGTAGAAAAAATTATGGCATACGTCAACCAATTTAGTGAGTTGATTCAGTAAAGACACAGGTATGGAGTTAAGTAAACTGATTAAGCGAGCTCTGTTTCAGAATAGTTCGCTCAACCTGTCAGGGAGCTCCGTCTTAAACGGCCTACTCAACCATAAGTGAAAAAGCTCTGTCTAAGACGGCTCACTCGACGATTAGTATGAGAGTTCAATCTAAAACGTCAAGCTCAACCACAAGCGCCATCATTCACTCTGACCCTCCCGCTTAGTATTCTGATCTCATATATAAGTGGATAGATGATCCAATGCTATACCATTAGAATAGGAGAGACACAGCCTGAATTTAATTGTCATCGGTAATATAGAATTTATCAAATGTTAAATGCTCCTTCAATATAGGCTGTTTACACGTAGGCGGACAGCCTAGTAGCTACAGGGAATAGCTATGAGGGGTAAAAAAAAGCATTTTTTTGGAAAATTGTTGACATCGATATCTCGCTTGAAATTTCGTAAAGAGGGAGGTCATGACATTAATAAATAAAATCCGCAAGGGCGGACTGCTGATTTTATACATAGAGGGTGCCAGACAGGGATAAAATAGGTGGAAATTTGGGCAAAAAATCGTGATCTGTAGTATATCCGCCTTTTCTACTACATAATATTGTCCAAGGAATCTGAATCAAAAAAGGCGGACAGCTAGAATGATACGGTGGCCTATATAACGATGTTACCTAAGCGCTCATAAGCTTCATGTGGACTACCGTATCTCGTGAATCACTCGATCAATTTTAACGCTCAACATCTAATTCTCTCTGTCTTTACATACTGGTGCAAAATCCATGAGAAAACATTTGAACATTGGAAATAATATATTTAATTTCTAATTTTTCGATATTGATTTTCTTTTTTAGATCAAAAAGATGCGAGCAATTGAATCAATTTTGACTGGTTTGAATTCTCTATTAATCAATTTGATTCCGTTCTTGATCGAAGTATGATTTTCGTTTGATTAATTGTGATGTCCAATTATTATGGAAAAATCATCCTTGAAAATATGATGTAAGGTGGACAATAAGTGAGAAGTACTATGAATTGACAAAATTTCACTATGTCTTGTTGATATTCTTCTTATAGAACCAAATATAGACAGTTTTATTATTATCAAAATCTTATCCATAATTCATATTTCTATAGTTCAAGGGTCGTTTGACACGATGCATTAATGAATGCTGCATTTTGCTTTTTTTTTTTTACAAGTTCACGCGACCGTTTAAGCCTTTTGGGCTGTTGTGATTTGCACGCCTTTCAATAATAGACTTCTAATCACTTTCAACTATTTCACGCTTCAAGAGCACGCAAAATGTTGTCATGGAAAAACCCAATTGTTTCAAAAAACATAATTGAAGTTTGCACTATGACTGGAAAGCGTGCATTGTTCAATAACCGTTTTATCATTTTTATCAGGGATAAATTCTCAATCTTCAAGAAGGCATGTGGTATAAAATCGGAGAATCTCAACTCTCGCCATCTTCAACTAGTCTGTGAGGAAGACTTCTCAATATACTCGTGGTAGTAGGGATAGCTCTTTTTTGTTGCTGTCGGAAGATATGATTGTCTTTCGCGCATTCTTGCCTGAGCTTGCAGGTGCTACAGATTTTATTATTGATTCATATAGAAGCATGACACCTTAGCTATAATAAATTATAGTATTAGCATTGCTTTTTTAATTATCGCACTGGGAAGGTGATTCCACTATTGAGGCGATCCTGCCAGAGACATAATCCTGCTAGAGGGCGTTCCTGTCATCTCACTGCTAAGTGATAGCAATAAAAAGCAAAGGCACAATCTGTCGAATAAATTAATATGGATTTGCAAAATAATTGTTTTGCTCATAGGCAACTACTCGTCGCTTTATCAAAGATGGGAAAGAAGATGCACAATATTTATTTCGTTAACTTCAGATAAAAAAATCGAAACATTAATGAAGTGTATGCAGTAAAATTGGTTAAAAGTAATGTTTCAATACTTTTTCTTCTTCATATATTATTTTCTGATAAAATACACTTCATATTGCGCAAAATATTACAGCTAGTATCATGATGTTTGTGAAATTGTGTGTTATCAAACAGTTTTCATGCAGGTGATGTATATTTATATGTATTTAGTACGTAGATATCACATAGCTTTTGTGTGCATTTAAAATAAAGCTGTTTCTGCTCATATATGGATATTGTTTTTAATCTTCTTATTGAAAAAAATGTGCTGTATATTTTGTGTGGCTAATATTTCTATTATGATTAAAATTCATCAACTAAAAATTTTCCATAGCTTACTAATTTCATGGGTGTAATATATTTTCACTTAATATATTGCTGGCTCATTCCATGAATAATACATACTTTTTCTTATAATATGATTTATTTTAATATCCTCAGGTTTTACAAAATTAAATATAATTCTATACACGTATGTTCTTCTTCGTCGCCATATCATGATATATTTTCTTGAGACTATCTTACTATCAATTATGACTGCTGGCAGCACTTGCTAGTGCGTTCAATTCAATCTATATTTCAATATTATTTATTCAACAAACACATCACATTCCTCCCCCTTTACAATTGACATTACAAATCTAAAATTTGTCTAGGTTTAGGAGTACGTGATGATCGACGTAAAACAATGTTTGTCTGCTCAGGTTTAATTCTGACATTATTATTTTCTTCAACATTAATACACGAATCATTTACAATAGTTTTATTAGTTACATTTTTGTTACTTAATTCATTACATTAATTTTCTTTTTGATCTATTTTGGAATCAACTTCTTGATCATTGGTCATATGATACCTTCCTCCCCCTTTTTTAAATGGTCACCTCCTTCATTCTTATTGATTTGTGAATAAATTTTAGAATCATCACTTGAATTTTTAGTATTAAAATCTAAATTACAAGGGCGGAGTTGATCGACATGTCTCTTTTATTGTAAATTATTAACTGTTTTAACAGTATAAGAAACTGGGCTTAATTTATTTGTTATTACTGATTTTTTCCAGTTATTCTGAATCTTTTGCCATTACCACTTGATTTTCTTTAAATTCAATTGGTCTATTTCCTTTGAAATATTTTTGTTGATCATTTTGTTCTTTAACTACTTAATTCGAGCGTTATCAGTTAAAATATCTCAACGAGTTCTAAATTTACGTCCGATCTCTAACACAGCCGAAGTTATACCTGTAGTACAATAAGGTGTAGACCTTATGTGAAACAGATATTTAAATGAAGCATCTTTTTTGGGAAATCCTTGCTCTAACAACAATTTAAATTTAATGATCTATACATACTTTCAGAATTATATCATAATAAATAGACTTTTTTTGGTTCTAATTCTGTATATTTATTTTTATTTTTGACGTTTCGACTCTCTAACCGAAAGTCTTCATCAGAAAAAATGATACAAAAATAAACAAGGCAAGAAGGTATCTAGAAAATTAGAAATTAAAAATTGAAAATATACAGATAACTAGATGTGAAAACGTGGATTCCACATTTAGTGCAAAAAGAACAAAATTCCTTTGGCATTTACCCAAAGTCTGAGGAAAATCCACGTAAAAATCTCAATAGAGGAATCAACGATATGAGTCTTGACAATTATTATAGAGAAAAAGATTTAATTAATATAACACATGAGGACGATGTCCCGTTTCTGCAACGCACACAGTTCCAAGGTCCAAACATGTCATAAAATTATTTTCAACAGAAAAACTGAAATTCAATAATCTACATCTACATGAATATAACAAAAACAAGTGTCAAGACAAATATTTCACAAATCAGGTATAACTATTGCAAATGAATAAAATAATATGAGTCTTGACAATTATTATAGTCAAAAATGAATGAATTAATATAACGTACAAGGACGATGTCCCGTTCTTGCGGACGCACACAGTTCCAAAATATAAATATGTCATAAAAATTTTTACAAAACTGAGTTTCAAATATGTACATGAACGTAATAAAAATAAAAATCAAGACAAATATTTTACAAATTATGTATGTCTATTATTGATTATTGAAAGCCAAACATTTGCCAACTCAAAAACATCAGTATGGTTGAAATTATTCGGATCTTTAATTATTTCAATCGCTTCCCTGACCAATCTACCATGAATGGATGAGCATCTTGCAATTACTCTTGTTTCTTCGAACTTGATGTCGTGCAAAACTCAATGGCATGATCAGCAACCGAAGATTTATCTGGATGATTGAGTCTTATGCATCTTCTATGTTCAGCAATACGTGTGCTTACACTTCTGCCCATCTGACCAACATAGACTTTCTCACAGGTACAAGGAATCTTATAAATACCCAAAGATTGTAAAAGGATCATGTCCTTGATAGGTCTCAAAAACTGCTTGATTCTCGTGACAGGAGCGAAGGAAACTCTGAAATTATGTCGAGACAAGATCCCTCCGATCTTCTCTGAAACATTACTGACATAGGGTAAAGAAACATAATTTTTATTCACGCCACTATCCGCAACGGTAGTATTGTTAGATTTTGGTCGAAGTGCTTTCCTAATGGAATGATGAGAAAAACCATTTTTCTGGGAAATTACTTCTAGATTATTAATCTCTTCATCAAGTTTATCAGGGTGATAGATATCATTAGCCCTTTGGAAAAGACATTCAATTGTTCCATACTTCTGTGAAGGATGGTGATGTGATTCTGCATGAATATATTGGTTTGTGTGTGTTGGCTTCCTATAAACAGTGTGTAGTAGTCTATCATCATTGGTTCGCTCTAGATTCACATCAGAAAAAGGCAATGAGCCATTACTTTCTAGCTCCGATGTGAATTTGATGTTTTCTTGAACATTATTTAAATGATTCAAAAAGCTGTTCAAATTGTCATGACCATGAGGCCAGATTGCAAAAACATCATCTACGTAACGTAACCATAAGGATGGTTTATAGGTACTAGTTTCTAATGCTTTTTCTTCGAAAAATTCCATATAGTAATTTGCAATTGATGGAGAAATTGGATTACCCATTGCAACACCATCAATTTGTTTGTAATAATCATTATTAAAAATTAAGAAGCTAGAAGTCAAACAATGGTGAAATAATTTAATAATATCTGGAGGGAAATTCCTTTCCAAAAGCTTTAAGGTGTCTTTAATTGAAACTTTTGTGGATAAAGAAGAAACATCGAAACTAACAAGGATGTCATTATCATTTAACCGTACGTTACTAATTATTTCAATAAAATGTTTCGAATTTTTAACGTACGAAGAAGAATTATTGATTAATGGTCTCAATAAACTGTCAAGATATTTGGATAATAAATAAGTTGACGAATTATTGCAATTAACTGTTGGTCTTAGAGGGACACCTTGCTTATGGATTTTAGGTAAACCATAAAATCTAGGTACATATGGATCGCTAGGAGTCAAATATTCAATAACATCCTTATCTAAAAAATAAAAAATTGAAGAATCATCTAGATGATGAAAGCGCATTTTTAACAGCTCATGAATGCTTGTTACTTCAGAGATTTCGCAAATTACCATCTCCCACAATTACTGAGCTTGAAATCAAGCAGTTTGGGCAAACTTACGAAACAGCAGCTTCCATTTAGTACTAGTTTCAAGTTGACTATTTGATAGGTACATAATTTATGCATGTACAAACTCAAAAATACCTTTTAATCTTCATTGTTTAGTTATTGACTGACGGGAGGTCAAGTGCTGTACCTTAAAATGATAATTTGATCTTTATCAAAGCTACATAAAAAAATACAGCAAAAGTAAACAAATTTTCATCCAATAATAATAATTAATTCTAATAAACTTCAAATTCGCGTCAAACAAGTCATTGAATGAGTCCCGGACAGATTTGACAACTGTACATAATAATAATGACACGTGCGGCGAAAGTTGTAACTAAATTTTATCTACTTTAATAAATTTTAGTTGCCATGTCCCTAATGTCATATATATCTATGGGCATTGTTCCACTTGAAACAAGTAATTGAATAATTTAATCTTCCACAATCACTGAGCTTGAATTAAAGCAATTTGTGCAAACCTACGAAATAGCAGCTTTTATTTAGTACCAGTTTCAAGTCTGTGAATAGTATAGTTGCTGAGAGCTCAGCGTCACTCCAGCCAGCCAGTCAGCCAGACAGCCAAAGTGAATATAATAGCGCTTTTTTCCAAAAAATGCGCTAAAAAGATTCTTTAAGAAGTTTAGTTGTTTGATACTTGACCGAACTTAAAGGATTCCTGCTGACTTTTTCATAAGCTGCATCATGAAGCAAGTCTCCAGCCTTGCTTATATAGTCGTCTTTATTAAGTATGACAGTAGCTTACATGTTTGGACTTTGGAACTGTGTGCGTCCACAAGAACGGGACATCGTCCTTGTATGTTATATTAATTCATTCATTTTTGACTATAATAATTGTCAAGATTCATATTATTTTATTCATTTGTAATAGTTATACCTGATTTGTGAAATATTTGTCTTGACACTTGTTTTTGTTATATTCATGTAGATGTAGATTATTGGATTTCAGTTTTTCTGTTAAAAAAAATTTTATGATATGTTTGGACCTTGGAACTGTGTGCGTTGCAGAGACGGGACATCGTCCTCATGTGTTATATTAATTAAATCTTTTTCTCTATAATAATTGTCAAGACTCATATCGTTGATTCCTCTATTGAGATTTTTACGTGGATTTTCCTCAGACTTTGGGTAAATGCCAAAGGAATTTTGTTCTTTTTGCACTAAATGTGGAATCCACGTTTCCACATCTAGTTATCTGTATATTTTCAATTTTTAATTTCTAATTATCTAGATACCTTCTTGCCTTGTTTATTTTTGTATCATTTTTTCTGATGAAGACTTTCGGTTAGAGAGTCGAAACGTCAAAAATAAAAATAAATATACAGAATTAAAACCAAAAAAGTCTATTTATTAATTTAAATTTACTTTCAAATATTTCAACTGAGTTTTCGGCAACACCGTTTGATGCAAGATGATAAGGCGGAGTCGTAATATGATTAATACCGTGACTACGAGTAAAATAATCGAATTCTTCCGATCGAAAAACTGGACCATTATCAGATACCATATTTTTGGGAATACTCCATGTAGAAATATAGTCACGTAAAACATCAATAGTGGTGGTACTTGTAATATTTTTTCATTTCTCTTATATCAACCCATTTAGAAGAGGAATCTGTTATTGATATATACATTGTACTTTGTATAGGACCGAGAAAGTCTACATGAACTCTTTCACCTGTTTTCTCAGGCCAATCCCGAACGTGCAATACAGATTTGGAAGGATTATTCGCGTTTTTTAAACAAATCTCGCATCTTTTCGTTAATTCATCAATATCTTGGTCAATTTTTGGCCACCAAATATATGAAGGTGCGAGTGCTCTCATTCTTACCATGAGTTTCGTGCAAATCGTTTAGTAGAGTTTTTCTTAACGAATTTGGAACAACTAATCTATGACCCCACAGTAGACAATAATTTTCAATGGTTGTCTCATTTTTTCTATTGTTATAAGCGTTTAATTTATCATCAACTTCATTTGACCAACCGCTCATTACATAATTTCGCACGGTTTTCAAAATTTCAGTTTTTTCGGTTTCTAATTCAACTTATTTTCTACTAATTACATGAATATTCTCTTCCAAACTATTCAAATAATTAAATTCTTCAAAATTTGCAACATTTTTGCGCTTCAAATTTTTTGGAGTTAATCTAGATAAACAATCTGCTCTACAGTATTGGGCGCCTTTAACATGTTTTATTTCGTAATCATAATTCATTAATATTAGAGCCAATCTTTGAAGTGGGCTCGCAGACATCTGAGGAATACCCTTTTTATCGCTAAGGATGTATACTAGCGGTTTGTGATCTGTTTCTATAATGAACTTTCCACCAAATAAGTATTGGTGAAAATATTTCACACCATAAATTGATGCTAGTGCCTCTTTATCAATTTGTGAATAATTCTTTTTGGTAGGGCTTGAAACCCTTGAAGCATAAGCAATTGGTTTTTCAGATTTATCTTTTAGTACATGGGAAATAACTGCGCCTATACCCGTCGGCGAAGCATCGGAGGTCAATTTTACAGGTAATTGTGTATCATAATACATTAAAACATCATACGATTTTGAACATTTTTTTGCATTTCTAAAAGCATCTTCACAAGCATCTGACCAGTTCCACTTTACATGTTTTTTAAGTAGCTCATACAAGGGATTCATAATTTTAGAATAACCCTTTATAAACTTTGAATATTGATTAATCATTCCTAGGAATGAGTGCAGTTCTTTTACATTAGTAGGTTGCGTCATTCCTGTAATAGCTTTAATTTTTTCTTCGTATAAATGAATAAATAATCAATTTCAAATCCTAAAAATTTAAATCGCGTTTTACTGAATTTGCATTTTTTCCCAACATAGAGTTACACCAGCCTTTTTTATTCAGTTAATAAACGAGCTTCATGTTCCCCTTCATCCTTTCCGCTAACGCGAACGTCATCAAAATATATAGAAGTAGTGGATAATGCTGTCTGTTAGATGATATGAAGAAAACGAAATGTGGGAGTTCAGTCAAGAGTTTTATTTTAATCTACTCTACAGTTTCGGTCCCACCTGGACCATTTAATTTTATTTACTCCTGAAGATGGTCCAGATGGGACCGAAACTGTAGAGTAGATTAAAATAAAACTCTTGACTGAACTCCCACATTTCGTTTTCTTCATATCAAAAAATATATTTACCTCTTCAATGTCACCAAATAATTTTTCCATTTGCCGTTGGAACCAATCCAGTACAGGAGAAGGTCCAAATGGAAGACGTGTATATTGAAATAAACGGCGATGTGTATTTACTGTTAATAATTCTCTTGATTTATCTGTTAGCTCAATTTGATGATATGCTTGCGAAAACTCAAGTTTTGTTTGAATCGCACAACCTTTCATTTGAGCAAAGATATCATGTATACGTGGAATTGTATGCTTGTCAACTTTCATGTATTTATTTACAGTAACTTTATAGTTTCCACATAAACGAATTCCACTGTTTTTCTTATGTGCAATTACGATTGGAGTAGCCCACTCACTACTTTCAACAGGAATAAGAATTCCTTCATTTACTAACCTATCAAGTTCAATATCTACTTTAGGAAGCATCGCATATGGTATTGGGGTAGCTTTTTTGAAAAAAGGTTTCGCATCCCCATTTAAGGTTGTTAAGAAGAGGAGTGGGGTCAAGCTGTGGTGGGAACCCTGCTCTATGCTAAATACATAGGATAAACATTCATTGCAAACTTCAAATAAACAAAATTTCAATCATTAAATACTGATGGAAATGTTTGTTTTCGATTGAAAATACATGATTTTGAATAATTTGGTTCCTCATTCTATTCTTTTAAAGAGCCTCCATCCGTTGAAAAATTTTTCTTTCATATTTTAACAAAGCTACAATATGATATGTATAGTGCGCAACGCTGTAGACTTTCGGAAGTATTTTTGACATCTGACGTTTAGTAGTGGTACTGCGTTTCATAACCTAACAAACTTATTGATCATAAATCTACATCAAAAAAATAATATCGATGAAAGCATGAATGGGTTACTCAATCAGTGTACCGTCAAGTCAAGAAAATGTTGAAAAATCTTGTTTATTTTAATCACACACACTCTTCCCATTTCATCTCATGCGGCGACGTTGCCAATCGTATGATAACTTGCTAAATTTTAGTAGCTTTTGTATAATTTTTTTGAGTAATAATTCAATTTTCTCTGGAACTATAAACAAGACTTTTTGAAACTTGATACACATGTTTATTAGACTTTCATAGATATTTTGACGATTTTTTTGTAATATTGTCATTTCAGGTTGCCGAGATAATGACGTATAAATCAATAGAAAAAACACGTCACGTGCATTAACGCAATGTAATAACATGTCACCGAACAGCAACTTTGACATTTTTTATCTCGATAACTGGAAACAAGATTAAGTTCAAACTTTGTCAGAATATTTTTCACTAAACAAATAATATACTGTGAAAATTCAAATAAATTCTTATCTACTTTTATTTCCTTCTCAACAACCTTAAATGTATTTCCATTTTCTCTATTTTATATGTGCCTAATTTGTTAGTAAAAACAGTACCATATTTAGAAATTAAACTTTGTTCATCAATTTCATTTATCAGTAATTCT
This sequence comes from Dromius quadrimaculatus, assembly GCA_963989225.1. NCBI lineage: Eukaryota > Metazoa > Arthropoda > Insecta > Coleoptera > Carabidae > Dromius > Dromius quadrimaculatus. Next base: position 22,442,558 of record OZ022331.1, on the reverse strand, counting down.
TTATTTATTTCATTTTCTTTTAACATTCAAAAAATTCAAATTTTCATTTTTTACATGAATAACCATGAGGTTAGATACGTCGCACTTCTTCCAAATAATGATAAGCCAAATTTGATTTTTCCATTTTGACATATTTAAATTACGGAAGAGTCAAAACAATCTAACTTTGGAATAATAATTAGTAAGTAAGCTGTTGGCACATGTTCAAACATATTGAATAAAAATAATAAAAAATACTTGGTTAAGTTTCAAAATTGATATATATCGACACCCCCATCGAAAAAGGTTGTAACTCATTTTGCATAGTTCTGAATAAAATCCAAAAAACGGAAAAATCTCTATTCAAAAATTTATTATAAAAAAATATGCAGCTTCATTTCTTCTTGGGTAACTGCATCCCATAAAATGGAATATTTGCCGCTCTTTATTATATTATAGCGCTTCTAAGTGCAAAGGAAAATGAAATTCAGTGAGTTACAACCCTATGCTGTAATGGGATTCTTCGAAAAACAAGGTTGTAACTAACACTTACGGCTTTATTACAAACCAAAAGAATCATAAGTCCCAAATTTTGTCATTCGAAAAGACTTGTCTTTTTTCAACAGATAACAATATTTGATGGAATACATATTGTAAGTTCAAATAAAAATACAAAAATACTAGGCTAGTGTTAATCCACTACGAAATACCCGTACATACCTACAGATGAAAAAACATCTAAATCTTGAAAAAATAACTTGAAGAGAATATTAAAGTGATTATTAAATGCTGGTATTTGTTTCAAAGTCAAGATAAACGGAATATCAGACCTCGATTTACTCTGAATTAAACGAATATTGTAGAGCAGAATCATAGTAACTCAAATTTTTATAGAAATTATGGTAAATATTGGGAATAGCTTCAGAGGAGCAAAGGCTGTTCAAGTCCTTATACTTTGCTTTTGGAATGGGAATTGAGCCTTTGTATGCACAAGGTATAGAAATATCGATGACTGAATTTTCTTCTCTTCTTACTGAATTTCTGGTAACATGTGTACGCTGTTTCTCCTCCAAATCAATCAAGTAATTAATTTCTGTTAAAAGATCATAGTTTAGGTATATCAGTTTTGGACTTTCGCTTTTGATGTTTGAATGGCTAACTTACCATATGATTTTATTGTTATCCGTGCCTAGCTGAAAGTTGCTTTGTGTATTGATAAAAATTTTAAAATTGAGAATTTCACTTTGATTTATCCCATGTATAGTATACGGTTTATCTGATTTTTCAGCACAGCGAATTATTGTAATCCATTGCTCGGGGTCATAAGCAGTTTGATGTTGAGATCGATTCATATTTTTTACATCTAAGCTTGCAAAAACTCCAAAACAATTTTCACAAACGAAGCTGAATCATGAACTGACAACAGTTTCACCTTAGACAAAACAAAAAGTAACTCAAATGAAGTGATTTCTGGTGACAGACGATGAGTTGTATCTCAAGAAACGGTGTGCATTTTGATCTTAACGGTAAGAGCCATGAGAGGAACAAGGCTGTATCTTGTATGACGTCCTTATAACTGCTGAAAGGCAAAAATTGAATGATAATGAAGAAGACGGTACATATGTTACAACCATTTTGAAGCTGGAAAAATTTTTTCAAGTCGATTTACGCCTTTGTACTTTTGCGTATTTTCATAACGGTGAGATGTAGAGATACGTCTGTAGTACTGCCATGTACGTCATTTTTTGCTGTGTATGCCCGTCATGAAAAGTCAAAATGAGTTTAAGTTGACTTACGGCCTTGTTCGATGGGGGTGTCGATATATATATATATATATATATATATATATATATATATATATATATATATATATATATATATATATATATATATATATATATATATATATATATATATATATATATCAATTACTTTATACGTATTTCGGTTTTTACACCATCATCAGAAGTACCATAATTTCTACATAAAATTACAATTGCCTTAGATTACATAAAATAGTAAGGGGAGGGGGAGGGGGGACAGTAGGAGTTTCTATGGGGGTTTAACAAGAGGTGATTTGTACAAATCAAGCTGTTCGTTCATCAAATTTTTCTTAAGTTTCATTGCTTTCTGAATTTCCAAAGATTCTAATAAATTAAGTTTGAAACCACGTTTTTGAAAAAGGGGGACTTTTACGCAAGTTGTATCAAAAGTATGACTTAGAGACAGCATGTGTTTGGCTACATCAGAATTACTGGGGTTATTCAATCTGTAAGCTCTCTCGTGTTCCTTGAATCTAGTGTTAAAACTCCTAGATGTCTTCCCAATATATATGTAATCACAGTTTTTACAATTAATTTAGTATACACCCGATTATTCTAATGTACATTTCTTACGGAATTTATCATTAATTAGGAATCTAGCTGTAGTTTTTTGGTTATAATAAGCTGATACAATTTCACAATTCTTGAGAGTTTTTGAAGCTTCAAAACTACATTTATTTATATAAATGATTTTTCTATACTTAGGTAGAATTTGTGGTACATCTTGATAAGGATATTTAGCTTTGAGACAAATCTGTTCTTGTTTTTTGTATTGTATTTTATCTATTATTTGTTTGTTATAACCGTTATTAATTGCTATATCATAAATAACATTTAATTCTTTATTGAAATCTAGTTCTGTCATTGATATGTTTACTAATCGGTGAATCAGACTATAGAAGGAAGATAGTTTAGTGTTATTTGGATGGTTAGAATCTGCGGAAATAATATTATCTGTATAAGTTGGTTTTCTATATATACTGAATGAAAAGTTTTCGGATGTTTTTGTGATGGTAACACCCAGGAAATTGATTTTGTTGTTTTCTTCTTTTCCGATAATGAATTGTATTTTATTGTTAATATTATTCAAATGATTGAGAAACAAATTTAATTGTCTGTTTGTGCCTCGCCATAAGACTAGAATGTCGTCTACATATCTATACCACCATAAGATCTTATTATTCAATGTATTTTTTGAATGGAAAAGTATTTCTTCAGAGTGATTTATGAAGATATCGGCTAGTAAAGGAGAAAGTGGAGATCTTATAGGGAGTCCATGGGTTCTGCTGATAATAGTCGTTATTAAACGAAAAATAATTCTGACTCAAACATACATCCAGTAAACAAAGTACTTCTGTCTGACATGCCGGGCTCAAACATGATTTGATCAATTTATCTCTTATAATTGTCCTCAATTCATCTATTGGTATATTCGAAAATAAACTCTTCACATCAAAAGATATAAGCCTTCCATCTTTGTGGAATTTATCTTTAATCTTAGTTACGAGATCTAAGCTATTTTTCACCGTATAATTAGGTTGGAAATTCAGAAAAGTCGGTAATACCTGATTTAATTTGCGGCAAAGATTATAAGCTAATAGCATTCAAGTAAGAACATACCGGTCTTATGGGATTATTTTCTTTATGTAATTCAAATAACCCATACAAGGTAGGAGCTGAGACGTTACTAGGAATTAGTTTATATGGTGTGAAATCCTCTAAGACAGAACTAGATTTTTTAACAGTTTGTTTCAGGTTATTCAAAAATTTGATTGTAGGATCAGATGTTAACTTGGTAATATTGTTATTCTGAATGAAATCATCAACTTTATCTATGTATTCTTATGACAAATAACTATAGTATTACCTTTATCGGCTTTACTCAGAATTAGATCCTTATCAACTAATTTGTTGCTTATATTTCTGATTGTGTGAAATTCAGGATTGACAATTGTTTTATTGGCTGATTCCAAACTAGAAGAAACATTCTTGATTATTTTAGAACAAATAGATTTTTCAATTTTATTGGTATCTATATTAGAAAAATCTGTAAAGGCTATCTCGCAATCGATGGCTAAGTTCTCTAATTCAGACTGTTTTGTGGGAAGAGTAGGTGCATACCTCAAGCCTTTGTTTAAGAGATTTATTTCATCTTGGTTGAAATTGATGTTCGTGTTGTTATGGATCCTCTGGTGGAACGTTGTTGGCGGATGTATGATCCTTGGAATTGTTTGAACGATTCCGCTTGAACTGATTCACTAATCGTTTTGTCAACATGATCAAATTTCAAAAGCCACATATTGTACACTAATTCATCATGTACCACTTTGAGATGTAGCTTCAAATTATCTCTGACTGCGTACCATCTCTTCATCTCTTTTCGAATCCACAGATTTTTCGCTACACTTGTTGCATACATTGCTGATTCACTATGATTATTACACTTTAAGTTTACGTACTTCGGAAAAACTCTGTTTAGAAGGCACTGTTTGTTGAACCACAAATGATTTGTAGCAGATTTGATTCTTTATAGAAACTTTCGATGAAAAACGGCTAATTTTGCAGTACTAGCACTATGAATAATATTTGATGAGTAAGCTGTTGGCACTTGTTGAAACATATTGAATAAAAACACTTGGTTGAGTTTCAAAATTGATATATATTGATTACTTTATACGTATTTCGGTTTTTACACCATCATCAGAAGTACAATAATTTCTACATAAAATTACAATTGCCTTAAATATTAAACAAATGTACATAAATTGATCAAATCATGTTTGAGCCCGGCATGTCAGACAGAAGTACTTTGTTTACTGGATGTATGTTTGAATCAGAATTACTTTTCGTTTAATAACGACTATTATCAGCAGAACCTATGGACTTCCTATGAGATCTCCACTTTCTCCTTTACTAGCCGATATCTTCATGAATCACTCTGAAGAAATACTTTTCAATCCAAAAAATACATTGAATAATAAGATCTTATGGTGGTATAAATATGTAGACGACTTTCTAGTCTTATGGCGAGGATCAAACAGACAATTAAATTTGTTTATCAATTATTTGAATGATATTAACAATAAAATACAATTCATTATCGGAAAAGAAGAAAACAACAAAATCAATTTTCTGGATGTTACCATCACAAAAACATCCGAAAACTTTTCATTCAGTATATATAGAAAACCAACTTATACAGATAATATTATTTCCGCAGATTCTAACCATCCAAATAACACTAAACTATCTTCCTTCTATAGTCTGATTCACCGATTAGTAAACATATCAATGACAGAACTAGATTTCGATAAAGAATTAAATGTTATTTATGATATAGCAATTAATAACGGTTATAACAAGCAAATAATAGATAAAATACAATACAAAAAACAAGAACAGATTTGTCTCAAAGCTAAATATCCTTATCAAGATGTACCACAAATTCTACCTAAGTATAGAAAAATCATTTATATAAATAAATGTAGTTTTGAAGCTTCAAAAATTCTCAAGAATTGTGAAATTGTATCAGCTTATTATAACCAAAAAACTACAGCTAGATTCCTAATTAATGATAAATTCCGTAAGAAATGTACATTAGAACAATCGGGTGTATACTAAATTAATTGTAAAAACTGTGATTACATATATATTGGGAAGACATCTAGGAGTTTTAACACTAGATTCAAGGAACACGAGAGAGCTTACAGATTGAATAACCCCAGTAATTCTGATGTAGCCAAACACATGCTGTCTCTAAGTCATACTTCTGATACAACTTGCGTAGAAGTCCTCCACTTTCAAAAACGTGGCTTCAAACTTAATTTATTAGAATCTTTGGAAATTCAGAAAGCAATGAAACTTAAGAAAAATTTGATGAACGAACAGCTTGATTTGTACAAATCTCCTCTTGTTAAACCCCCATAGAAACTCCTACTGTCCCCCCTCCCCCTCCCCTTACTATTTTATGTAATCTAAGGCAATTGTAATTTTATGTAGAAATTATTGTACTTCTGATGATGGTGTAAAAACCGAAATACGTATAAAGTAATTAATATATATATCAATTTTGAAACTCAACCAAGTATTTTTTATTATTTATGTACTAACTTTGGAAGTTTTATTTGTAGATGTTCTACTATTTACCATCAAAGATGCCGTGCCTTAGTGGCGCTTCCGGTAGAATATTCTGTGTCCATACACGGAACAATGAACATAACTTATGTCGACAAATAGTGCAGTATAAAATTTAATGCTAAAATTTGTTTAAATTTAAAGAAAACAACACGAATCCTATCTATGTTTGTACAATTTATCACACTTCCGGTAGTTCTACAAAGTGCCACCAGATAGAGTATCAATTAGCAAGACTCGCCAATGCCAAACAGACCTCGCTCGCCGTGCAGCGAGAAATCTGCACGTCAAGCTTCGATATTCGTTTAAAATATATAGCAGAGTGGCTCGCGAGGCGCGCTCGTATTTCTGGTTGTATAAATAGATAAAATATGCTTTTTCTCTGATTTTATTATAAAAATTTGTTAAACAAAATGAAGTATTCAATAACCCATTATATTAATTTTATTTACGTAGTTCATAATATTTTCATAGGGTGTGCAGTAATGCAATGCACACCCTGCATATATGGACTGCACGCCACTGCTATTGTCATAGATTAACTTAGCGCGATGTACGTATGTGTACGTATGTGTACGTGAGACACACTCTCCGACAGAAAATTCAGTTCTCCACTAAATTTATTCTAAATTTTCTAGTCTTAATTCATTAATATCATCAAAAAGATCTATGAACTGAGTTTATCTATGTTTTATAAACAAGTTCTGACAAGAGTAACAAGTATCTACATCATTTTGCAAAGCGCTTCTTGTATTTACCTACTCCAGACTTTACTTTTTGACAACGTCCTTAGGTAACGTTCAGCAAAGTTTCTACAATAGATTGAGTTACTGTTTAGCACAATTTGGAGAATTGTTTGAACATCTATAATAATTTGAGAATTTAAGAATATTTTGTGTTTGTTGTTGTTCGTATTGGATTTAATTTGTTACATTAATAAATTGTTGGTGGTCATGAAGTTGCCTGAATAATTTTTTTCTCATTAAATCGAATACAGAAATATTTGCTCTACACTATCCATCTGAAATTTTTTTTCTTAAATAATTTGGAGAGCAATGCGCACAGAAAAACTGATTTGCCCTGTTAAACGCCTATGTTTCACTTTCCGTGATACAATCTGTTATATGGTATATATAGTTTTTATGTATGTTTGTATATGTCGAAATATAACTTTAAAATAAAATGTACAATTAGTATCATTCATATTAGATACACATGACATTGACATCTTGGTTGCTTAGCTATTAAATACAGCCTTCCCCTGCCCCTTCCGGCTGCTTCCATTGTTAAATTTGATTCATCATTTTTGCACACGTATCCTCGAATAGAAAGATCTTATTGAATTCTAAATGTCTCAAAGAAGTTTCAAGTGAAATTTGCAAATTGAGTGGTTCTTTTATTTAGATTATAGATATGAAGTATTCCAATAATCATACAGAAAGCTAAAAATTCAAATTTATATATCATTATGCATAAATAATCAACAATTTGAAGGATTTAAAATGTTATTGTTTTTCAGCAAATTTCATAAATATTTATTCACGTTTAAACTCAACTGAGTGTACTTCTTTGGTCCAATATTTCAGTATTCAATTTACGAAAACTGTAGAATTATTATTGACATAGTAATCAAGATGTTACAATTTTTGCAAAACCATAAGTATTATAATCCGAGATCCCACCGCTCGATACTGCAGGTATCTGTTTTATTAATGAAATTTAATTCAAACGAATGATTAGTTAGTATGTAATGCATTAGTTCGGTCAGGGTTACCTATAGAAAATTGAATGTTTTTTGGAACAAATTATACACCATTCCAAAGAAAATGATGTGAAGAATTTAAAAAACCATGGTTGCCAGCTCCCAGTCAGCCGCAACCTTTGAGTTGCCAGGTGTAAACAAGTACATTACCGTTAATCATTTACAGTCATCTGTTTTTTATAGAAATATTATATCAAATTGATGTTTAATATTTGTTGTATACGATAACCCATGGTTGACTGTAATTTGTTGTATACGATAGACGATGGTTGACTGTAAAAAAATAGCCGCAAGTAGTGGTTGCCATGATTTAAATTAATTATTTTTACTCTAGATGAGAAGAGGAAAAGTTGCAAGGACTGTTATGTGCTGTTAAGAAGAAAATAATGTTGTGTACATATAGTAATATTGTTTTTCAAATTTTGATCTATGAATAATGGATTTTTTGAGCTAATGAAAATTTTGTTCGTATAAGGAAAGAACTATATTTTATTGAAAAAGTCGTCTATGGTGTATTCAAAGGAAATTTGAGTTCTTCTATTTGTTCCTTCAATGTTCATGCATAGTAAAATTTTTGTTAATTTTTTTTTATAATAAATTTAATCAAACTTTTATCAAACTATTAGTTGAAATAATTTTGAAAAAATAATAAATATTGGTCAATCGGCAATGGATCATATAATAATGACATTGGAAAATTATGACGATTTGAATGTGTTTTTATTGAAAAAATATGAATCAAATTTTTTTCTTACAATGAATTGAGAATATTCTCATTTCGAATGTAGATATTATAATCCTATATTATTTTTGACTCTTTCTTTTATTCATTTTCTGAATCTGTATTAGTATTATTCGAATCATCCGAGCTTTTATTCATATCAATACTTTCATCTGTGTCTTCTTCGTGTCTATCAAAAGTTGAATCATTTGATGCCAATAAAATATCTTCATCTGTTATTGGTGTCGGATCACCAATGAGCCATGTTGGTTTTAGCTTACCATGAATCCAGCTAATTCTTTCCCCAATGCAATGTCTTTCTTTCCTGTATTAATAGACGACTTTCTTAATTAAATATAGTACTCTCTTTATACGAAAAAAAATTCTCATCATGCTCGAAAAATCCATTATTATTATTATTTTACTGTGGGGCTTAAAAGCACAACTGCCTCTAGTCACTGCGACCTAAAAGATCTATTGTAACGTGCCCTTGTTATCATTCCTCTGTCAGGTTTAGGCTCTTGTAGAAACCTATAATCTGCATGGGAGTCAGTTCTATGACATCGTCGGGATTTATGAAAACCATTCCAAATTTGTTCAGTCGTCTCCTAGAGATAGCTGGACAGTCACATATAATATGCTCTGATGTTTCATCTTCCTCATTGCAGAGTCGGCAAATGCTGTCAGCTGCTAAACCAATCTTATGCAGATGGTATTTTAGAGCAAGATGTCCTGTGTAGATTCCTGTAAGGATTCTAACGTCCTCCTTTCCCAGTTTGAGGATTTCTTTCTTTTTATTGTTGAGAGGGTTCAAAAATCTTTTAGCTTGTGTTAGACCTGGAACTTCTTCCCAGTGCCTAGCTATAGATTTTTTCTCCCAGGAATTGACTTCTAGTTTTGAGTGGATGCCACAGAAAGGTTCTGGTCCCACAAAAGTGAGTTTGGCCCCTTTTTTCGCCAGAATGTCGGCCTGTTCATTTCCGTGTACGCCTTCGTGACTTGGTACCCACCATAATGTGATATGATTATGTGAGACAAGTGTCTGAACAGTTCCAGATTAGTTTTGATTCGCATGTGAATGAATCAAGCGCCTTTAGCGCTCCTTGACTATCTGTCGTTATATTGATTGTTGCTCCTCTTAAACCTTTCTCGAGGTTAATGCATGCGCAGAGGTTTATTGCGTACACCTCAGCCTGAAAGATAGTGGTAGTGGTTCCAAGGGTTTCACTAACCCTGCATCCAGGTCCGTATACGCCCACTCCTACTTCTCCACTGTCCATTTTTGATCCGTCAGTATACCAGTTCAGGGATCCCGCCGTAGAGACAGGGCTGCCGACCCAGATCTCTCTCTCAGGGATATTAATCTGATATCGTCTATCAAAGTTGTATTTTACCTGCATGGTATCCACAACAGATAGAGCCATGTGAGGTAGATTTATGTCTCGAAGGATTCTTAGATGACCCACTAGATCCCCGGATTTCATTGTCGATTTACCGGCGAGTGATAGCGCGATTAGCATCGCCTCCTTTTTCACTTGAATGTGAAGAGGTGTTAAACCAAGCATGGCTTCTATAGCTACGGTAGGACATGTGCTCATGCTCAGCACGTAACAGTCCGTGTAGCCATTTCCTTTCTCTTCTGGAGTAAAAATAATTAATTTAAATCATGGCAATCACTGCTTGCGGCCATTTTTTTACTCTCAACTATGAGTGATCGTATACAGCAAATATTAAACATTAATTTGATATAGTATTTCCATAGAAAACAGATGACTGAGAATAATTAACAGTAATGTACTTGTTTACACCTGGCAACCCGAAGCTTGCTGCTGACTGAAAGCTGCCAGCCATGATTTTTCAAATTCTTCACATCATTTTCTTCCAAATGATGTACAATTTGTTCAAAAACATATAGCTGCAATTTGTATAAATTAATTCATCACAATAAATTTAATTACAGGTAGTTGCGGCTAATTTTTTATAGGCAACCCTGAACTAGTGCATTACATACTAACTAATCATTCATTTGGATCAAGTTTCATTAAAAAAACAGATACCTGCGGAATAGAGCGGTATGATCTTAGACTATTACAGATCTCTGAATCCATAAGAAACTGATAAAAACGTATCGACTTTTATTGATTAATGTCAATTCCTTCCTGAGAACTATAAGTTCATTGCAATTTTTTTCGTATCTTACGGATTTATAAATTTATAAAACTTTTAGATTTACATAGAATTGCAACATTAGTTTGAGTTATTTATAGACCAAACGGGACCTCAAATACTGGGCTTCACTCTAATAGTAGTATGTAACGTACTTATCAAAAAATATTACCATGTTCAAACGTTTGAAGATAAAATTCTGTCACCAATAAATGTAATGTTTGTGTTATCCCAAAATAATATTTAATAAATGCTTAATACTTCTCTCAGATTCCAAATTAAAGTAGTTCCCTCACGAGATGGTTGTATTAGGAAATTGTTCAAATTTGGCATACGTATTGTTTAACATGTGGACAACACATCTGTAAAATTTGAACAAGTTTCACGATCCCGAATCCGATATATATATATATATATATATATATATATATATATATATATATATATATATATATATATATATATATATATATATATATATATATATATATATATATATATATATATATATATATATATATATATATATATATATATATATATATATATATATATATATATATATATATATATATATATATATATATATATATATATATATATATATATATATATATATTATATATAATTGAAGTTGACTCAATCAACACGTAGCATACAGATCATGCATAGGCAAACAGCACATTATTAATTCTACCGTTAGAACTAAGATTAAGAAGTTTATGAAAAATGGGGAGGAGCTAAAGCAGGATATCAGGGATATTGTAAAACAAAAATCAAGTTGATTGATCATCTTGTTTGACAGATATAATCTCGAGAAGTGCTAAGATTTAGCTGCATACGACATTCAGACTTTCGCAAGATAATTTCGTGCATATCTTGACTTGGCCATTCGAAAAACTTATGCCATTCGTTTTTACGAGATACTTATGATATCAACTTTCATATGGCCAAACGGCAGAAACGAGAAAAACGTGAAAAATTTATATATTTTTTTGCATAATCGAGCCCTCATTCCAAATCCTTGGCCAAGTGGATCACTTCTGCCTATCGTTTTTCGCTGACTCTTTTTCCCTTAAATTTCATTTCGTAAGCATGGCAGAAACGAGAAAATTGGATCAAAACAGGATTTTTCATGAAAATTTAAAATTAATTATTATTATTTTGACCACACGGTCCTGCTTTAATTTTGGCATTATTATACTCTAAATATACATACTTATCAAAACCCTTGAAGGCAGAGAAAACAAAATGGGGCACTCAAATCTTCGACTATCTGACGGTCTATCAAGTTAATGTCATGTAAGTGGTGAAGTCTTGCAAGTTAAATATCACTATTTAAGTTATAATCGGTATAATTTGCAGTTGTAAATCAAATAAAATATCAAACGTCTAACTTATGAGATTGGGATATGTATTTTCATCGAACTATATTTCTTTATACAAAATTTGAATGCTAGAAATAAATTTCAAACTAATAATCTATACTTCTGTTTATTCAAGATCTACTTTTTATCTTGAAACTGTATCGCGATCGACTTCGAACAAGTTCAATTTTTACCACTTATGCTTTATCACACAAGTTTTACCATCTAAGTGGTGAGACTTTGAAATGTTTTATATTTTAAATATATTTCAATTATTCGTCCATATATGTAATAATAGTACATTATACAACGAGGGACTTGAGTGCTTGATTCAATCTTGAGGATGGAGTTTATTACACGAGACGAAGTCGAGGGCTATACTCACCTGAGAGATTAAAGGCACTTAAGTCATATGTTATCTACGCTATTTATCGTGCTACCGTATCATATTGAAACACTATAGTCCAAAACCAGATTAATTAATCTTACAATTTTTACAACAACAAACTTGATACGAAAATGTTGAGTGAAGGCTGGCTACAGCCGTTGTTGAATGAATAAGTTTACTGTAAAAAAGATGAGTAAGAAATTTGATATTGATAACGCTGCGGAAGAGTTAGCTGTGAAATTATTCCCTTGAAAATCTGACGAACAATAAGATGCATTTGTAGTATTGTGTCAATTGCGTTAATGCTAATATAAATCATTAATAATAAAAGTTTGAATTCTAATACAAAAACACAATTTGAAAATTAGGTATTATTCAGCTGCCATGGAAAAAATTGTTTATTTTACTTCGGTCCCTTGGGATTTTTGATCATTTTAGATCTCTGGGGACTAGACTCAAACTTAAGTCTCTGAAAAGAGGGATTTAATCCGTCTTTCACTCCCGGGAGTGCGAAAATAATATTTTCAAGCATACATGTTCTACAATTTCTACTTCCCCGACCTAAATATTGTCACAAATATGCAGACTATGGGAGAGTTCCGATGGAGAGGAAACAATAAAAGAATTGATCGAATTTTGGAACAATTGGATGATGGTACCAGCGGTGGACATTTCGGTATCAAGAAGGCTTGATAAGGTTCGTGAACGTTTCTACTGGGTTGGTTGTCGAGAAGACGTGGAACAATATTTCAAGACTTGTGAACGCTGTAACTCAAGGAAGGAGCCCGCCACTCGGCAGCATAAGGTGGACTCTCCGTTTGCGAGATTTCCCTATTGCTGAGCGAGGACCTAAGTACTTTGTTGTTGTCATGGATTATTCTACCAAGTGGCCGGAAGTAATACCAGAAAGAAATCAAAAAGTTGAAAGAGGTGCGGAAGCCCTTATTGACATCAAGTTTCGAGGTGCCGCTGGAGTAACATTCTGATCAAGCCAGGAATTTTGAATCCGAGGTTTTCAAATCCGTAAAAAAGACTTTGGGCATTAGCAAGTCAGCCATCTTCAGGACAACTTATTGAGCGTCCATGAGTTTGCACAAGAGAATATACCAGCTGCCAGCGCCAGAATGAAGGCAAACGGTCCCAGGTTCCAGCAAGGCGATAGGGTGTGGTGCTACAATCCTAGGAGAAGAAAAGAAAAGTGTTCCAAATTGCAGATAGACTGGGAAGGACCATACGAGGTCATAGAATGCTTAAACGACGTTGTATTCCGGATACGGAGGAGCAGAAATGGCAATCCAAAAGTCGCTCATGGATACAGGTGGTGGCCATACCAAGGACGAGATTTTGAGCTCTCCGAGCACGACAAACAATGAGGAGGAAACAGTGACACAAATTTGAAATACTTAAAGTAACTGGTTCTCATTATTATTTTTTTGAATTCGCTATTTAGTATTTAGTCAATAACTTATTGTAACTGTAATCCTAGTTAGTATTGACCAAGTCGATATTCAATTGTCGGACGTGATTGACAGCCTATGGTTACTAGATGTTCGGTGGCTGCCAGGCATCAACTGTTAGACATTTGAATGCTGGCCCATTATTGGATTAGGGTATATAAAGAGCGTGAGCTAGGAGAGAGGGAGTCATTCAGTAATAGTAACTGTGAGCGATATTGTGATCATGCCAGTTTATAAAATAAATATTTACACTGTAACCGGTGAAAGTAAATTATTCACAATAAAATTTGTGACTATATCATACGGGAAGTATTGAAATCGTGATTTTTTGACAGTTCCAGATTTCCGTTTCAGACCCTACTGAACCCAAAAAATTTCATTTAAAAAACGTTTGACGGTCGGTCTGTCGTTCTGTCTATCCGTCGGTCTATCTGTTTAAAAACATGATAACTGGAGAACGCTTACGAATTTCTGACTGAAATCTTATATTTGTTTTTTTTATTAGAAAACAAGGTTTAAGTTCGCGAATGGGCTTTTTCAACCAGTAGTACCAAAGCTTGAATGATGGAGTTTCTCACTTTTTCGCGGTTATTCTATGAACGATAGTATTCATCATAGAATATATGATAACTCAAATTGATCATTGAATAATTTTGCACAAGATTAACCTGAAACATCTTTTGAAACTATTAGCGGCTCATGAGCTATTATTAAAATTCATAAAATTTACCTACCTCGATTCTCGTGTTCAGGGAGGTTGAAGCTTCAAATTGAAAAAAAATCGTAAGTCCAATGAGGAAAGTCGAGTACGAAAATGCGTTTTTTTGGTATTTTTTCGGCACTTAGGACAAGGCCCTGCACTTATAAAATCTGGCATCACTGAATGTCCGATCGATTTATATATAATTTGGCTGTGAGATCAATCAGGTAACGTGAGGTGCGGTCGGCTACTGGACTATCAATAGAGTTAGGGGGCGTCCATTAATTACGTGAGGCGTTTAGGGGGCGGAAGGATTTCTCTATCCTAGCTCACGCTCTTATATACCCAATTCAACAATGGGCCAACATGCAATTGTCCAGCAGTTGATGCCTGGCAATCATTGAACATCTAGTAACCGTAGGCTGTTAATCACATCCGACAATTGAACATCGACAATACAAACAAGGATTTCAGTTAAAGCGAATTCAAATAAATGATTATGTGAACTAATCATTTGAAATATTTCTTATTTGTGACACTCTCGTTCTTGGTATGGTCACAACCTGTTGTTTCCAAGAACGACTTTTGGTTTGCTGTTTCTGCCCATCCGTATCCGGAATACAACGTCGTTTAAGCATTTTATTACCTCGTATGGTCCCTCCCAGTCTCTCTGCAATTTGGGACACTTTCCTATTCTTCTCGTGGGGTCGTAGAACCACACCCTATCGCCTTGCTGGAACCTGGGACCGTTTGCTCGTAGAACATATCGGACCTTCGTTTTGTCGCTGGCAGCTTGTATGTTCTCCCGTGCAGACTCATAAACGCTCCACAAGCTGTCATGAAGATGGCTGATCCATTCCGGCAACTGTAGCTCGTTGTCTTCAGATGTATGCTTAACAACCAGAACAATTGGTAACCGCAGCTCTTGACCCATCATCAACTTGGCTGGAGTATAATGGATGGATTCATTGACTGCCGACCTGTACGCTAATAGGCACAGGTGAATATTTTTATCTCAATCACCTTGGTGCTCGTTCATGTATTTTGACAGAGAATCAAGAATTTGTTTATTAAAACGTTCTACCATGTCATCAGATTGCGGATGTAGCGCTGTAGTTCTTGTCTTGCTGATGCCCAAAATCCTCATTACTAATTTAAAAACTTCAGAATCAAAATTTTTGCCTTGATCGGAGTGTGAGTCCAACGACACCCCGAATCTTGAGATCACATTCTCAATAAGGGCTTCCGCATCTGTTTCAACTTCTTGATTTTTTTACTGGTCTACTTCCGACAATAATCAAGTACTTGTTTCCCTGTTCAGTAATAGGTAAAGATCCAAGAATGTTCACGGAAATTCTCTCAAACGGAGAGCCAATGTTGTACTGATGCATCTTAGCGCGCTGCCGAGTGGCGAGCTCCTTCCTTGAGTTACAGCGTTCACAAGTCCTGTAATATTGTTCTACGTCTTCTTGACCGCCAACCCAGTGAAAACGTTCACGGCATTCATCAAGTGTCTTCTTGATGCCGAAATGTCCACCGCTGTTACCATGATGCAGTTGTTCCAAAATTCGATCTTTTAGATTCATTGGCACTATCAATTTTTTTTTCTTTGTTTTCTTTCCATCTGAATTCTGCCATAGTCTGTATAGTAAGTCGTTTTTAAATCTCAGGGAACTTTATTGTGCCAAATAGGCCTTGGTGATCAGATCCATAGCGGATGTCTCCTGAAAACCAGGATTCTGGCCAATATTTACCCACTCTATGATAGGCTTCAGAACGGAATCATCCTGTTGAGCCTCTCGCACTTCTTGCATCGATAATATGGATTCGTCTTGTTCCAATTATTCTACTCTGGTGACGTTAACATATCGCTGACGTTCTTTTTGCTTACGGCAGTTATTACAATAATCATCGTCACAAATCCTTCCGCAGTTGAACTGGCTCGATTTATCCGCATTTGGAGGTCAATGGATTTGGAACTCTTGATAGAAGATCCCATCGGCTTCTGCTTCTCTAGACTCTTTCTGATAGAGTGTTCGTATCACAATCGACGGTGCGCTCCGTATCACAATCGACGGTGCGCTCCGTATCACAATCTGACCGAAGATGTCCTTCCTGACCACACTGCCATCATCTCATTCCTGACGATACCCTCAATGCTGTATCCCGGAGCATTCCAGCTAGTAAAACAGCTCTCTGCCCTCTGCTCCATCCATTTCCTTCGAAACTAGCTTGAATTGAGCGAAATATTCATCCCACGAAGTCTTGCCATCGTACGACATCGGTTTTAGAGTGAAATTATCTGAAACTTCCCTTGGAGTAGATGCTGAAGCACTCACTTTACGTAGGGCTACGTCATCACTATTGAGATTGAGGCTCTGCAGTTTCTCGGTGACAATTGATTCTAATTTTGTTTCTAAATCCTATTTAACTTGATGTTCGATTTACACGGCATGAAGTTCAGTGAACTTTCCATCAATCTCTTGAAACTCACATGTCATACTTCCGTTCTACTCCGTAATTATTTTCTTCAATTCCGTGGCCATAACTTCCGTAGACTCCGTTATCTCTTTCTTCATGGCCTTCATTCCTTTCGTAAGTTCGGCCATCTTCTCTTTTATGGATGCCGCCGATGTCTTCATGAATTCCATCATCATCTTCAGCTGATCCTGCATCTCGCTGGTGGCACCGGTAATAGTTTAAATATTTATTTTATAAACTCGTATGAACATAATATCGCTCACAGTTACTCGTACTGAATGACTTCTTTATCCTAGCTCACGCACTTATATACCTAATCTAACAATGAGCCAACATTCAATTGTCTAACAATGATGCCTGGCAACCACCGAACATCTAGTAACTGTAGGCTGTCAATCGCATCCGACAATTGAACATCGACTTGGTCATTACTAACTAGGATTTCAGTTATAGCGAATTCAAATAAATAATTATGTGAACTAATTACTTGAAATATTTCACATTTGTGACAATATGTTACATAATATGAGTACTATTATCAATGAGTGAACCACGAGGTCTGTTTCAAGCCAGCAAGTGAGACTCTACCTAAACCACAGAATAACTCTTCCTCAACATTGCAGCGTGACAGCAGTTTCAGCCGTACTGTAGACTCTTCCTCAGCTCGCATGCAAGAGAATAACTGAACCGCAGAACAGCTTTAGCTGAACCACAGAATAGCTTCTTCTCACTACTGCCTCAAGAGAGCAGTCTCAGACGCACTTTGGACGCTTCTTCTGCCCGCATACGAGGGAACAGATGAACTGTATAACAGCTCTAGCTAAACCGCAGGATAGCACTTTCTAAACACCGCAGCGTGAGAGTAAACACAAATAAACAACACAACACAACACATATTCGCGCACCAATGATTTCAACTTTGTAATCACTTCATAAGTAATCGTACAGCATGATGCCACTGCAAAATACTAAACAAAACAGAAGTAATTAGTAATTAACTCCCATTTAAAATACGAAACTATTACGTGATTGGATTTATAGTTCCAATAAATGAAATTATTATCAAGTACTTGATTCAAAATGGCGATAACAGAAGAAAATACTTGTAGATTATACTATTTAATATTTGGGCGTATTCTGTAACACAATCATTAACTCATTATCCATCGATAAGATCTTTGACAAATAGAAACAATTGTAACAAGCGAATATTCAGAATTTTTGTCAGTGCTACCTACGTTCATCAATTGAAATAGATAATAATCCATGAAAATTTATCGATTGCGTTATAGAATAGCTCTATGTGATCTTGATGATCTCTAATAACCAATCAATTATCAAAAATCGTTGAAGTTCTTTTTAGTATCACTAGATATTTTGCAATATGTTATACAAAAAATACTCAGTAACAATAGCAATAATATGGATAAACATTCAATTACCTTGAAAAATCATAGTTTTATTATCAAAGCGTAACAAAAGCATCACATAATTTCTTCCAGATTGCAAACCACAAAACATTAAAGTTATATAACAATCGCACATAAAAATAGTATTTTGTTTGCAAAAACTCTGATTGTTCCTATAGTAGCAGCATTAATGAGATTATGCAACATTTCATTTTGAATGCCGAACAAATGTCGGCAAATTTAGTCTCTCAAGCCCTGAATTCAAAATATCCAAATCAGTATATATTCGCAAAAATTCATCAGCTAAAACAATATTTCTTGATGACTGGCATTTGTAGAAGATTCGATCCAAGCTCTGAATTCTCTGTGCGTTTTTTGAAACCAGGCAATTTCTCTTGATTACTACTTTGTTCACGTCGTATGTATTCTATCGGTCACCTTCAACCTAAATTTATTCCAGAGGAAATAGAAAATAAATTTCCATTATTTATAAATTAATAAAATTTACGTTATAGCTGAATGCTCAAAAATAACTGCAGTTATTTGGATGTGAGTGAAATGCTTTTAATTCCAATCTTCGAATCAAAATCGAATATATTGACATCAGTTCTGGTTATAGGTGATCGTATATAGCAGAATTATATTCTTCAGGAAGTTATCCGATGATGGAAGAGAAGTAGTAAAGAATTCAAGTCATATCTTTTTACGTTGCATCTATGCAATATGAGGAAATTTTTTTTTTTTTATCCATCTCCTGGAGAATATTATTTTTAGTATCAATGTATATTGCCCTACAATGATTGAAGAATATTATTTCTATAGACAACGCGTAAAACTTCTGTCAGTTTCTAAATTTAATTTATCAGAATTGGATGTTTAATTAAATTCTTCAGAATATTTGTAGGTCTAATGGCCGATAATTGATTTGATACATCTTTTTCAGAAAAATAAAACTGAATCTGGGGAAAAGTGTGACCATAAATACACAAAATACTCACCTAAGTATTTGATATCAATTTATGGCATTTTTTGAGGTTAGGCGGTAGAACTTACTTTTAAAAGAATCAGAAGAAAACGTAAATGAAATTTTCATCATGATTTCCAGTTGATCATTGTCACTGAATGGAACCATTGTTATCATGAATTTATAGAATAGTTATTCATGATATAAGTGTTAAAAGTGTCATTTTATTTTGTGGCAAAGGAAGTTTGGGACACGACGCGCAGCAGAGTGACGCAACCCTTGGAACAAAATAAAATCACTTTTAACACGTATATCATACACTATTTTTTATACAAACACTATTGATAGTGATAATAATGCGAAATTGGTAAAAATTTATACAAATTATGACATATTAGATGAACTGTCATTTATATAGCAACCATGTACTCCCTGATAGCAACCAATGTTTTGTTGTTATTTACACAGTTTCACATATATTTTGAATGGAAATAATTTAATTCCAACTGAAATTGAGGGAGCAGCTACTAGAACTGTGCATTATCTATTACCTTCGAAGTCGAGGCAACAGTACGAGATCGCCTATGGACGTTTTTTAAAATGGTGCGAAGATAAAAATGTTTTCAGTAAATATTATGAGACTGTTTTTTTGGCATATTTTGAGGAGAAATCCAAGTTGTGGAAATCGTCAACGTTATGGTCGAATTACTCTGTATGTAAAAAACTATGATGAAAATAATGAACAATCAAGATCAAGTAAACATCATATATTAGTGTTGAAAATGAATCACTTTCAACATGTCCCTAATGGTAACGTGTTAAAAGTGATAAAATTGTCATAAATTGTTATTTTTAATAAGCTAAGCAACCATTAAAAGTCAAACTTTTAATAGTGTTTGTATAAAAATACTATTGCTAACTTTGCTTCAATCGGCGCAATTTGGATTTATCTGACTAAAATTAGCTTAGAGGGACTATATGTATGTATCTAATTAGTAAATTATGATAGATGTGTTATAATCATTATCAATTGTTAATTTGCAATTAAATATGAACAAACTTCATGACTAAATAATATCATATTATTGAGAATAATGCCACGTTAGCTACTCACTCAGCATGTTGATTGCAAATGAATGATTGTTTATCCGTCAAACAATAGAATACATTTTGGCAGCAGAAATTGTGATCAGTTTAGGGTATTCGCCCTCACTCCAACAATATTATTCATTCTTGTTTTGCAGTTCAGAAATTGTGAATCTTTTCAAGATAACTCCGAATTTATTGTAGAACTGTAACAGAAGCGATTGTGAAGAGATATTTTTAGCGTATTTCATGGCAAAAAAAGTGTATGAATTAATTTTGTTAGAAGTTATAAGAGAACTCAGCTGGTTCCGTTCGGTTTTTTTCACATATATTACATCATCCTTTGATCTATTTCGAATATTCCATTACAGTGGTCCAAGCAATTATAGAATAATGTTTTTTGCATGATTGTTGTAACATGGGCCTGCACTGGTTGACTGGCAACATACATAGCAGTAATGTAACAAACGTGGCAGGCAAAGTAAGAAAAATATCTTTGTGATAAAAAGGCGATCTAGAGACATATTCTTTAGGTCAAACTATGAATTTATTAAGTTAAAAATTAATTCGGAACTTGATCTTATGATTATGTCCCTAGGTTAGAGGTTAGATGCTACAATTCATTAAAATACTATGACTGCTGAATTTTTCTTATTATAAGGCAAATAGTTTCGAATGTACGCGAAAAGTTTGTCCTATGCTTTTAATTGGCTTGTCTGATTGATATGAAAATGAAAATAAACAGTTTCCATTCGTATGCGTAAGTATTAAATTTCAAGATTCTACAACTCATAGTTCTTGATTTATGCGAAAATTTCAAAAAACTGTTGTGTAAACTGCAGTTTTGGTTCGACCGATCACAATAATAATGCGAGATGTACAACTATATATTATAGAAATACTTAGTACAAAATTTCAATATTCTAAGATTAATTGTTTCGAATTTTTGCGAAAAATTCGACAGGACTATTTTATAAAGTGCACTTTCAGCTCAGTCGATTGGTACAAAAATAGAAGGTAATCATTGAGATGCTACAGCAATTTCAAATACTGAATCTCAACATCCTACGGATGATCATTTTGAATTTATGAGAAAAATTGAAGAAAAAAGTTTCAAGCAAAGTGCACTTTCGGTATTTAAGATTACGACCATAATACGAGGTGCACAGCCAGACCTAAGACCAATTTTTGATACAAAATTTTCACATTATACTTTTGACAGGCTTTCAGATTTGCGAATTACGTTCATACGTACATACGTACGTGCCGATGTCGTGTCGAAAATAGTCAAAATGGATTCAGGGATGCTCAAAACGGATACTTTCATCAAAATTTCGAATTTTTAATTTTGTCGATTTCACAATACTTCTACTTTGTACAAGTAAGTAATACTAGTTTCCTGATTGGTGACTATCAAGAGAACACCAATTTCAAAACCGAGTGGCGAAAGTTGATTACTCGTAAATTCTTTTTTCTGTTCAATTAATAAATAACTATAAATCTCACTAGAATGATGAATTAGAGATTTTAATTTTCGTTTTAAGTGCTGTGAGACTAATAGTATTCTAATGCATGGAGAATGGTGCAAAATTCACGAAGCATGTTCATTTCAAGTTTTTTTATCGGTATGATATTTTTATTTGATATTTTTCTTCATTTTTGTCATTGTATTCGTAGCCTAATTTGTCACTCAAGTCATAAGTTATTATATTTATTGCTTCTCTCAATTGAAATATTATTGGATAACTCTTCCTGAATTTTAAATTTTATGTTAGTAAATTGTATTGTCGCAGAAATATATCGAGCTCGATTATCTCTATTTATCCATTCTTTTTTCGAAATACTCGAGAAAGCTATCCGGAGCAAAAGTAATATTCTTCATGTTAAGATTCCTTCTTATTGTTCCAATACACATACCAATGATTGAAAATAGATACACCATACGACAAGTAAATAATTAAATATACAATTGAGTGGAGGAATTATGTTATCAGGAAATACAATGATACCGTAATTGAAGTTTTGTCATTGAATAGACTAGTATATATTCAGATTATTGGAGGACCTCAAGTTGCATATAAACTCAATCAGACGCTATATCAGTCTAAATTTTAACATTTTAACCCAAAATATCGCCTCTTTACTTGTACAAAGTACAAGTGAGTATTGTGAAACCGAAGAAATTCACATTTCAAGATTCTGATGGGAATACTCGTTTAGAGCATTCCCGGATCCATTTTGATTATTTTCGGCTTGACGTCGGTACGTGTGTACGTATGTATGTCCATAAATCGCAAATCTCAGAATCCATCGAACGTACAGCGTTGAAATTTTGTATTTAGGATTAGTCTAAGGTTTAGTTGTGCTTCTCGCATTATGGTTGCAAATATCTGTACCTGATATGCACTGTACTTGGACCTTTTTTTTGAATTGAAAGGAAGGATGCTGAAATTCAGAATTAAAAATTGTTGTAGCATCTATATGGTATCCTTCTATTTCTACACCAATTGGTTAGACCGTAAGTGCACTTTATACAACAGTTTTTAGCGCATTTTTTGTAAAAAAGCGCTATTATATTCACTTTGGCTGTTTGGTTCGCTGGCTGGCTGGCGTGACGCTTAGTTCTCAGCAACTATACTATTTACAGACTTGAAACTGGTACTAAATAAAAGCTGTTGCTTTGTAGGTTTGCACAAATTTCTTTAATTCAAGCTCAGTGATTGTGGAATATTCAATCACTCAATTACTTGTTTCAGGCGAAACAGTGTCTAAATGCCATTAGGGATATGGCAACTGAAGTTTATTCGAGTGGATAAAAATTCAGTTATAACTTTAGCCGTGCTTGTCACTACTATAATGCACAGTTGTTAAGTCTGTCCGGGACTCATTCAATGATTTGTTTGACGCGAATTTGGAGCTTATTAGAATGAATTATTATTATTGGATGACAATTTTGTTCACTTTTGGTATATTTTCCTGTCTGTAAATCGAGCAGTCAGCTTAATAATGCTAAGATCCAGCATAAGCTGTAGTTTGCAATAGTTGGATCACCAAAAGATAGCAATACAAGTAAGTGACTCATTGAATTACACTTACCTATTTTTAATGAAGCTAAGAAGTTTGAATGCAGCAATTGTAGAATGTATATGAAAAAAATATTTATTCTAGATTGAAGTTGATATGGCTCTCTTAATATGTATTAGATTTTAATAATTCAAAGCTTGGTTATGTAAACTGGGATTATGTCATTGATTACGTTAGTGATAATTGATTGTGCTACTCGTACAGAATTTATGTTCTGGTCTTGGGACAAATAAACTATTTATCTATCTATCTGAAAAAATAATTCGTTGAATTTTAAAATTACCTATTTGTGACCGTTATAAATGGAAGTCGATAGAGTGGATAGAAGAGCCTGTGTCAGCTTTGATACATATTATTTTCAGATGAGGCTATCGTGCAAGTTCATAGCAAATTCACGATAAGACCTCAAACGTTCCATATACTACTTCAGTAACAATTTCTCATTTCCAAATGAGCTCGCAGAGTGTCATTTCCCTCATCAAATAAACAATTGCCGTGTACTTGTCCTAAAGTAAAAATTCTTTTCATATAGCTTAAGTGTTTCATCAAGACAAGATTTCTTGTCTTGATGACAATTTGTTGTCTTGTCTTGATTTTCAAGACAAGAAAACAAAAATTTCTTGTCTTGCCCATTTCTTGACGACGTATTTCTTGTCTTCTTTCAAGAATCTTGATATTTCTTGATCTTGAAATTTAGGGAGAATCCCCTTTCTCTATTGTTTTATCCAATCCGAACACTCAATTCAGCGTTAGTGTCTACCCTTCATCCTCCCTGTCAGTTATGTTATGAATCGAATCTAGCAACGTTTTCCAAGATTGCCACTTGCCACCAATAGAAATGAATGAAAAGTCTGTCATTACATTTCTCTTCTACATAAACGACTTAATCACCGGAAACTGACGACTTATGCTTTCGATATGTACCAAATATTTGTTTTGAAAATCATAGTTACCGATACTTTCTACTTCTCCGACCTATATATGATAGAGAAAGTATTGAAATTGTGATTTTTTGATAGTTCAAGACTCTGATGAATTTTTACATTTTAGACCCTACTGAACCCAAAAATATAGTTTTAAATGAAATCGGTCGGTCGGTCTGTCTGAGAGTATAATAATTTGAGAACCCGTATTGAAAAGCTAGGTTTAAATTTGTAAATGAGCTTTTTCAACTAGAAAATCTAGAAAAAGACTCTTTATTCTCAAAAGTACTTATATTGTAAGGACTAAAATATAGCTACCATCTGTCACTACGACAATGACAGCTGTCACTACGACAATGACAGCTGTCACTACGACAATGACAGCTGTCACTGCGACAATGACAGCTGTCACTTTGAAAATGACGCTTTCACTTTGACAATGACGCTGTCACATTGAACTGTCAGTTTGACTATGACAAATGTCACTTTGAAAGTTGGTATGATACTCCTAAATTCATGAAACAGTGATGAAACTGGCCATGAAATTTATTGTCGGGAAAAAACTGTCATGACCACAGCAGATTTAAATATTTCAATAATAGATTAATATACATATATGCAGATTTGAAAAATTAATTGTCAAGATATCAAGATTTCTTGACAAGAAGTCTTGATTCTTGATAGTACTTTCTTGTCTTGTCTTGGGAAATAAAGAATACTTCTTGTCTTGGTCTTGTCTTGATTTCAAGACAAGATCAAGACAAGATCAAGACTTTTTCTTGATTCTTGTGAAACATTATATAGCTTTGATAAAGATGAAATTATTATTCTAAGGTACAGCACATAACCTCCCGTCTGTCAATAACTAAACAATGAGGATTTAAAGGTATTTTTGAGTCTGTACATGCATAAATTATGTACCTATCAAATAGTCAACTTGAAACTAGTACTAAATGGAAGCTGCTGTTTTGTAAGTTTGCCCAAACTGCTTGAATTCAAGCTCAGTAATTGTGGGATATGGTAATTTGCGAAGTCTCTGAATTAACAAGCATTCATGAGCTGTCAAAAATGCGCTCTCATCATCTAGATGATTCTTCAATTTTTTCGAATTTTTCGCATAAATTCAAAACAATCAGCTGAAAAATATTGAAAGTTCATATAAAGTATCTCTATAAAATCTACTTATACACTTTGCATTATGTTTATTATCGCCTGAACCAGAAGTGAAGTTAACAGACCAATTTTTTAAATTTTTCGTGTTAAGCTAGAACGATCAGCTGTAGAATAATGAAATTCAATATTTGAAGTAATTGTAGCATTCAAATGATAACTTTTTATTTTCATAGCAATCTACTGAGCTGGAGGTGATGTTTATTTGATAATCTTTCTCGATTTTTCGCATAAATTTGAATCTATTAGCCGTAGGGTGATTATATTTGGTATTTGAGACTGCTACAGCATTTTATTGAATTGCAACATCCAAATGATTAACTCAAATTTTGGTTGCAATCGATGATGTAAAGGCTAGTGTCAATTGTCAATTATCCAGTCAAAAAGTGTACAACTATGTTATGTGGGATTCACATCAGATTTTCCAATTTATACTCACAAATATTCATTCGTGTGTGATCGAAATAAAAGCAGTGGTGTTACGCGATTACTACATTTTCCATACATTACGTGCTGGTCATATTGTTTGTATTCACGTTACTCTTTTCACACGGTATCTAAAAAATCTGACGTGAAACTCGGAGAATTTTAAAAATATTCTGAGTCAAGTGCACTTTTGGCTTAGCCAGTCGCAATCATAATGCAAGGTGTTCAACTAGATGTTATAGAAGTGCCTAATACGAAATTTTAATATTCTATGACTGATTGTATCGAATTTATGCGGAAAATTCAAAAAGTCTGTTGCATAAAGTGCATTTCCGGCTCAGCCGATTGGTACAAAATTTGGAGATGACCATCTTAATGCTACAGTTATTTCAAATAATGAATTTCAGTATCATACGGGTATCATTCTGGATTTATTCGAAAAATTCAAAAAAAGTTTCAAGTAAGGGCCACTTCCAGTACAGACGATTGCAACCATAATGCGAGGTGCACATCAAGACTCTAGACCAGACTTAAATACAAAGTTTCAGCATTATACGTTTGGCGGATTTTGAGATTTGCGAGTTACGCATAAACGTACGCACAATGCACATACGTTCGCACAATGCACATACGTACATATAGGTATACGTAACGACATGAAGCCGAAAGAAGTAAAAATTTATTCAGGGATGCTCAAAAAGGATATATCTATCAAAATCTCAATATGTGAATTTTGTCGGTTTCACAATGCTTACTTTTACTTTGTACATGTAAGTAAAAATGTATAATAGGGATTTGGCTAACATGTTAGGGTCGAAATCATTCATCCAATTTATTACGTATATTGTTATAATGTATATAATGTGATATTGATGGTAATATATTATGGTGAGAATAGTTAGAAGATGGAAACTAATGACTAACCTTCTTCATTTCGAGATTATTGTTAAAGAGATTACGGCAAATAACCAGACGATTGCATGTATTTAAAGGATTGCTTCAGGTATATTTGGTATTTAAGGAGCTCGCTCTTTATTTTACGAGGATGTACTTGAGAATATTGGCCTTTGGCGATTGTTCTAATAATCTGAATATAATAATCGCAAATAAGATACTATACAATTTATGTGTAAACTTAATCTCGAAGCTATTTGAATTTGGAATTTATCTGAAGTTAAAGTTATATGTATTAATGTATATGTATTAATGTATTGGCAGATTAGATGATTGAAAAGTCGATTTTTTATTTCAGGTGTGCTCTGACTACCTACTGGAATGTTCATCTAAGTTCATACATCAAAGTTTATCGCTGATAAGAGACTTTGATTGTTCAACAGAGAAAGAGACAACAGGTAAGACAGTTATCTGTTCTTTACGCAATGTGTTTTGTCTTCTTATTTCTTGTTGTAAGTTCCGTTTCTTCAAAAAGACAAGATGCCTGTTTCGGTGAATTGTCTTACAAATACTGACAGGCAATGATGTAATCAAATTTTGAAACTCAATTTACATGGTTATAACATCGGTCAAATTCACAATGTAAGAGGATCTAAATTGATATTTGAGGTCACTTGATAAACTACATTATGTTGAGTGTGTAGTGCGCATACATGCAAAAAGAGGGAATCTGCTATGAATTTCTTCAAAGTATTTGGAATTCTCTCAAGCATCTCTATTGATGTGATCAATTATTTTGAGTCTGTTATTAGGATTATTGCAAAAATGAACAACATTCCTAAATTAATGTGTTAGGTGATGCTGACGTGTAAGTTGAATTTTGATAATTGAGATGAGGGAATAGGGAATTCAATTGAAAATATTTATTTCTTTTCTTCTCTACAGTTTTGATCCCACCTTGGTCATCTTCATCTTTGAAAACTAGACTCTTTTCACTCCCCAGGTGGGATCGAGACTGTAGAGAAGAAAATAAATTTTTTTTTTGACTGGATTCCCTCATCTTAATTATCATCATCGCTAAGCTCATCCATCCTGTGCTAATTGTACCTAAGCTTTGAATGGTGTCAACTAGACAAAGCTCTCTTTGTCCCTTACTCATTAATATTAATTCAAATCAACAGGGTGAAATATGAGAAATTAAATGTACAAGATTTTCTGATTTTATCAAACATATATCATAACAACAGGTAATAGACAAGAATGACATCATGTTTTTGAATGATTACTGTTACTAATACATTGATGAATGGTAGTTGATTTATCAGATTTTTTAGGTCGTATGATGTTATATTCTGGTTTGGTGGAAGGTACAGGCAGCCAATAGTTATTTTTGGTTTTGAAAGTGTGTTTTTATAGCTACAGCTTCTAAGTTCTTTGTAATGTTGATTTCTTGTGTGTCTTCTGTATCTTTCGCCATAATAACTACTCCTTTGCTTGCGTTTCGATCGTTCTCGTCGAAAAAAGTGGTATCCTTTCAGTTTTGTTTGAGTATTTGGATGTAAACGTGTTTCTTGCAGGCATATATATTTCGGGTCGATGTCAGATATAAGTTTTTGGAGTTCTGCTAGGTGGGAGTGAAATCCATTAGGATTCCACTGGATTATCATTTGTCTTTCGTTAAACTTTCTAGTGAAGAGTGATAGTTAGTTTCTGAGGTTTCTGTACTTTCGGTGGTTCTATATATATGTAGTTTGAGTTTTTTAATTAGACTTGTTGCTCTATGTTTTTGTTTGGTTTATAGTCGTGGATATAACAGTTCCATTGCATCGGTTGATTCCTGTATGTCATCTGTATATTCTTTTGCTGCTGCTACTGGATCTGTTGTTTTTGGTGTGTTTTCAATTAAATGTATTATTATTTGATTCAGTGTAGGATATTGTGAATTTGGCTGTGTTGGTCCTGTGATTTGGTTTTAGTTTCTTTTATTCTGACCTTGATATTTAAATTTTTTAGCTGTGAGTTTTGGGGGAACTGGTTGCGGTTGAGGAGAGTTTGCGCTTCCATTTTCTTGTTCTAATGTTTCGGTTCTGTTTTCTTCTAGATCGCCAAAATTTTAGCAAGTTATTTTGGACGCTGTTCGTTTTTGTGGGTTTTTGTCGTATGTTTGACTGTTGTTTATCTGAATCTCTTGAGATTTGTATTTGGTATTATTGTTTGTTGACTCTGTTATGTATTCTTCATGTTGATTGTTTGTATGATGTTCGTTATTGGTCTTATCGATGGTGCAACGATTAGTGGTTGTTCCAGTTGATGTTGTTTGTTCCGTGTTCAGCGTGTTATCATTATTATTTGTGTGTTGTGTATTATTCAATTCTGGTGTTATTGTATTTGTGTTGTTTTGGCAGTTGTTTGATGTATGTCCTGTTTGTTTGCAGAGGAAACAGGATATGTCGTCGTTTGTTATGAATATGCGGTATAGGTTTTCCTCATATTCTACTGCTATGGTATTTGGGATATGAATATTTTCTTCTGGCTCAATGAATACTTGACGTCTGTGGCTCAGAATGTGCGAAAATTCTGGTTTTTGGAATCCTGCTCGTAGATAGCTGACTGGAGAGACGAGTTTTTAATAATTTTCTTGCTGGTTTTTTGCTATATGTATTCGTTGGGTATACTTGGTTAGCCCTCCGTTAGTGTTCTCGAAAAAAGTTTCACGGTTGGTGTTGGGGGGTATGTCATACCCCATATGAAAGTCCTCCCAAGCTATTTTAAATTCTAAAATATGATAATTTTTCTGTTTGCACATGTTTTACAACTTGTTACCAAGTGATATAAACTAAACAAAATGTATCCAGCCATATTTATTGTAAAAATATAAAAGATAAATCAAAATATCAGCAAGTCTGCCCTGGAAAAAACATACATCAATATTATCGCTCATAAATACTTTTAATATCATCACACATCAAAGATCTTACAGTATTTCTTGGGAAGAAGGATAAAATAAGTAAAGCAAGAAAAAATTACTCAAGTATCATCAAAGAAAAAAAAGTGATTGCTCCTCAAACTGGGCACAGTTTTGGCAACTCAAAATTGCATGTTCCAAGCACAGTGGAATTCTACATCGCTTACAAGCATTAAATGTCTTTTTAATACATAAGCACTATTTTGCGCACATTTTTCTAGGCAGTAAATGGCTCTTTGGCTTTTGAGTGCGCCAAGTATAATTAGCGTGTGACAAGTAATCTTGTCGCACACAAATCATTTACCGCTTAGAAAAATAAGCGCAAAATGGTACTTATCCCGCATTCGTAATGAAAAATAATATAGTACAGGTCAATTTATTTTAGCGGCACAGCAAGAGATCTGTTTACCTGTGAAAAAGGGTGGTATTAAGAATATTTTTCTTTCAAGTAAATTTCTGTATTTTTCCTAGAACATGATATTTGGAAGTAAGAAAAGCCATGCTAAAATATTTTGTCCTGTACTATATCTGCAACTCGTGCGGTGTTGTCAATTACCCACTTGAGCGAATGAACGCACTTGCTTCGTTCGTACGCTCAACTTCGCTTTCGTGGGCAATCGACAACTTATCGCACTTGCTGCACAATTTACTATTCTATCTTTGTTTCTAGGACAAACAGAACATCTTCTGCTTGTCTGATGCTCAATTGAAAGTTTATACATAGTTGTATATAAGTCTGTTCTCTTTGTTCAAGTATAATCCTAAGCTACTGAGAAAAAGAAATCACTTGTTTGTCTTAAATTGATTTTACGATTGAAAATAGAGTTAATGGGGTATGACATACCCCACAACACTAACGAAGGATTAGACATTTGATATTATTAGTCTTTTTGCTGGTGTAATCATTATTCTAAGTAGTACTTTTTTATTGTTTACAGTAATTATTTTTCTTTGATTATTTTTATTCAATACCCATAGTTCACTTCCATATAACACTGTTGGCCTAATAATAGTTTTATATAATCTTACTTTGGCTTCTCTTGACACAAATTGAGATTTTATAACATTCATCAGTGAGCTGTAACATTTACTTTCTTTCGCCAGTCTTGCGTTGATTTCGAGATCTTCCTCATTATTATTTGTTATTATCACCCTCAAATATTCAAATTATTCTACTTCTTGGATCATATATTTATCTCCTTCTTTCTATTCTTAATGGATTATTTGCAGTCGCTGCGCTTTGTTCTAGTACCATATACTTTGTCTTTCCATCATTGATTCTCAATCCTATTTCATCTGCTGATTGCAATAGTTTGTTTGTAGTTTCTTGTAGTTCTCTCTTTGTTCCAGTGATGAGAACTATATCGTTTGCATATGCCAGGCATTGATGTTTGAAATGATATAAGCTTCCTTTCATTTGAACTTTACCGTGCCTCATAACCCATTCCAAGCCAGGTTAAAAAGAATAGGCGAGAGAGATTCTCCCTGTCTCAATCCTTTATCTAATATAATAAAAATGAAACGCTGTTCGTTAGTCTCGCTAAAACTCAAAAACGGCTTGACCGATTTGGATAATTTTTTTTTATTCTGTTCGCTTTAATACAGTGTTGGTTTAAATGAAAAATGATCAACATATATTAAGTAGTGCACGAGCCGTATTTGTTCGTTCGCGCACCGTTCACCCAATTAGGTTAAAACATTCTACTGGTGTTGGTGGCACTATCGTGACGCTTTTTACTACAGTACTTTCAACGTACAATAAGAGGCGCACGAGCCGTATTTGTTCGTTCGTGTATCGTTCGTCTAATTAAGTTAAAACTTATTATAGTTGTTGTAGGCACATTCGTTGGGGTTCTTATTGTAGTGTCATCAACATGGCGCACGAACCGTATTTGTTCGTTCGCGCATCGTTTATTCGATTAAGTTGAAACTTGCTACAGTTGTTGTTGGCTCTTTCGAGAAACTTCTTAGTATTGTAATAAATAGACTTTTTTGGTTCTAATTCTGTATATTTAATTTTATTTTTGACGTTTCGACTCTCTAACCGAAAGTCTTCATCAGAAAAAAAAAAATTGTACCATCAACATACCTCAAGTGTCGCACGAGCCGTATTTGTCCGTTCACACATCGTTCATCCGAATGAGTTGGAATTTTATATAGTTGTTGTTGGCATTTGCATGAAGGTTCTGACATAATACTACTAACGGTATTTGTTTGTCCGAACAACGTTCAACACTATAGTTGCTGCTGGCGCTTGCGTGGGAACCAATTTTAAGAATTCTTTCACCTGTAGAATCCTATACCTATTATCACTAATAACATGGGATATGATTTACTCTTTAAAAAAATGGTTACCTACGAAAACTTCAATAATGTAACCCAAGATGTGGAAAAATTACCAATAAAATTCCTTACATTACCTGCGCTGCAATATGATCTTGAATTTCCTGTAATTTATTGAATTAAATACTGATGATTGCATCTATGCGCTTACCAATATATTTTGACAGTTCAGATTATGTTTTAATTATGTTACTCTAGCAAGAAATGTATCATTCTTGATAATTGTCCCATACTATTAAACTATGCTTTAAAGATTCGTACAAAAATGTTTAATATTATTGAATGTCCATCCGTACGAAGCCGGCACGGGTTGCTAGTTTGCACTAAAACTATTCGAGAAGGTTCCGTCGACTGTCACTTTGCATTTTTAGTTTTTTTGTATTGTCTTTATTATCCTTATCAGTTTACCGTTGACGTTGAAATAATGCAGTATTTCTAAGATTTTATCTCTTTTAATCATATCTTACGCTTGCTTAAATAAGTCTATGAATAACATATGTAGCGGTAGGTTGTGTTCATAGCTATTATTCATTATCTGTTTGAGAATTAATATTTGATCTATCGTCGACTTATTACGTCTAAATCTTGCTTGTAATCTCCAATAACTGCTTCTGCTTCTTTGGTTAATCTGTCTCTGATTGCTGTTGCTAGAATCTTGTATGCTACATTTAATAATGGTATACCTCTATAGTTTTCACATACTGTTTTACCCCTTTTTTTTATACTGGATAGACGATGGCCTCCCTCCTACTTTCTTGTATTCCTTCGATGGTCCATATATCCACAATTAGGGCATGGATTTGGTGCCTAATTGTGTCTGTCTTCTCCTCATTTAAATAATTCCGTTTGAATCCTATTTTCACCGGGACTAGTTATTAAAATTGTGTATAATGTATTTGATTTCAGCAATATCCGGCAGTTCCATTTCTTATAATAGCTCTTTCCTTCTCGACTGTATTATTTCTACCAAATTAATATTCTGATTATTCTCTGCAATTCCTTCAAAGATTTCTTTGGAATATTCGGCCCACCTAGCAATCTCATCTTCTCCTGTGATCAGTTGTCCGTCTTTATTTACACAAAATATTGTTTTTGGTATCCATCTTTTTGCTTTTTTGCTTCTTGGTACAGTTTTCGAATAAATTAGTTTCTATTTTTTCCGTACTGTCTTCCATAGCCTGCCGTTTTTCTCTCCTACATAATCTTTTTACATTTTTTCGCTCCCTATATACCTATGCTATTTATAACTGAAAAAATATTTAAAACCCTATAAATGGAACTATGACATAACAACATTGACATAGAGACTGCGATCTGTCTCCAAGCTGTCTCTATGAATTATAATAGCATCTCTGGAGCCACGAGGATTCGAGATAATGAAGAGGTAATGGTTTTATGCAACAAATGTGTAAATTTAAGCATTATGACGAGGTAAAGGTTACATATTTCAAGTCAAGAATCGCTGAGTTACAAAATAGTATATTCTACAATAAGTATTGGAATGGCCTATATTCTGAACGAGCGAAAAGTTTGTTCGCGAGTGGGGAATATGCCATTCCAAACATGTTGTAGACTATACTTTCTCTAACAAGGTTTTGGAAAATCACTAATATTTTAGAAGAAGCTCAAAAAATTATTAAATGTCAAACGTCAAATCCAGATATGAATACTTGAATTGTTAGGAAGTAACCGTGGTAGTAGCCAAACTAACAGCTTCTGATTCGTCGAAATTTTTCTAATGTCTTACAGAATCATTCTAAACGGCATACGGAATTATTCTAAACGATTTTTTGGAATGTCATTCGTTCCAACATAATTTTTGGTTATGGAATATGCAAATTCCAAAACAGTGTTGGAGAAAATATCTTCCGAATTATATAATGCTAGTACGCACATATGTTTGACACCACAAGATATTTCTTCTACGATTTTCAATATGAATTCATAAACCAATTCAGGTTACGAAAGCGTTCATATGAATTGATAGTAGATCTGAGATGCCTACATGCTCAGTTTACACATTGTTTGCGATGTGTAAGCTATCAAATTTAGAGGTGGATGAAGACAAACCAAATTTCAAAAGGAGGTTATCTTATTGATTGTGAATAACGAGCTATTTCAAATTACTGAAATTTAAGGAAGAATAGTATTGATTTTCTCTTCCTATGGCCAAGTTCAGCCCAATCTGATATAATTTTGAATGAAATTAGATGAAATACAGGAATATAACCAGGATTATAGAAGTCGATTCATGTTACGTATTTCCAGTGAAAATCAAATATAGTATGATAGTATTTTCTCCTAGTATGTCGATAATTTTTGTGAGATTAAATGTGCTGTGCTAATATTGGGATTCTTCCTGTTGCACAATCTTATCATAAAAAATCTGCTGCGGCCACACAGTACCTCTCCAACTATAAATGTCATGACCGGTTTCATCGCTGTTTCATAGATTTATGAGTGTCGCATCAATATATTGCATATTGCAAAATGAAAGCTGTCATTGTCAAAGTGACGGCTGTCATTGATAAAGTTTTCGAGAGCTATTATCTGCTCCGTAATCAGGTGAACTGATAATACTCTAATATCAATTTACCTGATGACGATAGAAGATCTTAGTTCCCAAAACTTGTTACATTGCATTGAATTTTTTATATTTTTCACGTCAACAAAGATAAAATTAGTCTAGTAGAGTGAGAGCTGGTTTCGAAAAATCCGGCCGATCGAGCATCAGAGTGGAATGTTATTTAAACGTTAGTACTCACCGAGACAATAAGAAAAGTCATGGAGTGCCTAGGCAGAAGTTATGCACAAGTATAGTATGATTGGTGTTCTATGCTGGTATGTTGCGCGCAAGTAAATTTTGGAAATTACCGTTTTAGGCCTAAACCTCAGAGTCCCTATAACTTACTATACTTGATTATGCTATTGAAAGAGAAACCTCACATTAGAAAAGAATACATGGAGACGCTATTCAGCCCTGATAAAAACATTTTACTTTTTAGTTAGTATACCAGTTCTGTTAGTCTCATATAATTTTTGGAGTATTTTTTCTTATTTTTTCGATCAAAAAGCTCTACAAAACAATAAAAATGTAACATGCATAGAATGCACACTTCTTTTTGTAATACAGAAATGTTTAAATTTTAATTTGATTATAGTCTGAAGCTGTTACTCGATAAGTCAAGTAACGGACCAAAAAAAATTTTTTTTAAATGGTGTTTTGAGGCATAAGAACAGGATTTGACGAGGCATACAAATATTTTTTTTTTTCTTACTTAGTAACATTTAAATTTCGAGAGTAATTTTATAGTGTTACGCCATTGGTATAGTTTCTGTACGAATAATTTACCATGAAAAATATCATACCATACTTTTGCACAACTTCTGCCTAGACACTCCATGGCTTTTCTTATTGTCTCGGTGAGTACTAATGTTAAAAACATTTCATTCTATTACTCGTTCAGCCGGGTTTTTTGCAGCAAGCTCTTGGACTTAGAACTCAAGCTTTCCACAAATTGATTCATTATCTTGCGAACAAAATTTCAAATGCAAGTTATATTCTATTTTTCTCCACTAGACGTTATAAACGTCATTTAAGAAGATTTGCCCTTCCCACTAGTTATCCAGTATTCAACATCAAAGAGTTGCATCGCTGTTGGTGTCTGAGTTTCGCTTGTAACTCCGTCGAGACATCTGAGCGTCACAACATATTTGGACAATGATTTTTATGTTATTGTTTTGTTATATCATGGATTGTGAAAGCTGTGTATCTACGTGTATTATTTTCTGTACTAAAGCGTTTTCCTACCTATAATCATTAATCTTTTATTCCAAAATCCTTTCATGCATCGATATCATATTACAATTACGAAGTTCATGCCAACAGATTCATTAACTACGCTAAACATAACAAAGTTACTTGAATCTAAATCTGTTATAAATAATTATGTAACAAAATATACTTTCATATAAAGCAAAAGCCAATGTTAAAGCCCATTAAAACTATGTTCACTTTAATCACTAATCTGCGCTCGAGTTAATTGCACTAACGGGTATACAAAATGGCGGCGTACTTAAGACAACACTGATGACATCTTCCGGGAAACGAAGTTATTAGTGCAGTAATTATATATCTTTGTGCCCAACTTCAACGTACGGAATTCAGTGCTGAACTTTAAACTCCAATTGATTTTTCAATTCACATAGTCCTGCTTGTTTAGATTATCATAATTATGCATTTAATATAGAATTCAAAATATGAAGTATAATAGTAGTGTGAAACTAGTAGAATCTAACTGTACTGAACTTTTTAACCTTTCAACCTTTCAAAATTGTGTTATGATCGTTCAACATCTATGTATTGCGTATTTTTCACATAATTGATTCATATGACTAGCTATAAGGTCTTTCTTGTTTTATCTGCTTGCAATAACTGCGAACTGCCATCTCAGATTAAGTGTCAACAATAATCTTGATATCCTTACGCCATAGAAAATCATGTTGTAGTTTTGACAGATTTTGAAAATATGTTGCTTGATGATAGTCCGATGCTGCAGGTGGTAAACGGTTAGTCTGAAAGCTACGTATTGAGAAATTTCAAAATTACACGTATTCATTATTGAAAAATATTCGACAAGGAATATTTTTTATTATTTTAACTTATATTCGCAATTATATATTGAAATGTACAATAAGTAAAATTTAGATTGTACATGTCGTATCAATATTGTAAAACACGGCGCATAACAAGGCAGTTAGCTGGTTTTCCAACCGGCTATCTCATGTTGAGACGAAATGTGATTGTGATACGTTCCATTATCGACAATGTTCGCTTGGTCATTTGTCTATTGCTTTTTCATCGTTCTGAACTCTTGTCATAGGAATTTTTGAGTAGTTTTTTTGATATTTTTTCAAAATTCACTGATCAACACATATTTTGACTATTACTTCGAAAAGCCTAGAATAAACTATTCTAATAATTTGTATAGTTTCTAGAAGATAGCGATACCAGCGATCCACTAATAAAATAGAACTTTGTCAGTAGCATTGAGAAGCTTTTTTTTTGATAAGTAGACTGTAGGCTAGCTCGCTTCAATCGCAATCTTGAAAAACACATCTAAAGAATATCTACTGAATCACGCGGCATGCGCCTGTAAGGTCGAATTTGGATCCAAAGCAACCGAAGAGGGTGAACTAAACTCCTCATGTTGGGCATAAACCTAGTTTATTTTAGGGCTACTGCTTATAACAGTATATCTAATTGCAATTTATCTGAACTTGAGATAGCCGGTCTGTGAAACAACACTGTTTGCATTTAGATTAGTCATCGTTCTGTTATTTGGCGTCTTATACAATAACATATTTTGAATGAAAAACATGCAATGAAGCTGTTTTCCATAGAATATGGTTATGGTCCTAGTTCCCAGGGGTCCGAAAATTTCACAAAGCGTGGCAATCAACATGATAGTAGATTTTGCCTTGGCAAGAGTAAGAGAAAGAGGGAGAAAGAACCTCGTTGTGGTTCATCTCGCAGTTTTTTAATAATTTAAATTCGAAAAATATTTGGTGCTTCCCAGGGAGTACCGGGAGAGAGCACTCAATGTTAAAAATTCTGCGCATGGAAATAGTTGCGCCCCTTGCCACATGAGGTCTCTGATAGCTATGTTACCATGGTTTCTAGTCTAAATTAGTATTTTGAGGTTAGGTATAGTGATAGAAAGGAATCACAAAACTTTTTCAACAAAAATACATGTATTATAAATGTTTGTACATGTGAATCAATCTCACCGACAAAATATATGTACAAATATCAGGTTTTGCGATAAAATATGAAGTTACTTTATCCTTGAAGTATGATCCAATTATTGTAGTCAATAAATCCGCAGATGTAAAGTATATTCAAAATTTGTTTAAAAAACATTATGAATCAATGACTTTGAATAATTTATTTTTGTAGAATGGCTTCTCTAACTGTGGATCATACCTTGGAATAAAATTACTTTCCACAGTATTGCAATACATTGAATAGCTTACAAACTCAAAATTTAATAAAATCATTCAATGCATTACTTTTGATTCAACTTTGTAGTTATTGAATAAATTAGTGATTTGAACTAGAACGTCATAATAGGTCAATTACTTTAAAGTGTCTATTCTCAGGAAATGTTTTTCCAATTGTAGGTCATACTTTCTGATGAAATTACTTTTCACAGTATTCCAAGTTCATTGTGAACAAGAGTAGAGAAACATTGAATACAAACGGTCAAAACAATTCGAAATTATTCTATTGAAGTATGAAATTTTATAGCCATATTCTCAAAAGAACTCATACTAACCCACAATTCTGGATTAGTGAGTTTTCTTCTAATTTAGGTCTTTCAAATACAATCTTAAATCACTTATGGTGATAAATGAGCAATAGATAAGAACTAGAATGGGTTTTAATAACAAAACTGAAAAAAATAGGACACGAAAATCACTAATCCAGGACTGTAGATTTGTTCAAATTATTTTGAGATATATAATTAATTGTGAAAATGGATAAAAGAAAATATCATTATTTCGAAATATTTTTTTCAAGATAATTACTGATTTTTTTCAATTTACTCTAAGCTAAAGTGACGTTCTTTGCATTGTTTCCACTTTATCTGAACATAAATGCATCTTACTGTCTAAACTGAATCAATTTTACTAAATTTAAGATTTTTTTCCCACAAATATTACTTTTCTTCTTGGTTCTACTTCCTTTACATTGACTGGAGAGTCTTTTAGCACTTTCGTGAAGCATGAACTTGTTGCGAGTATAGATTTATTGAAATTTCCTCGGCTGCCTGAATTCCAAAGTAACATCAAGACTGAAGAGTATTACTCTTTCTTGGTTCTATATGGTATAGATAATATACTGGAGCACCTTCTGTTACAAATAATTTTCAGTTCTAGCACCGTTCAAATATTGGAGCTGGAAAATTCTCATCCATTCCAAATGATTCTTATTTGTTCATTGTTCGAAATTCCAGGTATTTGTAAGGTTCAAAAAATGATTTAGTCCAATATCTGTTATTGTGGTAGATCTAAATCATGTGTGTAATAGTGCTTTTGCACTTATAGAAAACTGCAGGCCGCAGAATGGAACCAGGGAATGTACGCCTAGAATAATTATGATTTATAATAAATGAACAGAAGAATATTAAGCAGACTTAAAATTTACTTATTGTACTCACTTTTTAATAACTTCTTGTAGCATTTAACTATTAAAATCAGCAGAAAATCTCGACTAAAAAATTATATTTACATTGACAAACATTTTTTTATGTAAATCAACATTTGTTCAAATTTTTTTCAATGGTAACTAAGATTCAAGATTGAAATAAAATTGAAAAATAGGTGCGCCCCTTCCCGCAAGATGGTAGCAGCTAAGCGCCAAATCCCTTCATTTGAGTGATCTCTTCCGGTACTCCCTGGTGCTTTCTCAATTTCTCACCCATATATTGCAGACAGGAGATATATTTTCACAGATTGCAGAACGGAATCTGGAACCCTTGCACCGGCTTTGCTTCAATCAACAATAAATACTTAGTTTTGACAGTTTTCGGAAGCAAGTAGTTTTCAAGCTAACAACCCTCTGCCTCAGGTGTCATGCTGTACTAATCAACGAGCTTTCGAACACTGTCAAAATCATTTTATGATTATCAATGAACTAAGGGTATTGATTTACTACCTGGGAAAATTATGAATTGCTAAGATATCAAACATCATTTGTATCTCTTTAACTTATTGTATAAGACCAAAGGAAAAGCGTAGGAAAGCATAGGAAAGAACAAAAGAAAACTAATAGCTCTGGAAGCACTGAAGGTAACGGTGGTAGAACATTTTGGGGTCAAAAAATATCGACAATAGGAAATTTTACTTTGTAGAGGTGGCACATTCTATTAATAGATAGCAGATATATGAAATGCGTTGGTACGAGCAGAAGGAGAATAAAAAGTGGAAGAATGACAAGTATTGTGTGATTGAACATTAGACAGCTGATATACGAATGTAGCATCACGTCTATCTGAGAGAGTCTGAAAATTGAAAGTGCCAAGTAATTCAGCATATGACATCATATGATCGGAATAAGATCCCTGAGTTTTGAAATACAGATATTTCTGGAGCGAAATTTGTATCACGGCGTTATGACTCTCCGAATGAACAGTGAAATGACAAAATTCGACAGACTTTCTAGCGACAGATTTCAATGACACCTTACTGCCGTCAGTGCTATCTGTTGCTTCTCTTGAGTTTAATTTGTATTACGTGATTTGATTACAGAATATTTTAATTTGATAATCACGTGAGTTTAAAAATGTTATTACAGATATGTCAAGTGCGAGTAGAAGAGATTGTAAAGAGCAAGAAGAGATAATAAAGAGTGATGAATCGAATTCTGTCAATAATGAATGTGATAACGCAGAATTAGGATCAAGGTCTATAAATAATTTTTTTGTATTAATTATCAAGTACGCGCAGGTTATAGCACGTGGGCCGCAGCTGTCACGAGGTACGATTTGCAGGAACTTTTGCAAGACAAAATTCAAATGTGTAAAAAGTGAAATCGATTACAGTAGAGAAGAATCTGACGTGAACATCACGTAACTTACTTGTACATCATTAAATATATATATAAATATATAATACGATGTGATTTTGTGTTTGATCGTATATATCATTGGATATGTATAATCAAGCACAAAATCTCATCGTTCCACAATTAATCGTTTTGGATTTACCCAAGAGATTCTAATAATCTGTCAAGTAAAATGCGCTTCCAGCTAAGTCGGTTGCTATGGAAACAGTAGGCCATTATTCTTATACTACAACATTCCTTAATACTGATTTCCAAAATTCTACGACTACCAACAGATCTGCATTTATGCGCGAAATTAAAAAATAAATTCCTACTGAAGGGCACTTCCGGTTCAGTCTATTGTTATCAAAATATTAGGCAATCATTCAGATGCTACAGCAGACTGAAATACCAAATTTCAATATTCTATACCTGATCGTTTCGAATTTATGCCAAAAATTCCAAAAGATTTTCAAGTGAAGTGCACTTCCGGCTCAGTGGATCTCAAAAAAAATGGGAAATAAGCAACTAGACAGTATAATCGTCCTAAATACTGAATTATAACAATCTACATCCAATCGTTTTGGATTTATGCGAAAAATTCAAAAAGTGTTCCGAATAAAGTGCTCTTCCGGCTCAATCGATAGCAATCATAATGCCAGGTGTACAACTAGATATTATAGAAGTGCCTACTACAAAAGTTGAATATTCTACGACTGATTATTAAGAATTTATGCGGAAAATTCAAAAAGTCTGTCATATAAAGTGCACTCCCGGCTCAGCCGATTGTTACAAAAATAGAAGATGACCATTTCGATGTTACAGCAATTTCAAATGCTAAATTTCAGTATCCTATGGCTGATCATTCTGAATTTATACGGAAAATTAATAAATAGTTTTGAGTAAAGTGCACTTCTGGCTTAGTCGATCGCAATCATAATGCAAGATGTACAATAAGATGTTATAGAAGTTCTTTATACGAAATTTCAATATGCTATGGTGAATCATTCTAGATTTATGCAAAAAATTCAGGAAAAGTTTCAAGTGAAGTGCACTTCTGGTACTGACGATTGGAACCATAATGCGAGGTGCACAACTAGACCCTATACCAGTCTTGAATACAAAATTTCAACATCATACGTTAAACCAGTTTTGAGATTCGCGAGTTACGCACGAACGCACGCACGCACGAACATACGTACCGACATCAAGCCAAAAATAGTCAAAATGGATTCAGGGATGCTCAAAACGGATATTTTCATCAAAATCTCGATAGGTGAATTTTGTCGGTTTCAAAATACTTTCTTGTACTGAGTACAAGTAAGTGAAAATTTGACGTTGACATCACGTGGCTTACTTGTACATTATTGGAGATATTTCTTGCATATAATAATAAAATAATGAAACATAAAATCTCATCTTTCCACGGCTGAGAGTTTTGGATTCATATAATTCTAAAGATCTGTCAAGTAGAGTGCACTTCCAGCTCAGTCGATTGCTATGGAAATAGAGGATCAATCATTATTCTTATGCTACAACATCTCTAAATACTGATTTCCAAGATTCTACGGCGCAAAACTAAAAAGAAATTCAACCAAAGTGCACTTTCGGTTCAGTCGATTGCTATGAGAATAGTAGAAAATCATTCAGATGCTATAACAGACTGAAATACTTAATTTTAATACTCTACGGCCGATCGGTTCGAATTCATGCGAAAAATTCTAAAAGACTGCTAAGTGAAGAGCCCTACTGGTTGAGTCGATTTCAATGAAAATAGAATAGGAGCATTCAGATGGTACAGTCGTCTGAAATACTGACTTCTAGCATTCTACGGTCAATAGTTTTGGATTTATGTCGGTTTCACATTATCAATTTCAAGTACTGAATTTCAACGTTCTGCGGCTAACCATTTTAGATTTATGCGAGAAATTAAGAAAAAATTTTCAAGTATAGTGCATTTCCGGTACAGACGTTTCCGTTTGCAACCATAATAAAAGGTGCACAATTACACTTTAGACCAGTCTTAGGTACAAAATTTCAACATTATACGTTCGACGGGTCTTGAGATTTGCGAGTTACATGAATACATACCTACACACTTACCGACGTCAAGCCGAAAATAGTCAAAATAGATTCAGAGATGCTCAAAATCTCGAAATGTGAGTTTTCTCTGTCTCACAATACCCACTTGCTTTTACTTTGTACAAGTATGTGAGAAGTAGAAAAAAATATTCTATTGAAATATTACGATATGCGTCTCAATAAGTCGCTATAATAGTTATTTGTGTATCAAGGCCATGCAGGTTATCTTCTTTGGTCGAATCTGTTGTTTGCGGCCAAAGAGTAGTTGGGACTGCAATTCAGGTGAAACCAAAAAAGAAATGTAGGGCGAGGTGCACACAACGTTTTTTAGGCGATCATTACGAAATAATTCAAAATCACATAATTTTATTTATTTATTTCTAAAACATATCTCAGTTGCCGTTGAAATTGCTTTATTCTATTGTTTTCTATCAAGTTGACATTTATAAAAATGTGTATTTATTTCTTGCATTGCAAGAGCAACAGAAGTTGACGGAAGAATATAATATGTATTCCGGTGAAAACTGTTTCTTGAAGAGTTCATCAAGCTGCCAATATAGGTAGATATGAAGTGTTTATGAAGTATTTTTTTAACAGATCAGTCCCAAAAAAGTAATATTCAACAGATCAGTCCCAAAAAGTGAAATTTGGTAAGAACAGTCCCAAAAAGTGAAACTTAACGGCCGCAAAAGAGGTCATAAAAACACCTTTTTTCTTACGATCACCTAAAAATGTAGTTACATCTTCAGAAATATGATTCGCAGTCCTTTATATTACTGTAGTATATAAATAGGTTTGTTGAAAGATAAATAATTTTGTCCACGACTACCTTATAATATATACTTTATAAATGAGATTTCTGAAACAAATAGTCACTTTTCACAGAGTGAATAATAGCAGTGAATAATCATTATTCACTGGTGTTGAATTCCTAGGCCACGCGGTATATATTATGAATCTGGCAAGCATTTATCAGTACGACTAGGCAATAACCAGCCACTTTGATTTGC
This sequence comes from Dromius quadrimaculatus, assembly GCA_963989225.1. Lineage (NCBI taxonomy): Eukaryota > Metazoa > Arthropoda > Insecta > Coleoptera > Carabidae > Dromius > Dromius quadrimaculatus. The sequence goes on along the minus strand of OZ022331.1, from coordinate 22,398,616 downwards.
TAACTTTATACAAATCACAAAAATCTTGTTAAAATATTACTTTAATCTATTTTCTAATCCACTTGAAAAAAAAGTTGACTTTAAATAAACTATATCAAGTAAGCCATTGATATGACACGACAAGCGAGGCATAAATTGTTGTCAATTTGAAAACGTCATAATTTCGATCCAGAATACGTAAAAAATTAAAATTGATACTGAGAAAGAGATATTGTCTAATTGTACTCCACCGGAGATAACAGAAGCTGCAAAAGTCACCTCCCTGAATTTGTTGCCTGAGAAATCTCGAAATCTTAACATTCTTGCGTACAACATCTTTATGGACTGAAGAGCGACCAAGAAAATTAATTCATTCTCAGGGTCAGTTTTATTGATATATTCACGGAATTTACTGCAAAATATAAACCATCCACATTATGGACACATTGCTCTATGCATAGGAGTACGCTTAATATAAATCAAGGAGTCGATATAGAAGTCTATGCAAAACTGCGGTCACTTTTAAAACGGAGATCTCAGGGCTTTCATCCGAAAAAAGCTTATACATTTCCTTCCGAAGGAAATTTACAAATTTCTTATTCAAGCATGTGATAAAAAATATTTTGCAATGAAGGTAAGAAATTAGGAGCATTTAAGAACTTGTTTGAAAAAAAAAATTATGGAATTAAAGTCAATGGTAGTCGTGGACAAAGTATAGTATTCTACTCACATATAATAAGCTATGATTCACTCAGGTTAATTATGCCACTCGCTACGCTCGTGACATAAATTTAACGTTCATGAATAATAGCCTTCATTATACGCCTATTGCGTATCCTCAGTGGCTCCGCTCTATCGATTAAATTTTACATCTACGAGGTGTGTCGTCAAAAACGTCAAACTGTCAATCGTCATTTCTGTATGTCATATTATTCAATAATCATTAGTATAAATCATTCACTAAGACGTTGTTGTGTTGTTGGATGTACTAATACTGAAGCAAACAGTCCAGAACTAATTTTCATAAGTCTCCGAGAAGAGACTATGAAGCGGAACAAAGAGAAATGTGGATAACAGCAGTTGAACGAGTGTGATTTTATGCAATATTCTATAAAAATGTATTAGATATCATTTAATTCTCAGTATCAACCATCTTTAGGAGAAGTTAGCTATTATAATTGTGAAGAAACTCAATAAATACCACTCAGATAAGTTTCTTGATTAACTCAACAATCACATGAATTCGTCTCCTTTATTGAAAGTACCAAATTTTTGCTTAATAATTTTTCTTCTCAAAATTCAAGAATTGTTTTAAAGATGAACAAGATAAGAAAATCTCTTCCCTTTAAGGATTTCGCTCAGATTCTGTACGTATATTACACATTATGAATCTAACTGTAATTGATTACCTTTAGATGAGTCACATGAACAATAAAAAATAATAATGACTATGGTTGATTTGCTTCTCTAAGGGCCAGTTTCACCAACGCCAGTTAAATTTATCCAGAGGTTATTTTATACGAAAACTATTGTTGATATAATTGTAACTAAAGTTACTAACTCAAAATAACCTCTGGATAAATTTAACTGACTTTGGTGAAACCGGGCCTTAGAATATATTTGTCAACAAATGTTGTCATAAATTCAATACAATTTGAATAACAGAATAGCCCCAATTAATATTAGGAATACAGATGGTACGTCATGGATTTCATTTTGATTTAAAAGCAGATTGACATATTTCAAAACATTGACAGGTGACATCACACCTCGAAGTTGTGATTTTTGAATAATATGCGGCGCTTTCGTCCAAATTTAAGGTTGTTAAGAAGAGGAGTGGGGTCAAGCTATGGTGGCAACCCTGCTCTATGCTAACTACATAGGATAAACATTCATTGCCAACTCCAAATAAACAAAATTTCAATGATTAAAACTAATAGAAATGTTTGTTTTCGGTTGAAAATACATGATTTTGAATAATTTGGTTCCTTATTCTATTCTTTTAAAGAGCTTCCATCCGTTGAAATATTATTTTTTCATATTTTAACAAAGCTACAATATGATATGTATAGCGCGCAACGCTGTAGACTTTCAAAAGTATTTTTGACATCTGACGTTTAGTAGTGGTACTGCGTTTTATAACCAAACAAACTTATTGATGATAAATCTACATCAAAAAAATAATATCGATGGAAGAATAAATGGGTTACTCAATCAGTGTACCGTCAAGTTGGGGAAATGATAAAAAATCTTGTTTATTCTAATCACACACACTCTTCCTATTTCATCTCATGCGGCGACGTTGCCAAGCGTATGATAACTTGCTAAATTTCAGTAGCTTTTGTACAATTTTTGTGAGTAATAATTCAATTTTCTCTGGAACTATGAACAAGACTTTTTTGAAACTTGGTACACAAGTTTATAAGACTTTCGTAGATATTTTGACGATTTTTTGTAATGTTGACATTTCAGGTAGTCGAGATAATGACGTATAAATCAATGTGAAACACGTCGCGTGCATTTACGCAATGTAATAACATGTCACTGAACAGCAAATTTGACATTTTTTATCTCGATAACTAAAAACAAGATTGAGTTTAAACTTTGCCAGAATATTCTTCACTAAACAAATAATATACTGTGAGAATTTGAATAAATTCTCATATACTTTAATTTCCTTCTCAACAACCTTAAAGATACGCAACAGGCCTATATGCTCGTATAATAATATATTATTTTGGTTGAATTATTGTTGAAAAAAAAACACTTTCAGCTTTATTCACGCTTATTTGACTTACAATTGTATATTAAATATATGCAATACAGTGCTTTTCATGAAAAATTATGGAAAATATTCCTTGTATTTTTTTAAGAATTCTTTCTGAATGGCTTCAATAAGATCGATAAGGACTTACGTTGGCGGACTCCAGATCAATTAGCAATACTTAAGCTTAGAGCGAACAAATGAATAGTGAAGGCATAATATTGGCAGTATATTACAGAATGAGCGGGAGTTTTCTATAATGAAACTTAGCATTTGGTATGCAGAATGACAGATTGTAGTAACATATGTGGAATCAAAATCTGACCAGGATCAAACTCAACATCAAGATCAGTATGAGGATCAGAACGGACAAAGACAGTGTCACTGATTTGATAGTTGAACAATATTTGAGATTTTTTCCTAGTGAAAGTAAGTAGTGAAGAGGCCAAGACTTGTAACGAGCTGTAGCGTCACTGATGATGATGAAAGTAATAACATAACATTTTTCTGAATTAAGATGAATATTATTAGAGGAACACCAAAGCGATAAAGATGTCTGATAATTTTGTGGCATATAACTGTCCTCAGCGGTATGAACAGGATGATTTTTCAAGTCATCAGCAGAATAGTATTTTAAACGTACTCTCGCGGGTAAAGAATAACGTTTATTTAGAAATATTTATTGCCACAGACAATTACAATTACAAACAACGATTAAGTGGAAAAATATATGTTAAACGTCAAAAATATCCAAACAATCATAATAACAAAAACAATCATAATAAAACAGTTCCCTGGATCCTTAAAAATTGTCAATGTAAACTAGATTCTGCTACATCACTCTCCCCTCAATGACACTGTCGCAAAAGCGAACTACAGGTCGAACAATCCTGCCAAAACGTGTGCGCTTGGTCAGTGGGCTTGCGTTGTCTGTTGTGTCATTATTCGGTGGATGAAACACTGGCTGTACTGGAGGAGCTGGGAGAGTATTAGCTTCAGGATCAGCAAGAAGAAAGGCTGGCTTCAAGCGATCTGCAGAAACTACCAATCGACGATCTGGAAGCTGGATTCGGAAAGTCTTTTCATGTCGTTCTTAGACTTTGTAAGTACCTACATAAGGAGGAGTTAATGGAGGAACAACATGATCTAGTCTAAGGAAAACATGTGAACACTGGTTCAACTCTTTGTGCCGAAAACTTGTTCTTGAGCTTGTGCGAAACGGGGCAGGACGAAGATTGGCCATAGACTCAGCAAACTCACGTACGGTTCCTTCAGACAGTGTAATACCAGGAGTTGCAGTAAAAATATCTCCAGGTAGACAAAGCGGCTGGCCGTAAATAACTTCCGCACAGCTCGCATTTATATCTTCACGAGCTGTTGTCCTGAGACCAAGCAGCACTGCTGGTAAAACTCGAGTCCAGTGCTCTTCGTTCAGATGAGCCATTATAGCAGCTTTCAACGCTCTGTGCCAACGTTCGATGCAACCGTTCGATTGTGGATAATAAGCAGTTGTTCGCCATCGCTGAATTCCAGGAAGCTTGGTAAGATTCTTGAATAGAGATGATTCAAATTGTCTTCCTTGATCTGTTGTTAGACGTAGCGGAATACCAAAACGAGGAATCCAATTTGAGTAAAATGTCACAGCAACGGTTTCAGCAGTAATATCAGCAATAGGAAAAACTTCAGGCCAACGAGAAAATCGGTCAATTGCTGTCAGACAATAGCGCATACCATCAGAAGATGGTAACGGCCCAACAATATCTATATGAACTTGCTCGAAACGTCCAACTGGAGCAAAAATTGCTGGCATAGTCACAGTATGACGAGATATCTTTGCACGCTGACAACCAATACATGCTCGCGTCCATCTGACAAGGTCTGCATTCATACCCGGCCAAAAATAGCGTTGAGTAATAAGCTTCCTGATCGCCCTTATCCCAGGATGACTGAGTCCATGAAGACGTTGAAAAACAGACAGACGAGTTGAAGGTGGAAGATATGGTCTTGATTTGGGAAGAGACTGCTCACAAAGCAATGGTTTGTCCAAGTTAGGAAGATTTAATTCTTTGAATATCAAATTTTCGTTTTTCAGCATATCAGAAATAGAGTTGTCTAACGCTTGCTCGCTTACAAGATGAGCTAAATCGTCTGGACTATCTACCGTTTCCACACGAGAAAGTGCATCAGCAACTTGATTATCTTCACCGGATAAATGACGGATGTCAGTAGTGAATTCACTGATAAAATTGAGTTGCCGAATACGACGTGGCGAAGCAGATTCTGTTTTTTGAAAGAATGCATGGACCAGCGGCTTGTGATCCGTAAAAATCACAAATTTACGACCTTCCAACATCGAACAAAAGTGCTTAACTGCAAGATATACAGCCAACAGCTCCCTATCGTAAGTCGAATAACGCTGTTGCGTTGGCTTGAGACCCCTGGAAAAGAACCCAAGTGGCTTCCAGTTGTTCCCTTCTTTTTGTTGTAGAACAGCACCAACATGCGTCTCAGAAGCATCGCAAGCTAGCGAAATAATGGCGTTAGCCATAGGATGGTCAAGTACGGTCGCCTCAGCTATAGCCTTCTTGCAATTATCAAATGCCTCAATGGAATCATCCGTCCAATTGAGGAGTACTTTCGAGTTCTTTGGCTTCTCTTCAACCATGTTATTGAGTTTTTGCTGCATATGCGAAGCTCTGGGTATGCACCAGTGATAAAAATTAAACATAGAAAACGTCGGAGCTGTCGGACAGTAGTTGGACGTGGAAATGAAACAATCGCTTGAATTTTATCTTGGTGCGGACTCAACCCTTTAGAAGATACGCGATAACCCAGAAAATTCACCTCAGGTTGAGCAAAATTACATTTCTCTAAATTAACAGTTATACCCGCTTCATTTAGACGACGAAGAACCTCATGTAGATGGTTCCGATGCTCTTCTTCATCAGCAGATGCCACTATTATATCATCAATGAAGACATAGGTATAAGGTAAATCTCGAAAATGAGCATCCATAAATCTTTGAAAAGTTTGAGAAGCATTCCTAAGCCCAAAACGCATGCGAGTAAACTCAAATAAACCAAATGGTGTGATAATCGCTGTCTTCGGAATATCAGCTTCATTAATTGGTATTTGATAATAAGCCCTATTTAGATCAAGAGTGCTAAATATCTTAGCACCGTGGAGATTGTTTTGAAAATCTAACATATTGGGTACTCCATAGCGATCTGGAATAGTCTTATAATTCAAAGCTCGATAATCACCACATGGTCTTATCTCGCCGTTTTTCTTGTACACAACGTGTAAAGGACTCGCCCATGGGCTTTTTGATGGCCTACAAATGCCTTCTGCTACCATTTGACAGAATATTTCCCTAACAGCATTAAACTTCTCAGGTGCCAAACGTCTAGCTCGTGCTGTGACTGGAGAACCCCTGGTTTCGATAAAATGTTGAACGGAGTGTTTCGGTTCCTTCAAGATTGCCGTTGGTCGAGTAACTGCAGGAAACTCATTCAATAAGTCTGCACACCAGTGAGAAATTGGTATAGCCTGAATAGACGGAACAAGAGTCTCGGTCAGGCGTCCACGAGTGCTTAGACCTGTTGTTTTATCAATGAGCTGTCGTCCCTGAATATCTACTATTAAACCAAGATGATAAAGTAAATCTGCACCAACTATAGGCTTAGTGACATCCGCAAGTATAAATTTCCACGTATACGATCGTCTTAAACCAAAATCTAGTGTGAAAGTTCTCTCGCCAAAAGTTTTAATTTTGCTACCATTGGCAGCATAAAGTATAAAATCAGTTGGATGTTTGCAAATAGATTTTCGTGCAGGAAATACTGAAACAGCAGCTCCAGTATCGATGAGGAATTGTTCACCCGTGGTGCGCTCGCTGATGAATAAACGGCGGTTGACAATATCAGCAACAGCATCCGCCTCAGCCGTCGCCTCTTTCAGTTTGAAGATTTCTCCACCCAATCGCAAGGCTTCCTGCACTTGCGAGCTTTTGATTTAAAACGTTGATGGTAAAAACAAAGTTTACGCTTGCTTCTAGATCTGCTGGTTTGCGATGAAGCTCGAGAAGAGCTACGGGAACGTTGCACCCGAAGTGCGGCCACATCAGCAGTAAGTTGACGGATTAAATTTAATAAAATTGATGGCTCACTCACAAAAAAACGAAGAATCAATACCTTGCGATGCTGGTGTACTTATTTGGTTGACAACCGGTGGTTCATAAGTCTCAACTAAGCGGTCAGCAACTACAGCAAGCTTATCCAAATCGTTCTGATCCATAGCCACAAGAATATCCTTCATACGGCTGGGCAAACCTCTCAACCAAAGATTACGCAAAAGATCGTTGGATATAGAGCTTCCAGCAAGCATGCGCATTTCCCGTAGAAACTGGGTTGGCTTTTGATCACCCAACTGTTTATCCTCCAATAATTTTCTTATTCTCTCGTTTTCGGTCTCCGAATAAATACCAATAAGTCTTGAACGTAGATCTTCATAAGGCTGAGCAGTAGGAGTTCGAATAAGATCTGATACTTGCTTGAGAACATCATAATCTAATTTTGAAATTGTGTCCTCAAATTTTCTCTTCGACAATGCAACACGACCCGATGAAAAAATTGCATCAGCTTGCAGAAACCACATCTCCGGATCTTGCTTCCAAAATCTAGGCAAACGGTCGGAAACACTGTGCACACGTATAACTTCCACTGTGCTAGCATCCGAGGCAAGAGAATTTCGTTCGCCGTCCGTCATGATCACGTCGGGATCACCACTTTAAACGTACTCTCGCGGGTAAAGAATAACGTTTATTTAGAAATATTTATTGCCACAGACAATTACAATTACAAACAACGATTAAGTGGAAAAATATATGTTAAACGTCAAAAATATCCAAACAATCATAATAACAAAAACAATCATAATAAAACAGTTCCCTGGATCCTTAAAAATTGTCAATATAAACTAGATTCTGCTACAGTATATAATGCTACAAGAACCGAACGACTGTCATTTTTTTTTAGGATAAATTTGGCTGCAATTGGTGAAGACGAGTACGAAGCACGAGGCTAAGACGAGGGTAAAGCCCAAGGCGTAACTTCGTGCAGCCAAATTTTTCCGTGACAATAATGGCAGTCGTTCAGTGTCCCTGTTGCATACGATACTTTTTGTGATAAGTGCTCCGAGGTACCCCTATTACTGAGCTTTAAATAAATTTAGATGCATTGAAACTATCTTATCTATTCGACAAAAAAAATTTGCAATTGTGATCACATTACAGTGAACTATTATAATGAAACAAAACTTACATGATTTATTTTTCACATCTTCGGTGCTATCACGTTCACAATCAATGCACACACTATAACGAGCACATCTTTTAATGAAAAATTTCTTTCAAATATCAATTTGACATATACCAACGAAATAAAAGTCCAACGGCATCAATGATCCACAATTTTCATTTTTACCCAGCGGTATATAATATCCATTAATTCCCTGCCCACATAATTGGTACTATGGTTGGAATTGAGAGCTTTCGAAGCAGAAGCCAGCTCAATAATTGGGTACTTTCGGTGCACGTGTCACAAAAAGTAATTTATCATAATAAAGTATTCCAGGTAAATCATTAATCTACAATAAAAAGAGTAATGGATTCAAATTGCAGTCCATGTTGTGACATCACAATGCGTATGAACGCATAATTGAGTTCATGTCTTTGCAGTCTAATAGAGCAAACAATACTTGAAAAATGAGTAACAATCAAAGAGAATTTTTTTTGACAAATTTTTCGGGTGCCAACGCATCAAACAAATCCGCGGCACCAAGTTTTACAGATCTTCATATGAATACACGCTTCCCATGGCACAAATGTGGAGCAATGAAGCGTTTTAGTAGCTTCACCATCGTGGCACAATACTCGTGCAAATATACCAGTGGTACATGAGTCAATCCACATGGCAGTCAACGTGCTATGCAGATTCTGCGTGACTATAACCATGCTATAATAAATCGGTAAACTAAGCAGAAGAAACTTAACTATACTAAAAATTCCTAAAGAAGCGGTGTACGTAATCAAATTATGACACTAAATTTATGATGTCGCGTACTGCTTTGTTTACATGGTATGCCTGAATCTGTAGTAACAACCGACTAGTTGGAAGATAGCGGTGTAAAGATTGTGATCGGGCACAATTTCAATAAATTTTGAAACATGTAATGAGAATATTTTAATTCAAATTCCAATATGTCGTGTACAATTTTGACACTTTTTCAGAGAAAGCTGCAAAATGGCGCTTATAGGTTCCATAAAGTCAATTTGGAAAAAAAAAATTTTCACGCACAATTGGTATACTGATAAGAAGCATAACTATGTTTGTGAAACAGAAAAAAACTTAATGTACATACATCTGTCAAAAATAGATAGAGTGTCCTTCTGTTTCACAATATATCGTCTACTCCAATTTCTCCGAGAGAATCTATAATTAATGTTAAAAAAAATCTTTGGACACTCAGTCATGAACATTTATTTAATTTTTTTATTGGTCAAACCACTCTACCAGTTTCGACTTCACTTGAGCCCTTCGAAGAGTTCTACAAAATTTAAATGAAATGATGAAAATGGAAAACTTACAAAACAATATATTGAAAACTTACGGATGAATACAATTGAGATAATAATATATATATATATATATATATATATATATATATATATATATATATATATATATATATATATATATATATATATATATATATATATATATATTGAAAATATCACACAATAAAATTATAATGAAAGATGTACAGCAAATGAAATTCCGAAAGACTATATCAAGTAAAGTGCAGTTCCGACTTAGTCGATTTCAATGGAAAAAAGATATGAGCATTTATCGTCTTAAGGCGGGTCTCTGCGTAAAAGGCGATAATTGTCACTTTTCAAATCGTTATACAGCTTTTATTTATCATTTGAATGGCAAATTTTATATATTATTTTGAAGATTAGGGGCTTATAAACAACTGTACGTATCGGAATTTGATAATCTTTTCTAGTTCCAGAGTACTGACGACTGACAAATGATGCAACAGATAGATAATCAAATGCGATTTTTGCACTAATATAAAACTAGTTCGCATTTTGGCCAATAAGAAAGTTTAAATTGTAGTCCCAGATAATACCTTGTACCATACTTAGTTGAAATGAACTATAGTAATCAGATTAATATAGTATATTGCATTTCTCTGAAGCGTACTTAGTAGAATGCAGTATCAATATATCGTATAGTGCTTGTAAAATATTTAATATTTTCACCTGTAAGCTATGAATAAATTTATCGAGTGAATATTTTCTTCATCATGCAAAGGTAATTTCAATATTAAATAGTGCTAGTCTGAGTTTGCATTAATTTATATAACGTTTTGGATTTTTTATTGAACAAATGTGCTTTGAATATCAAACGCTTCATCATTACCCTTATAACTTTGGTGTGAGAGAATCGTTTCACATGTATTGTGCACAAAATTGAGAATTATTAAAATAGCTGGAAATTTCTCTTCAGCAAATTTTTATATTTGCAAGAGCAAAGATGATACAGGGAGAATAGAGACAATATTTTGATTCTGTACACAAAAAAAATGCTAGTTTTTTGTTGCAGTGAGTTCTAAATCACGAAGATTATCCAAATTCATGTGTTCTCAAGTACTATTATGTATACGCTCAAATTTTTTTCATCATTATGAATACATCAACGAGAGGATTCTATACATGATTTTTTCACTCAAAGTAAGCAAAATATAGTTATTCATTGTAACTTTATTATAGAACAGATTTATTATCAATTTTTTTTTCAGATGTAATCCTAACGATTGAAAAACCTAGATTTCAACAAATATTCCTAGATATTTTAATTTTTTGTGCAGAATGATATCACTATCTTCTTATTTTATACCACAGCTATGATTTCTCAACTATCAAGACTCTATGCAGAAAATTTGAGCATTCATAATTCATCTACAAATCTATCAACATGAACACACAGAATGAAATCTAGCATTTTCTTCAACGTCGACACAATCTACTTGTATGAAATAACCAACTATTTACAACACAAAGATGGCCACAATTTTACAAATGCACATTATTTTTTGCTTCCATATATAGATGGAGTGGCCAGACAACTTAAAAAAATATTTGCTCATAATAATTTTAATGTTAATATTGCTTTCAAACAATGTGAAACTGTAGGCAACTTGTTTACAAAACTCAAGAACAGAGTAGACAAATATATCAGATCGAATATTATATACAAAATTCCATGCAATGATTGTCCTGTATAATATACTGGGCAATCCAAAAGATATTTGAAGATACGTATGAGCGAACACAAAAAATATTGCATGAAAGAAAAACAAACAGAGGGAAATTGTGCTTTGGTTAAACACTGCAAACCCATGGAACATATTTCTAATTTTGATGACACTGAAATAATTGACTACGAGAATAATTTACACAGGAGATTAATATTGGAAATTTCACGTATAAAATCAGACAGTAATAATGTGAATCTGGAAACTGATACTATTGCATTAAGTACTATTTATAACAATCTAATCACTAATAAGTGATTTTGTTCACAAATTGCATTTTTTCTAGCGTTTTTTGATCAATTAGGTGATATGATTAAGTTTTTACTTCTGTATTATATTATGTTGACTTATTAATTGATAATTAAAAAATCTGACTTGAGCATCACGTGACTTACTTGTACCTCATTGGATAAATATATATAATACGATGTGATTTTGTGTTTGATCATATATATCATTGGATATATATAATTAAACACAAAATCTCATCGTTTTACAGTTAATCGTTTTGGATTTACTATTCGGTTGCTATGGAAACAGTAGGCCATTATTCTTATACTACAATAATCCTTAATACTGATTTCCAAAATTCTACGACTACCAACAGATCTGAATTTATGCGCAAAATTAAAAAATAAATTCCTACTGAAGGGCACTTCCAGTTCAGTATATTGTTATGAAAATAGTGGGCAATCATTCACATGCTACAGCAGACTGAATTACCAAATTTCAATATTCTACACCTGATCGTTTCGAATTTATGCAAGAAATTCTAAAAGACTGTCAAGTAAAGTGCACTTCCGGCTCAGTGGATCTCAAAAAAAAATAGAAAATAAGCATCTAGACGGTATAATCGTCCTAAATACTGAATTCTAACAATCTACATTCAATCGTTTTGGATTTATGCGGAAAATTCAAAAAATATCTCGAATAAAGTACTATTCCGGTTTAGTCGATAGCAATTATAACGCAGGGTGTACAACTACATATTATGGAAGTGCTCAATACAAAATTCAAATATTCAACGACTGATTGTTTAGAATTTATGCGGAAAATTCAAAAAGTCTGTCATATAAAGTGCACTTCCGGCTCAGCCGATTGTTACAAAAATAGGAGATGACCATTGAGATGCTACAGCTTTTTCAAATGCTTAATTCCAGTATCCCACGGCAGATCATTCTGGATTTATGCGGAAAATTATAAAAAAGTCTCAAGTAAAGTCGCAATCATAATGCAAGATGTACAATAAGATGTTATAGAAGTTCTTCATACAAGATTTCAATATACTATGGCGGATCATTCTATATTTATGCAAAAAATTCTAAAAAAGTTTCAAGTAAAGTGCACTTCTGGCCTGGCCTATTCTTACAAAAATAGCAGATAACCATTCTGATATAACATCAAGTTCAAATACTGAATTTCAACATCCTACAGTTGATCATTCTTGATTTATTAGAGAAATTCGAAAAAAGTTTCAAGTAAAGTGCACTTCCGGTACAAACGATTGGAACCATAATGCAAGGTGCACAACTAGACCCTATACTAGTCTAAAATAACAAATTTTAACATTATACGTTCAACCAGTTTTGAAATTTGCGAGTTACGCACGCACCTACGAACGCACGCACACACGTACGACCGCACGCACGCACGCATGAACATACGTACCGACATCAAGCCAAAAATAGTCAAAATGGATTCAGGGATGCTCAAAACGGATATTTCCATCAAAATCTCGATAGGTGAATTTTGTCGGTTTCACAATACTCACTTGTTACTTTGTACAAGTAAGTAAAAACACGCCATTTTGTGGAACTTTGATTTTTTACTGTGTTAGAGTTTGACGTAGCTGATATAATGATATGCTTTTCGCATATTTCATTTGCTGTACATCTTTCATTATAATTTTATTGTGTGATATTTTCAATATATATATATATATATATATATATATATATATATATATATATATATATATATATATATATAATATAATATATATAATTTTGCGCATAAATTCAGATCTGTTGGTAGTCGTAGAATTTTGGAAATCAGTATTAAGGATTATTGTAGTATAAGAATAATGGCCTACTGTTTCCATAGCAACCGAATAGTAAATCCAAAACGATTAACTGTAAAACGATGAGATTTTGTGTTTGATTATATATATCCAATGATATATATGATCAAACACAAAATCACATCGTATTATATATATTTATCCAATGAGGTACAAGTAAGTCACGTGATGCTCAAGTCAGATTTTTTAATTATCAATTAATAAGTCAACATAATATAATACAGAAGTAAAAACTTAATCATATCACCTAATTGATCAAAAAACGCTAGAAAAAATGCAATTTGTGAACAAAATCACTTATTAGTGATTAGATTGTTATAAATAGTACTTAATGCAATAGTATCAGTTTCCAGATTCACATTATTACTGTCTGATTTTATACGTGAAATTTCCAATATTAATCTCCTGTGTAAATTATTCTCGTAGTCAATTATTTCAGTGTCATCAAAATTAGAAATATGTTCCATGGGTTTGCAGTGTTTAACCAAAGCACAATTTCCCTCTGTTTGTTTTTCTTTCATGCAATATTTTTTGTGTTCGCTCATACGTATCTTCAAATATCTTTTGGATTGCCCAGTATATTATACAGGACAATCATTGCATGGAATTTTGTATATAATATTCGATCTGATATATTTGTCTACTCTGTTCTTGAGTTTTGTAAACAAGTTGCCTACAGTTTCACATTGTTTGAAAGCAATATTAACATTAAAATTATTATGAGCAAATATTTTTTTAAGTTGTCTGGCCACTCCATCTATATATGGAAGCAAAAAATAATGTGCATTTGTAAAATTGTGGCCATCTTTGTGTTGTAAATAGTTGGTTATTTCATACAAGTAGATTGTGTCGACGTTGAAGAAAATGCTAGATTTCATTCTGTGTGTTCATGTTGATAGATTTGTAGATGAATTATGAATGCTCAAATTTTCTGCATAGAGTCTTGATAGTTGAGAAATCATAGCTGTGGTATAAAATAAGAAGATAGTGATATCATTCTGCACAAAAAATTAAAATATCTAGGAATATTTGTTGAAATCTAGGTTTTTCAATCGTTAGGATTACATCTGAAAAAAAAATTGATAATAAATCTGTTCTATAATAAAGTTACAATGAATAACTATATTTTGCTTACTTTGAGTGAAAAAATCATGTATAGAATCCTCTCGTTGATGTATTCATAATGATGAAAAAAATTTGAGCGTATACATAATAGTACTTGAGAACACATGAATTTGGATAATCTTCGTGATTTAGAACTCACTGCAACAAAAAACTAGCATTTTTTTTGTGTACAGAATCAAAATATTGTCTCTATTCTCCCTGTATCATCTTTGCTCTTGCAAATATAAAAATTTGCTGAAGAGAAATTTCCAGCTATTTTAATAATTCTCAATTTTGTGCACAATACATGTGAAACGATTCTCTCACACCAAAGTTATAAGGGTAATGATGAAGCGTTTGATATTCAAAGCACATTTGTTCAATAAAAAATCCAAAACGTTATATAAATTAATGCAAACTCAGACTAGCACTATTTAATATTGAAATTACCTTTGCATGATGAAGAAAATATTCACTCGATAAATTTATTCATAGCTTACAGGTGAAAATATTAAATATTTTACAAGCACTATACGATATATTGATACTGCATTCTACTAAGTACGCTTCAGAGAAATGCAATATACTATATTAATCTGATTACTATAGTTCATTTCAACTAAGTATGGTACAAGGTATTATCTGGGACTACAATTTAAACTTTCTTATTGGCCAAAATGCGAACTAGTTTTATATTAGTGCAAAAATCGCATTTGATTATCTATCTGTTGCATCATTTGTCAGTCGTCAGTACTCTGGAACTAGAAAAGATTATCAAATTCCGATACGTACAGTTGTTTATAAGCCCCTAATCTTCAAAATAATATATAAAATTTGCCATTCAAATGATAAATAAAAGCTGTATAACGATTTGAAAAGTGACAATTATCGCCTTTTACGCAGAGACCCGCCTTAAGACGATA
The DNA here is from genome assembly GCA_963989225.1 of Dromius quadrimaculatus. Taxonomy (NCBI): domain Eukaryota; kingdom Metazoa; phylum Arthropoda; class Insecta; order Coleoptera; family Carabidae; genus Dromius; species Dromius quadrimaculatus. The sequence continues at coordinate 22,383,384 of OZ022331.1, read as the reverse complement.
AATGCTCATATCTTTTTTCCATTGAAATCGACTAAGTCGGAACTGCACTTTACTTGATATAGTCTTTCGGAATTTTTCGCATAAATTCAAAACGGTCGGTTGTAGAATATTGAAATTTAGTATTTCAGTCTGATGTAGCATCTGGAGGATTGCCTACTATTCTCATAATAATCGACTAAACCGGAAGTGCACTTCAGTTGAATTTTTTTCGCACATAAATTCAGAACTTCTGGCCGTGGAATCTTGGAAATCAGTATGCAGGAATGTTAGCATAAAAATGATGACCTACTGTTTCCATAGCAATCGACTGGGCCGAAAGCGCACTTCATTTGAATTCTTAGAATTTTTTGGATGAGCCGTGGAACGATAGGATTTTGTGTTTGATTATCGTATTCTTATATGCAAAACATATATTCAATGATGTACAAGTAAGTCACGTGATGTCCACGTCAGATTTTTTGCTTAAAATCTACATTTCCAACACCTACAGCTTGGTAAATATTTAATCAGAAATAATATAAGTGGAATATGACGATCTACACATTCCAATATTAATTTTTTTTTATTTCAATTCAAAATTGCTATAGAATGAATACGGAATGAAATCACTAATTGGCTGTCCTGAGAAAGAATCGATTATCTTGTATTCTGATGAAGATTTAGATATTTGAAGTTCACGAGTCAGATCTCAGAATTAGATATTTGAAATTCACTATTCAGGTCTCAGTTTAAATTTAATGAGAATAATTAAATCGTACTTATACAGTAGAAAACAATTTGTCGAATATAAATGGTTTTTACTCTACGTCTGGAGTTTTATGAGAATCTATATTCGGTCCTTTTCATTATTTTTTATACATCCATGATTCAATGATCTGTGTGCCCAGACCATATCTGCAACCATGTGCTTTTAATAGATGAATTAAATATACTAGTTGTGATGGTGCGGACAAAATAGGCTTACCACCGGTATATCTTAAAGGTAATCCTGATAGCATGATAAATCTCTCTGATGTTGCTCAATTGTTGGTGATTTGAGATCGTCGCACAGATTAAGACTTCGAATCTATCAAGATGATTCGGTAATGAAACGAGTACCCATTTTCTTGAGGCCTCGGCCCTTCTAGGGCTATTGTGCCGCAGAAGAAGAAGTTGTGATAATGAGATACTTCAAAATCAGTGAAATGAAATAAATAAATGGTGCAGATAATATAACTTGAATTGCAAGATTGTGTCAAACTATCGAACAAAAACTTCAATTATTCCGTAACCAATTGTCAACAAAAACTTGGGAATTATATTTGAGTAAGCAATGGTTTTAATATGCAGGTTACCGAAATGATTGATGAAAAAAAAAAGAATCATTTAATATCAATTAACAATTTAAGTACACTTTGATATAACCTCAACTGTGGAGTGTGGCAACCAGTCATCCAACTACAGATACTCCTAGTCTTTGTGGAGAGAAAGCCATAGTGTTTATTATAAACCTGTGAAAATCTTGCTGATTATGTATGAAGAATAAAGATACATTGTTTTGATAGTCAAATTATTCTGTAAAAGGTACTTGGGGAAATATACTTTTGCTGATGATGGTTACTTTGAGAATCGAAACGTTCATTTGTCTACTTCAATTCGCTCAATAATTATACGCTTCAATTCATTCCGTTCCTTTGAAACAAAAATATATTGAACTAAAATTACTAAGGATTAGAAGGATAAATTTTATGAATGCAGTTCTTAGAATGTTTATACATTCCATCGTTCTACGGCTAATTGTTTTGGATTCTAAAAATCTGTCAAGTAGAGTGCGCTTTCAGCCTGGTCGATTGCCATGGATACAGTAGATCATTATTTTCATGCTACAACATTTCTAAATATTGATGGCCAAGATTCTGCGACCAATGGCCGATTTCACGATCTCGAGTTAAATTAATCCGGTTTAAAGAGCTCATTCCCTTGGTAACAGTATCAATTTCTGTATTTTTTGTGTCATCACTGCCCAATCAAGTTAATCAAATAAATCAAGAGCCTGTTTATTGGTCACATCCCCGTCACTTTAACCCAACTTAATTTAACTCGTGATCATGAAATCGAGCATAACTGTCTTGAATTTATGCGCAAAATTAAGAAAAAATCCAACAGAAATAAACTTCCGGTTCAGTCTATTGTTATGAGAATAAAGAGCAATCAATCAGATGCTAGAGCAGACTGAAATACTAAATATCAATCATTTACAGCCATTTGTTTTGAATAGGGTTTGGGCCTCGGGACGTCTCGTGACTTTTCTATTTTCAAAAAGCAATAATATACTTGATCAGTTTTCTGCACTGTATCATTGAAAGCGACATTCATTAGCTTAACGAATGATAACTTGAAACTCTACTATCCTCACATTAGTAGACAATGGATGCGTTTGCCGCCATATTGTTGTTTCAAAGTCGAACAGAATGGGCAATCAATTATTAATGTGAAAATTTGATTTTATGTTCAAAAAATGTTGATTTTCACTAAAATTCCTTCTTGAAACGCTTTGATTAGCTTCACCTGTATCTACGTGAATTTCACCCACTTAGAGACGACAGATTAAATCAAAACTTTGCAAACGTCTCGAGGATCGAGGACAATACAATCATTTATTAGGTTTATCCCATTATCCTGATAAGGATATTCAGGAATCAATATCCGCTTTCGGAGCGGGAGCCTGAGAATTGGCTACCATATTGAAGAAACGCAGCTCGGTCAACTATAAGCGAACAATGCGAGCTCGGTCAACAGTAGACCGCCGTGCGAGTGAAGCGAGCTCGTTTATTGATAAGCTGCTATGCGAGCGAAGCAAGCTCGGCCAACGTTGATCCGCCGTGCGAGCGAAACGAGTTTGGTTAATTTTATTAACAATTTTTTTTTATAGCAGGTCAAAATGAAAAATAGAAAATGAATCATAGTTTCAAAAAACTAAAAAAACACGCTTTTTTGGTAAGCCGATCTAAAAAGTAAAAAATCATTTTCAATATGAAAATGAAGTGATGGACGAGAAAATTAATGTTATTATGAAAAAAGCGTGGGGTGTATTGTATCATATATATGTATAACTCTACATTCAGAAATCGTACCAAAAGAATATTTAGAACAACTAATATTGAGCACCCCACGCTTTTTTCACAATAACATTAATTTTCTCGTCAATTACTTTATTTTTATTTTGAAAATTATTCTCTATTTCCTAGATCGGTTTACCATAAAAGCGTGTTTTTTAAGTTTTCTGGAACTATAGTTTTTTCATGGATAAATCTCACCAAAAATTAATTCGATTTTAATTTTATTCTGAGAAGTCTCGAAGTTCCAGGACATCCCGGGACTATGATCTTGGGTTGTTCCGAGACATTGAAATTATCGAGATCTCCCAAACTCTATAGTTTTGAATTTATGCGAAAAATTCAGAAAATTTGGCAAGTAAAGTGCACTTCCGACCAAGTCAATCTCAATTAAAATTGGATATGACAATCTAAATGGTACTCTCGTCTTAATTACTGAATTCTGACATTCTACGTTCAATCGTTTTGGATTTATACGGAAAATTCAGAAAATGTTTCGAGTAAAGTGCACCTGCAGTACAGATGATTGCAGTCATAATGCGAAGTATATAGCTAGATGTTACAGAAGTACTTAATAGAAAATTGAAATACTCCACGATTAATTGTTTCAAATTTATATGGTACATGCGAGAACTTTATTATATAAAACGCACTTCCGGCTCAGCAACAGAAGATAACCATTTAGATGCCTCAGCAATTTCAAATGCTGAATTTCAGTATCCTTCGGCCAATCATTCTGGATTTATGCGGAAAATTCAAAAAAGTTCCAAGTGAAGTGCACTTCCGGTACAGACGATTGCAACCATAATGCGATGTGTATATCTTGATCCTATTCCAGCCTGAAAAACAACATTTCAGTATTATTCGTCTGACGTGTTTTGAAATTTTCAAGTTACTAACATATGCACACGCACATTCGTACCGACATCAAGCCGAAAATGGTCAAAATGGATTCAGAGATGCTCAAAACGGATATCTCCATCAAAATCTCGATATGTGAATTTTGTCGGTTTCACAATACTTCCTTGTACTTTATACAAGTGAGTAAAAACAAACATATACATTTTATATATTCCTAGCTCTTTACGTAGGGAAATAAAACTCGATTTCTTGGTAAGAAAATATAGAAAATAAATATTCAGTTTCAGAAAAATATCAAAATTATAATATCTGTATGGGAAAATGACGCAAAAACGGAATAACAGAAAATGGAAAGATATATGAATTATTCTTGGAGAATTTATGCCCCCCGAACTATAATTTGAGGTGAAAAAATTGCATTTATACTCCAGATTATTTCTTTCTGCGAGGAATAGGACAAAAAGAAAATAACTAATCTCTCACGAACAAGATGTAAACAGCCGAAGTCGCTGACATAATTTTAATTGCTCCTTGGAAAATAAATAAGCGGCCTGAACGTTGGCGTTTCATTTTTACCATAAAATTTTAATTTGTGTATAAAGACTAAGTTATACCGCAACGTAGTTGGATAATTACTCAAAACTGCAAGAATTAAATCACCTACGTTGTGACAAGCTCTATTTTTATCTTTATCACTTCAAGAGTACACTTCCTCAAATGATTATTAGTGGACTTGCTAGAGAATTTCTCGATTCATTTCAAATGTTGATGATTGAATAATTGAAAATGCTGATAAAAAATTTAGAACTTCATGACGCATGGTTTTAGACAACCTCATTTTCTACCAAAAGGATATAAAATAATGAACTCTGAAATAAGAATAATCTGATGTGAACATCACATGATTTACTTTTACACCTTTTCACTGAATAATTGACAGTTGACACAGATATTAACATAGGTAAAATCGATTGCAACCAAAATTTGAGGTGATCATTCACATGTTACAATTCATTAAAACGCTGTAGCAGTCTCTATTACTGAATTTTATTATTCTACGGTCACTAGATTCGAATCTAAGCGAAAAATAAAAAAAAATTGTCAAATGAATTCTATTTGTCGCTCACTAGATTGCTATGAAAATATAAATTTATCATCTGAATCCTACAATTTCTGTTACGACAATTTTTAAATACAATAATTTACAAATATTTTTGTTGAAAATACTCCAGATGGCTTCACCCTGTCTTGTAATACGAGAAAAGATACTTGACACACCGTCGTACCAATATGACCCAGAAACCGTAGTATACATAAAACCCATTTTGGATAACATCCCTAATCTCTTCCAAGGTCAACTTTACAGGAAGCGATGCTGCAAACACATTTACGTCACTTTAAAGTCGAACTTTGAGCGTGATGTTTATCCGTGAGGTGCATTGTTTACTTTAATTATCTCAGCTTGATTAGCCATCATATTGTTCAATTCAGTGCTGTGAGATGGCTGAGAACTTCTATTAATTCGTGAGTTTGTCTGTCATTGAGTTTCATGAGTTAAGTATGTTTAGAGTCACATGAGATGACGCCACGCTAAGTATGCGAACGTATGGTCCTTTTCCTTTGAAGTGTCGGTATCCTTAGCTACCTGGGGACTATCGGTGCGCACACCTTGACCGTGTGACGGCGTTAATTGTTGCCAACCGCATGTACTTTGTGTTATTGCGGCAACGGTGTTGTCCCAAGAGTGGATAAGTCAACCAATCTGAGTGAGTCATAGGCATCGGTACAGCATTACGGTACTGATAGCCGTCCGTAGGTGTCGTCCAACGTGAGATAAACAGTGCTAGTGACCTAGCTATCTGGGAGCTAGTGCCATAATTCTGTCTGTGTCGCACGGGAATATGTGTATGCTGACCGCATGTACTGTGTGTTATTGCGGGCAACGGGATTGTTCCAAGAGTAGGTAAATCGACCAGCTCGCGTGTGTCGCAGGCATCGATGTTCACTATAGTACTGATAGCTATCTATTCAGTGAACTCATTGGCCCATCTGTTAACCAGATATTCTATCCAACCGTTCTGGTTACCTGAACTAAACCTGAAATGCCCCGATGGCGGGGTGTTGATGTGTGTGACTTTTTGATGACATCTTACAGAACATTGTGGTTTAAACTCATATAACTTTCAGGAGAATTCGGCTTAATTACGCCCTAACACCTGACCAGCCTCTAACTCTTGACGGCAAGGCCACCAACAGCTCATCTGCCAAACATAAGTTTTTTCATATTTTCTAATTATATTTTATTATGTATTGATTATTATTATCCAGTCATCAATCTCAATCCATCAACAAAACACCCTTAAAACATTTTCATTAAAATCTCGAAATGTGAATTTTGTCGGTTTCACCATATTTATTTGTACTTTGTACAAGTAAGTCAAAAAGGAAAGTGGATCAGGGACTCTATATGGGACCGGTAGGACACGAACACAAGTTTATCACGCTGCAATCCATATCAACGCTTTCTCAATAGATGTCGAATAATATAGTTATAGCTGATGTGAATAATTTTTTTTCCCAATTAGTATTAAAGATTTGAATATGAGTTCATCACCTAATACAGAAATCACAATATGAAAAAGTATTTGTTCAATCAATTCTAAACTCATGAGCAGCAACTCACATATCATGTATGCTTTCAGCTGTCAACTGAATTCCGCACTAAAAATAGATATATACACAAATTCCTATGTATTCATGTAAATATTTATTAATATTGCTGGTGAATTCATCCTTCTCAATTTCTCATGAGCAAACAGTCGGCTATGTTTACTTATTGATAACATATTTGCTAACAACGCCAGTATTTATTGAACTAAGCATAAATAATTTTTGCATGATTTTATGAAAAATTCATCCAAAATTTTGATAACTGGCTCCTTCTTACTCTCAGAAATTGTAGGAGATTAAACACTTAGAATCAATAATCAAGGTCTATTCGTGACTTTCGATATTCGACAAGTAATTCACCAGAAATTTGGTACAAAGGCCTAAATTATCGTAAACTACTTAGTTGGAAGTAATAGAATTCTCCAAGCAATAAATCAGTCTATTGATTGAATAGCTAAGGTCCAGAAAAATGATTTCCAATCAACTATCTTTTGTAAATTTTTGAAATCCGATTATTTTATAAACAGAAAGTTACATGAAGGAAAAATCTTTTCAGAACTTATTTTATTAATGAATATGTTTTATTAAATATTTCTGTATACCTGGTTTTTTGAATTAATCTATATATTAATACGTGAAGAAAAACTTTGTACTTTATAACCCTTCTTGAGCATATTTCTTGCACAAAGGAATTCGAGATTTGGTATACTTGAAGTTTAAGAAGGGATATGAGGACCACTATTTTCATTTCCGATTCGGATAGAGTGTCTATTACTTCATTAATTTTGCTTGAAACCCGGAGGATGAATCGTTGAATAGAATAAAGTTCAAACTTGACAATCTAATGTGTTTTCTTCACATCAAGGACATTTGATAGCTTGAATTTGAGCTGGAAGTGCGTGACAACTGAGAGTAAGTTGAGTAAGATTTAATTATTGTGATGAACAGGTATGCCACATATTACTCAAATGTATACAAATGCATTTTGAACTGAAATTTATGCAACATTCAATTTTTTTTTTGTTATGAATTTGCGGATGGTTGATATTTATTATCTTGTCATGAGTTTCTGATGGTGGTATTTTTCTGTAATTGAATTACAAGATCACACACGAACAGATGAGTTAAGGATTAGTGTGATGAAACTTTCGTATTCCGTTATTAATTTTTGTTTTTGTTGCTGCCAGGAAGTCCGTTTTTATAATCAAGGGATCTATTATTGTAAAAATGTTACATCAATAAATTTCTAATCACTAAAACATTCTCTTGATAGATGAATTGTGATAGTTATGGGAACTAGGTCGTAGAAAAATATATTACGAAACCAGTGGTCCTCAAACCATATTGAATTTTAGTTTTCAGACTGTTCTGGTAGGATATCATAACTTCAATTCATCTATCTACTAATTTAATACCTGATTATTGACTTGTTTGTATTTAATTCAAATTTTATCCGCAGATATTGATTGTTTGATGTCAACATGTGAGATTTGCAGATAGGTTTCTCTTATCTCATCTAGGATTTTTCTTTTGTTCCTCAAAGAAATGTTTTATTTTCTCGTTGAAATTAGGAATAAAATTCTTGTAAATTGTGCATAATTCTCTACTAGCCTTGGATTTGTATCTATTTATTTGTTCTTACATATCACAATGATAGCTAACTTTGATATTCAAGGTATAATATTTTCCAAATCACGGATAAGTTCATAGTTTAAAATATTTATATATCAATTCGAATTTTGATGAACAAGAGGAGAGATCTAAGATTTTTGCTATAAGAACAGAAGTGAGTGTACAGATGTTTCACTGTAAAATTGTTCTCGAAAAAGTTATTTGTATCCATTTTTTCACCTTCTTCGTATAGTTTAAGAGCCATTGATTCGAAATTTTTTGTTCTACTTGTTCCTGCACAATTTATGAATTGGCAATTGCTTCCATATTTACAATAATAAAGAAGTTAATCAATGTTATCCATTTCAATAAAATACGCTATATAATGCTCCAAGAGTATTTGTTATTGAGAGATCATAGAATTGTATTTTTTATGCCCACGGAATAAGCTCCTGGAATTATTCTTATGCGAAATTAGTCTGTATATGAAAGATGACTACTTCACTCAATTTTATATCTGAATAAATTCTTGTCAAGCTTTTGAGGCTTGGGTTATCCTGAAAATTTTACTACCTTCATCATTCTGCTGTTCACTTTCGACCGTATTTCGTTGTAGTGAGTTGATTCTATCCGCTCGTTCGTTCGAGATTGCATGTTATTTTCGCACGACGAGGGCTATAAATAGACACGATTTCAGCGCTGGCAGCCCTAATGCTAACAACCGCTAATACACCGTTAAATTTGAGGGAATACGTGCCGATTTACCTGAATAAAAACTTTGTAGGGCAAGGCTAAAACTGTTATATGGTCGATAATTATTTTTGAAATATTATAATTGTGTTTATTATTTGAACTCTCTATCTTATTGGGTCGCGCAAATAGAAATAGGTGTTATCTGATTCATAGAGGGCAAGAAGTAGAACAAATAGTTTTAAGGTGGGCTTAAAGACAAGTAATATGGTTTTTGAATGTAAAGCATACTTTTCATAAATACAACATAAGTAATTTTGCAGATATATCGTCGAAAATATTATTTGTATTTGGAATGATGTCTAAAGAAGAGAGTTCCATTAATATTTAAGTTCAAAAAGTTAAAATTATCTGCTACTGATAGATAATGGTTTTGGAATCTCCATTACATTAATAATTAGTAGAAATACTCATTTCGTTCTTAAGAAATCGGCTGAATGAAATCAATCAATTTTTATAGTCTTTTCAAAATATGCATTAGCTAGAGATACATACTTCCAAAGAGTTTTTTCATATTATACCCTAGGAACTCATTTGTAGTGTTGCACGAAAGAGATGGCTCAAGATGTAACATAAATATCGTTATGATTCATATTACTGATCTCGATCTAGTATCGATTTTTAGTAGTCTCGGCATGTGACTTGCCTGATAGTCTTGCTTGAAAAATGCTCATGCATAGAGCTGAAATATTGTTTGCCGCGGTATCGATTTAGTGTTTTCGGGTGGATTTTGTTATTGAAGAGCACATTCGTATGCTTATTACAATTTTTTTAATGCTAGAACCGCTCTCAAGATCCATTCTCTATGTATTTGTACTATCGATGCCACTATCAGTTTAATACATTAATAGTAGATTATTTGACAAGTAGAGAAAAGTGAGATTTTACTAGCGAGTGTGAATTAAATTCACACGAGCAAAGTAATATTACTTTTCTTACGTGTTGGAAGGCCAGGTAATTCACTATGTTAGACTGTTGGCTGATAGATGTGTTACACAAAAACAATTATGGTATCTTATTATTTGGAAGGTTGAAAAGGATCCAGAGTGAATGGATTTTGGGAATAGTAGACCTTCAGGAATCCATCAAGTTGTTGATAATATTTACTTTATATTGAACGTCTCGGATAACAAGTATCCATCATCAGCAAGAATAAAAAACCAGGAATGTTTCAATTACTTAAATCAAAATAACATAGATGTTACATATTAACGAAATTTTTAATATTGCAAAATTAGGAAATGTGCTGCGTCAAAGTACGCGTCGTTCGTCAGTACGCGTACCTTATAGGTATACAAAATGTAATGTAGGAATATTATGTTTTCTGTTTGGGTATATGATTTCATTAGAATTAGATGATAATGATCTGACCTATTTCACTAAATCGATATTAAATGTATTTTTAACAATTTTCAAAATAAATACCAACAAGATTAGATCATGACTTTATTTTTCTTCATTATTTCAGATAAAATCGGTTCAACAAAATATACAGTCGACTAATGGTTCAATAATATCCAAGATATAAAGATAAAATTCATACATTCGCTTTATGGAACAATCAGTGTACAGAGAATTCATATACTTCCTTGGCAGTTCCCATAGTCGCATTAAAAGTCAAAAAGCGATAAACTTATGTCTACTCTACAAGCATAAATAGTGGCCACATACATGGTGCCTAGTTTGAGCTTGTTCATTTCTTTTGATTGGAAGGGTATAGCATCTTACGTTGTCATCTTGACAAATTGATTTGAACAGAACTGATGCTTGGTTTTCAAGGTGATGAAATAATTAAATGATGAAAATTTCATTATTGGTGATACCTGAAGGATGCAATATCTGTTTGATCATATTGCTATTGATTAATAGAAGAATCGTGCAAGGAATGAATTCTATCTTAGTCTGAGCTGCCTTTGCTCACCAAATTACAAGCCAATCTCTCCAATATTATGGAAGCTTTGCAAGAAACTGTAGAATCAGTGAGGTACCTAAAGACTATGTAAGTAACCAATTTCAATCAAAATCTGATTCCGTCTAATCATGATGAAATTATGCGCGTAAACCAGAAACTGCAATTGATACGTGAAATATCATATACACTCAGGTGTAATAGAAAAATTATTCACCTTTTATGTAGCAAGTTTTCTAAACATATTTCTCTTACTGTAATCTTTGGGACTAAACTTTTGATTTCAAATAATGAAATGCTATCTTAACATGTAAGAAATAGTAGCATATTACTCTCCTGATTTCTTTAAACAAAGTATAGTAGTCAAGCATAGAATTTGAAGAGACTCGTTTTCAGCTCTCAATTACAAATTTGGTATTATGTATGTGGAATAAAACATCAATTATCAGTTTTATGTTTGCTTGGTGTTGCCACGAGACGAGACAAGACGAGACGAGACTTCAGTGAACCTCGTCTCGGTCTCGTGCTGCCCGTCCAGTTCAGTCTCGTGCTGGTCCCGTCCAGTTCAGTCTCGTCTCGGTCTCGCCTTGGTCTCGAATAGGTCAGTCTCGTCTCGGTCACGAATCTCGACGAGAGTCTCGCCATGATTTCTCAAAAGTTCTTATTCCTACATGCGTATATCAATTCGTTGTAACTAATTATCATTTGCTATGAATTCTACTAGAAATATGTATTTGTGTGTTTGATGCGCAAAGTTATGTTTCATAGCTTGGTCATAATAAACCCACAAACATGAGCTCCTGGCTCACTTTACAATCGTTCAGAGCCATGAAAACACTACGCTACAAATATTGTATCTTTTAAATTTCGTGCATTACACAATTATTTCCACCTTTCTGAGCAGCTCTTGGAGTCGTGATCACGTGTACAATGCGCTTGCGTGTTGGATAAACTTAGCGTACAGCCTACGCCGAATTTGCAATACCAACAGTTGCTCTGGGGTTTAATTCTAATTTGTAAAGCCTGTCTTTTGACGTCATTCTATAGACTCTAGGCACATGTACCACCTATCGGACAATTATAGAAGTGATTCAATGTCACCATCGTTGTAGACAGTTTTCCAGAAGTAAGAGACAGAATCAAGTCAGTTTCCTCAGCTTGATGTCACATTTGACAGTTGTATGCCATGAAATACTAACAATATAATAAAATTATACTATTTTAATTGATGATAAATCGGGAGAATGATTAAACATAGATTGAATCTGATTTCAAACATCGTTCTTAACTAACTGTTAGCATGAACTTGTCGATAATATTGTTTACATCAACATACAATATTCAAGTCCCTACAAATGTATGACATAACAATATTGACATTGAGACTGCGATCTTCCTCGAAGCTGTCTCTATGAATTAGAATAGAATCCCTGGAGCCACGAGGATTCCCGAAAATAAAGAGGTAATAGTTTTATGCAACAAATGTGTGGACTTGAGCACTATGACGAGGTTGAGGCTACATATTTCAAGTCAAAAATCGCTGAATTACAAAAAATATTCTGCTAATTTCATAATGCTAGTTCGCATATATGCTTCACACCTTCTACGACTCTCAATATAAATTCAGATTACGAAAGCATTCATATGAATTGATGGCAGATCTGAGATGCCCACATGCTCAGTTTACGCATTTTCTGCGATATGTTAACCTCCAAATTCAGAGATGGATAAAGGAAACCTAAATTTTCAAATGAGATTATGTTATCGACTGTGAATGACGAGCAATATGGTTCAAATTACTGAAATTTATAAAAGAATAGTATTGATTCTCTCTTCCTATAGCCCAGTCCAGCGTAAACTAATATAATTTTAAATTAATTCAGATGAGATACAGGAATAACCAGGTATCTTAAAGGAGTCGATTTATGCAACGTATTTCCAGTGAAAATCAATTATAGTGTGATAAAATTTTGCTCTATTATGTCGATTATCTCACGTATAATAATTATACTGATAAATTTTGCATATTTTCATTGACAATTATAGTAACAAATCGCTTGCCAACGAGAATTTACCACTGTAAACTCACAATACCATTTTATCGCGATAAATTGCCTCTGTCATGGAGAAACAATACACAGTTTTGATATAAACCAAAATCAGTTTTTGAAAATGTCAAAATTCAATCGTTTTGGAAATGCATTTTTTGAGGAAATTTGTTATGAAATTGAAAACAAGAAGTATGAGAATAAAAAAATTGAATCAAAAGAGTATGTGGAGACAATTTAGTGCAATTTTGCAATAAGAAAGTTTAGTAGTTGCAGTCAACATCATTTAATAGGTACTTATTAAAGCAATTTCATTCGAAAATATTCTTCAATTCTTCACGAATACCACTCGCAACTTTGATTTTATCATAAATTTTTCTTTCAAACTATTTTTACGTTTAAGCAACATCCTTCGAGTCATCGCTCAGATTGAACCTTCGAGCTACGCTTTCGTGATTTAATCAGACAGATGACTCTCACGATGTTGCTAGGTGAAAAATGGTTCCAAGAAAAATTCATTTATAAAATCACAGTTTTATCGTGTGAGTGTAAGTGACAGCTGTCATTGTTAAAGTGACGGATGGTGGTTGTATTTAAGTCCTTATAGTCCATGAGACAGCGCATACATTTTTCGTTGATTACCGCTCACTTGAAACTTTGTAAGTGGCTTCATTGTGATGAGTCCGACAATTTTTTCATTTGGCGAAATTCTAGACTCGGGGGCGTTTACCAGCGAGGGCTAATCAATCCAAAGAATATCAGCGTAATACTGATCTTCACACTATCAAAAGATTTTTGATCATAAAATGAAAAAAAAAAATATAATCCGACATGAATATTAGGGCTAGCGGTGAGTCCAACTTGTCATAAGCACCAACATACTTACCATAAGTACCAACATACTTATGACAAGTGCGGCTTGTCGGACTCACCGGTAGCCTCAATATTCATGTCGGACAATACTTTTTCTTCATTTTATTATCAAAAAATCTTTCGATTAGTGTAAAGATCAGTATTACGGTAATATTCTTTCAATTAATTAGCCCTCGCTGGAAAACGCCTCCAAATCTAAAATTTTGCTGAATAAAAAAGTTGCCGGACTCATCACAATGAAGCCATTCATAAAGTTTCGAATGAGCGGTAATTAACGAAAAATTTATGCGCTGTCTCACGGACTATTACATAAGACAAGTATTTTGGAGAATAGAGAGTCATTCCTTAATTCTCAAAGTCTTCAATTCATTGAAACATACAGTTATGACATTTGATCACCGTAATTATAATTCCAAAATGATATCATGGATTCCACTGATTATTTCATCTAACTAACTTGAGAAAAACCAATTGACAATCATTTAAATATCCTATCATTCTCGCAGGATAGATCCAAGTAGCTTACTTTGAAAAAACAATTGACGAAAAAATATTGTTGTTGAGACTGGTTTCGAGTCTCGTGGCAACACTATGTTTGCTAATAATTTAATATCATCTATATATATATATTTTTCTATATTTATATTTCATATATGCTCAAAAGTTCTTGTTGACAAAAAAATCTGACGTGAACATCACGTGACTTACTTGTACATCATTTGATATGTACACAAATTCATTCAATAAAGTTTTCTGTAATTCCAGATCATGAATTATATAATTTTAATAATATTTTGACATGTAAAATGTCAAACAAAATCAAAAAATTGACAACAGATTATCACTGCTTACCTTATTATTTCAATTAAACTGATTGTTTAATACGGCAAATTCTGAATGTCTTTTATATTTATAAACTGCACTTCCGGCTCAGCCGATTGATACAAAAATAGTAGATAACTGTTTTGATGCTACAACAAGTTCAAACACTGAATTTCAATATGCTATGACTGATCATTCTAGATTTATGCAAAAAATTGGAAAAAAGTTACAAATAAAGTGCACTTCTCGCTAGATCGATTCATACAAAAATAACAGATAACCATTCTGACACAACATCAAGTTCAAATACTGAATTTCAACATCCTACGGTTGATCATTCTGGATTTATTAGAAAAATTCGAAAAAAGTTTCAAGTGAAGCGCACGCACGCACGAACATACGTATCGACATCAAGTCAAAAATAGTCAAAATGGGCTCAGGGATGCTCAAAACGGATATTTCTATCAAAATCTTGATAGGTGAATTTTGTCGGTTTCACAATACTTCCTTGAACTTAGTACAAGTTAGTAGAGAGGACAATAACTGTCGCTTTTGGAGAAGATAAGAGAAAATACCGTTGTTACCTACCAGAGTATTGAAAATTAAAAGAAGTATCAGTTTTTTACTGAGACTTGTAATTGATGTCTTATTCCATAGCATACCGAGATTGAAAGTGATGTTATATTTGACTACTGTACTCTGTTTAATGAATCCGAAAGAGCTTGATGCTTCTATTTTTTAAAATCTCAATAGTCTATTGCATTACGTGACATCAAAAGTTCAGTTCTGAAGATTACAGAAAAAATAATATGCCTAGAAAAATGGGTGGCCAAACTAAAAAGTCGACTTTGCTCTACGAATGGTCCTAATCCACCTATGGGCCCAAATGGTCCGAGAAAGTAAAAGTATGATTATTTGGTTTATCAAAGAAATTTTAAGAAAAGATGAATTGGCTGAAGTCCTTTGCCTTGACAACTATACATAAGTCATAGGGAAACCTAAATTCCGGTATCAATCTTGATCCAGTTACTGAATTAATGTACTTCGAATCTCCTACTCATGTTAAATACATGGCGCTGCCTTGCTCAATTTTGATCAAAGCTAATCAATCGCATCTCTTCCATATTTTATCATTTTATTATTGCTCAGCTACACTGGCAATTTGTACTTACTCTCAATAAGAGCGGAAAAAGTGTCCTGATTCAAGATGATAGTGTAGAAAGCGATATTTAGATTGCATGATTGTGAAACATTTGACGAGTTTTTGATCGTTAATATAAAAATACTTAATCTTTTCATCAAGAGCTATTTTTTTTCTCATCTGTGCGCTTTGTTAGGTTTCTTTTTCATTCATTTATGTTATGGACTATTCTCGTGCTAAGTCGTATTTTTGAGTTAATAATACAGTTTTATTCGCTATTTACATGAATTAAAATTGTATTCTGATTGAAAGTATAATACATTATCGCAGATTAGTTGAAAGCTTCGCTGTAGAATAATTAAATTAATTCCTCATCCGATTCAATGCATATACATTAGCATATTGGACCAGTGTGTTTGCTAGAGTAAATATTTACAATGTCCTAAATTAAGTCATGTATGTAGGATGTCTCAGTGAAATTAGAATCATCCGAGAATTTATTTTTTCTATCTATTCGTCAGTGCACTTTTCACGTACTTTTGAGAATGAACTCATTCACTCTTATTCGAGAACCTGAAAACATATGCATTGCTATCTCTGTTATGAAGTTATTGCTATATCAAGTTTGTTTATTCAATTAAGTTTTTGTATAGCTCTCTTAGCTAAATGAACGAATTATCATAATTTCCTCTTGAATGTGCGCTACTCCAGCAAAAATTTTAATAGAAGGAAATAGCGCTCTATGATCAAACATTAGACGGTAAGAGAGAGTGCATATTTTTGCAAGAAGTAGTGCAATTTTTAGAGGTGAGAATATTGATCATAAATATTCAAATATAGTTGTCACTGGAAATGTGGATAATTAATACATAAAGTTTTATGAACTGATTTCTGATTCTATGTATGACACGATATATTTTTCTTCGCACCGTTAAAATATGAAGAAAACTGCAGTATTCAATGCATCGTGTCATAAGACCCTTTATTACAGTCTCTCACGCACAAATTATGAGTCTAAATCACCTGTCCGAATGCTCTGTACAATTTATGACCACATTTCAAGTACATCTGATATTGAAATCTTTGGTAGCTCACTGACAGAATTCAGACGCCATCTACAAAGCAGTTTTTCTTCTTTCTAATTTTCACGCAATTCACACATATTCAATGTTCAAATCATAGTTCAAATGTGATTAATAATCTAGGCTTAACCTTACATTATTCTAATTTTAATTTTGTCTCTCTTGGGAAACTTTTATGTTATATTCTTTTTGTGAAATCGTCCTGTAATTGGAATATTTGTTCTGTAGGACTGATTAGAAATAAATAAATAAATAAATAAAATCTAGCTTGTTAATTGCTAGTAAAATCTACCAAGTTAATTGCAGTAGAATTGCTACTAGGGTGGTGCAAATCAAAGGAAGAGGAATCTAGTAGAAAGAAGCGTAGATAAATCTTTCTGATAATCAATCAAGACAGCGCAAGATCAAAGTATTCACTTAGCTGATAGCTATTCGGGACAGCGCAAGCCTAAATTACTACTTTCTACAATAATAAAAAATTTGAACATACTTACTAGATTGAAAACCACCAAGTTCACGAGGATTCTTCCAACTGATAACTACTGTGGGAAGCACAAATAAAGAGTTTCTATCCGTAATAGTGCAAGTAGGTATCATTATTACTAATCGTAAGATATTTTGCTTTCTTAATTGGGAGCCCCACCAAGCTCGCAAGCATCCTTTTAACTGATATAGTTTGTTTGGGTAACACGAATCAAAAGTTCTTGCTGAACTTGAGGAACTTCTTCAATGTTCATAAAATTCCTTGCCTGATTGATATTCCAGGAGTGCAAAGCTCAATAATTTCAATGTTACTGAGTTTATTTCTGGTCATGACTCTCCCCAGGCTAAGTCCTGGAGCAAGGTTGCGAGAAACCTGAGGCAACGCTATCAAGATTTTTCTTATCTAAGACTTTTGACGTTGATAAAAGAGATGCAGACGTACTTATTTTTCAAGTCCTTCTGGTATGGTTATTTACAATGATAACATGAAAATTCAAGTATTAGATTGCTGATTACTTTAATCACCACACTCTAATTAGCTTCTCAACCTTGCATCTCAATTTGTATATTGGCGGTCAAAAATGCTTGCTTACTAGATTTTTATGTTTTCCTGGTTCAATTATTCACAATATTTACATGAAACTCTCAATTTTTAATTAGAGCTCAATAATCATGAATAATAACACACTCTGACTTATTTTTTAACTCTATGCTTCAATTTGTATTTTGGCGGTAGTGAAGGAACAGCTAATGCAGACGTATCAACTTTTTTGAGTTTTTCTTGCTAAATTATTCACACTATTCACATATAACTTTGAATTATAGCTTGTTAATTACTTTCAACAGCACATTGTGATTTACTCTTAACTCTACACTCTGATTTTGTATTTTGGTTGAGAGACATTAACTTTTCAGCAATCACAGTGTGGAAATTAGCTTGAACAAATCTTTCAAAATCACTATTATTTGTTTAAAAACTTTCATGGATGAGGAACGGACTATAAAATATGAAATAATCTGAAAGATTCAATCTATTGTAAGGATTTTTGTATTTAAAATTATTTTTCAATTTTCAGTTCGGTTTACCATTAAATCGTGTAGTGTTCCACAAGAATCAAGAAAATAATCTTGATCTTTTCTTGATTTCAAGACAAGACCAAGAAAAGAACCATTTTTTATTTCCCAAGATAAGACAAGGAAGTACTATCAATACTCAGAACTTTTTGTGAAGGAATCTTAATATCTTGACTATTAATTTTTCATATTAGCATATTTATTAATCTATTATTGAAATATTGGAATCTGCTGTGGCTATCACAGTTTTTCCCCGAAAATAAATTTAATGACCAGTTTCATCACTGTTTCATGAATTCAGAATGTCACACCAATAACTATCATTTTAAAAATGACAGCTGTCATTGTCTAAGTGACAGCTGTTATTGTCAAAATGACAGCTGTTATTGTCGAAATGCCAACTATCATTGCTATGGTGACAGATGGCGACTATATTTTAATCTTTGAAACATAAGTATTTTTGAAAATGGAGAATCTTTTTCTAGATTTTCTTGTTGAAAAAGCTCACTCACGAATTTAAATCTAGCTTTTTAATAAAAAACTCAAATATAAAATTTCAGTCAAGAATTCGTACGGATTTTCAGATGACCATACTTTCAGACAGATGGTCTGTCTGAAGGCCTGAAAGTCGGTTTGACTGATTCCATTTAGACTTATGTTTTTTGGGTTCAGTAGTGTCTAAAATATGAATATTCATCAGAATCTCGAACTGTCTGAAAATCAGGACTCCAATATTTCTCTATTATATATAGGTCAGGGAAGAAAAAGTATTTTGGCTATTATTTTCAAAAAATATATATATCGAAAGCATAAGTCTTCAGTTTTCAGTGAATAAATCGTTCATGTAGAGTAGAAATATATAGGTAGATGCTCTAATACTCCAAGAAAGTTATTAACTCTTGGTAATATTGCTCTATAACAAATGATAATTGCAAATATTGATTTAAACATGAGAATGACAGACTTCTCATTTATTTTTATTGGGGGTGAACTTGGAAAATGTTGCTAGAATTGTTTCATAACATAATTGGCAGGGAAGGTAAAGGGTGGACACTAACGCTAAACTTGAACGTTCGAATTGGATAAAGCGATAGCCAAAATGTCAAGATCAAGAAGTATCAAGAATTCTTGGAACAAGACAAGAAATGCGTCGCCAGGAGATGGGCGAGGCAAAAAATTTTTATTTTCTTGTCTTGAAAATCAAGACAAAACAAGAAACGATTATCAAGGCAAGAAATCTTGTCTTGATGAAACACTAAAAGCGTGTTTTCTAGTTTTTTTGTAAACTCTAATTTATTTCCTATTTTTTAATTTGATCTGCTATAAAAAAATTATTTGCTATTAAAATTGACTGCTTTGCTCGCAAAGCGGATCAACGTTGACCGAGCTTGCTCCGCTCGCACTGTAGCTTACCATAACTGCGTATAATTTTACTAAATAATTTATGTAATAAATCGAATAGAAGTTATAGTCCAATATTCAAATTTCTGCAGTGAAACTATAGTAGATTATTTGTCATTTTTGTTCAGAAAAGGATACAAGAGTTTGAAGCTGTCTGATATTTTTGGGTTAAATTGATGGCATCAGAAAATTTTGTATATCATACAGCCATAATTTTGGCCATACATCAATTTATTATAAAAATGATTATGACTGAGTGTACGCACAGTACATCCTGCTCAAAATATCAATTGAAGAAATTCAAATAAATTGGGAACAATACTTTCTATTTATTTTGTTTTCCAAGTTTGGGAAATGAAAAAACACTCATTGTGTATGCATGACATATAACCAATAGCACATCACTGAAAAGGGTTTCTGGAAATATTTTGATTGTAGAAGTTTTTTCGAAGGGATGAAAGAATTGGAGCTTTTTTTTTGTAACATGATTTCTTTGTCTGTATACTGTTCATTTTTTAATTGATAGCCAATATGTTTCTAGTAGTTTGTTGCTGTACGAATCAAAAAACAAGTTGATATATCATTGATATTTTAGGATGAGAATTCCTAGGTTACTGATATTGACGGATATCTGATAACTTCAAGAATAAGCTTTGAGATGTAACGTTTTGAGGTTGAAGTTGATCAATGTTCTGACACTAGCTCTGCTCGATAACATGCACACGGTTGATCAAGTGTACTCTTTCTAACACTAAGACATTTTATGAACAACGTGCAATTTAGTCAGACTGTTCGTTGAGATAAATTTGAGAACTAGTGCACACTTTTCTGAACTGACTCAGGAGGTGGTGTAGTTAGTGCAGAGTAGGGTGGGGGTAGATAAATTTCAAATTCATTCCTATCAGCTTGGTAAACAGAGCTAGCAAAAATAAATAATATTGATATATAATTGGCGATTTATTCTGAAATGTCTAATAAATTCCTTATCCATATATGTCGGAATTACTTCTTCAAAATATTTTTTCATGCTGTTTCTTTTTCGCCGTTCCAGATTCTCAGCCTCATTATCACTGCTCAAAGTAAATGAATCTTTTCTTCCACATAACTTCTCTTAAGTCATTGCTCTAAGGCTCAAGCCTTTACGTTGCTCGTGCGTCCATAGTAACATGTTTGAGGTATGATTTTCCCTACTTTAGACATGAATCTACAGCTCATGCATTTTTCTTTGCTCGTGTTTTCATATAAGCATATCTGCAGCAAATTTTTTTCTCACAGTCATTGTGACAAATGTCAGAATGATCATAGCTTGGAATAAAAATATGATTTAATCATGACGTGTAACTTCAATAATTATTGATTAGAAATAAAAAGAATTATCAATTGAATTTGGAGTCAATTCAATTGACAAATAAATCAGAAAGCTTTTCCAATGTACACTTTGGGTAGCAACGTTTCGAAAGTTGCATTTGAATCTTGAAACGTAATATTCCAATGGAGAAATGTAGAAATTCACTCGAATGGAGCAGTTTATTCGTAATGTGCTCAGAATATTTTCTCTTATTCCATTATTACTTCTTAATCTCTCCTGAATCATTTAAATCTCGCGCTTCGAATGGGTGGTAGTTCCGTCAATCAACTTTTTGCTGGTTTCTCCCTATAGATGTCTAAATGTGTTCGGTTGACCGCCTCCATTCCGGTTGGTTGCCAATAACTATTCCGGTTCAACAATTCTCTCGCTCCGATGTATAAATATTAGTACCTGTTCCAAAATTCTGCAATATTTTGGCTAAGCAGCGCTAGATCCTTCTATATCCCTTAATTAAATCTTGTTAACACGATGTAATAGCTGCACTATTTCGAGATCTGATAATTGCATTTGTGTAATTCCAATTATTTTAATAGTGATTTAATCTCCGCTTCTTCAATCACACTACGACGTATAGTTTCTTAACACGTTGACTGGTCTATAGCACGGTACAAGACATAGTAGGTAACCCAACTCGCTGCGACAATGCGTCTGCTGAGTTGTTTATAGTTCGCATTGTCGCCGCTAGAGACGCCTATATCGGTAAGTTCTGTTTCACAACAGTGTTCAATGGATAACTACACTAGACTTACAATATTTTACGAAATCATTTAAATATTGAAGTTAACCGTATATGTAATGTTTACAACATATATCGCACGTTAATTAAAAATTGATATACTTGTTAAATTGGTATTGTATTGAGTAATATTTAATATTTAATTATTACCTATACAAGAAACTGTGTTGGATAAATTCAGAGATCACATGCAATTAACAATAATTGAGAAATATTCGAACAATATATTAACAATGTGTTAAATGGCATAGGGGGATAAGCATGGGGAAAGTGCCCCAGGCGGATATTCAATTTCCATTGCAGGAGTTTGTCGATAATGATAAGAAGATAGTAACCGTCAGAATTTTAGACGTTTAACTCAACCGGATCTCGAGTAAACCGGAAAATACTTTAAAATAAAGAATCTTTTTTTTTTCATGAGTGGCTGAACCGATACTAATGAAATTTCAATATGTTATAGAGACATGTGAGTACTCTTTCAAGATAAATTATTGACCTTATACAATCTCATTGCTCAATAGAAAAAAAAAATTTTTTTTGAAAATGAGTTTTTTGGAATGATATAATTCGAGCAAAATTATGAAATTATTTTTTTAGAAGCCTTATACTCCCTTATGACAGAGTTAGTGGAAGTTATAAATGAAACACAGAATGAAGAAGCAGAACAAATAATAAAGATTTTATTGAGTATATCAAAAATATGTCACACATCACTTTTTTATCAATAATCTATTTTTTTGTAGCAACAGTAATATTGTTTTTCATATTATATCATGGATGACTTTGTGTGAGTGTAAGTGAAATTTGTATTTCTAACACGCTCCCTCAAATTTTACTTCTCCAACTCCAACGGATCTGCAACAATCCTCAAATTTTGTTGGACTCAATGCTTTTGTTAACATATCTGCAGGCATTTGATCGGTTGGCAGATATTTTATTTCAATACATCCATTTTCTAGAGCTTCTCTGATGAAATGACAACGGATGTCAATATGTTTAGAACGCGCATGATGTACGGGATTCTTTGCCAGATAAGCTGCACCTTGATTATCGTTGAACAAAATGACAGGAGCTGAAAAATCAACATTTAATTCTTTGAAGAATTGACTTAGATGCATAGCTTCTTTTGTAGCATCGGTGAGACTAAGATATTCGGCCTCAGTCGAAGATAATGCAACTGTTCGTTGCTTTCTCGAAGCCCATGAGACCGCTGCACCTGATAGAGTAAATACCAATCCAGTATATTATTTCCGATCATCGACGGAGTTGCCCCAGTCCGCGTCGACATAACCTCTTATGTCGTCACCTTCTCTAGTATATGAGAGACCATAATTCGGAGTTTGCTTCAGATATCGTAATAATCTTTTGGCTGCTGCCCAATGCGTGTTGTCATGACAATCATTGAACTGACTGAGTACACTTACGGTATGAGCAATGTCGGGACGTGTGCCCACAGCTAAATACATCAGTGCTCCTGTAAGCTGTCTGTAAGGATCTTCCGTCTTGGTACTCTTCTCATTCGCCTTCATAAGTTTCGATCCAAGTGCCAAAGGCGTGCGATTAGGTTTGCAATTTGACATGTCAAACCTGTTCAAGATTTCTTGTATGTAACCGCTCTGAGAAAGTAGAACTTTATCCGCTTGTTGCTGGACTTCAATTCCCAGGCAGTATTTTGCAATTCCCAGATCCTTCATTTTGAATTCTTGAGATAAAATTGTTTTAATATTGTTTACTCTTCTTGAATTATTCGATGCGATGATGATGTCGTCAACGTAAACCAGTATGAAGGTATGCGGATCGCCTATACCATCTACGAAGACACAGGGATCGGACTTGGTGGGAATAAAATGAAGTCGTAATAGAACTTCTTTGAGCCTCTTGTACCATTGTCGTCCTGCCTGTTTCAAGCCGCAAATTGCCCGGTTTAACCGACAAATCATATTCTTACTCTTCTTGATTCGTTGTAACATATCATCAGCTTTCGCAGCAATTTTAGATCCATGTTCTCCGATTGTCATTCGTTGCAACATTTTTTCAAGAAAAACTGGTTTTTCCAAGAATATTCCTGTGTCAATTTCACTGTTTAAGTATGCTGTAGTTACATCCAGCTGGTGCATTTTCAACTCAAGTTTAGCGGATAGAGCAGCTAATAGTCTGAATGATTCCATTCTTGCTACGGGAGCAAATGTGTCGTGGAAATCTAGGCCAGGACGTTGAGCGAATCCTCTTGCGACTAATCTAGCTTTTCTGCGTTCGATTTCACCGTCCGCATTGAGCTTGTTACGTAATACGAATCTGGAACCTATTACTCTTGCATCTTCTGGCTTGTTGACTACTTTCCATGTATCATGTTCGATCAAGGATTTCATTTCATGGTAAATGGCGTCGAACCACTCTTCGCGGTTGTCGCTAGAAATAGCTTGTGTTAATGATATTTCATTGGTGCACATACCTGAGAAAACGTTGAAATCTTCATTTTCTTCGTAGTTGCAATCGACATTGTCATCTATGGTGTCTTCTAAGACTCTTTCTTCATTGGAAGGCGCTCGGTTGACATCAGCGGTGTGGTATTTTTTCTTCGGACGACCAGGCTGTCCTGAACGAATAATTCTTGGTCTTCCAGGACCTCTTTTAGTTTCTCGAATGTTGTCGAATCTTTCTACGTCAGAAATTTCTTCTGAGTCGTTGACTTCTTTCAAATCGCTGACTTCTTTCAAATCGCTGACTTCTTTCATAGGATCAATACTGTCGAGATTGGGTGCGATTGTAGTTATGTTTTCTTCATTTGTCTCTGAAATTTCTTCTAAAAATTTCACATCCCTGTTGACATGAACTTTACGATCTTCTGGAACCCAAATATGATAGGCCTTTGATTCGGAAGAATATCCTACAAAAATGCCCTGTTTTGCTCCAGGTTGAAATTTATCCTTATTTGGAGTAGTATCGACAATGAAAGCTTTGCAGCCAAATGAACGAAGATGACCAACACTTGGTTTTTTACCAGTAAATTTTGTGTACCTTCTTCTAAACTCTTAGTTATGCTTCTGTTTCGAACATAATTTGCCGTATTGACAGCTTCTGCCCAAAATAAGTTGCTTGGACCGGCTTGCATCAACATGCACCTGGCAGAATTAACGAGAGTCCTGTTGCGGCGCTCCGCCACTCCGTTTTGTTGCGGTGTATGTGGAGTTGTAAGCCTACGTTGGATACCTTTCTTTGAAAAATATGAATCCAGTCTCTGATTGCAGTATTCAGTCCCGTTATCTGATTGTACAAATTTTACTTTCATGCCTGTTTGCCTTTCAGCCTTCTCGATGAATTCAATGAGTCTAGTTGAAGTTTCATCTTTGCTTTTTATGAAATATACTTCGCCGTAACGACTGTAATCATCGATGATCGATAAAAAATATCTAGCACCACCGTTTGACGTAGTTCCCATAGGTCCACACAGATCAGTGTGAATGATATCTAGACATTCTGTTGACCTGTTTGCAGCTTTTGGAAAAGGTAGACGTGGTAACTTTGCCGCAATGCAAATTTCGCAATTTTTAGGAATGTTAGATTCGCTAAACTCCATCTCAGTAACACTTGCTTTCTTCTTCATTGTAAGAAGATCTTGAAAATTAAGATGTCCGAATCGCCTGTGCCATAGTTCGATTTCATTTTGCTTGTTTTCAGTTACGGTGTTAACCTCCTGTTGACGTACGCATATGTAAAATAAATCGCCTCGGCGTTCGGCTATCATTTTCACATTGCCTTCAGAATCACGAATAACTGCATGCTGCTTGCTGAAAACAACTTCGTGATCTTTGTCTACAATTCTTGCTACAGATAACAAATTTGTTCTTAAATCAGGAATAAATAACGTATTTTCGAGATTAATGTTCTTGTAGCTATCGTTGGATTTTATTTTCAGATTAACACGACCTTTTGCAAGAACATCTGCAGTGGCTGTACTAGCTAATCGTATTTTACTATTCATATCTTCAAGATTTTGAAATGAATCTTTGTTATTACAAAGATGTGATGTGCAGCCACTATCCACACACCAAAGTTCATCTTTACCGCAATTTACTGGACTATTTACGAAGAAACTTTCGTCTACGTAATTTGCATTTTGTTTACCTTTATCTTGATTTTGTTCTTTTCTCTTTTTAAAACATTCAGATTCCTTGTGACCCCTCTTCTTGCAATAACCGCAATTGTAGTTCGGCTTCTTTTTATTAACATTGTAGTTATCTGATTTGCCTGTACTTGCAAATTTTTGTCGCTGTTTAGCGTACATTGCATTTGACTCAATATTTTCCGTTCTTCTTGCTCTGGCATCGTTTTCTTCAATTATTTTAATTTTTAAAGATTCAGCGTCAGGCAGTGCGTCATGCGTTTCGATGACACATCTAAAATTTTCGAAATTATCCGGCAGACTATATAATAATATAATTGTGAGAAGATCGCCATTGATTTCTACATTCATAGCGTTGAGTTTGTCAACTGTATCAAAGAAACGTGACAAATGCTCCCTCACATCGCCTCCATCAAATAATTTTTGAGTGATTAATTGTTTCAGTAAACTTGCCTTGCGGGCTGGTCCTTTCGATGCATAAATGCTTTGTAGCTTCACCCATATATCGTTAGAAGTTTCACATCCACGAATTTGCTTCAACTCAGATGGTGAAATGGATAATATGAGATCTGACTTCGCTTTACGATCTTGTGTGATCCATGCATTTTGTAGCTCCAATTGAGTTGCGGCATTTTGTGCACCTGATTCAACTTTTGGCTTCACACGGATACCGGATACAAATTCCCACAAATCTGCTTTAACAAGTAACGCCTCGACTTGAATGCTCCATGTATCATAGTTATTTCTATTTAGCAACTCGATTCGGGTTGCATTTACAATATTTGCGCCAGCCATTTGATTATAATTCTTCTTAATCGAATAACCACGATAGTAGGGGACTAACATGATAGATACAATTCAAGAGTTCGTCACCTTACGTATCTTTTATAGTTATTATTTTTTTATGAACTCTAATCGCGCACTATACTTCTAATAACTTGATTTCTGGGACCCATAACCTGACAGAGTTAGTGGAAGTTATAAATGAAACACAGAATAAAGAAGCAGAACAAATAATAAAGATTTTATTGAGTATATCAAAAATATGTCACACATCACTTTTTTATCAATAATCTTTTTTTTTTGTAGCAACAGTAATATTGTTTTTTATATTATATCCTGGATGACTTTGTGTGAGTGTAAGTGAAATTTGTATTTCTAACACCTTATCTAACATATATTTGTCTCGATCGATTTCGAGTGGTGCGCCATACAGAAAAAAAATAAAAACTACTTCATAATGCAATTTTTTGGCTTTTTTAATCAAAAAATTACATTTAAAAATAGTTTTTATTGTATTTCTGTATGACGCACCACTTGGAATCATTGAAAGAAAATATATTTGTTAAATAAGAGAGTATAAAGCTTCTGCAAAGAATTAATTCATATTTTTGCTCCAATTATATCATAATTAAAAAAAAATAACAAACTTTTTTACTGAATAATTAAACTTTATGCGGGAAATACCTTGTCTTAAGAGAGTCTTTACATGTGCCTATAACATATCCAAATTTCACCGGAATCGGTACAGTCATTCCCAGAAAAAAATTATTTTCATTTCTAAGTATTTCTTGGTTTACTCAAGATCCGGTTGAGTTAAACGTCTAAGATTTTGACGCTTGCTATCTTTTATTAACAAATTCCAGCTACACGATTTCTTTGGTATTGATAAAAGATAGCAAGCGTCAAAATCTTCGACGTTTACCTCAACCGGATCTCGGATAAACCAAGAAATACTTAGAAATGGAAATATTTTTTTTTCGAGAATGACTGTACCGATTCTGGTGGAATATGTTATAAGCACATGTAAAGACTCTCTCAAGTCAAAGTATTAACCGCATAAAGTTTGATTATTCAATAAAAAAATGTTTTTTATTTTTTTTTTAATTATGATATAATTTGAGCAAAAATATGAATTAATTCTTTTCAGAAGCTTTATACTCTCTCATTTAACATATATTTTTTTTGAATGATTCCAAGTGGTGTGCCATACAGAAATAAAATAAAAACTATTTTTTAGTGTTATTTTTTGATTAAAAAAGCCAAAAAGCTGCATTTTGAAATAGTTTTTATTTTTTTTCTGTATGGCGCACCACTCGAAATTAATCAAGACAGATATATGTTAGATAAGGGAGTATAAGGCTTCTAAAAAAAAAAATTTCATAATTTGGCTCGAATTATATCAAACTAAAACACTCTTTTTTTTTTAATTTTTTTCTTCTATCGATCAATGAGATTGTATTAGGTCAATAATTTGTCGTGAGAGAGTATTTACATGTCTCTATAACATATTAGAATATCATTAGTATCGGTTCAGCCATTCATGAGAAAAAAAAAAATCTTTATTTTTAAGTATTTTCCGGTTTACTCGAGATCCGGTTGAGTTAAACGTCTGAAATTTTGACGGTTACTATCTTCTTATCATTATCGACGAACTCCTGCAATGGAAATTGAATATCCGCCTGAGGCACTTTTCCCATGCTTATCCCCCTATGCCATTTTCAAGAATACATATAGATATCTTTTCAATTACAAGAAAATTGTTTATACTCTCAATGAGGAAGAACAAATTAAATAGAAATTAGATTCAGTATAAAATATTATATTTTTTTATTACACAGTGTTTTACAACGTATGCATCAAACGTAATAGTTTTTTATGTATTGAGGGAACTTTTTTTTTTTTAACAAATGCACGTTATTTCAAATTATCTTATACTTACTTGATTCATTAACATTCTCAAAATTTAGATTTCATTTGAACGACTTGATACAAATTTACTAAAGAATGAGAATTAAATTCATTCATAAAACTAGACCTAATTCAAACTTTTTTATCGTCAATCGGCATAAATAATTATTTATAATATTTAGTGAGTAAGCTGTTGGCACTTGTTGAAACATATTGAATAAAAATAATAAAAAACACACTTGGTTAAGTTTCAAAATTGATATATTAATTACTTTATACGTATTTCGGTTTTTACACCATCATCAGAAGTACAATAGTTTCTACATAATATTAAATACTATATAATGGTACATGAAATAGTAGGGGGGGAAGACAGTAGGAGTTTCTACAGGGGTTTAACAAGAGGTGATTGATTTGTACAAATCACCTCTTGTTAAACCCCTGTAGAAACTCCTACTGTCTTCCCCCCCTACTATTTCATGTACCATTATATAGTATTTAATATTATGTAGAAACTATTGTACTTCTGATGATGGTGTAAAAACCGAAATACGTATAAAGTAATTAATATATCAATTTTGAAACTTAACCAAGTGTGTTTTTTATTATTTTTATTTTTTTTAAATAATTATTTGTTCAACTAGGCAAAAAATAGGAGATTTACTGACGCAGCCAGAGTATCAGAGACGAGGCGTAGCCGAGTCTATGAAACTAGGCCAGGCAATAAATCTTCATCTTTTGCCGTGTTGAACACATAATTTTTTGCCGATTGTTCAAATTTGATTAATTTTATGATTAGGCAGTAAAAGTGACACTTTACAGACTGTGAACTGACAATAAAGTCGTACTTTTAAAGTCAATCGACAAAAAAGTGTATTTACTGCCTTGGCAGAGCTCTACGATCCTAGGAATTAATATTTCATACTTATCTAGTCACTTTTTGTATTTTTGTTGTCTTGAGAATTTTTGTTTATTCATTTATTATACATTTATATACTTGAAAAAGGCAGTACATTGCTGTTGGAACGTTGTGTTTCGAATAATTCAAAGACAGAACTTTATCCAAATAATATTTATTAAAAATGAGTTCTGAAAAATTTTTTCTACTATATTTTTTCTTACAACTGTTCTAACCAGACTTGCAATTCGGTACAAAACATCTTCCAGCCATTTTAGATGAATATTCATTTGTCACGTGGATGTCACTTTATACAATTATCATTTATATACTGTATTCAACGACACAAACACTAAGATACATACGCTTTTCAATTGACAACTAGGCCTTACATATCCGCCATCTTGAAACATTTTCTCTCACCTCTCACGTCCACATGCTTAACGCAGTCAGCAGACACATCTATAGCAGACGGGCAATGAGAGTTGTGGAGGCCTGGTCTATAGGAACGAGAATAGAAGTTTCTAGGGAACCGTAGACTGAAAAAATTGCTTTTGGGGTATGCCGTCTCGGTCTATTGGACCGAATACGTTTTCTCGTTGTGCAGCGCCGTTGAAACATAATTTTCTTCAAACTAAATATGAATAGACAGAGTCGGCCTCATAGAACAATATGCATATGACACTTTTAAAATTTGAACTTCGAAAATTTTCAGAGGACTATTTAATAATAATAAATATATAATGTGATGGGATTCTTTTGAACTGAATTATTTATTCTTGAAATATAAGATAAAATAGAGCATACATTTAAGATTTAACATTTCTATGAATTTTATTAAGGCTACTCGCTACCTAGACTGTCCTTGAGATTTTTACCAACATTGTATAACTGTCAGGTGTAGACCGTGAGCGGATCTATGCAATAAAGTTCCATGAACAAGAGTTGTCGATAATTTACAATGCGACCCCAGTACTAAAATATTTCAACATACAAAATTTGGAGCTGTTTTTGCATTACACATCTTGTTGCGAATAGAACACAAAATTCTTTGCGAAAAAAATTATCTGTTTCACTCTGTCACGACATTTTACCTGATAATGAAATATTCCCGGAAAGCTTGATTGATTTGTTCCACACGTTTCAAAAATTACTATAAATTATTTGAAAGGTTTATGAAGGATTCTTTTCCATTAAACAATATTCTGCAACTATATTTTGCTTCTATAGCCGAATTTATTATAGATCGATTTACTCCTAATTCTCAATTTCCGTTGGAACAATGTCTCGAATTATTTTCATCAAACCTGAATTTTGATCTTCAGTCTTATTTTTCCGACTAAAGAACTCCCTCAATTCATTTTTTTTGTGAATTTTTCCATAATTACTTCTCATTTTCTATAATCTTCTTATTATTACATAAAAACGGAACAATTTTGTGTAAGAAACAAAAATGTTGCTTTATTTTTCTTGTATTATTCTTAAAACCGGCGATAACAGAGTTCACCAAAAGATAATTTGAGTTATTGTGATAAGCCACAATTTGGTTCAAAGTGCAAATTGAATTATTTTTCAAATGAGAGCTTCATCTATTTGGTTGCCTGGTTTTTGCAGAGAGCTATATATTGAATGCATTTAACAATAAATGTATTTCAGAAATGATACGCTCGAACCGATTTTTTATTCCATGGACTATTTTAATCATTCTATGTATAAATTATTCCTTTTCTACTGACAAACTTTTACAAAAATAATAAAAATATCATTCTTTTTGAGTGATTTGCGTGAGACTATTGAGAAATCAGTGTTTGGACTGGAATAGAATATCTAACAATATTAACACAAAAACATACTGATAAAAATTTATTCAATACAGATCACATGGGATATGCAAAACGATCTTATTCTCCCTAGAATTCATTGAAAATAATGCAAAATACGAGCAATCATAGTTTTCATGTGGATGTTCATAGTGAATGATTCACGTGCATTAAACACTAAGCGTAAATGTTATTTACTGCTCCTGGACCAAGAATGATTCCTTCAGAAGCTGATCGAGGGGATATCGTCATCTTCTAATTCTGATTATGATTAAATAAAGTGTATATATAACATACATCCATTCTATCTGATCGAACTTATGGCCGAATTGTATATGAATCAATCGGAGATATAGTGGTCAATGAGGTGACAGACTTTATAAATCTAGGATCCTGCCTCAAGTGTCGAAAAAAGGCTACTATTGTTTTTCTTTGTTAGGGTCAACTTTCCTGATAGATCTTATGATTGAAAGTAGTACCAATCAAACGTGAAGGTCGAGTACTTTAGGAGAAAACCAAGGTGCCATCCCCTGCTCCGTTCGGAAGGAGAAGGGGAAGAATAGACAAAGATAATATAGGTGAAGGCAACATTAGGCTGGTAGCATTTTGAACAATTTTGCATCCTATAAATAATCTTTGATCAAGAATTCAATACCGTTATGCTCGAAAACATGAAAAAAAATTTGATGTGGACACTATATGTCTTACTGGTACACTTTTGACTCTATAATTAACAGTTGACACTGATATTGACACTAGGCAAAATCGATAACAACCAAAATTTGAGATGATAATTCAATCATTTAGATGCTACAATTCATTAATGGTCTGTTGCACCGCCCTAGCTCAAATTTTAATCTTCACTTATACGAAAAATGTCGAATCATAATGAGGACATCAATGTTCATGTTACATTCAATTTGCAAATTTTGATATAATATTATTAAATTAGGTGACACCTAAAATTTAAGGGACAGCGGTGCAACTGGCCACGAAACGCTTTAGCAGTCTCAAATACCATATTTCATCATTCTACGGCCGAAATCTCGAATTTATGCGAAAATATGATTAAGGGAGGATGTAGACATAATAATCTCACGGCGAAAAGTATCTGAATTAAGATTGTAAAGAATTCGTTACTCTTCCAAAAAGCTATGAGATTTTTTTTTGTGAGACTCACAGCTCTCAAGATATTGCGAAAATACTGTCTATACTTCTTCTCCCAATATGGTGACCTAATGAGGGGAGGTCTCCAGCTCTCAGAATCAAGATATATATTCACACTGTCCCCCATTACACATTTATAGAAAAATCTTGAGCAAACACTTCTATAAAACCCAAGTGTACACCTTGCATTACGACAGCAGTCGGATCAATTAGAAGTGCAGTTTACTAAGCACGTTTTCGAATTTTTCACAGGAATGAAATTTCGTTTTCAAAGAAATTGTAGCATTCGAATAACTTGATATTTTCATAATAATCTATTCAGCTGAAAGTAAGCTTTATCTGACAATCTTACATAAATTTTCGCATAAATTCGAGATTTCGGCCATAGAATGATGAAATATGGTATTTGAGACTGCTAAAGCGTTTCGTGGCCAGTTGCACCGCTGTCCCTTAAATTTCAGGTGTCACCTAATTTAATAATATTATATCAAAATTTGCAAATTGAATGTAACATGAACATTGATGTCCTCATTTTGATTCGACATTTTTCGTATAAGTGAAGATTAAAATTTGAGCTAGGGCGGTGCAACAGACCATTAATGAATTGTAGCATCTAAATGATTGAATTATCATCTCAAATTTTGGTTGTTATCGATTTTGCCTAGTGTCAATATCAGTGTCAACTGTTAATTATAGAGTCAAAAGTGTACCAGTAAGACATATAGTGTCCACATCAAATTTTTTTTCATGTTTTCGAGCATAACGGTATTGAATTCTTGATCAAAGATTATTTATAGGATGCAAAATTGTTCAAAATGCTACCAGCCTAATGTTGCCTTCACTTATATTATCTTTGTCTATTCTTTCCCTTCTCCTTCCGAACGGAGCAGGAGATGGCACCTTGGTTTTCTCCTAAAGTACTCGACCTTCACTATTGATTGGTACTAGTTTCAATCATAAGATCTATCAGGAAAATTGACCCTTACAAAAAAGAACAATAGTAGCCTTTTTCCGACACTTGAGGCAGGATCCTAGATTTATAAAGTCTGTCACCTCATTGACCACTATATCTCCGATTGATTCATATACAAATAAGTTCGATCAGATAGAATGGATGTATGTTATATATACACTTTATTAAATCATAATCAGAATTAGAAGATGACGATATCCCCTCGATCAGCTTCTGAAGGAATCATTCTTGGTCCAGGAGCAGTAAATAACATTTACGCTTAGTGTTTAATGCACGTGAATCATTCACTAAGAACATCCACATGAAAACTATGATTGCTCGTATTTTGCATTATTTTCAATGAATTCTAGGGAGAATAAGATCGTTTTGCATATCCCATGTGATCTGTATTGAATAAATTTTTATGATTAAAAAAATGGAATAAAAAATCGGTTTGAGCGTATCATTTCCGAAATACATTTATTGTTAAATGCATTCAATATATAGCTCTCTGCAAAAACCAGGCAACCAGATAGATGAAGCTCTCATTTGAAAAATAATTCAATTTGCACTTTGAACCAAATTGTGGCTTATCACAATAACTCAAATTATCTTTTGGTGAACTCTGTTATCGCCGGTTTTAAGAATAATACAAGAAAAATAAAGCAACATTATTGTTTCTTACACAAAATTGTTCCGTTTTTATGTAATAATAAGAAGATTATAGAAAATGAGAAGTAATTATGGAAAAATTCACAGAAAAAATGTATTAAGGGAGTTCTTGAGTCGGAAAAATAAGACTTAAGATCAAAATTCAGGTTTAATGAAAATAATTCGAGACATTATTCCAGCGAAAATTGAGAATTAGAGTAAATCGATCTATAATATATTATATTGTCACAAATTCTATGTGGTTGAATAACTTTTTACAGGTTACAGAACAATGTGGAAATCACTAGCTATTACTTTTCACATCATTATTTTATTATTACTTCCCCTTTTACTCGTCAAGTTAGACGATGATTACAACAATTATTAGCGCAAATGAATCAATGACGCGAGGCATTTCATGTTTGAGACAATATGCAATCTATACTGATATCATAAAGAGGAGAGATTTGTATATTTGTTTATAATAATCAAACTCAAAAACTACTGGTCTGATTTCAATAATTCTTCCATCAGTAGAATCTCATATTATTATTGGGTAGGCTATGATAGACTATTTTATAAGGAGTGGCGTACGAGCCGTATTTGTTCGCTCGAGTACCGTTTATCCGATTGGGTTTAAACTTTCTACAGTTGTTGGTAGAGCTTCCGTGAATTTTTTTATTATAGTATTATCAACATACATCAAGTATCACAGGAGCCGTATCTGTTCATTCGCGCATCGTTCATCCAATTGGGTTGAAGCTTATTATAATTATTATTGATACTATTGTAAAGATGAAGGTAGATATTATTCAATTTCCATCTGTGCGAAGCTAGTTTTATGTAATTTATACAAAAAATTTGAACATAATATAATATCTCAATATCAGATATTCAATCAAATTTTTCCCCAGGATTCTTCTGTCTAATGTATCCGAAGAAATGCTTTTCAATTTATTGCACAGATGTTATTTCCTATGTAATTCCACTTAACCCAATGTAGGGTCCTGGGACAACTACATTGTAAATCATTTGCAGGTACAAATTAACAGTTTTTGCGGCCACAGGACACTTCAAATCATCCAGAATTCAGAAAATTTTAATATCAAATTCTTGATGAACGTGCAGCTTATTTTTAGTGTAACTTATTTATAAATATTTTTGAACGCGATTTTCACTTAACTCAATTTCATAGCTTGCTCTATCGATCGGTCGAGACAGATATTCATTTTTCCAATGGTTAACTAGAAATAATGGTATCATGGTTATTTCGCATTATTGTTTCCTGTTTTATTATTGAGATGATAATTGAAAAGTGAATTTGTTGAACCGTTTTATAAAAGGATTGATCAAGATTCCATATGTGCAATAGGTTTTTCTATATCTTTTTGCATATTTGAGATATTTGTTCGCTACTTAACATTGATCCTCCTATAAGACCGGTAGGTAGCATGTACCATATAATTATATATTCCTTGAACAGTTTCAAATGGTTCTTGAACTAATTCAGTAAGTGCTCTTTTGTTCTATCAAAGTTGAATGATGTATTGCAATCAACTATTTCAATTTTGTTCCATTAATTTGTAATTTATATAATTATGCTTTAATCTGCACTAATCAGTTTTGTTGTAACCAACTTCAATGAATGAATTATATGTTTCATTACTGAATTACAGAGCTTTTTGTATTCCTATGAGCTTCATTTGTGTCGATGCTTATTTTGCTATCAGATTCAATTATACACTTTATTTTTGGAATTTGTTGGGTGAAACAGTGGTTGCCACAATACCCAAACCAATTCAATCTACGCCAGATACTTATATCTAAACATATTTCTATTACAACTTTTGTGTTAATAATCTATTCAGTCATAATCACTATCCAAGAAAAAAATCTGAATATTGAATGTGATGATAATAGAACGAAATATACGAAATAAGGCAAGAACGATATACGTAGCATGATTCGTGAATAAAAGACCTAGCAATTTGCACGAAATCCTAAGAGAATCTTGCATTTTGTAGATAGATACGTGAAAAATGAGAAATTGATTAATTAATTCAAGTAGTTTTCAACTTTCTGTAGAGCTGGTACTTTTTATATTATGTTTGTCGAGTCTCAATGTCAACTTGTACTTTAAGCTCCTTCACTGTTGAAATATAGGAATTGAAGGCTGTGCAAACAAACATTATGCCATTTAGACAACAATCTTTGCGATTAGATAAGTCTCATCTTAAAATATTTTCCCTTATGTTATAATGATCTAATTCACACAACACTCAAGACTCTCATTGTCTAAACTGCTATTTTCTATTTGATTTTTTCCCAGTTTTACTTTATAATCTTGCTTGAGTTTCAAAAAGTATTTCTTTTAAGAACTTGAATGCAATTCATATTGGGTTGGTAGCATCGTTTCTTGACAAAATTCAATTTCATCTGTCAAGATACAATAGATTCAAGAAAAAATAGTTATATCGCATGCCTCAAGTTAATATCTTATGAAATTTGTGTTTTATTATACCAATTTTTATATATCTCTCTGACGTTATATTCATTTACACATTCAACACTACAAACAAATAACGTAATATTGTAATCGTTGTGACTATGCATAATGTGTCTTTTAGTATGAACATTTGTCAACTAACTATACAGGATTCGCGAAGAAAGTTATTCCGGTTCTGGGTGAGCGCATTCATTCAACAAGATTTTGCGAAACTATCGTACGGTAAGTGAGCTAAGAATATAGAAAAATCTATATAGGACGAGAGCAACAAATAACATATCTTGTCTCGTTTTGCCTCATATGTAATACGTACTAGACTTTCTATCTTTCGAAAATATAACGTGCAGATCATAGTGCACACGGCTTACTGTCATTTCATATTTTTTACTGTCTTCTATTTTTCCAGTTCCCTATAGCTTTTTGCATTATTTTTGCAATATGAAAGCCATGGAAGCCTTGTTCTTAAAGTTTCAAGTGATTGTCATAATAAATTAAGAGAAATATGAATTCACTCTCATTGTCAAATACAAAGTACAAGTAAATATTGTGAAACCGACAAAATTCACATTTCAAGATTTTGATGGAAATATCCGTTTCTAGTATCCCTGAATAAATTTTGACCATGTCACGAAAAAAACTGTTTTATTGTTTCACTGCTCTCATGATTTTATTTCAATTCGATTTTCTCATTGTTTCTCATCGAATGAAAACAATAATTGATCATTGGAAAATATACTCTTTATAATTAAAATATGATATAATATAAGCTTTATTCATATTTTTAATTTTAAATTGTTTATAGTTTGACATTTAGCACCATTGAGAACATCTCACCTATCATCACATGTTTTCTTGTAATCGCAATACAAACGAACATACATTATATCAGTGCAAAGTATTGAAAGTTTGGTTATTATCAAGTCTAATAAAATGATGCACGACAGTGAAAACCAAGATGAAAACTTTTGGGGATGTACCGTTTGAGCGCGGCAGTTAGTTTTGTCCTAATCCCATAGACCATTTGAGCAGTTTTCTCTTAATCCCTATATACCGTTTAAGCCAAGTTTATTCCTCTAATATTTTAATCTCAAATTGATGTATCTTGAAGGATGATAAGGTTTTCAACAAATAATTGAAAAAAGTCTTGTCTACACTGTTCTATTTTAGCTTAATCGCTGACCGGTTTCAATTCTTTAAAGAATCATCTTCAGAGCCGGTTAGACTACAACGAAACGGAAAAATCACATACAAATTTTCTGTAAATCTACAGTAATGTACAAAAATCACATAAAGAAACAAATATTCAAAAATATACAAAAAATACTTACACTATACAACTACAGAAGAAAAACTACGTCGACTAGATATATAAAGGAAAAAACCATGTAAAAATTGTAGAAAATATGTTTCATAATGTATGAAAAATTTTTTATCTGGATCTGCGCCTTGAGTACGCACGACTGTGCAAAAAATTTTCGAAAAACATGATTATACTGGAGGAGGACGGGGAAATCCTGTCGCAGCGCCAAAATTCAATAAAATTTCCAAAAGCGCGCTATTTTTCAAATTTAACTGGTCATTCAAATTTAGCGCTCTGTTTGCTGCAATAGATCTTTTTATTTCTAAGTTTTCTAAAAAGTCAAGTGCCTTCCCATTGTTCTTAATGTGTAATATTTCTACGTTGTTATCAATGTTAAAATCATGTCCTGTATCTAATATATGTTCTGCGAAACTAGATTGGTTGTTGTTATTTTTAATACAGCGCATATGTTCCTTTACCCTAGTGACAAATTGGCGCCCAGTCTTGCCAATATAATTGCTGCCGCATGCGCACCTTAACCGATATACCCCCGACTTCTCAAGTTGTGGCTTCCTGTCAATTTTTGTACACAACTCTCTACCAAGGCATGTCATCGATTTGAACACAAGGTCAATATTATATTGTTTGAATATTGCTCTTATTCTATAATTTATATTTCCTAAAAAGGGTAAGCTAATACGCAAAGGTGGGTTTGTTTCAATGTTCAAACCGTTATAAGCTGTTTTTAAGAGAATGTTTTGTTTCTTTTTGTGTATTAGGTTATCAACAATCTTTGGATGAAAATTATTTGCTATGGCCATTTGTTTCAGAATTTTAGTTTCATTTTCGATATCTGAAACATTTAAGTCGTATGACAACATTCTATGAATGTGTGACTTGAAAACTTGAATTTTGGCGCTGCGACAGGATTTCCCCGTCCTCCTCCAGTATAATCATGTTTTTCAAAAATTTTTTGCACAGTCGTGCGTACTCAAGGCGCAGATCCAGATAAAAATTTTTTCATACATTATGAAACATATTTTCTACAATTTTTACATGGTTTTTTCCTTTATATATCTAGTCGACGTAGTTTTTCTTCTGTAGTTGTATAGTGTAAGTATTTTTTGTATATTTTTGAATATTTGTTTCTTTATGTGATTTTTGTACATTACTGTAGATTTACAGAAAATTTGTATGTGATTTTTCCGTTTCGTTGTAGTCTAACCGGCTCTGAAGATGATTCTTTAAAGAATTGAAACCGGTCAGCGATTAAGCTAAAATAGAACAGTGTAGACAAGACTTTTTTCAATTATTTGTTGAAAACCTTATCATCCTTCATTCATTTCTACACTTGGGCGTTTCCCCTTTTTCAATTATTGATGTATCTTCTCTAAAAGTCAAAAATTGTGAGTTAATATAATAAAGAACTTGGATAACAATTCATTCTATTTTATCATAAGCAAATAACGACTGATAAAAACTCTATAGTGGCTCTATAGATAGAAAAAATATAATATATCCACAAATATTTCCACTTTCTTACAACAAACATAATAAATCTTATTGAAAACTCGTTATATATGAGTTTCATATTGAATAATTAAAACTTTATTTTTAAAAAAGCAAAAATTTTATTGAAGAGACAAATGCTTAAAACATATGTCTTTTAATTACAATGATAAAACACGATCTAAGCCCTTAGGATAATCTTACTGCATTTTTATAGTATTTTAACACGTCTTATGCTACGTCACAAATTCATAGAAATAGGAATGGAATTGCTGATACAATAAACTATGAGTTCATGTAACTCCTCCTTCTTAAGACAGTGATTTCATTCCTAAATCTTCACAATTTATTACAATTATTCTAATTGGAAACTCAAAGGTTCTTCTTCCTTTCACTCTTAAATAAAATAAGTTTATTTTTGTTTTTCCAAATTAACATAAAAATTATTATTATAAATATAACTATTATCATTATTGTTGCAAAACTCCATTCAATAGGTATATTTTGTTCATTGTTAATCAATTCTAGATCAGACTGGTTTATATTTACTGGAATAACATCTTTCAAACCAATTTTTGAATTAATAATTATTGGTTGATCATCTACAAATTTCAAATTCACATCTTCAATAATTAACTCCTTTTTAACATTTTTTTTCTTTCCCAACTGATAACCATCCACTTGGCAATTATTTGCTAAATTAATTTCATAAATTCCTTGTAATTTACTTTTTATATTTTGAGTTTCACATTCAAAATTAAATCCTTCCTTTTCTTTACTTACAATATAATAAACATTCGAGTTTTCTATTTCAATAATATCTAAATATTTATCATAATCAATAATTTTACAAAAAGTCATATTAAAATCTCTCAACATATTTGCTAAACATAAATCAATCGTTAAATAACTCGTTTTGCAATAATAATTTTTATTCAAATTATAACAATATTGAACAATATGATATTTATTTACTTTATATTCTAATATTAATTGTCGATCTATCGTTAATATTTTATGATCAGCAAATGGTGTAGGAGTAATTTGTTTAACTTTGAAATCTGTTTCCTTAAATTCTGGTATCTCGAGCAAATATTCTATTACATTATTGTCATATTTACAATGGCTGGTGATTAATATTGATATTTCCCAAAAATTTAGATTATTATTAATTTCTTTAACAATTTTCCTCAACATTTCTATATCAATAATAGAAGTATGCAACTTATTAGTGTTACAAAAAGTTAAACCGGTTTCAAGCTCATCCATAATGGTTATCAAATTTATTTGTAAAAATGTTACTTGATTCATTACATCTTTTATTCTAAAATAATTTTCATAAGTCATTGTCGGATTAATTAATTTCCCTATTTGCAATAATCGAGAATCCAATACTTTCTCATTAAAATTTAAATTTTGTATTTGTTCGTTAAATCTATCAATCATTTCTTCATTATATCTAATATTATCTAAATTTTATCTGTGGAGTATGTCTTCATTTTGTTCAATCTGTTTAAATAATTTCTCATATTTTCTGCGTCATTTGCATCAAGATTACCATTAATACTTTTAATTACTGATCCAAGTCCATTAGTTAAACCTCTTCTAGTCCTTTTGTGTTCGAAATTTGCAAAATTATCATAAATTTTCTGTTGGTTAAATTTTAAAATATTCAAATGAGTCTCTAACTATATATAATAAGTTTCTGACTTACTACTTGCAATTTTTGTAATAATCTCTTTATATAGTATTTCTATTTTCATTTTATTATGAATTAAATAAGATAAATCATATTTATAATAATTATAATTATTTTTTACAAAAATATTAGCTACCCCTGAATCTATTATATTGATACCTATATTATTTGCTACTGGCTCTAACATCTCCATTCTTAGGCTGAGGGCCCTGGAACATACAAACGTTTTCTTCTTAATTTATCTATTTTGAATTTACGACCGTCGTCTAATTTTACTTGTTTTTTAGTTTTGTTATATTCGGCCGTCGCTTTCTTATACAAGG
This sequence comes from Dromius quadrimaculatus, assembly GCA_963989225.1. Classification (NCBI taxonomy): domain Eukaryota; kingdom Metazoa; phylum Arthropoda; class Insecta; order Coleoptera; family Carabidae; genus Dromius; species Dromius quadrimaculatus. Next base: position 22,341,820 of record OZ022331.1, on the reverse strand, counting down.
GACTTTAATATTTAGTTAATAGTCTGGGATTTTGCTTTATTAGAACTTCTTCTTCCAGTTCTTCAAGTAATTCATCCCTTTTGGGTTTTTGTTTTATATGTCTCATTACTTTATCAGCTTCCAATCTTTTTCTAACCTTATCTCTAATTTCTCCCAAATTATCTTTCCAAAAATTGATATAATCACCTTTTGAATTATCAAAACTAATTATTTTACTATTTTCAGCAAATAAAGATTCTACTGGGGTGAATTTTGTTCGATTTAGACTATTATTATATGCAATCATTGCTAATTTAATTTTAGTTTTCAAATTTTGATCTTTAAATTCCTCTCTTTGTGTTAATATTCTCAAATGTTCTATTAAAGTACTGTGAAATCTTTTAATGATGCCATTACTTTCTGGATTACTGATTGATGTTAAATGTAATTTAATTTTATATCCATTTAGAAAATTTCGAATCAACTCATTCTTAAACTCGACACCACTATCAGTTATAATTTCTTTAGGTACCAAATAATCTGGAAATATTGAAATTAATTTATCAACGATAGAAATTGAAGTCGTATTTAGAAAAAATTTTATTATAGGAAATTCTGAAAAGGCATCTACGAAAGTCAAATATTTATTTTTATTCAAAGTGAGAATATCTAAATGAATAACTCCAAAAGGATGATTAGGTGTGGGTGTTAACTGATTGGGGATATCATATGGATTACGTTCATATTTACAAATTTGGCAGATTTCACAATTAATCATATATTTTTGTATTTGTTTTTGCATGTTAGGCCAATAATACTTTTCTTTTAATTTTTGATAAGTTTTCGAAATTCCACGGTGATTTGTAAGTGATAATTCTAAATAGTTTCTTGTTGTTCATTCTCATCAATTATATCTTCTACTACATTTTTACATGTTATAATTTTATAAGAGTCCTTGACAAAATTTTTATTCAAGATTTCATTTAGATCTCTCACTATATCATCACTTTCACAAAGCAAATAATAATTTATATTTGGCTGCAAATATTCTTTTATGAAATCGTTCAAATAATTATTGTCTTTTATTGTTACAATCAAACGCATTTTATTCCAAAACTTTTTTATCTGGACATTATTTTCATCACCTTGTTCTATAATAATTCCAATTTTCCCTATATTGATAAGCGATTCTATATACGTTATGCCATTTATCAAATTTTTTTCGTCTGAATGAACTGTATCTCCATCACTGACATTATTTATCAAGCTTTCTAAGCTCTCATTTGCAAAAATTTCATTCTTGATTTCGTAAACAATCCAAGTGACGTGAGTTTCTTTAAAATTTTCATGTATTAGATTTTCAATATCCAACCAATTTTGTTCATCTAAACCACATGCTATTTTGGGAGAATGTATTTCATAAATTTCGTTCTGTACACAATATTTCTTCAATTCATTCAAACATAAATTTATTGTCTTCAAAGTTGGCTTGGCTCTATAAATTTCTTTTGTTATTAAATGGAAAATTCTATTATTATTGCAAATTTTTTGAATTAGTAAATATTTATCTTCTATATCCTTGTCTTTGAAATAAACAGATGTTTGAAACTTTTGATTGATAATTTTGGCGAAACCTTGTCCCAATTTCAAATCTTTAGATATGCAATGAACTATATTTTTCGAGTCATATACTTGATTTCGAATTTTTGTCTAATACGAGAAAGAGCGTCAGCATTGCTATTCAAATTTCCCGGCTCAAAAACTATCTCGTAATCATACTCTTCCAATTTAATTCGCCAGCGCATAAGTTTTGAGTTTGGGTCTTTAAGAAACATGAGCCAAGATAAGGGTCGATGGTCAGTCACAATTTTTAATTTTCTACCTTACAGGTACGGCCTGAAATATTTTGTTGCCTATACTATGGCCAAAAGTTCTTTTTCAGTGGTGGAAGAATTACACTCGTGTTCGTTTAGGGTTCTGCTTCCATATGAGATCGGCATGTCTTTATTATTCACTTTCTGTGACAAAACAGCTCCTATAGCGAAATTGCTAGAGTCCGTTGGCAACGTAATTTCCTTTGTAAAATCTGGGTACTGCAGAATCGGTTCGTTAATTAATAATTTTTTTGATAGTTCGAATGATTCTTTGTAGTCTTTGTCATCAAAATCTATCAATTTCCCTTTTTTCAAACATTGTGTTAAAGGTTTGGTTATTTTAGCAAAATTTGGAATGAATTTTCTATAATAGCCAACTAAGCCTAAAAATTGTTTGATTTCTTTGTTTGTTTTTGGGATCGGGAAGTTTTTCACGGCGCCGATTTTATTTGGATTTGGTTTAACGCCTTCTTGTGATATTATGTGGCCCAAATAAGCAACTTCCTTCAATAAAAATTCAGATTTGTCCAACTGTATTTTTAAATTATAATTTTGAAGAGTTTTGAAAATTTTGCGGATGTTATTAATATGTTCTTGTAGACTGGTTCCCAAAATTATAATATCATCAAGATAGACAAGACATATTTTATTCAAATGTTCTTTAAGAACATAATTCGTCATGCGTTGAAATGTGGCGGGAGCATTTTTTAAGCCAAAGGGCATTCTTAAAAATTCAAAATGTCCCTCTTCCGTACTAAATGCAGTTTTAGAAATAGAATTTGGATGCATTTTAATTTGATGAAATCTGGAAGTAACATCGAGAGTTGTATAATACATGTTTTTGCCTAACTTGTCTAAAACTTCTGTTATATTTGGTATCGGAAATTCATCACTAATTGTTTTTGAGTTCAATTTTCTATAATCTATAACCATTCTGAATTTACGTTTGCCAGATGCGTCAACTTTCTTGGGTACCATCCATACGGGAGATGACCAAGGAGAAAAGGAAGGTCTAATAATTTTATCATTCAATAATTTATCAACTTGTTGTTTTATCTAATTTTTGTAAATTTTGGGATATCGATAATTTTTACTATAAATTGGTGTTTCATCATTAGTTTTGATTTCATGTTGTTTAATGTCAGTAAAACTCAGTGGATCATTTTCATTAGGAAATATATTTGGAAATTCTTAAATGATTTTAAATAATTCTCTTCAGAATTCAAATGATAAGCTCTTATTTTGGTCTCAATATCTTCGTTTATATTGCAAGATACTGAATCAAAATAATTGAAAGGTCTAGTTTGATTGTCTATTGTCACAGTTTGATCTTTAGAATTTAAAATTACATCTAATCTTATTAATACGTCTGTACCCAAAAGTAAATTAACAACTTTGTGAAAATTGAAAATGTAACATTTGAATGCTTCGTTATTTAATCTAAAATTAACATATTGAGTCGCTTCAAAATTTGCTTTTGCTGTAACAAAACTAGTTTTTTCATCGAAAATTTTTAATTCATTTTTACTAACTAAATTTGGTAATATCAAATTCACGGAGCTTCTTGAATCTGATAAAATAATACAATTATTCATTTTAATATATGGTAACTTGGAATTAGACATAATATTCAATATGTGTCCTGTTGTGTTTCTACGTCTGTCTCTAAGAAATGGTCTTGTTGAGGATTTTCAAAGTCAGCGTTTCCGAATTCATACTCATCGTCAATATTATTACTATCATTTTCGATTGTCTCCTGTTCTTGATTGAATAATTCTTCAGAGATAAATTCTGAAGCCTTGTTTCAAATTGGGTATTTTGTGCGGTAAATAATTATTTGGGGTGTTATTATTGGGTCTATTTATTGTATATTTAGTGTTTACTGACATTGGGATAGGTTTACTTGATTGTTGTGCATTAATAATGTTCTGTTTTGGTGCAAAATTTCTTCTAGATTGATTAGAATGATGTTGTGTTTGTTGCAATGGGAGGCTGTGGGCAGGAAACTGTGCTGGAGGGATATTTGGTAATGATCTTTCTATTTGTCTATTTTGTATAGGTTTTACTGTAGAACTTTGAACGTTTTAATTGTTACTAAGTTATAATCGTTTGATAAGTTTCCTAATTCATTCAACGTTTTAGGTTTTCGATTGGCAATATTTGATGCAAATGGTTCTTTTACTTTGCCGATATATACATACAAAATTATTTCTTCCAATACTTTTATTAGATAATCTTCGGTGGGGTATTCATATTCAATTAAATCTCGCAATTTTTTAAACTTTACTTCAACAGCTTTGAAATATTGGAATGGATCTTTAATATTTGAACAAATAATTTCATGAAACACTGTAGTGTAATGTTTGCATACTAAAAATTGTGATTTTAATGTTTCTTTGATTCTAATCCAGTCGGATCTGTCAGTATTCGCAATGAATTCTCGAGCATCGCCAATTATGTGTTTTAATATTCCATTTTTTATGACATGCTTCTCAAAGCCACTTAAGGGTGGGTTTGCTGAACTAACAAAGGTCATAAATTCATCGACACTAGATATAAAAACGTTAAGCTGAGCTTTACTTCTGCCATCGTAATCTGGCAGAAATTGTAAACCGTCTTTAAAATCAGATAATCGACTAGCCATTGTATTTGTATTGGTTTCTATTGAACCTGAATTATTCTCTACTATATTTAAATTATTCAAATTATTTATTAAGTCCTCAATTTTGTCAAAATTTATTTGTTAGTGTTTAACAATATTAGTTGATAGCTTTTGCTCTGTGCCGGAGCTCGTGCGTCTCATACAACACAAGGTTGCGTACATTACACCCTTCTAATATCCCTAAGAATATTTTCTAGCTTTTGCTCTGTGCCGGAGCTCGTGAGTCTCATACAATGCAAGGTTGCGTACACTACACCCTTCTAAACTCCCTAACAGCTACAGAATAGACAATATGACTACAGCTATCTTCATAGCAGGCTCTCGGTCTACGGGCACTGTGATTGAAGGGCTGAGTCTGAGGTTGTCTTCTGGAGTTTTTACAAGCCGAAGTCGATGGCGACGTTTTCGCTACGGTTCTCGGAGACTTGGAGATCGTCTTCTTGATTTATTCTTTGGTAGTGCGGCAAATGGTTAAAACAACGTTGACAAAATATGAACGAATTGGTTTCTTGCAGAAATTTTGATTTTGTATAACTCGGCACTATCCTACCGACTGCGCCAGTTTTATATTGAATAATTAAAACTCTATTTTTAAAAAAGCAAAAATTTTATTGAAGAGACAAATGCTTAAAACATATGTCTTTTAATTACAATGATAAAACACGATCTAAACTCTTAGGATAATCTTACTGCATTTTTGTAGTATTTTAACACGTCTTATGCTACGTCACAATTTCATAGAAATAGGAATGGAATTGCTGATACAATAAACTATGAGTTCACGTAACTTATATATATTTACATTTTACAACACCTTTCAATTCATTTCATCAAAACTCGTCATCACATAAGTGAGTATATATGTTTATTATTTTTTCGAAAAATCGTAGCTAATATAGCTTTTACAAAATCAATTCTTGTTATATTCCATTTTCTGTATAATTCTATTAAATTATAATTATATTCTTTCCTTTTCAAAGATTCAATGTCGGTCATATAAATATGTAATAGTCAACAATAATAATAATAATGTATGAATAATAATAGAAATGTTATATTTTTGTGTCAATTCATTACTTGCTCCTACATTATTCATTCACAAAAATAGTTCAATTTGGGTATTTTTTTCTCGTTATTCTTACGTGATTGATTCATTTTGGCTATCTGCATCGTACATTAGAGATTTTACATTTCACTCACTATCTTTGTTTATGGTTGAAACAATAACCTGTTAAGTTTCCGCCGTGTTCAAGTGGTACATAGGGATTACGGAAGATCTTGCTATACGGATAAAAATTTGACCGCTGTGCTCAAACGGTCCATGCCCAAACTTTTTATGCACTCCACCGACTATCTTGCAGGTCGCTAGCAAGGTTTCGGCAGATTCAATATCTGCAATATCTAAGGAAAATTATAAGCAACTCTTCAAACGATTGATAAATTGGAAAAAGATCAACGAAGCAAACTCTTTCTCAGAAAATGTCATACTGGTATTTTTTGATAATAGATATTTTCGCAGACATCTATGACTATGGAAAAAATAACATCCGTCACCTTAAACAGTTAGTAAAACGTGGAACGGAGAACGGTAACGGTAGCTGCAATGTACAACTGATAGTATATTATGTAACATGTTTCATATACTATAGCCTGATCGAGTTATATCTATCTTTCTCTTACAAATGGTATGATAGGGACAATTGTATCATGGCGTTTGTCTGCCGATCTCAAGACGTATGAAAACCAAACTTACCTGATGAGATTCCTTACGCTTGTCAGGGTGTAAATGTCTCTTTGGACACGAGTTTTTTAGAAACGAGCGAAGCGAGTGTTTAGATAAATGCGTATCCAAAAAGTTTATAAAATAAGTTACATACTATATTCTTCTTACAAACACAAATTGAGACAGCAAAAATTTATTAAAAAAAAAAATCTGAGAGAAATTTCAAGTACTAATGTTGGAAATTATTGCAGCTATCTTCAATCCGTGCTTAATGAATCTTTGCCAATGCCAGGACGTGCTCAAAATGATCGACGCCACGGGTTTACCAAGATATGTTTAAAACGTTATTTATTGCCATGAAAACCAGTTAGCTAGGTGTCTTTTTTATTACGGTTGTGAAATAATGGAGCTCTAAAATGCTACAGAATGTTTTAGAAAACTGCAAAACGTTATGAAATGTTCAAGCATATTTGAGAACATCTCCGAATGCCATAAAATCCTCCAGGATGTTCTAAAACACTCTTGGAAACTGCAGAGCGTTATACAGTGACTCCATAAGCTTTAGAATGTTCTAAAACGCAGCAGAATGTCTTAGAATACTCTAAAATATTATGGGATGTTTCAAAATATTTGAGAACGCTCTAGAACACCATACATTCATACAATATTTCAGAATGCTTCAAAATATTCTTGATATTTCAGTATGTGATAGTGTCTATATATGCTTAAACGCTCCAAAATAATGGGGAACATTCTAGAACATTCCAAAACCTCATAAAATGTTCCAGATTTTCTGAGAACGGCTCCCAATGACATAATTCTCCAGGACGTCTCAGGACGCTTTAGAACGTACCAAATCAATCTAAGATTTTCCAGGACACATCGGGATGTTATACAATGTTTTAAAATGCTCTAGGATGTTCTTGAATGCTACAGAATGTCTTAGAATTCTCCAAAACGTTATAAAATGTTTCAGAATATTTCAAAATGTTTCAAAATGCTATAAAATCTTCTAGGACATCCCAAAACACTCAAGTACATTCCAGAACGTTATACAGTGATTTTATATATTTCAAAATGTCCAGAACAGTTGATTTCAACAGAACGTGCATCCAGATTCCTATAAATTTTGCGACCCGTACAATTTACTTTAAAGTATATTTTTGAGAGTGATATAAATTGTTCTCATAATAAAAACCATGACACAATCAGGATTATTGCAGTAGCCATAGCTTAAAAATAGAGCTTGGCATAAAATACTAGAGAACTTTGCATAAAATATTCCAATTTGATAAATTTTGAGATATTTAGGCGCGTTGCGGATTCGCTGATTCCCGGCACCGGAGCGTCCGCTTATGTAGCGAACCATACAAAACACTAACTCAGTCGTATTACTTGTCACAATGCTGGTCACAACATTGTGACGAGCAATAAGTTCACACCATTACTATCTATAGAGTTCACAGAAGGTAATATTTTGTATATAATCATTATTGTGACGATGAACTCTGGAAATTCTGATATATTCAATTTGAACAAATGTTTTATTGGTATTGTAACGTTATTTATTTCAATTCAGGAAGCAAAAGTTACTAAATACTACTATTCATTTTTATGAGCTATTAAAATAATGAATTAGATAACTAACACTATTTCTAATAAATAATTGTAATTTAAACTAAAGATTATTACACTACACTATAACTTACCTTTAATTATTTATGTCAATATTGATTTATTTTGAATAACACAATTTTTTTCAACCACTAGCAGTCCATATTATAAGGTCTCTGAGCCAAAATCAATAATAAATAAAGCCACGGATTCGCGCTGGCAGACAAGACGATTCGAACTTGACTACACCAAAAGATCCTTTTACAAAAGGAATTAGCCATGTAGCGATAACAAGGTTTTTTATGTAGCCAGCTCTCCGTCCAATATATTCTCCTATAGAAAAAATACTATCTCAACAAATTCTAAAGTTGCGAATATAAGAATATGAATTCACATATTATGCAATCATAAGAATCAGGTAATTCAGTCAGTTTATTTTCTTTTTTCCTAACTCGACAATTTCAGCTACATATTAGCCATCTTCAAGAACGCTATAATTTGAAATGCAGTCAGATTCTTTGCAATTAGAATCTGGTTACAATGATAATACCTATTTAGAAAAGAATTGTGTAGTTCATGTATGATACATGAATTTTTTGGATGTTTTGTTTGTAAAAAGATGAAAAGAGCTTTTTTAGCGTTGTCAGATGCCACAATCGACTATTATTGACGCTGCTGACTTAATGCGTGTTGAACATAGTGCGTACTCGCATGATGAAACAAAATTACAAATTGACACACGTGAATATTAGTCTGTTCTGGGGTCAACTAATGAAAGTTTGCATTACGTACTTGTCAAAAGCGTAAATAACGAACTGTTAGTAATAATAACTCATATTTTAATGATATTATAATATTTTTTTGCAGCACGTAACTTGAAGCCCTGTATATATAATTCTTGAAATTTTTATCAATATTTTGAATGAAACAGTTACGCTTAAAATATTATACATCAAACATGCAACATTAATGAAACGCCAGATACTATAGCGCTCAGCGCAATATAATAATACTTATAATAATTTGAATGTGCGTTTATTATTCCTAACAGTTCTTTGTTCACGTTTTTTGACAAATGCGTGATGCATACTTTTATTGGTTGACTCCACAATAGACTATTTTCTACTTGTGTCAATTTGTTAATTATTTATGAAAGGCCCGGAAGTCCAGTTAATAATAATTTCATTAATCAAAGTTGAACGTTTCGAATGAAAGACAATGTTATCCTTCATCAACACAAAATACATCCAAGATTTTTTTTCTCAACAGTATGACAATATAGTCATTATTCAGATAATGCATGAGATGAATTAAAATTATTTTCTGAATTTATAGAAATTGATACAAATTACAGCCTCGGATTGCTGTGGTGGGTGGTGGAGAACAGTTCTTTTGTGCTGATCATGTTAATGGGTGACATTGTTCCACTTGGAACACTGATCTCTATTCATGGATAGCTGGTACTTCAATCCGCCATTGTCGCCTTTAGAGTAGTCACCAGCGCCACGGTTACCGCGAGAGGAACTAAAATGACATTTGATAAAACACACTGATTGGATATTATGAAAATATTATTCATCATTCGTAGTTAAATTATCAGCATGATCATGTCTGTGGCACTTGACGCGTGTAGTGTTTCGTCACTTGTTACGTTCAGTATTGCTGCACAGGCTAGACTCATATTTTGATTTTTTTTCATGAGTATCAGCTATCCAAATAGAGATCAATGACTTGAAACGATCAACTGAAATTCCAAGCTTTTTATTTTATCCACTTCCTCCAACGATTATGGTCAGTGTCCTTCCCAATTATCTTCAATTCAGATTCAGGCTGATTCGTGAATTGATTTAATTTTATACAGTCCACCAAACTCCAGCATCATCTCAGGATCCTAAAATCTTATCATGAAACTTCAAGAACCGATGACTATTTTTTTATGAGAACTGCTGAGAAGTTACTATTATTCTTATAAATAAGCTCTAAAAGCTTTTCTCAATACTTTGGAAGTTATATAATGAACAACTCCTTCTAATCACTCTCCCTTTATCACTATAATATAAAGTGCAGTTCATCTTTTGAGTAAACTGAACTATTCCATCTTGGGTTCAAAGAGTATCATAATAAATCTTCAACAATGTTAGTACATTATGAGTAACAAGAAAAACTTTTCAAATTCTTCTTCTTTTTTCTTTACTCGAGCTTTTCATATTTCATGTGAATACAGGATGTTTTTACAGAAATAAAAAAAAAAAAATTGTTCAAGTGTTAATGGAAATCATTGTTCCGAATGAAAATAGTTGGGTGGAAAAGCTCATCGTCTTATTTTCTCGTTATCGATTAAAAGCAGAATTTCTGTTGTGAAGATACTAAGTAAAAATCAAATGGACGAATACTGAATGTGTAATTCTCTTTTTAATTCTAATCTCACTAATTCGGAAATGAAAATAACATTAAAAAAACCGCAAAAATTTCCACGGAACGTGTTTGTAAATTTAGTGCACGTCAGAAAAAATATTATTACATAAACATAATGAGAATAATATTTCTCCAACACTGTTTTGGAACTTGCATATTCCATAACCAAAAATTAAGTTGGAACGAATGACATTCCAAAAAATCGTTTAGAATGATTCCGTATGCCGTTTAGAATGATTCTGTAAGCCTTTTGAATCATTTCGACGAATCAGAAGCTGTTAGTTTGGCTACTACCATGGTTACTTCCTAACAATTCAAGTATTCATATCTGGATTTGACGTTTGACATTTAATAATTTTTTGAGTTTCCTCTGAAATATTGGGGAGTCTCCAAAACCTCGTTAGAGAAAGTATAGTCTACAACATGTTTGGAATGGCGTATTCCACACTCGCGAACCGTGATCCTCGCCTTTGGCTCGGATTACAAACTTTTCGCTCGTTCAGAATACAGGCCATTCCAATACTTATTGTAGAATATACTATTCTCCAACACTGTTTTGGAATTTGCATATTCCATAACCAAAAATTGAGTTGGAACGAATGACATTCCAAAAAACCGTTTAGAATGATTCCGTATGCCGTTCAGAATGATTCCGTAAGCCTTTTGAATCATTTCGACGAATCAGAAGCTGTTAGTTTGGCTACTACCATGGTTACTTCCTAACAATTCAAGTATTTATATCTGGATTAGACGTTTGACATTTAATAATTTTTTAAGTTTCTTCTGAAATATTGGTGAGTCTCCAAAACCTTGTTGGAGAAAGTATAGTCTACAACATGTTTGGAATGGTGTATTCCACACTCGCGAACCGTAATCCTCGCCTTCGGCTCGGTTTACAAACTTTTCGCTCGTTCAGAATATAGGCCATTCCAATACTTATTGTAGAATATACTATTCTAACGTGATTAGTAATGTGCCCCATGTACCAGATAGTAAGTACTTGAATATTTTCCAATATTTTAATACATAATTGGAAAATTATATTTTGATATATAATTCATAAATTGCATTATCTTTTCTTATTTTTTATTGAAATATCAAATAATTTCTAAGCTTGTAGAAAATAATACGATATCTTGACAATTAATTATTCAAATCTGCATATTTATTATTCTATTATTGGAATATTGAAATCTGCTGTGGTCATCACAGTTTTTTCCCGACAATAAATTTCATGACCAGTTTCATCACTGTTCCATGAATTTAGGAGAATCATACCAACTTTTAAAGTGACATTTGTCAGTTCAAAGTGACAGCGTCATTGTAAAAGTGACAGCGTCATTTTCAAAGTGACAGCGTCATTTTCGAAGTGACAGCTGTCATTGTTGAAGTGACGGCTGTCATTGTCTAAATAACAGCTGTCATTACTATGGTGACAGATGGCGGCTTACAATATACGTATTTTTGAAAATGGAGAGTCTTCTTCGACACTAACACTAAACTGAGTGTTCAGATTGGTTGGAACAATTGAGAAAGGGGATTTCCCCTAAAAGTCAAGATCAAGAAATATCAAGAGTTCTTGAAACAAGACAAGAAATTGTGGCATCGACAAGAAATCTTGTCTTGATGAAACACTGGTTCTTGAAATATGAGATGATAGTGAATCCTGACATCCGGTGAGAAATGTCTCACTTGCAATTGGCAACTGAAATTACAGTGTATGGCAGCACAGAATGGCGGATCCTTAGTGGACTTGTCAAAGCGGTATTGTGAGCACCAATATTTAACACGATTTCATCCGTATTTTATCGATTGATTCAAACTGATTGCAAGTTTGTACTTCACTATACAAATGAGGTACATAATAGTTTTTCGTTATAAATTATCTGTAAATAATTGAATAATTTTCAGATTCAATTGGCAGCTATACGTGGCTCTGTTGAAAAAATCTGAAGTGAACATCACGTGACTTACTTGTATATCATTTGATATATACACAAATTCATTCAATAAAGTTTTCTGTCACTCCAGATTATAATTGATATAATTTTAATGATATTTTGACATGTAAAATGTCAAACAAAATCAAAAAATTGACGATAGATTAGTATTGCCTACCTTATCATTTCAATTAAACTGATTGTTGTATACGACAAATTCTGAATGTCTATTATGCATATGAACTGCACTCAGCCGATTGATACAAAAATAGTAGATAACTATTTTATTTTGATGCCACAATAAGTTCAAACACTGAATTTCAATATGCTAGGCTGATCATTCTAGATTTATGCAAAAAATTAGAAAAAAGTTTCAAGTGAAGTGCACTTCTGGCTAGGTCGATTCATACTAAAATAGCAGATGACCATTCTGATACAACATCAAGTTCAAATACCAAATTTCAACATCCTAAGGTTGATCATTCTGGATTTATTGGAAAAATTAGAAAAAAGTTCCAAATGAAGTGCACTTCCGCTACAGACGATCGGAACCATAATGCGAGGTGCACAACTAGACCCTATACCAGTCCTAAATACACAATTTCAACATTATACGTTCAACCAGTTTTGAAATTTGCGAGTCACGCACGAAAATACGCACCGACATCAAGCCAAAAATAGTCAAAATGGAACCAGGGATGCTCAAAACGGATATTTCCATCAAAATCGTGCTTCGCCCTCGTCTTCGCCCTCGTCTTCGCCCTCGTCTTCGCCTCGTACTTCGCCTCGTGCTTCGCCCTTGTCTTCGCCTCGTACTTCGCCCTCGCCTCTGCCTCGGGCTTATTTCACAACATGCAGCTGAGTAAGGTTAGGTTTTGGGAATCTGAAATACAACTCTGTACTGTACGATTTGCGTGTATGTCATGTACTCACCGTAAATATATCCTTAATGTAATCAACCGTTGTTCTGTTGAACATTTTGTATATTTTGTTTCTGATCTTGTTTTTCGTGACCCTTGACATAACAAATAAAGATCTAACACTCGACAGTTTTAACCTTACCGACAGAAGACTAAATTACAGACGTAAACAAAGAATTTAGTGTAATGTTATTTCAATGTTTTAAATGTACTGTGAATGAAATGTAACCGATATAAAGATGTATATAAGCAGGAAAAAAAGTTAGGAAATTTTTCTGAAGGTATTTGTGAAATGACTTCTCCTTTTTTCACAAGTTAAGTAATGTTCCATTGAACTTCAAGTATAAATTAGGCCTTGCGGCCGATTTAAGTCATTTCTTTGGAAGTCCAGTCTTCCGAGAAGCCGTTCCAAGGAGCGCTTCTTGTTCTGATTCCGAGTGTCGTTTTCAAAGTGTTCACCGTCCAAGTGGAGTCCGTAAAAGGAACTTAGATTTGTTTAAATATGTTTTATTGGGTATAAGTTCTGTAATTTATTAGAAACACAACGTTTCAACAGCAAAGTGCTGCCTTTTTCAAGTGAAAAGTCTTTTCACTTGAAAAAGGCAGCACTTTGCTGTTGAAACGTTGTGTTTCTAATAAATTACAGAACTTATACCCAATAAAACATATTTATTTAAAAATGAGTTCTAAAAATTTTTTTCCTTCATTAGATTTGTTTGCTTCTGCTGTTTTGAACTTAAAATCATTTCGCTTGTTGCTGTCTAAACTTAGAGTCATTTTCAATTGGAATAACGCTGCGATGTCGCTGGAGGAGTCGTTTCTGATTTCACACTGTTGAGATGATTTAACGTAGAGCCACCGCTGAAGAAGTCTTCGTGATTTCGCAGTGTAAGATTGATCAACGTAGCATCACCGCTGGAAAAGTCTCTGTTGATTTCACAATGTTGAATTAACTTAACGTAGCGTCGCTGCTGACGAAGTCTTGGTGATTTCGCACCGTTAGATTGTTTTAACGTAGAATCATCGTTTAAGAGATCATTGTTGGCTTCACAGCGTTGAGCAGATTTAACGTGAGGTCACTACTTGGAAAACAGTTCGGTTTCACAAGCATTGGATATAAGTTAAACCACAGTTTGGGAAATTGCTTCACGATTTTTGTTTCTCGCCGTCTGCGACTGCCTGGATCCGTACTGTGATCGCTAGTGTCGAGTGACATTGTACAGACGTCCCGTCACCATAAGCCTCAAGCTATACTGCCATCAGTGCTTCCTGCAAAATATATGTTGTATGCTCACCGTCGCTTCGTCATTATTTGTGTGAAAATGAATCTGATGATTATTTTGACAACCCTAACTCTTCCCTTTTGAGCTATCCAGCCGTCTACCTTAAGAAACTGCGTCACCGATCGTATTGGCGCCCGAGCACACCGTCTGCAGTTTTGACCGCGACGCCAGAGTTAACAACCATGCCAGCAGCGAGGCATCGTTACAATACATACACTCGCATTAACATTCCAGCTATTTTTTGTTGAATCAACTGCCACAAACAAAAATGTAATGAAAATTTTCTCTGCAAAAACCTAACTTTAACAAAATGTACTATGGGTCAGAAAAAATACTGCCAAAACAAACTGTAACTACGTCTCTGAGAAACAACATAAAGCTTATTCTGGTAAGAGAATTTTTCTCTCATAAGATTATTTTTGTCCTCAAAAAATTTAAAAAACATGAGATAACAATGAAAATGCATGGCTGAATTCAAGACAAATATTAAACTAAAGTAAAAGGACTTTCGAGCTGATCTAAAACATGATGTCTCTTATACAAAAAAAATATATCTTTTTGAATGTATCTTAAGCTTTATCACTTTCTGATTTTTTCCATATTTCTAATAACAAAAAAGCTATTCTCTTATTGCCGTTTTGATGAAATACCTGAATAGAAAGGATTGAATATAAAAAATAAGTTACTGGGATCTAGATTTGCGTGTTATTCAACTCACATAATACAGTAAACAACTTATCATGAGTAGATCCAGTACATTTGAAATTATATTTCTCGGGAGATGTTGAATATAGAAGTACCGTCATTACCAAAATTGTGTGTGAGAAGCTGAATGGTGAAGCTTATGTTTTTCGTTGCGTTTTGTATTCTATTTTTCAGTTGTTTGAAATCAAATTCTAAAATCTAAGTTGATACTGGGATGTTGAGTGATTTTTACTTTATCGAAATTCAGTGTTAAAATTATAATCAAGTTAGTGGCAGGGCTGTTATTTGTAATTCAAATGATTTTTTCATACTCTAAATGTGGAGTTTTCATATCTCGCCAAGTTTTTAGTATCTTTACAAATTGCAACAAGTATATGAGAAGTCGTTGAACTATAGTTGACCAAGCAAATAATCTATCAAAACACCCAATATTTAATAATCATGGTTTCATCGAACAATTTTTGCAATTTGAAGGTTAAGTATGCTGGAATTTCTCAGCGCTACTATCATATCAGCTGTCTGAATATTTCAAGCTATGAAAAATCTGTGTTATCCAGTTTAAATTGTCTTTGCTGAATTTGCGATGACTGTGAAATTTTATCATCTCCATCGCCATCGAAATTATAATTATTATGATTAGTGTCTATCACCAAAATGTACGTGGTCTAGAAACTAAGTTAGTAAATATTTATAATGGAATAGAAGCAAGTGATTATGATTTAATTTGCCTTACGGAAATGTGGCTCAATAATACAATAAGTGATTGTGAAATCTGTGATTTAAATGAATATTCAATCTACAGGCGTGATCGCAATATCTCTAACAAATCATATGGTGGCGGAGTGTCAATTTTAGTGAGTAAAAAGTTTTTTTCTAATGTTAATTTTCAATGGTGCTCCGTGGCAGAAGACATTTGGGTATCTGTTTCTATCGCTAATCACCAAAAAATTTACGTCTGCTGTGTTTACATACCACCGAAAAGTGAGTCCACCATTTATTCTAGTCATTTCGCTAAAATATCAGACATTTCACTCAATATTACAAATGACAATATTTTGATAGTTGGTGATTATAACCTACCTGACCTACATTTAACAGTTTACTTCTGCCAACATATTCGTCAAGAGCTGACATTATTTTAGGATTGTTGAATGTTCTGTCTTTGTGCAATTTAGCTAAGTATAAATGTTACAAATTGTCTTCAGCCATTGAGTAGATTGGATGAACATTATCATCCTGCTCTGGAACTTTGTTTTTCTCTTGAAAATTTATACCTTTGAAGCCAAATAATTTCTCAACTTATAACTTTAAGAAGTGTAACTATGAAGATCTGATTAATAAATTATCAGCTGTCAACTGGAACAACAAGTTTTCAAATAGGACAGTAAATGATAATGTCAAACTATTTTACAAAGTAATATATAATTCACTTGACACTTTCTGTCCCAAATATCAATACAAAAAACTCGAATACTTTAAATGGTTCTCTAACTCAATAATAAAAATGATTAAAGAGAAAAACAAATACCATAAAAAATGGAAATATCATGGGAATAAAAGTGATTACGATTCGTTTGCCTTACTTCGCACTAGAACAAAGATTATGTTGTCTGATGATTATAAAAGCTATATTAATTATATTGAGAATAATCTAAAATCAAATATCAATCACTTTTGGAATCATACTAAACAACTTAAAACTAATAATTGTTTGCCTAATTCCTTATTTTATAAAGATAGTGAGGCACATTTCGGTTCTGATATCACTGATCTTCTTGCTACATACTTTGAGTCAGTATACACTACATCAAATAACGCGAACATCATACTTGCATATACCATCTGCACTATTAATGTTGGAGAAATTTCTATAACTGAGAATGCGATCTTTCAGGCTCTTTCCAATTTAGATACTAAGAAAAATTCTGGTCCTGACCGCATTCATCCACATTTTGTTAACACATGCGCATATTATTCAACCTACCCATCATTCTCAATTTACAATAAATCTCTTAAATTTGGTACTTTTCCTGATATATGGAAATTATCTCATATGCCAATATTTAAGTCAGATAATAGGTGCAATGTTACAAATTATCGTCCAATATCGATACTATCTTTACTTGGAAAAATCTTTGAAAGCCTCTCAATCAACAAAATTAAATTCGAATTAAATAACATAGTTATTCAGCAACAAACAGGGTTTTCTCCCAAAAAGTCACTTTTGAACAATTTTATTCCCTTCATTGAGTACGTTAGTAGCTGTATGGACAACAGAATTCAAGTTGATGTAGTGAGTACTGATTTTAGCAAGGCATTTGATCGAGTTAATCATGACATTCTTTTGGCAAAGCTTTTATCATACGGTATTCACGGTTCTCTGTACAGATGGATTGAATCGTACAATAAAGATCGGTCGCAAATAGTGGTTTGTAATGGCTTTAAATCTCGGCAAATTCTGGTTACCTCTGGAGTTCCACAAGGATCGCACCTGGGACCACTTATACAATATTTTCATTTACTCCATCCATGATTGGCATTCGAAATTTCTATTATTTGCCGACGATTTAAAGCTATTTATGCCAATTGAATCTCTTATTGATTGTCAACGTCTTGAGCAAGATTTATTAAGACTGCAAAACTATTGTCTTGTGAATGTTTTACATCTAAATCCTGAAAAATGTAATGTAGTTACTTATTCAAGAAACATAAAAACAATAAATTTCGAATATAGTCTTCATGGAACAAATTCAGTGCGCAAAACATCTATACGTGACTTAGACATACTCTTTGATTCAAAGCTATTACTGAATGAACAATATTGTTAAAAAAGCATATAGAACATTGAGCTTCGTATATAGAATTGCTAAGTCCTTCAATAATGAACACTCATTGATTCTGTTATACAACCCATTGTTGAATATGCTTCCGTTGTTTGGAGTCCCTTGAATGTTAAAAACATTGTAACGATCGAATCCATTCAAAAGAAATCTATTGCTTTATTGAAATATAAATTTAATATCAGCTCCAACTATCACACCTCAGTTGATGAAATTAAGTTACCTTCACTTGAGCAAAGAAGAAAGAATGCTGTTATGCTGTTTCTATTCAAAATTTTCAACAACTTAGTAGATTATCTCGAAATTGTAGATAAATTTAATTTTCATACACCAACAATTCATAGAAGAAACAATATTTTGTTCTAAATCCTCGAATCAAATACAAACAACAATAAAAATTCACTTATTCCTAGAATAATGTCGACTTATAACGATAACTATCAGCATGCCGATCTCTTTTGCTTGAGTCAAAATCAATTTCAAAACACAATTAAATGCAGTAACTGATTCATTCTTACTATCATATTTTCTATGCATCATCATTGTAGCTTTTTCTGCTGTGTATTTTGTAAATTATGGAAGTCTATTATTGGGCTATTGTTGACTTCCCAAATATTCAAAATATTCAAATAAATAAGGAGTTTCGGATTTGTTTTCATATGTAATCCTTATTTATTCTATTTTCATCAAAATAGTCCAATCTGCCATTCTTTATAATATTTTTTTTCCGATGCATGATTCTGTACCTCAATATCAATATAATATAACAACTTGAGCATACGAATAGTGAATTATGTCCATCAGAAAATTTCATTAAATGAAGTAAATGTATATATAATTATATCTTTTGTTATCTATTATTTCATTGTTGGCTTGGAGAGTATGTCAACAAAGTTGAATCGCACAATATTATTGGCATATGAAAATGGAAACAGATGCCAGACAAATGAGAACATTTTAACTTATTTTTAGTGCCCACTTGGTGTCTATCAATGATTTTTTAATATGTACCAGTTTTCGTGAAATGTCATTATTTTTCGTTGAATTTTTTTTATTGCGTTTATTAAAAACATTGAATATATTTTTTCATATTTTTTTTTTGATATAAGTAAATTCAAAAATGGATAATAATTCTCAAATCACATACAAAAGATATTTTCTAAACAAACATAAACGTTAAGATGGTAATAAGAACAGTGATATGATTATTTGTATAAGCAGTAAATAAGTAGGAAAATATGTAATTGCTGGCCACATCTTCTACCTGATAGGAATATCGTAGATACTTGTTTCGTTCAATTTTTAGTTTCAGTTAATTTTTTTATTCCAGTTCTATTTTTTTTTGTATCTTTGTTACATTCAATAGTCTCTTCCATTTTGAAAATATAGAATTAGTATAACTTAGTTTGATTTATCATTTTCTTTAATTACTTACATTTTATTTTGAATAGTTTGCCATAGATTTTCAGGTAAGTTCTAATTAATGAACGTGTGTCTTTGTTTCGATTGTAAATTCATTGCGCCGATCTTGTGGCAACCGTCGCAGGCGCTTGCGCGGTAACGACAGTGCCTACAGAATATTTGAATTCATTTCGTTCCCGCTCAATTCGTCCTGCTCCTTTCTCTTCTACTTTCACTCAACGCACCTTTCTACTTTCTTATTACTTTGTCAATACCTTGAAGCCCGCCGCACACGAGGCAATTTTCTATGCAATTTTGTTCATTTAATTTGCAGCAAGTTTTCTTGCGCACTGGGCCACTTTGGTATGACACTTATTCTCGCATCACACGATGCAAGCTGCGCCACTCATTCTAACACTAAAACTTAGACTTGGTAGATTTGCACATTATAAGTATGGATGTTGCCGAAAATAATCGTCGGAGGAGAGCAGGAGCATTTGCTGCAGTTATAGCTTGCGAATTACGAAACAGAAAAAAAAAAAAAACTTTAGTCAAGAAAGTGACTTTTGAGAAGGAATCAAGGCCGCAGAGTTTTCAACATGTTGTTTGACAAGCTAGTAGGGTGTATACCAAACGTAAAAAATCTGGAAATGTCAGGGAATTTAGATAAACTGGAAATGTCATGGAATCGTCAGGGAATTTCTGATATTTGTCTGAAAAGAATACATCATAGGATATTTATGCATTATTACTTATAAAAGTATATTTTCAATCTTTGAGATACTAGGGCCGTCTGTGCAAATCAATAAGGCTTCCAGATCTATAAATTCATGAAAAAAAAAATTATTAAAGTACATTTACTTTTGTCGATCAATGTAAATTCGTTCATAAGGATATCAAGATCGTTGCAATTTTGTTTTTAATTTACAGATTTATAGGGTTCACACAATTGCAACATTATTCTGTGATTATATGTAAACTTGTATCAAACTTTTGTTTTTACTGTCTGGAATTTTATTGAAAATAACCTGAAAAACCTGGAAGTCAGGGAATTTTCATTTAATTTTTTGGTATACACCCTGAGCTAGGGTACGTAAACATTACCTAATTTCCACTAGCCATAATTTTTACTTATTTGTATCTTAAGACACCACAAAACACAATGTACTAATGAGGCACAGCATTATGATGCGACATACAACTCAGTGATGTAATCACGTGATTTCGTCGTCTGCTTTGATTGGCTGTGGACAGCAGCCAGTGGTGCAGCAAGTGTGAAGAATAGCACCGAACCCATCTTGGAAAACAAGTCTCGTGGTAAGTCCAGTACCTCGCATCGCACCAAATTTCTTGCATCGGAGCAAGCGTGGCACCCAGCGCGGTGCCAAGTGAACAAAATTGCTTGAAAAATTGTATCGTGTGCAGCGAGCTTAAGTTACTTTCGGCCAGGTTTGTCTGTCTGTCTCTTTCCTTCTCTTCATTTAGCGCCAGAATCGTGTAGTTCGTTTTTTGGTTTTAATAAAAAATGGTTTTTTCCTAATTAGATCGGGTCGTCTGGACTTGACTCAACTTGTCGTCAGTCTACCGTTGGTCTTTGATAAACGTATTACATTTTGTTCACTAAAATTTTTTTTATGAATCGCTTTTTTCTATGTTTCCTCTCGCAATCCTCTAAGAGGGATAAAAAACTAATTTTCCTTTGCTTCGCGGAACATTTTGGGCACTTGGTGCAGTTTTGTGTTGTTCTGTAAGCATCTTCATTGTTGGAGCATTATAAAATTTGCGTGCGTAGTTGAATTACTTCGACCAACATCTCGGCTACAGAGTGCCTTATACCACTTAGGCACCCTATTTTTCCCAACCTTTGACCCTGGTGTGACGTCACCAGATTTCCTGAGCCAGTCCAGACTGGAAAATATCTGCTCGAGGCGTCCATCTTAGTGCGACAGACCAATAGAGGTCATCGAGCTCCAGCAACCAACCGGAAGTGACAGCTAAGTGGCATTACGTTTGTGGTTTTGTTTTTTTTCTTATACCCTTTTTCTAAATTTCTACTTACTCACTTTGGGTGGTCAAACCGCCCTACACAGCAGAATTCGAGTTTATTTTTGTTTACTGCTTTCTCTGCGTGATCATTTGGACCACACTGTTATATTGTAAATTGTATAGGGTCAGTCGACGAGTCAGTAAATTTTTTTTACGCTTATGTGATACACTTTTTTTTTCAAGTACTTCGAGTACAACGTCGAGGGCTCTAACCTATTTTAGGAAAGCTTAATTACTTTTATTTATTTGTTTTTTTTGCGCTACTCAGGCGTGTAGTTTCAAAAGTAAGTACCTTCTGAATTCTTGATGAGTTACCAAAATCTTGTTGAACTTTTCGCACGTTTGGAATAAGCATCATTACAATATTTGTTGTAGAACATACTTTTATCAATCAAATATGAATAAAAGTATATTTTCGTTTGACGGTGAAGTGCTTGTGAGCTACCATGGGTATTGATCACGAAATTGTTATTTGTATAATAAATTTAGGAATTGTAGTCTTATAAGTGCGCGTGAGCTTTCAGTTCGACCTGCAAGAACAACATATAACGCACCGATTTTAATTTTCAAAAAAAAAAAATTAAAAACTCATCAGCTATCATAATTAGAATAGGTGGCAGGAATAAAATGAATATTAAGGATTCTAGAGAAAATTATACCAGAAACATACATTGCGTCTTTGTCATTATTAAGCAGATGATCAATTGTAATGAGTACTCTACTGATTTATCACACATTCTTTTCTCCTACGTATATCTTTCTCTTTGATGGTGTGTTGGATTTCCAAGATTCAATTCAAAATATTTAAATCAATAGGTTTATTGTGTCATTCTGCTAAATATATCTTGGTCCCTGATGGTACATTATATGATATTATCTCTGTCATGTTTTCATGCTATCGCTATTGATTTAACTAGAACAAATTGAATTGACAGAATTTAATATCCTGATATGTTGTAGATAATACACATACAGCAATGAAAGAGATGCAAATTTGCGATTTGTAATCGAAATGTATTATATATTGAAAATAATTATCAATTATTTTCATATTCCAATTTTTTTTTCGATTTTCAGAGGAGTCATATTACCAGAAAGTGAAAGCACGGGAGAAAAGACATTTTCAAATTTAATTTTGCTTTTGGTAATCTACCAATTTTCACGGAGTTTCTCGTTAATCATATAAATGTTTGGAGATCTTTGAAATTTCAAGGCATTGCGTATAGTACCTTTCCGATATTTCTTTGAATTTGAATTGGAAAACTATATTAATGTATCAGAAATCATATACGAGAAAATATTGATGGATTATGATCATATCTTATAAACAAGAACCGTTCATCCGACATAATCATCTTTCAGCTACAAGTAGTACACTGATTTTGAAGTGAAACTCTAAGCGTTCCAAAAATAAATCTTGTTTCAATCTGCAAAGCTCTTCAGTTGAACGGAATTTGTGTCCTTTCGGATGTTTTATATATTTTTGAGTATTTTGTCAAACTTATATCGACTTGTGAAAAAGTGTTCTGTGTTGTGGAAATAACACCTCTTGAGTTCTTTTTGTTGTCAGCATATTCCCAAAATATTTTAGTCAACTCTAGTCAACATTGAAGTATGTTATTCTTCAGTTATAGTATCGCTCTCTCACAAGTGATCTATAAGAAGTACTGAATCCTTGTCTCAAAATTTTTCTTTTTGATTTTTGTGCAAGATATAGTGGGTCGAATTGAACCAGCATGAGTCCATTCTGCTGACTGTTTATATTTTATTTTTCAACAATAATAAATACAAAGTACATAAATATTCACCTTCTGATTCTGGTGTTTTGAATTATTCATACAAATAAATTTGGGTGATGCAACAATTAGTTGTTTTTGGTGTTCATACTTTTAGGGATCTATTATACCAACAATTTTTCCATATTTACACAGCAAATCAATAAACAATGTGAAAGACATATTCGTACTGAATATTCAGAGTATTTCATGATAGCTACAAACCATTTTTTTTTCTGTGTATAAGTTTGGAAGGGACATCATTTCTTCTATTTATGAAGAATAATAAGAAATAGTAAAGTTATGTTTGTGTGATACTTTATGTAAATAATTTTGAATGGCCATCGGGCTGAAATCGATCGCATACAGATTTTGGATTAAACTTAAATAACAGTTCACATCTTTTCACCTATTTACAATCCTATATCCACGATGTAACCAACTTGGAGAACTTCATACAAAATTTATCTTCTATTTTATGTTGGAATTCTTCAATATTGAGAATGCTAGATAGTTACACTAATATAGAAGTACTTTTCTTTGATTTCTCTAATGCAACTTCTGCAGTATTACGGAAAACTTCATTGTTTTGAGAATTGAATAGATTTGATCTTATAGACTGTGATTGTAATATGCACTGCGACAGTTTCCTTCAAAGAATTGATTTGAATGTGCTAGAATAGACAATAATGCTTCATCAAGACAAGAAATCTTGTCTTGATGAGCACTATTTATAATATAGGTTCCTATCAGAAATTTCATTCTTATTGTGAGAATTATTGTCATAATGAACTAGTTTTATTCTTACAGTCCATCTCTAAATATCACATTTCGATGCTGGAGAGTTTGCATACCGAACTAACCATTCTCTTATTATTTTGTGTGATGAAAGAATGAAGACATTCATCTTTCATTCATTCTATATTGTGCGATTCATCCACAGAACGAAATCACTGGTGTTTGTTGTTTGGTTTGTATTTATGGTTTGAGTTTCGAAAACAGCGTTTACAGTGTTTTGAATCAATGCTTCAAAATCAATGTTTCCTTCATTAATGTACTGTACTTTAGCCTCAGTTTTATTCAGAACTCAATATAAAAAATTTATAGATGTTGTAGTACCAATAGCCATCTTATGATATTTGCTACATGTAAGGAAATGTTGAACTCATCTCGACTTTCCCACCAATCTATTATCAACATAGTTAGTATTTTTTTCCAATTTAATGTCGATCCATTCTACAGCAAATAAATGCAGAAGTCAAATCGTAAGCAAGTCACAAAGATAATATCCATTCTTTTTCTTTCTCCTCTAATTGGCCGAACTACCAACTTCTGACTAAATAATTTGGAAATGTCTGACATCTAGCACTAATTACTAATTTCATGTTGTGAACAAGGTCTAATTCCTTTGTAGGCTTACGTCATGAAATCGTCATCTGAATAGATTGAAATTGAGAGTTATGGTATCTCGTATTTTTTGATTTCAATGGTCAATTATGAATTCGTGCATCAGTAACGATGGTATTTCTCTCTACTTTGCACTACTTCTTACAATCTGTGTTATTCTGTGACCAACCCGTAGATATTCATCAAAAATCAATAAAATAGGGTGTACTAATAGCAATACTGAATAACTACTCACAATCATACCATATGCTGGTTTATCTTTCGATACTGACAAGACATTTGAATTTCATTAGTAAAACAGATAAATTACAAAGTATCCATGACATGGTTGTTATGATCCGTACTGTTCCTCACAATTTATCTATTATTCTCTCACTGAGTGGCTTGCACTGAATATGATGTATTTCAAATGACCATAGCAAAAAACTTACTATGAAACAATGTTGAATAATAGATATCCAAAATACGAATGCAAAAGCTATTTTTTTGTGCACGAACGGCTTATTGGTTTTTGAAAGCTTCGTGCATGCATTGGAGAATTTTTCACATTGTTTTATTTTCGATCACCCTAATTTCTGTGAAATAGTCAATTATACGTATATAAATAATATTTTTTTTGTAAATGTTACTTTGACGATTATTCTTGGTAGCTAAATAACCAATATTGTGAATTGAACTGTTTTTGTTGAATTAGATTGATATAATTTGAGCTGATGAATTCTCCTACTGAAAACGTGTATTAAAAGAGTGCAATAAAATTTGTGTTGTACAGTTTTACATGAAAGCCTATTCTTCACATCAAAAATTATGTAGAAAGCCTACTCTTGACATCAAAAATTATGTAGAAAGATGTTACTTTTTATAGGATCTAGATGAAAATATCATCTCGTTTGAAAAAGAATGTTTTAAAAGTCGTTATATTGCAAGACTTTGCTCCTCGTCTTCTAGCAATCTATTCTACTCCTCCGATAATCATGTATTTTTTGTACTAATGAAAAAAATTACTGAAATATAAATCGTATCCAGAAATTAGTATGAATAGATGGTGGATCAGAATTAGGCTCAGTAAATAGATTCACATCACTTCAGCTAACTTTTCGAAACAAATAACTATTATTATAATGTTCCAGAATTTTGTGGAGTACCTTTTTTCTGTGTAATATATAAGGACAACTCCATTTAAAATCAACAGAATAGTATATTCTACAATAAATATGCCAATGGCCTTTATTTCAAACAAGCAAAATATTTGCTATCTGAACTAGAGGCAAGGACTATGCAAACTAAGTTTGCAATACGCCATCCCAAAGATTTTGGAAATCAACCAAGAGTTCTGTAGAAATTTTTGAAACTCCAAAATGTTGAATGCACAACCGGCAATGAGTATCTGAATTGCTAAGACGGAGCCATATTCACTAAAGTTACAATTACTGATTCGTCGAAAATGATGATGAAATTTTTCTAAGCGGCAAACAACGTATTGAATGTTGCCTGTCCCAACTTAATATTTTGTTGCAAAACGTGCAAATCCCAAAACTGTATTAAAGGAAGATAATTATAGCTCAGTACGTAATGTTCTATTCCAACAAATTTGAAACAACAGTAAACGTACGCAGAAATCCGATTCCAGATCGTAACCGGTAAGTGAATACAGTAATTGCTAATCACGCTTTGTGGTGTACACAGAATTTCCGCTATGGATTCAAACGGTAAACGGTAATATGTGACGATGCGTTAATTATATTTCCATGTCCAAATTATTCACGGGGAAACTCATATGGTCCTTCCAATATTTCATTGTTGATGCGAGGAGAAATTTACAAAATGAATAAAGGGAATGGAATCAGAGTAGTCGTTGATCAAAGTTATTCAATGCAAGTCGTATTAGATTGTAATGATTGAAAAATGTATCCTTTTGGATCAGAAATATCTATTTCCAAATATAGATAAATGTGATAAATTTTATTTATTTATAGAAGAAACAAAAGACACAAAGCTCTAAACTGGAACTTGTTTTTTTCAGGTTAATTTGATCATGCATCAAATATTTGCGTTGGATATATTACTCACTGATGGAAACAATATTTTCGGATAACATTGAATGTCCACGAAATGTTTCGCAACAACGATTTTGCACAACAATGTTTTCTGAAAACACAGTCCCGACTCTTGAGTGTTTTTTGGAAATTTCCGAAATGAAACATATGCCTCTGAGTGATAATATTACATCATTTAATTTTGAAAACGAAGTAAATTGTCACATAAATAATAATATAAAAGCATTTTGCAACCCTCACTTAACTGTAGAAGATTGGTCTCCGCGAGTTCTATGCCGGGCGCCACGGCAGCTGTAAGGAATGATTTCAAAAGTAAAAACAATTAATGTGATGCAATTTAGAGGATCGCAACCATTTCCACCGTATTTACTTCCATAAACTCTACTAAGAGGTATTAATGGCTTCCAGCATGTCCTTGCGGAGCCTAATCTTATTTTCTAAATCCAAAGTTACCGCTATGGCTCACTTTACTCAATTTAACAACACGTAGACCAAATTTTTAAGTGCTGGAAATCTATCAAGCTGAGGCTTCAAAGTCGAGAGAATCATGCGAAACTATTTCCATATAGAATATTGATGATTGAGTCTGTCTGATATCAATAAAAATAGTACCATACATAATCATAT
Organism: Dromius quadrimaculatus; assembly: GCA_963989225.1. Lineage (NCBI taxonomy): Eukaryota > Metazoa > Arthropoda > Insecta > Coleoptera > Carabidae > Dromius > Dromius quadrimaculatus. Next base: position 22,314,552 of record OZ022331.1, on the reverse strand, counting down.
TAGATGATAAGTATTACTCCATATTCAATTGAAAAAAAAAATAAAAACATGAATGCAAATTACAGTCAAATTAATAATCTTGACATATATTCACGCTCATCACTGATTCACCGACTCTGTAGTGCTCCAAGATAGATATATGTCAGTCAGTTACAGCAACAAATTACTACGGCAATCTATGCCTTAGAGGTAGAGTATTGGTCTATGGTTCGACAGATATCAAATTCGAATCGCGTTTGAGTGAAGTTGAAAATTTTATATTTTTTTCTTCTAGACAGATAACCATTTCATCAATTTTACTTATCTCAAGCATAAAACTCAATAATAAAGAAATAAAGGTTGGGCTAATGGACATAAAAACAGAAAAACAGGAAAACAACTTAGCAATAGCAGAAAAACCACAAATGCAAGATGAATTCAAGAAGAGAGAGATAAAACGGTTACAGGAAAGGAAGGAGCTCAATGAAAAAGTACAATGGATGGGAAAAATTATAGAAAACCATGAGAAGACGCTCAGGGCCAAAAATATAGTTATCACTGGTTTAAAAATCAATAATACAGACCTAAAACAATTGGTCGAGCAATTTCTTTGGCATGAACTAAAAGTTGAATGTGACATCAAAGCAACCAATGTAATTAAGAGACTAGAAAACAGCTCCATAATTATAGCAGAGATGGAAAACCTGGAAGACAAACATAAAGTAATGATAAATAAGAGTGAGTTGAAAGGTAAACAAATATATGTATATAGAGAATGACTACGCGCCAGAAGAAAGAAATACGCAAAAAGTTATAAGAGAGAAAACAGAGTGTGAAAAAGCCAAAGGAGAGCAAGTAAAAATTGTATATAACAGGGTATTCATGGATAACAAGTGTTTTATATGGAACAAGGTAGAAAAAAAAGAAATCTCGAATAGATGTGTCAAAAAACTAGATTTGTTTTATGAGAGTGTCATAAATACAAAATATCGATATAAAAAAATATAATTTGTAAAAAAAGGGACATTCTATAATAATAAAATAAAATTCCATTCATTTTGAATAAAAATAAAATTATATCTCATCTGGAATAGAAGTAGGACATATATAAACATTCTGTAAAATTTTAAACATATTTTTATAATTTAGTAAAAACGAATTTTAATATTTCTTAAATAATGAAATCTACTTTTCTTTATTTCCCTGCAAATTTGTTAATAATATTTTTAATATTATTATTCATATATCTATGTATATGTAATAAAGCTAGCCCGGTTAGCCTTTCTTGAGACATAGTGGCTCCCAGCCACGTTTTTAATCTTCTCAGTGCAGAAAACCTTCTTTCTGCAGAAGCAACGCTAACGGGCAGAGTACATAATATTTGTAAAATTTTTCTCAAAGTTTGGTAAATATTGGCATCACATTCTCTGTATACATCTAATGCATTTTTTGGTAATTTTTTTTTATCTCATTTTTTTTTTGCCGTTGTAATTTCCAAAATCTTAATTCAGACCTAATTGCTATTGCACATGTTGCACTTTCAGGTGAAATTTTATTTAAGTAAGCTGCAACAGATTTGAAAGTGACATCTACATCTTCGTCAGTTGTTGTCAATAAAACACTCGGTATTATCGTGTTAAAATTGAACAAATTCATCGTGTCTTTATTAAATCTATATTGCAGGCCCGCAATAATATTATCCAGGAGAGGTAAATATATATTAATTCGATAATAATCCTCTATAATAGGTTGATCCACGTTTGGTCTATTTCTCTGATATTTGGTAATTCGTGGTTTCGTTATTTCAATTTATAATTCATTCAAAATATTTACTGCATCATTATTATTATAAATTGTTCTACACGATGTGGCAACATTTTTCCTCTTATTTGATAAAACATCAATAGTGCTATTTCTCAATTTATTGGCATAAGATTTATCCATTGATTTTGTTTGTAATTACCTACTCAAAGTTACCGTATTACTAAAAATATCGGACATAGAGCATAGCGTAACTGTGAAAATTGGAGTACGAATAGAATTCTTTAGCAATTCAGCTTTATTAGAAGATTCTCTATCTTCCCATTGCGAGATTAATTCCAATCGGTATCACATAGACTAATTAGGGATGAATTATTCACAGCTTTTATCAAATGTATCAATGGCATTACGAGCAACCTGTACTTGCATACATTTTGATATGGACAAATTTAGAGCATGGTTGAAACATGGTGTTCTAAAGGAGTTGGACAACGTTGACTGCAATATAGATACAGCACCCTTCAATTCTCCCATCATAACGGAACATCCATCTGTTCCAATTCCAATACAATTCTTAAAGCTTAGATCATGATTTTTCAAAAATTTTAGAACTGTTTTTGCCAAAATATCCCCACTAAGTATAGGCTCATGAGTGTCATCATTATAATTATAATTATTACAATCGATGAATTCCACAAAATCTTCATTAATTTCCCAGCCATCATATTTTATATATCTTATTACAAGAGACATTTGTGAAATAAGTCTTATATCAGTGGTTTCATCGAACATTATGCTGAAATATGTTGCTTTCTTAACCTGTGTTAAAATAGTATCTCTAACTTTTTCTCCACATAACGCAATTAACTCATTTTGAGTCGTGTTACTTATATAGGTGGCATTTTTTTGACTGTTTTCCAAGTGATTTTTTGAAGTTATGTCACCAGCTGCAACTCGAAAACGTAGAATTTCACGAAAATTACCCTCGTTTGTTATAGATTTTGTATTTAAGAGAGAACCAGCCTCACGATGACATCGTAAGGGAATATTTTGTTTCCTCAAAAAAATTAAACTTTCGATTATTGGTTTGAATCTATTTCTATTTTCTTCAATTTGTCGAAGTCTTTCAATTATCAATCTATTTTTATATCTCGTGATGGGGTATTTAATGACTTTATAAAATTTTCGGCATAATCAATTGAATTTTTATGGTATTTAGTATTTTCATGACTTATTAAAACGCAATCTTCACCTGATAAATGAGAATACTGGGATACTCTCTGAGATACTAATTTTTGCAATGGTACTCGTTGGTGCAACCCACCAAATTTTGAAAAAAAGAAGCAATATTTGCAAAAGATTCCGTTTAAATGTTTAGAGAACATTATCCAATTAAATTGTCTGAAATGTTTTTCAGACAAGTAATATTTAACATCTTTTCTCCCTTTTTTATGTACAGAATAGGGTAACACAAAAGTATCATTTAGTTTCCATTTACAATTTAAAATTCGAAATTTATCAATTTCATCAACACTAACATCACTAAATTTAGCTATATCAATGTAAATTTCAACGTTACTGACTGTACATGTTGTATGCTCTTCTTCCTGTTTTTCCCTTTTCTCGTGACGGGAACAACCTTATAAAGATCCTGAAGATTCTCCTCCGTATTCGGTAAATGTCGCTGTAGATGTAGATGGATGATTGAAATTGACTGTTGACATAGATTGATCTTTATTTGGTGAAGAATCATCAGTTTTTTTGATTTTCTGAACAAATGAATCCAACGTAGATAATTTTCGTCTTCGACTGTCCATTCTCATTTTCTAAATTAATTAACTATAACTGGAAATCTGGAATAAATCAATTCAAAAGAATATATATAATTGATTCAATTATAATAAATTGGTAATTAGTCAGTAACCACTAATAATTTAGGATCTATATTCGATGTGCAAACAGTTTTGATTTCTATCTTTTACATTTTAGACCAAGTTATACAAGAAATATTATATATTGAACTAAGAAATGCGATTCGCGCTCCCTTAATGTAACACAATGTAACGATTAACGGTACCAAAGAGGCGAACAGTATCAACGTATGTCGAGTATTATTGAAACATGGTACTCGTGCAAAGGAGGAAAGTTATCACTTCTCTTACGACGCTGGAGCAGTAACCTTAATTTGGTTCACATAGCGTGCCATATTAGCAGGGGTCTCGGGTATCGGTCCCTTCCACGACTCTCCAGCAGTTTTGGAAAAATTCATCGTCATAGATATGTAGATCGTCGATTAGATTCACCATATCTTAACGTGTTTGTATGAAATATTGGTAATATTTAAGGAAAAAATAAGTAAGCGAACGAAAAATTCTAATTACCCAATTACCCCACCCCCCTGAAACCGCCATTAATTGGCAATTTCAATGCAAAGTTAGGATAGGAGGATATATACAAACAATTCACAGGTGGATAGAGCCTTCATGAGATTGGTAAAGAAAATGGATGAAAGGTAATTGAATTTGCAGCAGAAAATAAGCTGAAGATAGAAAGTACAAAATTTCAGAAAAAATATATACACAAAGCAACGTGGACAGCTTCTAACGGAAAATCTTGTAATCGGATAGATCATGTCCTAGACGAAAAAAGAGATTCTTATGTGGTCAGAAATGTCACCAGTATGAGAGGCGCAGATATACAATCGGACCACTTTATGGTGAAAATAGTTATAAAATTGCAAATTCCACAACGTAATCACAGCAAAGAGGACATCATTTATTATTATTTTTTTTTTTTATTAGGTCAATATTTACAATCTATCTACAATGCAGATATTAAGTAAATGGCTTAATGGCATACAATATAACATGGTAAGAGGAAGGTCCAGTGACCTTCCCTTCTTTAGTTAACTTATCGTTATATTTATTGTTTCACTGAAATCTATGTGGTAGGTCTAAGGGGTTATATCTCTTAAGTCTATATGTTTCCCCACTATTATCTAGAAGGTTGACGGCGTTGTTATTTGGATGATTTTCAAGTCGGTTTAGGTATTTGTCGCTATGTCTTTGAATTTCTTCTTTGACCGTCTTCATTTTCAAGTCTGCATGGAGAGCTGAGTTGGTGATATACCATGGTGCGTCGGTTATTATTCTGAGCACTTTTGATTGAAACCTTTGAATCATTTGATATTTGACTTGCTGGCTGTTCCCCAGAGCTGTATCCCATAAGTCCATATGGGTTTGAGCATTGTCTTGTAGATGAGTAATTTGTTATCTATAGATAATTTGGAGTTTCGGCCTAACATCCAGTATAGTTTTCTAAGTTTGAGTGCTAACTGCTGTCTCTTTGTTTTGATGTGTTTACACCAGTTGCCACGTCTGTCAATGTGTAGACCCAGGTATTTGACTGTTTCTGCTTGTGATAGCGGTTTGTTGTTGAGATGGACTGGAGGGCATGTATCCCTAAGTGTTGAGAATGTTATATGTGTGGATTTAGTCTCATTTGCCTTGAATTTCCATTTGTTCATCCAGGATTCTATATCAGCAAGATGTTCCTGTAGTTTGTTGGATGCTGTTTGTGGGTCACTATCTGATGACAGGATAGCAGTGTCATCAGCAAATGTTGCAATTACAGTGTTTTCTTTAATTGGTAGATCGGAAGTAGATTAGATAAAGAGTTGGACCAAGGACACTGCCCTGAGGTACTCCTGATTTAATTGGGTATAGGCTGGAGATTTGTCCGTTGAATTTAACTTGGAAGTATCTGTCGGTTATGTATGATCTAAGTATCTGGTATATGTTGTTTATCATTTATTATGACGTAAATAAACTGCAAAATGAAAACACAAGAAAAAAGCTTACGCAAGAAATGGATAGAGTGTTAGAAAACCATCAGACAAATTGCCATATTAATGAGAAATGGAAGAAATTTGAGGAAAATTGAATAACAGTAGAAAATAAAAACACGGGAAAGATGCACGGTGAAAAAAGAAAGATCTGGTTTGACAAGGAGTGTGAGGAAGCGATGGAGAGAAAAAATGAGAGCAAACTACGTACTCTCCAAAAGTCCACTGACCAAAGCAAGATATAAAGAGGAGTGCAAGAGCCTTAAAACCATATGCAGAAAAGAAAACGTGAGCATCTAGAAAAACGACTCGGAATTATAGAAAATAACTATAGAGATAAATTTGTGACAAACCTCTACCAAGAAGTGAAGAATCAAGAAAAAGGTTACAGACAAAATACGTGTTTTCTAAAAGATAGAAATGAACAACTAGTAACTGGAAAAGAGAGGATGGAACTATGGGTAGAACATTTCAATGAACTCTTGAACGGAAGTGAAAATATTGGGGAAGCACCGGATATGAATAAATTGACGAAAGGGAGAAGAAAACATAGAACTCCCGAGCATAGGAGAAATCACAGGAATTATGGGAGAGATGAAGAGCAATGTAAGCTCAGGAGAGGACCACATTCCTGCTGAAATATATAAGCAAGAAGGAGAAAAATTGGAGCAAGAATTGACTCATATAATAGCCAAAATGTGGATATCAGAATGCCGGAAAGATGGAAAGAAGCCTTAATATGTCCTATATTTAGGAAAAGAGACGTATTCAAATGTGAAAACTATTGAGGGACTGCTCTGCTTGATGTAGCTTACAAAATCATGTCAATAAGCCTCAGGAACCGAATTCAAAGAGTGACAGATAGTATCTTAGGGGATTATTTGGCGAGATTTAGAGCAAACAGATCCACAATGGACTAGGTTTCTACTATAAAACAAATTATAGCAAATAGCTATGAGCAGAACCTACCAATTTGCACTTTCCATGATGTTCATAGACTTTAAACAGGCTTAAGAGATGGTATTTAAAATACTAAGATACTTCTAAATGCCTGAAAAACTGGTGAAACTAATCAAAAAAAATTTGACCGATAATAATAGATGCAAAGTAATAGAGCATGGTCAGACGTCAGAATGCTTCGTAGTGCAGAAAGGAAAAAATAGGGATATTAATAGAAATCACACTATCCGCCACCATAGACATCAGTGCCCAGGACTACGCGGATGATATTACTATACTAACACGCACAAATCAGGAATTAGAGAATGTGCACAAGAAAATTGAGAAACATGCAAGAGAAATGGAGCTGGTGATAAATGAACAGAAAACAAAATATATGCAAATAGAACATAGGCAGCGATAAGGACCAGCATATTTCAAATTTAGTGTGGCTAATGGGAAAAAATTCACACTCAAAGTAGTGAAGAGTTTTGTTTATCTTGGTGTAACGTTAGCTAGCGATAACAATGAAGACGAGGAAATTGCTGCGAGACTTATAAAGGGCAGCAAATGTATCGGTGCCTTAAACAATCTGCTTGAATCCTAAAGAATAAGTAACAGGGCCAAGAAACGAGTATATAAGACAGTAATAAGACCGACAGAAACTTACGGGTATGAATTGTGGGTGTTCAGTGAAAAGAATAAAAGGAAAGTCGAAGTATGGGAAATAAAAGTGATGCGGAAAATATATGGTGCAAAACTAGTAAACGGGGTATTTGTGCAGAGAATAAACGAGGAATTAAAAGAGCTTTACGAGGACGCTAATATTACGAGTGTTAGGTGTTATCAAAGCTCAGGTGGACAGGTCACGTTGTGCGGTTGGCAGAACATGAAGTGACAGAGAAAGCATTGACTATGGAAATAACGGGTAGAAGAAGAAGAGGCTAACCAAGGGGGAGGTGGAACAATGCCGTACAATAGGATCTGAGGCAGATCAATGTCACAGATCGGGAGCGGAAGGCGAAGGACCGCTTGCAGTGAAAAGTCATAGTGCAAAAATGCATGGCCCAAATTGGCTTGCAGTGCTAACATATTATTATTATTATGTGCTAAATATATATTTTATCTGACTGACGACCCACCACTTTCCAACGGGCGCCTTAGGCGCATTGAATACTCCTAGTATAAATATATACGTCCATGAATATGGCACACATGTACATATTTACGCTCATCACTGATCCATCGACTCCATAACGTTCTAAGATAGATATATGTGAATTAGTAACAGCAACAAATTATTACGGCAATCTATGCCCTAGAGGTAGTGCGCTGGTCTATTGTTTGACAGATATCAAGTTCAAATCGCGTTCAGGTGAAGTTGGAAATTTCTTATTCTTTTCTTCTATACAGATAACCATTCCATCAATATCACTTACCGCAAGCATCAACATTTATATTTAAGGTATTTCATGTTAGTTATTATGAGCTGAACATATCTTCTATTTGACTGACGATACATCACTTTTCAACGGGTGCCTTAGGCACCTTGCATACTTCTAGTATGAATATATACGTCTATGAATATGGTTAACATGTGGAGTATATAAATGAGATAGATCAAAATCATTGTTTTAAACATATATTGGAATATATTCACTTCGAAGGTAACCTGTATGAAATCACTTTTTCTTCAAAAAATGAGTTACTTGCTGAATAGCATCTCTCATAACGAACTAGACCTTTGCAGAAAAATTCAAAATCTTCGTAGTTTAAGCTCTCATGACAAAAAAGGTACCCAATCAATCACCTCAAAATTATAAATTGGGAATGGCTGAAAAACATGTCACGCTAGCCAGACTGGTGAAAATTTATAATTTTTTATATTTATGAATTTTTGAACTTAGCCAAAAAACAATGATTTTCTTCCGAAACACCTGCTTGAAATTTACACAATTTGTGGTGAATAATGAACCATTTTTGATTAAATTTGTCTGGCTAACAATTTCTGTGAATCAACTTCTAACAGACCTTTTGTTATAAGTATATAATTTGTTCATGAAAATGCACTTAAGAACATCTTCTTGGTTCTTATTTGAAATAAAATTTGTCTAGTCGACAATTTTTGTTGATAAATTTGTCCAACTCATTTTTCTTTTTACATCTTTGAATTAATATTGTAGATCTCATTCGAATAGAATTTTCATCAAATTTTATTTCTTACTATGTCAGAATATAATTTTTAAGCGCCGCTATTTATTTTCTCTTATAAAAATAAACTTGCACATAAGAATCTGTCTGTATTGTTTCTCACTATGACAGATTGCAATTTTCAAGTGCTACGACTACACTTTTAATGACTATTATACTCGGCCCTATATTAGATCCATATTTTTTCCCGCCTTTCAGCCGTAAAATTGTTATCTCAATATTTTTCCACTCCTCTGAAGCCAATTAGGCGATGGAATAACTTATCACGTGACCAACCAACATCATTTTAATAAGTGACAAAACCAAGGGTATTTAGGAGAGGGGTTGAGGGAAAAAGAATTTAGATGTGTTACCGAGAGTCAGAGAGAGATAGACTCATGGGTACCCAGTTTTGTCTTTTTCTGCTAGTACTAAGTGTATTGGTAACTAAAATTAACCCATAGCCACCAAGCGGTTATAAGCGAAACTATATTGTAAAGTGGATTCAACCTATTTCTATATGATCATATATTATGTTGATGGCTTTGATATGAAATTGTATACTATAATAGTTTATATTGGATTTGTTGTAGTTGATTCAGTGAAAAATACTTGGCTTCTGACTTTATTGTTAAATTACATAATCTTATTGCTATACTGGAATCAGTGTTTCTGAGAAAAAGGAAAGTGTCGGTAGTAAATAAGTTTGGAAACTACGGTCAAGTTCACAAACGAGCTATGTGAATTAGAAAAATTTGTACAGGAAAAGCTGAAATGTGCAATACAAAAATGTCATAAATACTTCCCTGTAATTTTATTTTCCTTGGAGCCATGAAAATTTATAATCTCACACAGTCTTTCAGTTACAACTAAGAAGAAAGTCAATATTTGCTCGCACAATTTGAATTGAATTGAATCATTCAACGATATATGAATATTTCTTTGCTGAATATCAACGTATTTACATTGTTAACAGATTACAAACTTGCCGTAAGCCTCTTTAGATCCACCATTTTGTAAGCACAGTGCTGCCGCCAACGGTAATTTAAGTTGCCAATATTGCGCTTGCGTAAGCAGAAGCACTCAAGCAAGTTCAAAATCTCTATCAATCAAAATAAATCTACTAATCTTATTTGAAGCACCTGGAAGTATGAATAAGTATAGCAGATAAAACAAATATCTAATGTGTTCCTATAATTTACATTCAAGTGAAAAATTCTACTTTACTTACATTTGTATCAATTATAATTTATTATCAAAAATATTAAGGGATCACTCTTCTAAAACACGCGTATTTTAAAACGGATGACGAATACTCAAACATAAGGCCAATAGGCTATGTGTAATGAGTTAGTTACTTGATGTTAAAATAAATGTGATGGTCTTAATAAAGATTTTGATTTAATGCGAAGAAACATTGCATAAAATAGAAAGAGAACAATTCTTTGTTCATACCTTTCGTACGCATATTTATTCTCAATTATTTCATACTAATAACAATGGGATAAGTTTTCAAATATGGAATGCTAAAATTTCATACAAACCAAATATTTATTCTTCACATACACAATGACAGCTGCAAAATAGATTCTACAATTGAAAAATTTGAATTTTGGGAATTTTCCTCTCGCTTATTTTATTTTGTGTTTTACTCTCTGCTAAATGATGCAACCTTACATGTACTAATTAGAACGTAATGATGAGATTCAATAATTATGATAGGCGATCCTCACTTAAACTTATTTCGCACGGAATACTTCTTAACAAAGATGAATAAGTAACGGAACTTCAGTAAAAAGATTAAATAGATTGAAAATGTTTTGTAAACAGATAGATACCTAGAAATTCAGTATATCGTTTTGTTTCTAGAAAAGATTTATTTTCCACAGTTCTGTCCTTGTGTTTTTCTATTTGAATTTCAGTTTCTTGATTATCACGTGGTCACATGCGCAAGCACAAAAGATGATAGTAGGTACCAACAAAGATAGATAAAATGGAGTTCCCGTGAATATATCTCTCTCTTACGCTGATCTACAGGCTACTTGCATATAGTCCAGTCGACATGTACTTTGGGATCGGAAAAAATGCGAACTTAATGAAATTTTCATATGTTGTTTTTGATCACCCAATAGTTTTATCCTCCTATTTTCCGACCAAAATTTCTACAAGCCCTAACTTCACAGTCTCTACATCTCAGTCAAAATATAAAGAATCAGAAGAGAATCTAAATATTTTGCTCTGTAGTAATTATCACTTTTGTCAGCTTATTCGTGAAATAGTCATGAATACCATACGTGATATAATTTTTACTCACTTGTACTGAGTACAAGAAGTATTGTGAAACCGACGAGATTCACCTATCAAGATTTTGATGGAAATATCTGTTTTGAGCATCCCTGAATCTATTTTGACGATTTCCGGCTTGATGTCGGTACCTTCGTGCGTAACTCGCAAATCTCAAAACTAGCTGAACGTATAATGTTGAAATTTTGTATTTGAGACTGGTATAGGGTCTAGGCACCTTGCATTATGGTTCCGATCATCTGTACCGGAAGTGCACTTTACTTGAAACTTTTTTCGAATTTCCCTAATACTTAAATCCAGAATGATCAACCGTAGGATGTTGAAATTCAGTATATGGACTTGATGTTGTATCAGAATGGTTATATGCTATTTTGGTATGAATCGGCCAAACCAGAAGTGCACTTCACTTGGAACTTTATTTTTTATTTTTTGCATAAATCTAAAATAATTAGCCATAGCAAATGGAAATTCAGTATTTGAACTTATTGTTGCATCAAAATAGTTATCTATTAATTTTGTATCAATCGGCTGAGCTGGAAGTGCAGTTTATATGCATCTCTGAATCTAGTTTGCCTATTTTTGGCTTGTTGTCGGTACCTGTGTACGTATGTATGAATGTGCGTACGTATGTGCGTAACTCGCAAATCTCAAAATCCGTCGAACGTATAATGCTGAAATTTTGTATTTAAGATAAGTATAGGGTCTTGATGTGCATTCTGCATTATGATCGCAATATTCTGTACCGGAAGTGCATTTTACTCGAAAATATTTTTGAATTTTTCGCATAAATCTGGAATTATCAGCCGGAGTATACTGAAATTCAGTATTTGTAATTGCTGTAGCATCCAAACGGTCTTCTTCTATTTTCGTACCAATCAACTGAGCTGAAAGTGCACTTTATATTATAGACTTTTCTAATTTTCCTCATGAATTCAAAACTATCAGTCGTATAATATTGAAACTTCGTATTAAGCATTTCTATAACATCAAGCTGTACACCTTGCACTATGATTTTGATCTGCTGAACCGGAAATGCAGTTTACTCGAAACATTTTTTCGAATTTTCCGCATAAATCCAAAACGATTGAACGTAGACTATTAGAATTCAGTACTTAAGATGATAGTACCGTCTAGATGCTCATATTCTATTCTCATTGAGATCGACTCAGCCGGAAGTACACTTTACTTGACAGTATTTGGGAACTTTTTGCATAAATTTGAAAAGATATGCTGAAGAGTATTGAAATTTGGTATTTCAGTCTGCTGTGGCGTCTGAATGATTGCCTATTATTTTCATAACAATAGACTGAACCGGAAGTACACTTCAGTCGGAATATACTTTCAAATTTTGTGCATGAATTCAGAACTGCTAGCCGTAGAATCTTGGAAATTAGTATTTAGGGATGTTGTAGCATGAGAATGATGACATTCTGTTTCCATAGCAATTTACTATGCTGAAAGTGCATTTCAATTGACACATTTCTAGAATCTTTTGGATGAATCTAAAACGATTAGCCGTGGAATGGTGAGATTTTGTGTTTGATGTACAAGTAAGTCACGTGAAGTCCACGTCAGATTTGTTGCCGATTAAGCTTGTTGCTTTAAAGTAATTTCGCCTAAAACATTGATGCAAAACAACGAGCAGCTGTAATCTCTCGCGAAATCTAAGCAACAGGCTCTCGCATACGCCAAACTCTATGGAAAAAATTTATCACTTCAATATTATGTATGAAAAAATGTGATATGATCGTTGCTAACAAGAAAGATTTTTTTCTCACAATCATAAATCAATATTGTACATCCCTTCTATATATTGGAATACTCTTTCCATCAAAATGGTAAATACAGTAATAATGTTATAAATAAAACAAAAAGTACATGAAGGAACAGCGATGAAATGAACTGTTGTTATCACAGAACCCTTTAGAGTCACATTGATGTCAAAATTTTCTCTTTACATTTACATTAATTTTGAGACATGGTTTTCGAAAAAAGGTTCAGAATAACAAATAAATATCTCACTACTTTTCAAACTCATATTTTCTGTCAAAAAAACCTATGAGGGACCTAAAGGACTTCGGAATCTCATCAGGAGTCCATCGGAGATTTCGTGGAGGCTCATCGAGGACGCATTTGTATATTCATATGAATAGTATCTGGATTCAGTCTAAAATTTCCAGTCACATGGGAAAGCATTTTTGTTACAAGCAATAGTAGAAAGCAAAATAGCCTGTCTTGGAGGATTGACGCAACTCCCAAAAAAAAGCGTTGACAGTATATCCATGTAGGTATAATTATAGAATATATAGAAGGAGCAGTTATATTTGCCAAATATGCTACTCGTAAAATTCCAATTGATTTCAATCAAGATGATATTCAATACTTTAAAGGAAGATTGATACTACAAATCACAAAGCCATCAGAAGTGTATTTGTGATAAGTTCTATCAAATTCTATAATTCATGTAGCTATTTGTCAATGTCACTCTTTTTTTCTTCATAATATCATAATTTGTATATAAATTCTATTTCATCATGTTTTCAAAACTCGGAGTTTTTACTGTTTGCTGATGACTTAAAATTGTTCTGCAAAATTGAAACCATAGATGATTGTGCAGGTATTCAGGAGGATTAAAATAGACTCAATTTGTTTTTTCAAAGAAACGATTTATCGCTTAACATTAAGAAATGCTTTGTAGTACAATATACACGAAATCGTAGTAAAATTCACTTTGATTATCATATAAACAATGAGCAACTAACGCACACAAATTTGGTCAGAGACTTTGGAGTAATTTTTGATGCAAAGTGAACTTTTCAATGCCATGTGAATGCAATAACTAAAAAAGCATACAAACTACTAGGATTCATTCTGAGAGTGGGAAAGCATTTCAGAGAGACAAAATCATTTATATTTCTATATATTTCCATTGTTAGATCTATCCTAGAATATGCATCTCCAATATGGAATCCTACTTACAACTATGCAATTAATCGTATTGAGAGGTTCCAGAAAAAATTTCTTTATATAATATGTAAAAAATTGAACATTAATTATAGTAGCTATGACTCTGCTCTAACAAAATTCATGTTGCACTCCTTGATAGACAGACGAACCTTATTTGATATGCCAACTTTACACAAAATTGTAAACAACAATCTGAACTCTATTTCCACGTTGTATTTAGTCAATTTCAATGTACCAATCAGGAATATAAGAATTAACTCAAAATTCAAATCACATAAATACCAAAGTAATATATTCAAAAATTCTTTGAGTAATAGATTGATGTCAACATTTAATAATCAATTTTCAGATTTTGATATTCATTTCTCGAATCTACTTCAGTTTAAGAACTACGTTTTAACTTCATTCACACCTCTATAATAGTAGTTACAGTTTTTATACTTTAATGTTATTAATTATGAGTTAGTTCTTATGTGAACCTAACTTATACGCATGTTTTATTATTCAAATATTGTACGAATTTGTTAAATCCGTGTTAACCTATTATTGGCTTTGGCTGTTGGTTGACTATCTTAAATAAATAAAATAAATATTTCATATGAATACCCCGAATGAGCTTCGCTCGCACTGATACAGATTTTTTTATGTTTTGGATGCTACAAAATCCAGACACCACTTTGAGAGAGACCGTGATGGACTCTTGCTTTTTTTTCTAAAAAGTGAGAAAAATATCTATATCTCAGAAGATGTCTGCGAGAAAATATAATATGGAAATAAAATTGTAACATGAACACCTTCATAGACGGGATTCTTCCTTCTTTTTGAATATTTTAGAGTATCACTTTGCTATTTATTACCATATTCACTTCATGTAAATGTGAAGTGTCAAATTTTGATACACACAAAACTTAAAAAAAAATAATTATTATATCCATGAACGTTACTGTCGGATTAGTAGAAGTGACGGATTCAAATGTATGGTGAAGCAAATGCAGAAGTCGTGGATAATAAATCCTCCAACAGAATCTTGGCTGCAAAATACCAATGAAAAAGTCTAAAAGTATTCTTCACATATAGGTTCATCCTCATCTCAGGTGCTTTAAGTATCACGCTGTAAGACTGCAGGTCAAGTTTATTCCCTTCTATTCAATCTTCAAGCAGTTTTGTCCAATGATTATTTGAATTTGGACTTTCGAAGAATCTATGTCTTGGAAGTTGAGGATGAAATAGAGTATTTTAAAGTTGCTATCCATTGTGAAAGTCAAACGGTAGAGCTGCTGATAGTGTGTTTTAGATCCTTTGTTTTTTATTTTGCAGCTGTAAAAATCTGAAAAGTGACTTCAAATAGACTTATATCACCTCATTATCCACATCAATTAACTTATAATGTCGAATTATCACGCCTAATATAATTAAATTAGAATCGGAGAGATTCGTAAGTTGCATTCAACGGGCGGGTAGTCGCAGGGCTTCTACCCTTAAACTTTTATAATGGGTAATACGTGAGAAAAATATTTGAAGGTAGACAGAAGAAATTGATTATTGGATTGTAGAATTATTCATTCAAAAATAAGCTCGAAACTTCAAGTCTCAAATTAAATTTTCTACAAACAACTCCAATAAAATACCGTTCAAGCAAAGATGAATATCATCTATCTGTAATTTATTGTCAACATAAGAAGTTAATTTATAAAAACTGGATATGTATTCCAAAAACTAAACTCTCATAATCAGTAGGTGGAACGCATCAACATGGTGTAGTTTCTCGTCTAAAGATATTCTGTCCACCTCGTAGGCTGAAGATTACTGGAGATATGTCTCCACCAGAGATGATGTGAAACACAATTTGAGTCTACGAACAAAGCTCCTTTTATATTCAAAGATAGTCACGTAACATCAATATCAACCAAGCAAGCAATATAATCTGGAATTTGGGATTGGGTCTAGTTCAGCATTCAGTGAGGACTCATAGACCTATGTTCTCGTAAATATTTAGGAATCTGAAGTTGTAAACTGGTTTCAAAAGATTCAAATTAGCTTTAGTTATAGTGTTATGTAATGTCCAAAATAATTTAAGTGTTGTTCAAAATGAATAAGTACTAATTTGTCCTAAATAAATTTTATTCCAGTTGTGACAAGAAATTCCATGAACTCAATATTTACACTCACTAACAGCTTTATATTCTGGACTACCATACAATGTTTTCATATTCTAGAGTTTGTAATGTTGAAATTTCGAAAAATTTTGTTCCAACCTTTAAGGTAGCTGTTATCCGGCAGTCGGAGTAGAAAGTTAATGCTTCAGAATACGTACTACAGTCAATACTGTATATATCTATAAATCCAAAAATTTTTGCCATTACTGTACAACTTTTAGCCAATCGCCTACGAACAGCCGTTTATATTTCACATTTGACGACACTGCTCGAGTTTGTAACTAATCTCAATATCAATAATTTATAACTTAATTTGTGATTTCATAAATAACTATGATATAGAATTATTTATAATTCGTGATTATTTATAATTATCATTTTATTATTTTGCGTGGATAGAATGATCTTGGAAAATTACAAAAATGTTAAATATATTGCTACGTATAGAACTATTCATCCGAAAAAAAAGTTTGGTGGACGAATAAAAGCTACAGCGGCGATGGCTGAAGCTAAAAAAACTTCAGTCAGAAAAATATCAAAGTTTTATGCGAAGATAGACGTAATGTTGAAATAAACATAAAATTCGTCCAGGTTAAAGATAAGAAAGGTTAGAATCTTGCCAGAATGACAGTTCCGCATCAAGCTACGTCTCCCATACAAATGCGCTGTTGCCACCTCGTTTTTAATGTATCCTTTCCTCTGCTACAAAGAGATGAGTTTTCTATCGTTTATCAAATAATAACTTACCTGTTCGGTAACTATAAATGGAACATTCGTAAAATAATTTATCAGATGTTGTTTAATAATGGATTAGTTTTTTATAATAATCATGTTATATGCTGTCACGGAGAGATAATTTTCTTGTTTAGATCTATGTTTGAAATTTGAACTATGACCAAAAAGCGTGCATCGCTCAATAATATTTTTATCTTTCTCATCAAGGGGTGGATTATCAACTTCCAAAAAGACAAGCGGTATAAAATCGCATAACCTCACCTGTCACCAGCTCCCAGTCTATACTATTTCAAGGCAAATAAATCATATTATTCTATATAGTGTCATGAATTGGTTGGTACTTCTAATTAGCAAGCTACTATAAATTTCTGCGATGATAAAGTGATTTGGAATAAGTATGCTACGAAAATTTGTTATAATAGTACAACCTAATGCTCCAGTGGTAGGTTTTACCGTTGTTCCCTTAATATTAAGCGTCATTTGAACAAAAATGTTGAAACAAATTTTGACAACTAAATTTTTATCACATCTTTTATGTTTTGATACGATATGGTACAGTAAAACGACACCTTAAAATCAGGAAACAGCAATGCATCTGATCTGACAATAACACATATGTATTCTTGTTCGTCCTTTTTTGGGATATCAATTTTAAAATAAAGTTTTCCAAAATGCTGCAACAGAACAAAATTTTAGTTGCTATGAAAATTTGTATCATATGTATATCAGATATAACGCATCCTTCTTCATAATATTACACTCAAGTACAAAAATAATAATATACAGGATGATTCAAAAATAGCGCAATTCCTGTTAGTGGATTTCTGGATTCTATTAGTGTGATATTAGATAATTGAAAAAAAAAAAAACGTGAATTTGGTCACATCGCATGTTTTATCAAAGTGCTTTTTGAAAATCATTATTTATGTTGTAACTGTGGTGAACTATGACTGTCTGAGTAGGTACGAGTATGTATGTTGAACGTCTATCTAGGTACTTATATCTATCTATGCGTAAATACAAAATAGCACAGTTAAACTAATGATAAAGTAGTAACTAATTTTTATGAACAAGAACAAAATTTGCAAAAACTCAAAGTATCGTAAATGGACAACTTGAACAAACTAATCTAAAGAAATTGTTGGAAAATTTGGCCTTCTATATCGAAACAAGTTTGAACACGCATTATAATGTTTTGTAAACTCTCTGTAGCTTAGCAAGATTGACAGTCTGAGCATCACGTTGAATTCTCGAAATAAGATCCTGTACATTTCGAGTTGGAGTTCAGTAAACAATTGCCTTGATGTGTCCTTAGAGTAAAAATCTAGTGGTATTAAATCTGGCGATCTTGGTGGCCACTGAACTGAATCATTTCTTCCAATCCACTGAGGACCAAATTCAGCATTTAACCATTCTCTTACTTTAGCATCAAAATAGGCTGGCGCTCTATTCAATTGAAACTACATATCTCCAACTGCTATATGTGGCAGATTCGTCAAAAGTGATCACCTATAATTCCAATATTTTTCCATTAACTAAAATCTTGTGGTAAAAAAGCTGGAACTTTCGTTGAATAATATGGGTGTAACCTCTCCTCAGCAATGACTAGGGTTGCCACTTTTTTTCTGAGCGAATAGAGTACATTGGTTATTAAAGGTAGAAAAAAAAGTACATTGTGTCAAAATAAAGTACGATTTATTTTACTGTATCATTTTGCTTCAAAACATATTTTTCATTACTTTCAGTAACTCTTAATAAATAATTATCACTGCTAAACAGCCACATAGCTCATTTGCAGTCCATATTTGAGTTACAGTAAATGAGTGATTCATTTTTCCCCCATGCATTTTGAAATGAACATAAAAATTTGGCGATCATCAGAGAATATATTGTATATTTGTCAATTATCAAACCTATTCGCTAACAATCGATAACGTCATCGACTCCAGTAACTCTGTTGTTCTGTTCTACGCTAAAATTCTCACAATCAACTTTTTCTTGTACATGGAATGTGAAATGAGTCCCAGAGAAATCAAATTACGCGAAATAAAGTATTTCCGCGTACTTTATTGTTTTCATAAAGTATAGAGTACAATTACCCAAAATAACATACAATACTTTATAATAGAGTACGGGTGGCAACCCTAGCAATGACTTGTGGCACAGAACTTTGGAATGAATCTAGCTCTGCATGCAGTAATACTCCTAGAACTTCTAGTGGCATCTTCATTTGGCATTTCCATATTCACTTCCTTCGTGTATGTATTTCAAATAATTCGTGGTCGCCCTCTGTCTGTATTGGCTGAAAGTACTAACTGCCCAGTATTTAGAGAAGGCATGACACGAACAGCTTCTGCGACATTTTCTTGAATTAGAAATTCAATTATGAGAGTAAATATTTGGTTTAAACCATGCATGTTCACTGAATGGTGGTGAATAAATTATCCGAAAATGGCTCTTCAGTCTTTAATATTGAAAAAGAATAATTGAAAACTATTTTTTAATATTCTACCCGGACTACACTTTACACTTCTCCGACAGCTAACTAAAACAAAATGCGCCATTTCTCAATCACATTGTATAAACTTTTATTATGCATGAGTTTATCCTACTCATTCTGTATATTCACATCTGTATCACAACAATTATTTTCTGATAATTTCAATTTACATAATTTTATGATACAAATATTTGCATTTCACATTGCATAATGAAAGCGATATGAGATTTTTGCTGTTACTGAACGGATCTCTTGGGGAATATGGAGGTTATAAATATTAATTGAAATTAAGTTCATGTCGACAGACGGTATTTTGCAATGTTACATAATTTATTTTCTTCTCAAAGAGGATTTTCAGATTTTGTTACTTTCACTGTTTTCGATGTATAGAAAATACATAGGCGAATTATGAATTCAACTGTTGTATTCAGTCTTTCATATTTTCAATCTAGGGACAAAGAACTCAAGCTACGAGGGCAATATGTTTCAATGAATAATGGAAATTTATACATGTGTCACACCTTTCGTGAGGATCTCTCTGTTTTTAATTTTGACAGCATAATTCATATATTACTGTGGAACATCAAATGATTTTTATGAATAATTGGTTCTAAGCATACTTCGTAGGGTCAATCAGTAATGTCTATATAAAGTTTCCGACTATAAATGAAAACGTAACTGAAAAATTAAAATAATTTTGAAATGTTGAACTAAAAATCATTCTTCAACTGGAATCTAACAATAAACGGTTGATTTGACTCAAAAAAATGAAAGTCGCGATGTCGGCCAAGTCAAGTGCAGTGTGCGCTGAGTGAGAAAAAATATAGAGATCAAATGAAGATTTTACTGTCAAGTGCTCCGGAAAGTGTCACAAAGTGTTCTATTATGCTTGTGTTGCTGTGAAGAAGAGCGGATACAACTGCATTCTAGGCTACAAAAGTATAATATGGATTTGCGTAAACTGCCTCAAGTCAAGTAAGTCATCTTACGTCAATGACTTGAGTAGTAAAGATAATGATCATGATATTCTAGAAGATTATTTGGGTATATTCAAAAAGCAAGAATCTATCATTTGTAAGCTCAGTAATGGAATTTCAGAGTTGAAACAAAATCTGGATAATATCAATAAGAAATTATCCCCAATGAATTCTACTATATCGACGAACGTCAATGAATCAATTAATAATATGTCAGAGCAAGCAGAGCCTAGTTTACTGGCCAACATTCATAAAAACATGAATAAACAATTAAAGGATGTCGACACTAGTGCCAATATAAGTCAAAATATAAATTATGGCATTGCAATCTCAAATTCAGCGCTTAAAAATAGCTATGCGAGTGAATTAAGCAATAAATCTAATTCATCTGCTGGCCTACCACCTGCTAACAAAGGAAATAAGGGTAAACTCGGAATAGTTGTCTCCAAAACTCAGGATTCTGATTAATTCCGAACTGTAAGCTACGAAAAAAAAGTGAATGTTACAAATCATATACGGTGCGAGTTCACAAAAAAATAACAATAATCTGGTAGCAATGCCCAAATATGAACATGTTTGTATTCTCGCTCTGCTCCTGAAGTAAAAGAAGAACAAATTCAGGGTCATTTGGAATATTTAAAGATAATAAACAGTGTCAGTTGTTCTATAGAACCAAAATTTGACATAAATTCATTATTTAAAATCAGTTTTCTCAATGTTCATCGCGATACTGTGATGAATGCTGTAAGTCATCCTGATGATATCCCGATCAACAAGTTCTTTTCGAAACCCAAAACAGCAACAGGCAGTATTTTTTTAGAAAATTGCCAAGAAACCAGTTTGACAACATAAAGGAGAACAGTACCACAAAATTTGATATTCAGAGTAATTTCGAATTGTTTTTTATCAACATACGGTGCATAGGAAATAAAATTCACGAACTGGAAATTTTTCTCAACAATAGCGCTGATGTAGTGAGTATTACTGAACATTGGTCACAGAAAGACGGAATTGATTTCTACAGTGTTCTTAACTACGTGATTGCTGAACACTACTGAAGAAAGATATATTCACATGGAGATGAATTATTATTAATTAAATAAAGATTAAATCATGAACGAATACCGTGGATTGAGAACTATTGTGCAGATATTCACTGTGAGTTCGCAGCAATAAAAATAAATGTGAATATCGAAGTCTGTATTATACTAACGGTTTATAGATCACCGAATGGAGATTTTATTATCACCATAAATAATCTAGAGAGTATTTTATCTGAACTGGATAAGAACTGAATGCATAAGATTATCATAATGGGTGATTTCAATGCGAACTTTTTAGAACATAGTGAATAAACATCTTATTAATATTTTAACATACTTTGGTCTGACATCAACCAGTGTATACTTATACAAGGGTAACAAAAAATAATAAAACTTGTATAGATAATGTATTTGTTAACTGAACTTAGATTTAAATGAAGTGGGGGTTATAAATCAAAATCGGTCAGATCACTACGGAATTTTATTGAATGTATGTTTACAAAAAGATGTTCCTGACGATAATCATGGATACTACGTACAGAGAATAACAATAAATGGTTTGCACCTATTTGTGAGATATTTCAAAAATATAAAGCGGGATTTCATTTATTCGAGCAATGATGCAGAAAAGTACTACCTACATTATGTTCCACGAAACTTTATATTATGTATTTCAATCTTGCTTTCCATAGAAAAAATCTAAAAACAATAGTAATTATCCCACAAGTGGAAAAAAAAGTTCATTCACGACAGAATTTGTATTATATTAAAGAAACTCTAGCTCTAACTCACGGAAATTCACAAAATGAGCCTGACGAAGAGTCTAAGACATCATACAATAATTATAGAAAATATTATTATCATAAAATTAATGGAGCCAAGATGACCTATGATAATGATTTGATTGCCATTTCACAAAGCAACACTAATAGTCCAGTCAAGTTAGCCCTAAAAATACGGGTACCCTTGCATAAATCCCCAAGAAGCTGAAAACTGACATGAACGTTAGGGATACCATTATGATAAAGTTGTTGAAAGTCCCAATCGATTCCATGTGTGCAAAAAATTTTATGCGAGATCAAAGTTCGTGGAAATGAGTCTTTCGAATTTTTTATTGAAATTGTCAGTTTTATGATAGAAATAGCTGATACAAAAAGTGGAGATTTTCCAATTTTCTACAAAAATGGTCCCCACATTTTTTTCTCAAGATTTGCCATTTCTGAGAAAAGGCTATTCTAGAGTTGTATTTTCAATAATATGCATGACTATGCTGCCTATGTACATTATTGACGTATAATATTAGTAAAACTATTAGTCTGCGTGACTCGTACATTAATATTGAATGATAATTCTAAAGATATGAGATGTAGAGAAACCTAGTCCCTCATTTTGCGTGAGCATGTAGCCTTAAACAACATCTGTCTTCTGTTCAATTGTCAATGTGGCACTGTCCGTCTGTTACTTACTGTAAATTATTTGCATCGATAAGTTACATATGTATTTTTTGCAAAATATAAATGTGATAAAAAAGGTATTCAATTAGCTTGTCTTTCTTTAACCTTGGCTTCTGCTCATCAACATTTTTATCGAGTATATTACCAGATTCAATTGTGGCATGGTTAAGAACTGAACCCAGAATAATGGGGTTGGAAGTTAATTGATACTGTATTGGAATCAATTCACGCTCTACTTCCCCTTACACCAGAAAAGCTCCTGATTACTATTTTTCTAACTGCAAAAGGAGGTGGTATTCGAAATGCGGCAGCAAAAAAATAGGCTTACTTTGTTCACCAGCATGCACCAGCTGTGGAGGCCAGTCGTGTTACTATACTGATTCTCCAACAGAAGATGATCCTTACATCAACGGCAGAACAACTGATGTATCGCTGTTTGAACAATTTATGTCAACTGAGGAAGATGAAGAAAAATAAGAAGCAGTTCAATAATAAGACAATATTATATTAAACTTCAATATAAAGATCGTGAAATAGGACTACCGGAGAAATCACAACGAAAAATACGCGCCAATTACACTACCTTATAGGTGGCGTGGAAAAGTGGAATATAACTTTAAAATGGCGTTTTCTCTGGAATGGCAAGTCTTGGGGAGAAAAATGTGAGTACCATTTTTGTAGAGAATTAGAGAATCTACAATTTTTGTTCGAGCTATTTCTATCATAAAACTGACAATTCCGTTGAAAAAATCGAAAAACTCATTTCTACGAACTATGACCTCGCATAAAATTTTTTGCACACTTGGGATTGATGGGGACTTTTCATAACTTCATCATAACGGTATCCCTAACGTTCATGCCAATTTTCAGCTTCTTGAGAATTTATGCAAGGGTGTATGTCTATTTTGACTGGATTATAAAGCAATTTGGTGAATCAATAATTCTGAATTACAACCAAAAAAAACTGCAACTGAATTGAGGAGCAATATAACAAGCGAGGATTTCAATTTTTATTTCACAAATTCCATTAAACAAGTCATAAATACTATACCTAGTCCCACTCCTATTCAATTCAAGAATCAATTGACAATAAAAAAGTTCAATTGCGAAAATTCTTTTTATTTAGGGCCAACAAGTGAATATGAAGTTGAAGTAGCAATTGATAATTCAAATAACAGCAAAAGTACTGATATTTACAACTCTAATATATACGTCATTGAAAAAATTGGAGAAAGTATATCCAGACCACCATAAATATTTCTTTCAGTTCAGAAGCTTTTCCTAGACTACTGAAAATTGCGAAAATAACTCCTGTTTCTAAGAAAGGCGATATTACAAACATCAGTAACTATAGACCAATCTTACTTTTACCTATCATCCCCAGAATATTTGCAGCTATGATTCATATAAGGTTGGTTAATTATTTCAAAAATAAATCAATTTTATTGGACTGTTAATTCGGTTTCAGGAAAAATAAATCAACAAATAGTGCACTAGTAAGTGCTACTCAAAAAATCATCAACTTAATTGATAAAGGAAATTTTGTAGCAGCCACATTTTGCGATCTTGCAAAGGCTTTTGATTGTGTATAACATTAGATGTTATTGTATAAATTAAATTATTATAATATAACTCCTTATCTCGAAGATCGTTACCAAACTGTCTATGTGAACAACGAATATTTTGGATAACAAGCTACGGAACATGGAGTACCCCAATGATCCATCTTGGGACCTTTATTATTTATTGTCTATATAAACAACCTTCCATGTAAACTGTTCAATGTGTAAACAGTACTCTTTGTAAATGATACTTCGTTTTTCACTTATCTAAATAATTTAGAATCTGCCAATATATCATTCTCTGATATAACTAAATCAGCTGAAGAGCGGTTTTTTTACACTGTTCAACAATTTATAAAGTTTAAATTTTGCTAAGTGCGTGTCTGATCACGCACAGTGAATGGGATGTCCACCCGTTCCATAATATATAGTATTGTACTATATTTTGAGCATATGTACTATAAACCGTTGAAGAGATGTATAGTACACAAAAATACTATATTTTCATTACCGAACTCTAACAAACAAATCCTTCATTTCAAAAATTCAATAACGCGCCTCACAGAAAGGATACTCTAGTTTATGAGCTCGGAATGGCAAGATGAAAGAAACAAAAGTAGTATCTCATCGATCAAAAATGAGCTTTCGATTAAAATTGATTTAAAAATTGGATGCAATGAAGCATATTATGATACTTTCATTTCAAATAAAAAATTGTTAGAAAATGCAAGAAGTGCAAGAAAATTCAATGTTTTGAAAATGAAGTAACGAATATATCTGAGTCTAGTTCTTGCTTTTTCCATAGGATACTATATTTTTTCTTG
The DNA here is from genome assembly GCA_963989225.1 of Dromius quadrimaculatus. Lineage (NCBI taxonomy): Eukaryota > Metazoa > Arthropoda > Insecta > Coleoptera > Carabidae > Dromius > Dromius quadrimaculatus. The sequence continues at coordinate 22,289,317 of OZ022331.1, read as the reverse complement.
AGGTGTACTATATTTGTTATAGCTCATTTTCGAAAATACTCATTTCGCCAAAGATAAGGTAGCAAACCTATGAATAAAGTATTTCTTAGTGGGCAAGAACATTCGCCGCTAAAATTTGAAGTTAATAATAAAGTTATAATAATTTGTAGTCTTTCATTTGTTATTGAACTTAGTTTTTCAAATACAATAAACATAGTTGGTGAAGTGATTTCTCATATTTCAAAGATTACACAACAAATTTAACCTTTCATATTTTATTCAAACCAATTTTCTTTAAGAGTGTCTCTTAAGTTCTGTCATTATAATTTTTTCAGAACTCTCCAACGTTGCTCAAAGTGAACTGCACTCTGTGTAAAGCTGATAAATCTCAATAAATTTGAAGTAATATGGATCATAAATCACTAGATCCAAACAATCATCCAAACATTTTCCTCAGTAGCAGTTTCGAATAAGTTACTGCGAATCTCCTAATATCAGAGAAACTTTTTCTAGACAGAAATTGGAAAAGAGCTGATTCAAGTGTCAAGAGATTGATTCCGACATTCATATGTGGAAAATTGAACAATTAAATTCACAAATGCTGTTTCGATTTCTCTTTTAATTGCTGTTCGACATTACGATTATTTGAATTTTTACTAAAACTGAATTTCTTCCAGCCAGAAAACACAGAATGGCAACGATTTTGTTTGAAATATGAATTTGTGCAATCCAATACAATTGAATAGTAATAAGAATATTATGAATAGAATTTTGAATTCAACCGTTATTGACGCTCATCATCCTCCACTCAATTTGCAGTTTGTTTTGGATAATTTTAAAGAACTCCCCTACAAATCTTCTCTTATATATTATATGACAAAATAAAATTACAGAGAGTTTATATCCAAATTATCAGCAAAATATTGGAACAAAAAACTTTCTCACGTTGACGTTAATGTTGAATCATTCATTTTTACTGATCTTGTATCCAAGAGTCCTCAGCAAAATACTCCGTGAATTAGAGAATTTCATTACTTCTTCATATGAAGGTGTTTTATACGGAGCTGCACAAGTATCATCTTGCATAGATCTAAATTCAGGGAAAGATCATTATATCTGAAGTTTCTCACCATTAAAACTCCCAAGACAAGCTGTAAGAGCGTCGTCATCGCATCTGATGTAGATTTTCAGTATGAAAATGAGTTTTTCTTGTCTGCACTGATACCGCGTTTAACGAACGCCGTTGGCGTGTAGACAAAAGTTTCTTTGAGAATCTACGTTGCTGGCTGACGAATATTGCTATATTGAAGTGGAAATTTTGTTGTCAGAAATATTCAAAGTGAAATAATTTAATAATCATCCACCTTGCAGCATTTATAGAAACTTTTGCTTGTGTGTCGCAAATATTCCATTTGATTTATTGTACGGGAAATTTAATAAAATATTTATGAAAGGCTTCGTCAAAAGAATTGAATTCTTTGGCCTAAAAGCTGCTAGTTGAACATGAATATAATCTGAGGCTTTGAAAAAAGTAATAGAATTCTGGTAAATTAGAATATATATATATATATATATATATATATATATATATATATATATATATATATATATATATATATATATATATATATATATATATATATATATATATATATATATATATATACAGGGTGTAACAGAAATAAGTACATTAATTTTAAACTGCAATAGATCTCTTCAAGCCTGACAATTTTTCTTGATAACTTTTTTCTGTAAGTCTCCTGGATATCGAGTGAAAATTCATCAAAGTTTGGTCAAAAATTTCATAGTGCGCCTATGGTTAGAACTGAATGTTTCTCATTTGTTGGAAGAATGACAGCTGTCGATTTAAATGATTATTTTTAAACTTTAAACCATCATAGTCTTATCAATCATCCATTTGAAACTGAAAGAATAACAGTATTTCAATAACACACTGATATTCGCTCACCTCGATTATTCTATTTTTGTATATGCTGCAAGAAAGATCAAATTCATCTCTGAAACCAACAATTTGGTATATTGGTCGTATTTATATGTTACTAGCTTCTTCCCGCGACTTCGTCCGCATGGAATAGTTATTTAGGGCAGCATTTTTAATTTTTTAGGATACTCATTTCGCAAATAATAAACGTACACACTATTTGCTGCGCAGGCGCTTGGATTTCAATACGAACTTTTATCTCCTATTTCATCCCCATGTAGGTCGAAATCACAAAAACGCTGAAAGAAATATTTGTTCACTTATTATGAAGTGCCTGATGCCTGAATACAAAATTTCATGGTTTTATCTTCGAAATTGGCAAAATTCCATACATACTATCATCCCTCATTTTACCCACCTCGCAATAAAAGGTAGACTATTCTTTTCTCAAGCTCTAGTTTATCTCTGTGCCAAATTTCATCCAAAACGGTTGAGTGGCTTAGGCATGAAACCGTAACAGATAGACAGACAGAGTAACTTTCGCATTCATAATATTAGTAACCACTATAACTATTTACAATTTATTTAACTTATAAATTCAATTGAAGCAAAAAGTTAGAAGAACTATGGATTACGAAACAACTCATTAATTTTTAATATCCGCTCTCGTCTGCCCTAACCTGACTGGCCGTTCGGGTAGCCACATTACGTGTTATTTCTCCCACCAGGCCGCGCTGCGCAGGCGTTTGGATTTCAAAACGAACTATCATCTCCTATTTCATCCTCATGTAGGTCGAATTCACAAAAACGCTAGAAGAAATGTTTGTTCACTTATTATCAAGTGCCTGATGCCCGAATACAAAATTTCATGGTTTTATCTTCGAAAATGACGAAGCTCCATACATACTATCATCCCCTATTTTAACCCCCTCGCAATAAAAGGTAGCCTATGTCCTTTCTGAAGCTCTAGTTCATCTCTGTACCAAATTTCATCAAAAACGGTTGAGTGGTTTAGACGTGAAAGCGTAACAGAAAGACAGACAGAGTGACTTTCGCATTTATAATATTAGTAAGGATTGTTGAGAAATTTCATTTCTATTTAGGAATTTCACGTATATTTTCAAATAGTTGGTACATTTCTTGAACATTAGATTGTCAGCACGAGTTCATTGCATTTGGATCAGCTGATTTGAATAGTCTGAATACAGCCTGTAACACAGTTAGAATATGGGTCAGATTGTGCTGCCATCTACGATCAACTTAGAAAGTAGTTGCAGCTTTCAGCTTATTTCATTACTGTTGGCTCTCAAACATAAAGAGAAAATCATTCAACGATTTATTTAAAGTGAACGGTGAAATATGAAATCGAATGCAATTTTAAAATAATTAATTTAATGAATAATTCAACTGAAAATATTCCCGCAAAAATTGTAAGAGCTTATTCTTGGAAAACAGAAAACCTAACCTACAAATGTATCACATTAAGTTTGGTAATTGATTTTAAATATTTTTTAAAATATGAGATACAATATTCTATTTGTTCAACAGATCAATTTACGAGGCATACTTCATTGAAACGACCTGACTATGAAGTTTGTAATAATATGAGAAAAAACTAATTCACAGCTGCTTCATTTATAAATTAATGTATTTTATTCATTTCATCTGGTGTTTTACGTTTCAGGTAAACCATGAGATCTCAATATCTCATAGTATTCTCATCATTATGTATAAGTGCACAGTATTTTGGCAATAAATACATGAGCATAACCACAATAATTCAATTTTTAGTGAAAAATGACATTTCTGAAATCGTTCCAAATAAATTTGCCGAACTAATCCTACACTGCCTGCGAAATCGCAGATAAAAGAGCTTGACATTTTCACAGGTTTTAACTCTTGTGACAATAATAATTAGACGATTTTTTCCAAAATTCATTTGAAGGAATTGATCTGGAATGGATAGCTCACATATGTCGAAATCAATTGTTTCGTTGTAACCTGGGTTGTAACTGCTACTGGATCCGATAATTATGCACCTGAACGACTCGTTAAATTATAGGGGTTAAAAAATGCTGAAAAAAAGATGAGAATTCGAGAAGAAGTTATTAGGAAAAATTATTATGCTTGACGGGTTCTATCACTGGTTAAAATTAATGTACTTATTTCTGTTACACCCTGTATTTTATATATATATATATATATATATATATATATATATATATATATATATATATATATATATATATATACAGGGTGTAACAGAAATAAGTACATTAATTTTAACCAGTGATAGTTCTCGTCAAGCCTAACATTTTTTCTTAGTAACTTTTTCCCGAATTCTTATCTTTTTTTAGCATTTTTTATCCCCTATAATTTAACGTGTCGTTCAGGTGCATAGTTATCGGATCTAGTAGCAGTTGCAATAGAACAATAATTGATTTTGACATATGTGAGTTATCAATTCCTTCAAATAAATTCTGGAATAAAACAGATTATAATTTATTAATTCTGTGTATGATTTCATGGGCAGTTTAGGATTAGCTTAGCAAATTTATTTGGAACGATCTCCGAACTGTCATTTTTCACTAAAAATTGAATTATTGTGGTTATGGTAATGTATTTCATGTCAAAATATTATGCACTTATACATTACGATGAGAATACTATGAGTTATTTAGAACCTAACGTTTATCTGGAAGCAGATGTGATGAATGAAATACATTAATTTATAAATGAAGCACCTGTGTATTAGTTTTCCTCATATTATTACAAACTTCACACTTCACATTCAGGTCGTTTCAATAAAGTATGCCCAGTCAATTGATCTGCTGAATAAGCAAAATATTGTATCATATATTTCAGAATATATTTAAAATCAATTACCAAATTCAGTTTGATACATTTATAGGTTATATTTTCTGTTCTTCAATAGAATCTTCAAAATTTCATGCAGCAATATTTCTATTGAATTATTCAGTGAATTAATTAATTTAAAATTACATTCTATTCAATATTCTACCGTTTTCTTTAAATAAATCGTTGAATGATTTTCTCTTTATGTTTCTGATGAAGTAGGTTCGGAACAGTACTACTTTCCGAACTGCTGGTAGATGGCAGCACAGTCTGACTCTCCTGACACAGTGACACAGTTTCAGACAATTCAAATCAGCTGATTCAAGTGCAATGAATTTGTGCAGACAATCTTATGTTTAAGAAACGTACTATCCAAAAATATACGTGAAATCCCTAAATAAAAATCAAACTTCTCAAAAATGACATAAAAATACGACTAACAAACCAAATTGTTGATTGCAGAGACAAATTCAGTCTTTCTTCCAACATATACAAAAATAGAATAATCGAAGTGAGCGAATATCAATGTATTTCCAAAATACTAATATTTTTTCAGTTTCAAATGAATGATTGACAAGACAACGATGGCTCAAAGTTGCAAAATACTCCTTTCAATCGACAGCTGTCATTCTTCCAACAAATGAAAACCATTCAGTTTGAACCATAGGCGCACTATGAAATTTTTGACAAAGCTTTGATGAATTTTCACTCTGTATCCAGAGGATTTACGGAAAAAAGTTATTAGGAAAAATTGTTATGCTTGACAAATTGCGTCACAGGTTAAAATTAATGTACTTATTTCTGTTACACCCTGTATATATATGTATCTCTGTGGTAGCAAAATAGAGAAAGGTACAGTCGTGTTCAAAATGCTTTTCTAATATATGATAATAAATGATTGATGAACATTGTTTTCAGATGTAACCTTCATGATGAGACTTCTGTCTGTTCGTCTGTGAATCACAGTTGCCCATCTCAACTACTGCACTTATTTCATGTTATCAAAATCTCTTAACAGTTGTAGAACATATTTGCTCACTTCTGTTACATGTATTTTTTTTTTTTATTAAAATGCGGTTCAAGAATAAAGCCTGCCTCACACGATGCTTGTTTTATTGCTGGTTTTCCTGCATGGAGTTGTGCTGCCTACCGTGCTTGTTTCTATGATTGAAAATGACAGTCACTGCTGGCTTCGGTGCATGGTTGCTAGCTAGATTCCGTAATAGAACGTGTTGTATTCTCCATGCTTGCTTGCCTGATCGATTCGAACGGTGATCAATAGAAAGCTACAACTTCTGGTCATGTTAATATAAAAAGTGACATAAACATTTAATTTGTACGAAACTCACTTTTGCTTTTCGTAATTTCTGAAGACTTCTGAATGTATGTAGAAAAGAGATCCCAGATATATTATATTCATGGTGAATTGACATCTGCTGGTTTTATTTGAAATTTGGCAGTTACATTTCATCTTGAATAATTTCATCATATTTTGTGTTCTGATAATTTGAACACTGAAAAGGTTTGGATTCAGTCTACTGACAGAGCAATTGAAGGACTTTGGACGCAGGATAGTTGATTTCGAAGTTATGATATAAATATAATCAGGAAATATAGATATCAAAAATACGGCAGTTTTCTCCGTTTGTGTGTTATATCCCACATTTTGTATAATCTTTTATCTGTAAATGCTTTTTATCTCTGTGCAAGAATCATAACCAACATCATAAACGAAACAATTGTCGAAGCTCGTTCTGCCGAGAATTTTTCTGATTGATAAAGACGCAGCAATAATCATTCGTCACTAACGAAAATTTTCTGCTAAATCGTCTCTATTTTTCTTGAGATTTAAACGATAATTTCTGGCGCCGTGTGCGTATCGAAAAGATCTACTAATCCATTCTAGGTGCCAATATTGCATAGCATCACAACGTCCAGTGGCGCAGCCAGCTGGGAACCCATCAACATAACCAAGCAAGCAATCCATCAGCGAGAAAAGTGTCGCGTGACGCGGGCTTAAGTGTCAAAATTCAACGATAAAATATCATGTTCAAGTGGATTACCATTCGGTAGAGTTCCTTTATATTGTTTATCCTCATTTTGTTACTGTTACATGCATAAGAACTGATGTCGGTCAAAGATGAAATTTAAGAATGCACATCGTTCAACAATTGTTTATTTATAATAATCGTCAGAGCTCACAGATATCATTAATATCAAATGATTATTTGTACATGACTGCTGGATACAATTATTCTTATTCTTGATTTTCAACGGTTTTTAATTTTTTGCACGAGATCGATATTACCAAAAAAGACGATACCTATATAAATAAACTTGGGAAATGAAAAATCCTCTGAATTTCAAATTTTATTCGAATCGTTAGAGTCGTTTACAAGATACAAAAAATATTTATCCATAACGTGACCGTTTATATATATATTTTTTTCAAAGCGGGACTTTCACTGCAGAATTATGTGGAAAATTTTTGGTGTTTTACAAGTTTCTTATCAAAGAGGGAATGATAATGTTAATACAAAATAATTGGAGCACTAATAATAAGTTATCTGCTTGAGTGGACACAGCTTCTATGCAGTATTTTCCTATTTTTCGGCTGAACAAATCAATTTTAAAATATCGGGTTTACGAGTGTACAAAATAATTATACATTAAATTACCTATCATTTGGTCTATTTGCGAAAGCGGTACATTTATACACTCGCTGGAGACAGCGAGACGGACAGTTTGAAAGCAGGACGAATGGTCATGTTATGTATAAATATCCGTCTTGTACATCTGGGGTATTTTCGTTTCTCTCTATAATGAAATTATCGTATATAATATCACAAGGGACTGTAATTTTATCAATAAATTTTTCTTGAAAACTTTTTCTACCTAGCAACATCGGGAGAGTCATCTGTCCAATGAAATCACGAGAGCTAAGCTTGAGGATTTAATCGGAGCAGATGACTCGAAGGATATTGCTTGAAGGTGAAAGAATTTTTGAAAGAAAAATTTATGATAAAATTAAAGTCGCGAGTAATATTTGTGGAGAATGTTTAATGAATGGAATTGCTATTATAAGTACCCATTTAATGATGTTGGATGCAACTACTAACCTTTTTTTTATTGCGAAATGCACTAAATTGTTTCCATATACTCTTTTGACATTTTTTTTGTATTTTCAGACTTCTTGTCTCCAATTTTATTACAAATTTCCGCGAAGAATGCATTTCCAAAATGATTAAATTTTGAAATTTCCAAGAACTGATTGTTTATATTAAACTGTGTATTGTTTCTCCATAGCAAAGGCAATTTATCGCGATGAATCGCATGCCAACGGGATTGCAACCGCGGTAAATTCCCGTTGGCAAGCGATTTGTTTTTATAAATATCATTGTAACTATGCAGAATTTTTCAGAACAATTGACATGAGTGAAATAATCTAGTTAGAAGGTAATCTATTCGTGCTTTCATAAAAAACGTAAAATGTAAATGCTGCATCAAATATATATAGAAATACCACTAGCTATATAAATATCTCGTTTCAAAAACTTAATATAAAATTCAATGATTCATACAACTTGTTGAGCACTGGAAGACAGGTGAATATTTGTTCCATTGCCAGAGACAATCAAATAAAATACTAGAAGATTCTGGGAATGGGAAAGAACGAAAAGTGGAGCTGGCTGGTATAGAAACCAATTTACAGGAAAAAATTTAATCTTTCGGTCAACGGATGAAAATTTCACTTATGGATACGGAAGGAAGTGCAATCTATACCTTTGGGAAATACTATTCACTGGCTCAACACTGAATCTTGAAAACTGTTAAACCGATTAAGTTGAAATTTGGCAGGTGGGTAGTATGTGGCGAGTAGACGTCTGCTAAGAAAGGATTTTGTAACAGAGCCGAATTGAGGGGATTCATATAGAAGTTATATGCTCTTGCTGTTAGAGGCATGAAATTTAGTAGTTAAGTATACAATGTGGAAAAAAATAATACCACAATATTATTTTTCCAACAGAGTTGGATTGAGATGGTCCAGAGAAGGATGGGTTTATCTCTGAGAGTTTTTGTGCTTCTGATATCAGGGACTTGAATTATAATAATTTTTATCAGAAGTCCAATATTCTTAATGTCAATGTCATGATAAATACAACGATATTATTTCTACAATAGGAATGGACTAAGGTTGTCAACGGAATATCAAAAAATACGAATTACGCTGAGATCTTGCAAGGAAGTAGTTTATGGAAAGCAAAAGACACTTGAGAAAAGATTTTGTGACAGGAATGAGTTAAAAGAGTAAATTTGAACCCATCTTTATATGGAAGCTCTATATCTTTGCTATTAGAGGCATGAAATTTGATAGTTAGATGGACAATGTGATAAAAATATATATCGTAATATTATTCTATCGATTGGGATGGATCAAGGTGATCCAAAGAGGAATAAAACTATCTTTGGGCTCCTTTTGCTTTTGATACCGGGAACTTGAAATAGATCAATTTTCTTCAAAAGTTCAATGTTTTTGATGTCAGTGTCATGATGAATACTGAAATATGATTCCCAGAATACGGAAGGATTAAAGTTGCCAACGGAATGTTAAAAAATACGAATTGAGCTGAAATTCCGTAGGTGAATAATTTATGGAGAGCAAAGGTCAGTTGAAAAAATATTCCATGATATGGATGACTTAAGTAGCCCAAATACAATTTTGGCTCATAAAAATGCTCTTATGCCCATACTTATAGTCGTAACTCAATCTCGTTCTTGAGCATTACTTGGCCAAGTCGAGGCGAAGTCACCATAGATACTTAATTGATGATCTATTCTATAGTGAATAGTTGATACTTCGTGGACTCTTGGCGAAGCTTGAGATTTCTTGTTTTTGACATATTATATTTGATTGATCTGTTAGACGTTCATGACAGTATTTGCGAAATATTCCTAGTTTGTCTACTGAATTTGATCTATTTTTGAATAATTTGATTGGAAACGTTAGTTCTAGTAAGTATGTATACCTCTATGGCATATATTCATGTTGGAAGTACAAATGTCAAGAATAGCTGACACGAATCCTCGAGCACGACTCAAGATAGCCTTGCAATAGACTCAAGTAAAGCCGGAGTCAAATAAACGCGAAGTATTACTCCGTAGCCAAGTAACGACTATTAGTAATATTCGCATACTTGAGCAATTCTCAAGTCTGAGATTAAGCGAAGTATTGACTATAAGTACGGGCATAAGTTTTGGCTGTTGAGTCTTGAAATTCAGTATTTTATTACAACTAAATAAAATCGAAGAGTGTCTGTGATTTTGCAATAAAGACTTTTTCTTGATCTGACATGGTTATTAGCAAGATACCAAAATTCAAAAACGCATCTTTCCCAGTCATGCAGTTTAAAATTCGCTCATTCTAAATATTCATTATTTGATGAACAATCAACATACCAAATCGCTTGATTTAAAGAGCGCAAATTTTGATATTACATTCCTAAAATGACATGGATAAACCACTAATTAGGATTTCCAGGAATTTTATCCCAAAAATCATTTTTGCCGCAAGTATTATTATATTCGTGTGAAAAATCAATTAGATCGGTTAACCTTGGAACAGAGCAACAAAAAACTTTATAGCATAGGACTACCGCAGGCAAAGCAAATGGTTAGCTCTTGTGCTGCAGTTAATTAATAATTTCATTCTCATTGATTTCAAAATGCTACTGCGGGCCCAGTTTACGGTTCACCTACGTATTGTAGTCAATTATTGTACTTTTTAGAGAAAGCCAATTGGAATGATTAATCTTGAATTTGAAAAAATTGAAAATATGCAGAGCACACTGTTTGATCGGGTGCTGCAGTCAATTATTATATATTGTTTCCATAGATTCAAAAAAATACGTCTTTATGTAGGTTAACCTCCGGATAACAGCTAGCAAGAAATGAAATTTCAAAAAAATAAATTGAAATCTGACACCTGGAACTGTTGTATTATGAAAGACAGGTGAATATTATAAGTATATTTATCTGTATTTCAACTTATAATATCAACTTGCATTTTATTATGCGCAGTAATCTTTTTATCACAGACCTAGAAAAAAATCGAATAATGGGAATAAATTTTGATTAAGGTAGTTTTTCAAACGTTAGGACTGTCGTTAAGGCTCGGTTGTACAATCTAAGCTTGTCTACAGTTGGGTTGAATCGTGCTTATTTACTCTGGTTACAATTACTGGAAGAACTGTAATCATAGGAAATAAACTTGGTTCAACTAAACAGTGAATGAGCTTGGATTGTACAATCACTTAAAAACATTATTGCATAGAAGATTGGAAAGCGCCTACTTCAATATGGCAGTATTCTAGGGCAATCGGCATAACACATTTTCATGAGTAGTACAGCTTTGGGAAGAAGTTTTTCTATGAATCGATATAATTTTCAGTCTTGTTGATATAATTCAGTTCTCTTCCATTTTCATACGAGTATTTGAATGATAAGATATCTTTTCGATGAAACAGATCATCGTTCTTGATACTGTGACTATAAAACCCATTATTTCCCATTTCAAGGTTTATTGATAGAGTTCTACATTCTTTTATCAAATACGAGCCGCTCATTCCATGAAATGTCAAAATTATTTATTGTTAGAAAGCAGATCTTCGGGCACTTTGGCTTAGATATATCTTATTTTGGTTCATACTGTATGATAATCTACTATAAACATGATTATTGCTATTTCTCTTATTCTAAGAATTATATTTAGACAATACCGTTTATAACATCTTGACATACAATTCTCATATCCCAAGCTCTAATTTGATTAAAAGCGAATGAAACAACTATAGGCAAAGAAATTCTCGAAACAAGATTCTTGGCTGCCGCTATCAACGGCGTTTTCTTTGTATGTAAAGTAGACGCTGCAGACACTGGAGAATAATTAGATTTGAAAGCAATGTAAAGGAGTGTCTTCTAATCTTTTGTGAAAATTTTATATCTGGGAAGTAATTTTAGATGAATCTTATTTTGGTGAATGAGCCATCAGTCAGTATAGTTTTATCTACTTAATATTATCGAACAAATGACCCTTATTAGTTGACGTAGTTTCAATTGAAAATCACAAAATTATATAGCTCAATATGTTTCGATTAGCACTAGTAGTGCAAGATAAAAAGTAGCAGAATTCTTCAACATCTGAACGTCAAGGAATGCTCGTTTTTTTTTTTTTCTTCTCAAAAATATTTATCTGACGATACTATATTCTGAATAAAACAGTGGCAGAACGATATAATTTTAATTACTTTTCTTTATTAAACGCTCATGTATTTGTCTGCCGTCACTTTTCCACAGCCTAATATTATAGTATCTTCAGGTGATTATTCCACTCATGTCAATTATACTGACAAATTCTGCATAGTTACAATGTAATTTATAGTAAAAAATCGCTTGCCAACTGGAATTTACCGCGGTAAAATCTCGTCGGCAAGCGATTAATCGCAATTAATTGCCTTTGCTATGGAGAAACAATACACAGTTTTGATATAAACAAACAATCGGTTCTCGAAAATGTCAAAATTTAATCGTTTCGGAAATGCGTTTTTCGCGGAAAGTAATCAAATTAATGAGAACCAGAAGTCTGAAATTACAAACAAAAAAAATATCAAAAGAGTATATGAAGCTAATTTCGTGCATTTTACAATACAGAAGATTAGTAATTGCAACCATCATCATTTAATAGGCACTTAAACCTTGTTGTCACGATGATAGTCTTGTCATGTTAGTACTCTCGTGACAGTTGCCTCGATAGTTCTAAGAGTGTGATGTCTACACGGTAAGATTATTGTGTTGGTTGCGATAACAAGTAATATGGTTTACACTGACCTGATTGCAGTGGTAGCTGCTGTCATTGTTGATATTGTGAAAATCAAACACAGAAAAATTGAAGAACATAAAACAATATGGGTGAGAAAAGAAATCCAGAGTAGGAAACTTTTTTATTTTATCTACTTCTTGATTATATGTACATCAAATGCTCCTAATTTTCTGCCGAAGGACTTTAATTGTAGAGAGTCCTGATAATGGTACCAGAGATTAGCCTGCATGGTCTCTTTTCACTCTATTTTTTAAATCTACACATATTTTTTTTCCATAGCCATGGCAACCTCTGATATTACTCAAAAAACTTAATATAAACCGTTCCTCCATTTTACTGCAATAATTCCACCAAACAACACAACACTTGTCTGCATACATACATATATGTACCTACAATGAGAGAAGAGCCACATATCACGTCAAGTCGGTGTTCACAGTGATAGTAGTCGTGACAGGTCCGTAACTGTCGCGAGAATACTATCAACTATCTTGTCAACGAGATAATGTGACAGCGGTGTCGTGACAGTGCGAAAGCGACTATCAAGTTATCTACACGGTAATAATTATTGGGATAGTTGCTGTCATGACAGCAACCATCACAGAAACTATCATCGTGGAAACGAGGCTTCATAATAGCAATTTCATTCGAGAAATATCCTCCAAAAATACCACTTGCGACTTCAATCTTAACATAATTTTTTCTTTGAAACATCGTTTACCTTCAAGTGACATTCTTCGAATCATCTGCTCAGATGGAATCCCTCGAGCTATGCTCTCGTGATTTAATCAGACAGATGACTCTCACGATGATGCTAGGTAAATGACATTTTCAATAGAAATTTTTTGACAAAATTACAGTTTCTTGTGATATTATGTACGATCATTGTTTTGACGTGAGTTTTGCAGCTCCCTATTGTGTTTTTCTACCAGACTCCGCATTTTGCTTTCTCGATTGGAACCCAGTCCAACTACTATGCCGACCTTTTCACAATTTATCATCATACAGGATGGAAAATAAAATAAAAGTCAAAGTAGACAGACAAGCAGACTAAGCGTGTTTTCAACTTGTTCACAATAAATTTATTTTCTGGTAATCACCAATAGACTTATTTTTCGAGCATGCAAATTATCAGAATTCTATAGGAACCCTAAAAAGCGATCGGAACTTCGTAGGTAGCTTGGTCTATGTTGTATGTCGTACATTATAAAGAGTGATAACGTCATTCCTGTTTTCTTGACGATCCATCTATGTCACATTTATCAAAATGTGATATTTATTCACGACAAAATATTCCTATCGATAAGGTGGGAAAGATTTTTTTCTCAAGTTGTTTTGTCTTCAGCTTGTGGTGGAATGAAATGCTAATGATGTCATTAGGAACAGAATTTCATGATTCTTTAGCAATGTCGAGCTAAATTGTACAATTTCATGGAATATTTCAAACAGTCTCACAAATACTCTTTATCTCTCAAAGAATTTGAGAGCCGGTTAAGATTTTCTGTGGAGAACTTTTTCATCCACTATATTCCTGAAGGATTCCAGCATTTATTCTCACAAAATAGGAAGGAAATAGACAATTCGTGCTTCCCTGAAATTATCTTGGAAATTGAAGAGGGCAAATGCCAAAAATAAATATATGATCTACGATCGTTACCAGGATGTTCCAAAAGAGTGTAAAAATATGTTTCGGACAACCCACATAATTGTCTTACTGTGCAATTCTTGAAGCCTGTGCTGTGTATATCAAACTGTACAATAAATCAATTAGTCAAGCTCATCGCCAAAAAATGTATAAAATCATATTTTGCGCATTTTATTTATTTGACGCATCCCATGGCTGTTACTGCTCCACCAATTAATACACGTTCGACCATTATTGGCCAGTTGCACCGCCGTCACTTAACTTTAAGGGAAGAATAATATCTATGGTTACCATTGTATAGACAATTGTTCCCATGGTAATTATTCTGTACTTAAAGATGAGTGATAGCGGTGCAACATGGCACTAATCGCCTAAATTAGATTTTTTTGATCAAATTGGTTTGGAATGACAATTTTCCGAATGATGTTTCATATTTTAAGAAGTATTTCTGGTTCTTAATCAGTGTCAAAATAAAGAAATCGATAATATCAAAGCAGAAATTTCAGAAAAAACTGATACTCATCACACAATGTACAACTGTCATCAATCAACTGTTTGGGTTATTTGCAAAGATTTAATATCAATTAGTGTTCTGTTGTGGGCTTCAGATTTGTTAAGGAATCTATTATTCAGGGCGGTAGAAGGAATCGTGTACTCAAGATAAGTGTGAACAAGCTTTTTTAATATTCGGCCAACAATTCTAGTAACTTGGCAAGCCTCATTATCAAATAGTTGGCCTCATGCCATAATACATAACTTTCAATAATTTTTGCAAGAAAAACTATCGTTTTCATGGTAATTCAGAATTAATTCTATATTGTTTGCCCACAGACCCACAGAACACCACTTACAATTAGTACCATAATAATATCCAATGTGTCACGTTGTAATTAGGGAAAATTGAGCTTTCTGATTGATCCATTCATTAGTGAATTGTATAGTTGCATCATCACAATACCTATGTACTTTTTATGACGAATGTAGAGAACAGTTCAAGTGCGCTATTCCATTCTATTTATTTTTATCAATTACTCTCTGAATTGTAGCTTTATCATCAACAGAAGAAGTTTTTTGCAGGTCTCTCTTAGGTTTTTTGCTAGTATTGTGGGAGAGGTTGTGAAGAGAAAAATCGAAAATGACAGTTACAATTTATTGAAATTATCAGCTCTTCTTCGCGAAATTGTCTGATTTAGAACTCCAGTTCTTAGTTATTGGCGTTTTTTTGTTTTTAGGAGAATCTCCATTACTCCCTTATCTCAAAAAATGATTGAAAAACACAATGTTCTCCAAAATTTGCCCACAGTTTTCTGAAACATTTGTATTTACAATTACTTCCTATTCTATTGAATAACGAAATGGCGGCCAAACAAAAATCTCCAAACAAGATATTGTGAAAACCATTCGATCGATCTTTTAGAATAAAACATTTGCAAAATCGTTGAACTATCTGATAATAACATTTGTCTTTGGTGAATACCAGAGAGGTCTACAATATTTTCAAAGGAACAGTTTACAAAATCCACCACAAATGTGCCAGATCATGAATATTTACTCATGGAGGTTAATACTGTAGAATCGACGTCAGATTCTTTCTTTAAAAAAGGTCATTTTCAAGTTATATTCGTTTGGTATATTTGAAGCTTGTCAGTGTAGTGAGTTTCATGATTTATGCACTGATAATGTGAAAGTCTCCGTATCGGTCATTTATATTAAAGATACAAAGACACATAGGGAAAAAACGTTCACGATTTCAAATGATGAAGGTGGATCACTTTAGTATCATTGAAATCATACGAATTCAAGGGTAAAACCTACGGTACAAGACATAGTAGGTAACCTAACTCGCCCCGACAATGCGTCTGCTCCGATGGTTATAGTTCGCACTGTCGCCGCTAGAGACGCCTACATCAGTAAGGCCTGTTTTATAACAGTGTTTAATGTATAACTACACTAAACTTGAAAAATTTTACGAAATAATTTATCTATTGAAGTTAACCGTATATGTAATGTGTACATTATATATTTTACGTTAATTAAAAATTGATATACTTGTTAAATTAGTGTTGTATTGAGTAATATTTAATATTTAATTATTACCTATACAAGAAACTGAGTTGGATAAATTCAGAGATCACATGCCATTAACAATAATTGAGAAATATTTGAACAATACATTACAATGTGTTCAATTTTCAAGAATACATATAGATGATATCTTTTCAATTACAAGAAAATTGTTCGAACTTTCAATAAAGGAAACATAAAAACATAAATTGAACAAAAATTAAATTCAGTTCAAAATATTATATTTCTATATTATACATAATGTCTTACAACGTGATAGTTTTTTATGTATTAAAGGCACTCATATTTATTTTCAACAAAAACACGTTATTTCATATTATGTAATACTTAATTCATTAACATTGTCAAAATTTAGATTTCATTCGAATGATTTGATACAAACTCACTTTATGAGTAAATTTGAATGAGAATTGAATTCATTTATGAAACTGGACCTAATTTGATAGTTATTTATACAACAAGTGAATTAAACCACTGTTTATTTGCGAGAGGAAAGTTCAAAATCACGAGCGCGCTTAGCGCGAGTGGTTTAATAATTTTTTGATCAAATAAAGAGATTCAATTCACGTGTTTGTATACATAATTTTATTCTATTTTGCGTGAATTTTTGGAACATTAAACTGAGGAACGAAATTCAAAAAAATTAAATTGCAGTTGCAAGAGAGCTTCGTTGATATCGCGACGAGTGTTTGTTTTTCAGACATTCGGGAGTGTGACTGTCAGTAGTCTGTCAGTTTTGTGAACTTTGAATTGAAGCGTTATAATTGTGAAAAGTATTGTCTGAAATGATGGAAGAAAGTGATTAAAACAATGTTCTCTTCCCCGATACTATTTTGAACGAAGCTGCCGCAGCAGTTGATAAAATTATGCCTCAGGAATCGAAATGTTTTTATTTTTAAAATTTATTATTATTTCAAGAAGTTAATTCACAGTGTTAATTGCCATTCTATATTACATTGCCTATTATTTTGTATATTAACTTATTCAAACCAATTTTTGAATAATGATTGATAACTTACCCTTGTGAGACTATGTGCAGAAATCTGTTCTCTAATAATATTATCTTGTACAAAATGTCTCTCGCAAACGTTATCATTTAAACCTAATTCACGATCACTTCTAGGAATAGCTTTGCTCCAAATTTGTATCATGTCAAGTGGAGCTCTAAAAACACTATATTTTATCTTACAACTGTCATACCCAGAATTGCAATTCGGGACAAAACATTTTCCAGGCATTTCAATTGAATGTTCTTTTGTCACACGGCTATCACTTTATAAAATTATTATTTATATACTATAATCTGACTGTATTCAACGACACAAACACTAAAATCAAACGCTTTTCAATTGACAACTATAGACCCCACATATCCGCCATCTTGAAATATTTCCTCTCACCTCTCACGTCTACATGCTTGACGCAGTCAGCAGACACATTTATAGTAGACCGGCAATGAGAGTTGTAGGAGCCTGGTAAAACCGAAGTATGCAGACCAAACTAAAGTTTTCCACGAATTTGAGAGATAGAGTTATCCAAATAATAATAATTTCTCCTGACTTTTTCACCGACTGTGCTTCGCACTCACCTAACAGGCGGTCTTCGCTTGCTTTAACCAGGTTGGTTGCAAATTCTCTCATTTCATGACACACATGTACGAGTTCACAAAGGATCCTCTGTCAGATTCGTAGTAAACTTCAGTCTCGTCCGTATACTACGGTTTAGCTGAATTCAAGACCAAGGAGTGTGAAAATTACGAATTCTCCTTATTTTATAATTCCGGAGGATGTACAAATAATCCAAATGGACACAAAATATTTGATCGAACGACTTATTGCCTAGTATCTAGAAATTCCTAACGCTGGCATAGATATTTTTGAAGTAACTTAACTTTCCCTCCTAAAAGTCTTCAATTTCCGATGATTTTGACTGTATACGCAAATTGCGTACCTGGAATTTTTGATAAAACACCGCATTGTATTTACAAACCATAACTTTGAGATATCACGTCTTCTGCCAATGTTTTGGAATATATTACAATGACAATGTACAAAGAAAACCTTGAGTGATTCTTGAAAAGTTATATTATATGATTCAGAATATATGAAATAATCGTAAATATATTATAATCAGATATTTATTGATTGATATGATATTATTTTAAATGTCAAATCAAATGGTGATTATTTCCCGGGAAATGAAAAAATTAATGTAAGTTGGAGCTGCTCACTCTATTGTTCATAAGCCCAGTCATAGAACATCTTCTTTTTGAATGAATAATCCTTTTTTATGTTCACCGAATGGATATGAAGTACAGAAGTGACGTATGACAAGTTTGACGTATTACCTCAGATAATGATAATAATTTTATTTGAGTATAAAGTACAGAGATTTATTACAAAGTAACGTTAACAAGTTTGACGTACTACCTCAGATGTGAATTTCAACCGATAGAGCTGATCCACTAAAGCTAGATTATAGGTGTACATGCTGATTCGAAGTTTCTATAACCAACCATTCTTATCTTGATGGAACTGGAAGCCGGTTTATAATGAATTTAATTTAGGAATTCATATATAGAAATTTAGATCTATGATTCGTGAATTTTGTTCTGGTTTATGATGAATTTAAATTCTCTAAATGTAGCTGATCACATATTATTCATACAAATCTTGGTTTTTCCGCTGTTTGTTAGGACAATATTGTATAACAAGTCTGATCTATAGAGTACGGAGATTTAACATATTCTTCAACAAATTTCAATTTAAAGTTTGTCCAAGATGCATTAGACAATCTTTTCAACATTTATATGCAAAGTGATACTGTTTTTATTCATAGTCGTTCTAACTTCAAATACGAGAGTTCCCTGAAATACAATAACTTGGAACTTTCTTACATAATTTACACATTGAAGGAGCACGCTATCTAGCTTACAGGCGCTTCGCAGCGCCAACTAGATACCTCATTTTCCGAATTCTTCCTAATTATTATAGGTACTTCAGGTACTTGTACAAATTAAATTTGAGCTTAGACGAAATCACTTTGAAAATTATCAATTTGAATATATTCAAGTACGCCTATGGTATCGTGAAGTTGAGTTTAGTTTTTGTAAGTACCAGTGATATAATCCTGAAGTCGGAGATTACTGTACAAATGAAAATATAAAGCGGTGATGAAATTGATAAGAAAGTGTTAAAAGCGATACGCAGAAAATAATCTGTCCAAAAGTGAAAATCAATAAGTAAGTACAAAACTATGTGAGTGACAAGAAGTGAAAAAATTGTGACCTTGACCGTGCCTTAGAGATAAGACAAGATCTGTTCGCCAACGGAGACTTAGCGCACGCCAAGCTTAAGGCCAAGCCGTAAGTAATAACAGTGGCGGAGGTGAAATATGATCAAGGGTCTTAGGAGTCGAAGTGAGTCAGGTGATAAGCGAAAAAGAGAAGAAGCTAATAAAGAACGGGAAGGAATATTTAAAAGAAGCAATTCTACTGCAAGATCTCCAGAAAAAAAAGACAACCAGGATATGAGCAACATGGAAGAACTTAAAAGAATGATATCCGGACTTGTAGAATCTGTCGGTGAGATGAAAGAACAAATGAATAATAATCATGTGGATCTGAAAGATGAAATAACCAGAAATACGATATCGATAGAACAGCTGAAAAGAGAGTATGAGGAAAAAGAAAATAATTGGCGAGAGGAAAAACGAGAAATGAGCATGGAAATAGAATCATTTAAGAACAGAATTGAAGATAAAGACAGAAAAAATGAGCTAAGAATATACTTATTATGGGTCTAGCTGTTGAGAAAAAGAAACCAAAGGAAGCAGTAAAGGAATGGCTGGAAAAGAGTTAATGGTAAAATGTCAAATTAAATCTGCCACAGTGCTCACAAGAAATAAACAAATGCAAACTATTTTAGTCGAATGAGAGGATTATGAGGACAAGATTGACATTATGAAAAACAGATACAAGCTTCAGGGACGTAGAGTCTACATCAATAATGATCGGACAAAAGATGAAAGAGAGGTGCAAGCTATCATCAGAAAGAAAGCTAAGGAAGAGAGAGTGCATGGAAAAAACGTGAAAATATTTTACAATAGATTATCAGTTGATGGTAAAGACTTAATATGGAATGCAAAGAATAAAATGTGGGAGGAACAAAGAAGACCGGATTTCATGAAAGAGAAGGGACCAAAATACTTGTAGAAGCACAGGACAGTCTTATGGGGAAAACAGAGCTACGAACAGGACCTTGCAATAGGAATGAAGAATTAATTGTATGTACATGGAATGTTAGGGGCACAAAAAAAGTAGGAGCTTTTAAGAATCTGGTTCAAGTTTTTATAAACTATAAAATAGATGTAGCTGCGCTGCAGGAGACTAAGCAGCAAGGAAATAATATCTGCGAAATTGATGATTACATTTTTTTTTAATAGCGGCTTTCAAACGAGTCACCACGGGATGGGATTCATGGTAAAAAAATGCATGAAAAACGCTGTAGTAAACTTCGAGCCCATATCAGATAAAATGTGTAAGCTGAAGATTAGAGGAGCCTACAAAAAGATAAGCATAATTAATGTTAACGCGCCAACAGAGGAGAAGGATGAAGAAGAAAAGAACAGCTTTTATGAAGATCTGGAAAGAATAGTAAGTGGCATACCAAAGTATGATATCAAAATAATCGTAGATGATTTGAATGCCAAAATAGGAAATGAAGAAGCTTACAAATTGGTAACAGGCGGGTATAGCAAGCACGAAACAACCAATGATAACGGAACAAAACTGATAGAATTTGCAACAGAAACGCAATTCAAGATAATGAGTACTAGCTTCCAAAGAAAAGATATACATAAGGGAACCTGGGTATCACCTGATGGCGAAACTTGCAACCAGATCGATCATATCTTAACAGAGCAGAAGGAGGCCAAAATAATTAAGAATGTGAAATCTCAAAGAGGTGCAGTGGGCGAAATAGATCATTTTATGGTGAGAATATGGCTAAGGATGTTTTTACCTCGCAAGAAAAGGAGGAAAGAGAACGAGTTGAACGGTAAAATGTACAAAAACTACAAGATGAAGCAGTGCACCAAGCTTTTTGTAAATTACTGGAAGGAAAACTGCAAGAAACATATAAATCTGGTACGGTAGAGAAGAAATGGAAAAATATAGAGAAAACAGTGGATAAAATCTGTAAACAGTTATTGGGAAAAAAGAAAAAGATAAATAGCAAAGACTGGTTTGACGAAGAATGTCAGAAGGCAATGGAAATTAAAAATAAAGTGAAGCTCCAACTAATACAGCATAACAATGAACAAAGTAAATCACAGTATCAAAGGGAGAGAAATAATTTCAGCAAAATATGTAGAAACAAAAAGCGACAGGGAATGGAAGAGAAACTAGAAATTCTGGAAGAAAGCTGTAAAAACAGAGAAATTAGGAACTTTCATCAGGATGTTGAAAAACAGGAAGATGGTTTTCAGGAAAAAGGAATTTATAGCAGAAATAAGGAAGGGAACCTGATAGCGGAAGAAGACAAAATATGTAGATGGAAAGAGTATTTTGAAGCATTGCTGAATGAAAATGAGGATGAAAATGCACACCAGCCCGAATATGCGATGATAGAACACACAGATATGAAATGGCTGACAAGAACACCAGATATAGAAGAAGTACAACAAGTAATCAAAGGACTAGAAAATAGCAAAAGCCCAGGTGAAAATGGTCTAACAGCGGAAATGTATAAGTACGGTGGAAAACAGTTGTCGCGAGAAATACATAACTTGATAGGTGACATATTGGAGCAAGAGGAGCTGCCAGAAAGATGGGAGGAATCCGTAACTGTGCCTATCCATAAAAAAGGCGACAAAACAATATGTGAAAACTATCAGGGCATAGCATTGTTGGATGTAGCGTACAAAATTTTAGCTATTTGTATTAGAAATAGACTGGGAACAATTGTAGAAAAAGTAATAAGAGAATATCAAGCGGGCTCTAGGAAAAATAGAGGAACAACAGACCAAATTTTTATTTTTAAACAAATAATATCGAATAGCTATGAGCATAGCCTAGACCTCCACATGTTATCCATAGATTTTAAACAGGCATATGATACTATTAATAGAGAAAAAATGTTAAAGATCCTGCAGGAGCTTGGGATACCAAAAAAGCTCATAAAATTAATCAAAATGACACAGGATGGAGAGAGCAGCAAAGTTCTAATCGACGGAATGATATCAGAGAGCTTCAGAATAGATAGAGGGCTAAGACAAGGAGATCCGGTCTCTCTCCAACTTTTCAATCTAGTATTATATAATAAGAAGAAGCGGGTTGTATAGGCCAGGAACGATCTATCGTCAGAGACACCAACTGATGGCATACGCAGATGATATAATTATAATAACAAGATCTACGAAGGAGCTGCAACAGATTTTCAAGAGACTGGAAGGAGAAGCAAAAACAATTGGCCTGAAAATAAACGAAGACAAAACTAAATTCATGAGAATAAAAAGACAAGGCGAATCGAAAAAAGAAGATTTGAAGATAAGAATAGAAGGGAAAAAAATATACAGCTTCGAACAAGTAAATAGTTTCAATTATCTGAGAGTAATCCTCACAGATAATAACGAAGGAAATACTGGAATAAAAACAAGGCTAATGAAAGGTAGTAGGAGTATAGGGGCGCTATACAAGTTTCTTAAAGCGAAATCAGTGTCTAGAGCTGCTGAAATCAGGATATATGAAACAGCAATTCGACCAACCGTTTTATATGGATGCGAACTTTGGGTCTTGAGCAAAAGGAACCAAGAAAGACTGGAAATTTGGGAATGAAAAGTGCTGAGAATGATTTATGGTGGAAAAAAAGTTGGAAATGATCTAGTTTTACGTAGAATAAATAGTGAGGTGATGGAACTTTATGGAGAAACAAACATAGCCGGAGTTATTAAATCACAAAGACTCAGATGGTTGGGACATGTAGTGCGAATGACAGAGGACAGAATAGTTAAAATGGTTTACGGTGGTGGTGTAAGGTCCAAAAAGAGAGGAGGGCTTCCCAAGGGAAGGTGGCAAGATGCAGTTAAAAAATACATTGAACTATTAGGAAGAAGGCAATGGGAAGTAAAAGCCGCAGATAGGACTCAATGGAAAATTATTGTGCAACAAGCCATGAGCCTCCAAGGCTCGGAGAGCTGATATATATATATATATATATATATATATATATATATATATATATATATATATATATATATATATATATATATATATATATATATATATATATATATATATTATATACAGGGTGTAACAGCAATAAGTACATTAATTACATTAAGTACATTAATTTTAGTTCTCGTCGAGCCTAACAATTTTCCTCAGTAACTTTTTCCCGAATTCTCATCTTTTTTCAGCATTTTTCATCCCCTATAATTGAACGAGTCGTTCAGGTGCATAGTTATCGGATTTAGTAGCAATAGAACAATAATTGATTCCGACATATGTGAGTTATCAATTCCTTCAAATAAATTCTGGAATAAAACAGATTTTAAATTATTAATTCTGTGTACGATTTCATGGGAAGTTTAGGATAAGCTTAGCAAATTTATCTGGAACGATCTCCGAATTGTCATTTTTCACCAAAAATTGGATTATTGTGGTTATGCTAATGTATTTATTGTCAAAATATTATGCACTTATACATTACGATGAGAATACCATGGGATATTTAGAACCTATCGTTCATCTGGAACGTAAAACAGCAGATGAGATGAATGAAATACATTCATTTATAAATGAAGCACCTGTGTATTAGTTTTTCTCATATTATTAAAAACGTCACACTCAGGTCGTTTCAATAAAGTATGCTTCGTGAATTGATCTGCTGAATAAATGAAATATTGTATCATATTTAGAGAATAGTCATATCCAGTAAAAATTATATATTTCAGAAAATATTTAAAATCAATTACCAAATTCAGTTTAATACATTTATAGGTTATATTTTCTGTTCTTCAAGAATAGAATCTTCAAAATTTCATGTAGAAATATTTCTATTGAATTATTCAGTGAACTAATTAATTTAGAATTGCATTCCATTCAATATATTACCGTTTTCTTTGAATAAATCGTTGAATGATTTTCTCTTGTGTTTCTGATGAAGTAGGTTGGGAACAGCAACTTCTCTTGGAACTGCTTGTAGATGGCAGCACAGTCTGATACAGTGACACAGTTTCAGACAATTTAAATCAGCTGATTCAACTGCAATGAACTTGTGCAGACAATCTTATGTTTAAGAAATGAACTATCCGGAAATATAAGTGAAATCCTTAAATAAAAATCAAATTTCTTCAAAATGACATATAAATACGACTAAAAGACAAAATTGTTGATTACAAAGACAAATTCAGTCTTTCTTCCAAAATATACAAAAATAGAATGATCGAGGTGAGCGAATATCAATGTATGGCCAAAATACTAATATTTTTTCAGTTTCAAATGAATGATTGACAAGACTACGATGGTTCAAAGCTGTAAAATACTCCTTTCAATCGACAGCTGTCATTCTTCCAACAAATGAGAAGCATTTAGTTTGAACCATAGGCGCACTATGGAATTTTTGACAAAACTTTGATGAATTTTTACTCTGTATCCAGAGGATTTAAGGAAACGAGTTATTAAGAAAAATTGTTATGCTTGACAAATTGCATCACAGGTTAAAATTAATATACTTATTTCTGTAACACCTGTATATATATATATATATATATATATATTCAAATTGACAATATCAATTATTGATGAGTGCAAATAAAAGCATCATTTGTGAGAGAAACCAGGTGCAAATCTTAAAATTTATTATTTCATCGATTTGACTAAGTCTTGAGTTCAAATTCTACATTATCTTCAAGGATCAAAAGGCAGTGCATGTGGTTTACGTTTCTGTAGGTGTTCTTGGAAAAACTCTACTTGAAGTGTTTCAATGAAAGAATCGCAGATATGTGACTGAAAGACAGATACCAATATTTGTAGAGATACAGTTGTCCATATTTCATACCTGTTCAAAGTTAGTGATCGTTGTGAAGTTGAAGAATAGAATATCTACAATAAAATAGGTCTTTTTTCCTATTCACATTTTACTTTTCTCCAAGTTCTATTTTCTTACATTGAGGTCCAAATACTGATACTTGAGTCTGAAACTTACAATATGTCCTGGTTATTCATTATCTTGCCCTCTAATGCATTTCAAAAATAGTGAGGGTGAAAGTAGGAGATGAAATTCAACAGCTGAAATTTCTGAGAATGCTGTGGAACATTTTAATTGAAAATTAGAATCGAAGAGACCTGTGTCCCACAAGAATTCATATCCAAGAATCGGTTTTTAGAACCATCATCTCTGACAGAGAAGCAACTGTATACACGTGTTTCGTCCTTATTAGGACTCGTCAGTACAGTATAGCCAAACCCAGATAGTCAGAATTTGGATCCCAAGGCCAATATTGTCTTATAATGATATATGATGAGCAGAGGTGAAATTCACATAAATTTCACAATTTCTTGTTGATATCAATTTTATCTACATACCGTAAATGGTTCAAGTCTCGACAGATGGTGTTGCATGTTAATTTCATCTCCGCTCATCATATATCATTATAAGACACTATTGGTCTTGGGATCCAATGCCAAAATAGGGATGTGGGATGGTGTAGTAAGAAAATTCTTCATATTTATTAGATTGAAAGTCTAATCAGAATTCAAATCTTGATAGCACATTTTTCAAATGGAATAATAGTAGGTTATATTATTAGCAGCAACAGTTAGGCTTTATGTGCTAAGGTTTGCAGTCAAAAGTAACTGGAGCACATAAAGCCATTTTTGCTCCGAATAATATACACTATTTTTTTTTTTTAAACGAGTACCTGAACTGTAACACATGAATTTAATATAACGACTTTTAGTGCAATGCAATTAGCTCTAAGATCAAGCGAAATTATTATATCCAATACAATTTTGTCATGGTTATGATATAAACAAACATAAAATTAAATTGAGAAAGAAATTCAAACTGTCATCCGTGTCTGATCCCTGTCATCATAAGCTGATATCAGGCTGATAATAATAATCGCCCAGATGAAGCTAGTGCGAATGATTTATTTCAAAATTCAATTCTCAATATCTGTAAGTACATTCACAATAAATATTAGGTACTGAATTATTTTGCTGAAATATTAATTTTATTCAGACAAAGTGACACTTTTATCTTCACAACAGATATCCATAATATGTCATTTTTGTGACGTATGAAAAAAACTGTTATTTCTATACAAACATGCCCATACAAGGTGAATTAATTGAATATATCAGAGAACAATAGTAGATTGTTTGACAAGTAGAGAAAAGTCAGAGTTTATCAGCGAGTGCAAATGTTTCAATTCACGAGCAAGGGCAAAGAGTGAGTGAATTAAATATACACGAACAAAGTAATATCGCTTTTCTTACGTGTTGAACATGCTATTCTTTTGTGTACTTGATGGAAAAACATGAGTAGAAGACGTCAAGAATAGAAATTTTTTTTTACAGAAATACTAATCAATACTAATACAATTGCAAAAACGTAATAACGGTTTCGACAACTGCTAAGCAAAAGCATAGTAACAATAAACAACATTCAAAATTAATTAGTCAGAAAAGTCAGAAGCTGAAGATTCTCGCGAAATTCTGAATGCAGCTAAAGAAGCGACTTTATATTTGTTTCCGGCGAAATCAAGAGAATTTTTGTTTTCTTATAATATATATGTTTAACCTGTAATTTTTTCTTGATTAGGTTGAAGCTGTCATTCGGTTGCGTGTCATGGTGCGTTTTTTGTTTGTTTTTTTTTGTTGCTAATTAGTAAAGTGTTGCTAACTGGTAAAATGGCACTTTTCTTCACTGATTCCTGCATATTAAACCTAATGTTCTCCATCAAGTACACAAAAAACATTTTTATTGCTGGATATCAACGTGATCAACGTGATTCAGTCCCTTTAAGTACAAAAATTCAATTCATCTCTTCTGAAAACAGTTATACAAAAAATCGTTCGATTCCAGACCTCCAAAAACCTTGAGATGAAGTGGAAGAATTATCATTATCTCTCGTGTAATCTGCACAAGCGCTTGAATTACTAGAACAGCTGTTTTGTAGTTTTTGCCGCAGAGAATATAATAATGATGAAATTCAACTGACTTCTACCTAAATCTGTCCCTTAATAGTTGTGAAATGTGAATTCATAAACCATTCGAATAATAATTCGCTTTGATAATGATTTAATATAATAGTTTGCTTTGGTATAAAAATAAATTTCAAATATCATTGAAGTTCGGAATCATTACTTTTTTTTGTTCATCAAAAGTCACTGATTCATAGTTCAAAGTGATTATATCAATTTAATTTTGTATTGAAGACTGGTCTAAGGTCTAGTTGTGCACCTTGCATTATAGTTGCAAATATTTGTACTGGAAGTGGACCTTATATATAATTTATTCGAATTTTCCGCATAAATCCAAAATGGATAGTCATAGAATATTGAAACTCAGTATTTGAAACTGCTGTAGGATCTAAATTGTTATTGATTCTGGCAAACTTTTTTTGTCAACTCCTTCATATAAATTTTGATAGAAAAAATCATTTGATAATTATCACGGAATGTGAAACCTGTAGAATAGGCTGCCTCTGTTGATAGCGATTCCACAGGCATTAAACAGTCAATAATTAATAAAATAATTGTGGTCAGGCTTACATTTTCTATATTTAAATCTTATCTCATCATACATAATGATGGAAATACTATAATGTATAAGGACTAATAGTTTTTCTGAAACGCGTTATAGCAGATAGAGAGCTTAAGAAAATCGAGAATTTGAGATGAATGTCAAATTAATCAATTCACAAATGTAGGAAACGTGGATGTGCGAAATTAATTCACTTCACATATCTATCACAAACTCTTGGGTCGTTTCAAAAATATCTGTCTCAGTGACTTGAATCCACTGATCTCTATATAACACTGGATTGGGCTTAGACCGTATTCTGGCATCTGAAAGCGGCCCTGGTTGAACGGCGGCCTTGACAGTAAAACTGAGGCTTTGTGTTCCTATTCGGCGGCAAATTGAAAACACTTATAGAAGACACTCGATGAAATTCAAAGTATAATGCAAGTAAGATGAAGAAATTATCCTCAATATATATTAAAATACATACATTAATAATCAACAAAAGTTAAAAATTGTTATAATAGTTGAAATATTTATTAATAGTTAAAAATATTTGTGAGCTTTTTAGTGTCAGTGTTTTAACTATTTTTAAACATTGTAGTTTAGTATTATTCAATCCGTTAAATAGTTTTATAAATTTTTGTTACCTAAAATTTGAAACTATGAATTTACCTATATGAATAAATGAAGTGCATTTCTGCGATAATATTGCCTATTCAAAACTAATAATTTTAAATATCTACTACACATGATAGGAGAATAATAATACATTTAATAATCAAGATTTTATTGCTCGTAAGTAAGCACAAATCTGCAGTCCAGCGATTAATTTTGTGAGCAAGATATTTTATATTAAATTTGATATATTACTCAAATTTGTTATCATAACTTACTTGTGCAGCGTCAAATTTCTTAATGAATCGGCTTTATTTCCGCAGAACATGCATTTGAACACCATGATTTAAAAATTGCGTCCCAACACCATACTGAACTGTCACCAACATATGTCACCAATTGAACACAGAACCTCACTTTTGCCAAGATGGCGACGCTCAAATGGGGCCGCATTCCAGCGACCTAAACCCAATCCAGTGTTTATTAGAGATCAGTGCTTGAACCACAAAACAAACAACTACGTTATATTGCATCAAAAATCTCAGATAACAGTTAATTCACCTACCAAATCCAGTTTGATTCAATTTGTAGGCTATGTGCGCTCTCTTCTATGAAATTACAAATCATGGCAATATTTTATATCAAACTGTCCTTTTCATATAAATTGTTGAATATTGGATAACAGTCAATTCATTCAAGGTTTACAGATGGCAGCACAAATTGTGATTCTTTTCCTAGCTGTGGTCTGTAAAAGTGCAATAAACTTGTTGACAATCTAATTGTTGCTGAGAAATATACTATTCATACGTGAAATCCCTGGATAGAAGTTAATTAATTTGAGAATGAGATGATTATGACCAATAGATTCCGTTGCTGATCTCGGAGACGATGTTCAAAAGAACTAACATATTCTGCAAAGCGTTTAAAAATAAGATCTCTGTGTAAAATGACTACGACCGTCCAGAGTTACAGAATATTTATTCCGCAGTCGCAAACTGTCATTCATACAACAAATGTAAAACATTCAAATTTAAGTAGAGACGAATAATAATATATACCGGAATACTAAAAAAGAGCTTTCGAAGAAGTCATAGTACTATTTTCCACACTTATTCTCTCTTATTTTTGAAACTAGTGCCTCAGGACTTGAAATTACTTGAAATTACTGGTATTCGTATATAGGTATGGTATAGGAACTCGAGTATCAGTGTCAGTAAGTACAGTTTTTTCTTTGCACGATTGGAAGATTGGCCCAATAGTTTCGAATTCAATGTGTTTGAATATTGTCACAGATATAAATATCTTGTGCGTTTAGACAATGCTTATGTCAGTGAGCTATTCATTCGATAATTTATTGTAATTACGGTCCAAATTAGCTCCCGCAAATAATCTAGATAATATTCCATTGTTGCTAGATGTTATTGATATAATTGGTCTGCTGGTTGTTTGGCGCAATTCTAATTGCTTAGAATATTGTACATTATTGGGAAAGAGTCCACATAGACTGGTAAAACAGAGAAATAATCAATAGATGAAAGAGATGGCCAGCAATTTTGATATTATGCGACGAATTATTTGGAAATGATGGCGTCCAAATTCAGAAAAGATACTAAAACAAGCAATAGAACAGAACAGAATCAATCGATGCAATAATGAATCTTTTGAAATGTTGTTTGAAGACTATATATTTTCAAACACATGACATGTTCTATCAACAGACAGGTGGAACATCGACGGGATCACCATCATCATCGGTCATTCCTAATATCTTCATGGGGTATCTTGAAAGAACTGCCATCGCCAGGGCTAAGACTACACGTTAACTATGGTTACGTACGTGTGGACACTTCAAATATAGCTTTTTGACTAAAGATCTTTATCTTCAACATGATGAGACCATGCTTCAATTTTTGTTTCTAATATTTGCTACGATATCTCATTTGCCTTTGAAAAATCCACGTTTTTTGATATGTTGTATTTCTCACTTTCATCAATTAGTCAAGTATCAGAGCAGAGTTTTATATATTTTCATTATTTTTTGTGGAATAGTTCATTTCTTATCAGGATAATTCCACTAGAACTGATTTTTCTCATGATTAGTCAATTTAAAAAGATACTTGCGCACTGTATACTAAGATTAACAACTGCTGTCAGTGATAGAACAGAATATAGAATAGAATAATGCAGTGAGCAGAAGCTGGTTTGTACGCTGGCGATATGAATTCTATCCGAAGTGCGTATTTCTCCCAAAATTTCTTCCTCTATTTATTCTGTTATCAATTCAAAATATTGATTCATCAGTTTCTGGTATCTTTTTTGCAGCTTGCTCGGCGATGTGTGTTTTTTTTTCTAATTTTAATAATTGAAAGAATCAATCTATCAGTTTTTAATACCCAATTATATAGCTATAGTAGACCCAGTATGGCGGCGGGCGGCGCTGTGTGTTCTATTACAGATCAGCACAATCCTTGAGTTTTAATGGTAGAAGTAATTTCAACTCTCATCTCTATATTCTGGGAATAACTCCGACAGTTTATTATCGGAAGATTATAATTCAAAATACCTTATCAATTTCAGTTGCAGGATGTGCAATTTAGTTTTTATCGACGATTTCATTCATGCTTTATAGAAAAATCTTTGATGAGCAACAGGATTTGTGATAATAGTTTAGCTGTAAAAGGAGAAATATTGTATTTCTGTGTGAGAAGCAGTGATTAATCTCCTCAAATTTAGTCACAGAACACGATTCGTAATTACATCACTGAATAATTACTAACCTAAAGTAGCAAATTTCACCTCATTGTCACACGAATACCGACTATGTAATCCTAATATAATTGTAACTCAATAACAAACACATCACGGAAAATAAAACATGAATCTAAAATCAATCCCGATAACATCTATTATTAGATCCAGATCCATTAAAAACACGCACGTGTTTAATAACGTGACAATTTACCTCAAAACAGTCACGTTTGCGGGAACCTCCCATTGATTAATTACCCTTATTAAACCATGGTTAGCTATGATTATCTAACACTAACAACTAAGAACCGCTTGGAAGCGTGCTGAATTTAAACAAGACTTATCGTCAATTAGATGGAAATGGGAAGAAGGATAAACGTGATAGCAAAAAGAGGAAATAAGTTTCAAGATTATGTTCTTGTTGAACAGGTGGATCTTCTCTCTATTCTTATTGTACTAGAGTATTCAGATTCTCAACAAGAGGGCAAGAATAAGGAGAGAAAATAAAATATCTTCAAGTAGATCCTCTAATAGTCTACTTCTTTCGATAAATAATGGTGAATCCATTAGACAGCATATTCTTGAAGTCTATAATCGGGTTGTTTTGTCTTATTTCGGGCTCATTACCGATAAATATCTAAATTTTTTGCTCACATTATTCGTCGGTATATGAAGTTTTTTGCTGATTTGCTTGTTCCTGAGATATAACACAGCGTAAGAAAGATATAAGACATCAAAACTATTAGAAGCCTCCACTTATGACACATTTAGGTCACTGATCTGATTTCCACATCTCTCAAAAGTATGTTATAGATAGACCTTCCGACGTCCAAGTTGATTTAGATATGGAATTAGAATACAGCGGCTCTTGCTGTTTTGGAGTGAAAAAATTCCAACAGTTCCCATGGCCTCAACTGTTGCTTCATATCATTGTTAAATCATTTGGACATCTTCCCTATTTACAATTACTGTGGGAAAAGTTATAACTTATTATACAGATTCAGCAGATATCAAATTAATCTAATGATTCTTGGTAAAATCAAATAATACACCTTGAAACCTTTTATACTATATATTCTGACAAATATTATTACAAGACAAGACAAAAACTATATTTACATAACAACATATTACATACTAGATTCCTGTCATTGCTACTCCAACACTCCTCCTCAATGACAGTGTAGTCCACACATTTTTCTCAAATGATTGAGCCGAGTAGAAGACAGGGGTTTGGTCAACAAATCTGCAATCATAAATTCTGATGAACAATATTCATATTTATAAATACCTTCCTTCTGCAAATTCTTGACAAAATGATATTTTGTATCTATATGTTTAGATCTCTGGCTCATTTTCTCCCCACGAATAAGTTTCAAACAACTTTGATTATCTTCATGTATTATTATCGGATATTTAATCTCTATATTAAAATCCAACATTAGTCTTCTCAACCACTCTGCTTCTTGTACTGCTTCTGATAAGGCGATAAATTCAGCTTCTGTAGATGACAAAGATACACAACTCTGTTTTCTGCAAGACCAACTTACAGTGCCTTCGTGTAGCTTAAAAACATATCCACTATTTGATTTTCTGTCGGGTTTATCCTGTGCCCAATCTGCATCTGCATAACCATGAAATATGTCCACTGCATCACATTCACTCAATTTAAGCTTCATGTTCATAGTTCCCTTTAGATACTTCACAATTCTTTTAGCCTCTAACCAATCTTCTTTTGTTGGATTACTAACTTTCCTGCTCAATATCGAAACACTGGCAGAAATATCAGGTCTAGAGTTAACACTTATGAAAAGCAAACATCCAATCAACTTTTGATATAAATTATTATCAATCATTACAGTTGTTTCTCCTCCTATGTTTGTTTTTACATAACCAGGATCTAATGGAATATTAGACGGTTTTGAATCTTCTAACTTGAATAATCGCACTATTTTTTCTATGTATTTTTTCTGAGATATTTCAAAATTTCCTTCAGAATCTTGTTCTATTTCGAGTCCAATGTATTCTTTCACTTCTCCTAAATTGTTTATTTCATATTTTCTCCCAATTTCTTCTCCAACACTTTTAATGACTTTTTCTGACTCACTAGCAATGAGAATATCATCTACATAAATTAAAGTGTAACACCATTGTCCAGAAAAACATTTCATGTATAAACATTGATCATTATTACTTTGCCTGAAATCTTTATCTAAAAAATGTTGATGAATTTCTTTATTCCATGATCTTGCCGCCTGTTTCAAACCATATATGCTTTTATTTAGTTTACATACTAGCTTATCATCACCGATTATTTCTTCAAAGCCTGGAGGTTGCTTCATGTAAATATTCTCTTCCAGATTTCCATTCAGAAATGCTGTTTTCACATCAAAATGATAAACTTTCATCTTTCTTTTTCCAGCGTTCGATAAAAATGTTCTCAATGTTGCTTGACGAACAACTGGTGCGAATACTTCATCATAATCTGAACCATATTTTTGTGAGTATCCTTGAGCAACTAATCTGGCTTTATATCTTGAAATACATCCATTGACATCACGTTTGATCTTAAAAATCCATTTGCAACCAACTGTTTTCTTATTTTCAGGCAAACTTGTTAAATGCCATGTTCCTTTATTTTTCAAAGATTGAATTTCTTCTTTCATAGCATTTATCCATTTTTCTTTTTCGGGCAATGAGAGTGCTTCTTCATATGTTCTTGGTTCTTTTATTTCTTCTTGAATGATATTTATTTCTGCATTGTATCTTTTTGGAGGTATACCTTTATTATTTCTTCTAGATACTCTTCTCTTATCATTTACATTTTCAATTTCGGTTATCTTATTAGTTTCTCCATTATCTTCTTCATTAATAGCCCCTTCAACTTCTTTTATTTCTGTCTCATCTCCAATATTCTGTAGTTCATTCTTGCTTTCTATTTCTATCAATAACTCATTTTCTTCTTCTTTTTCATCATTCTTAATTCTTCGTGATAAGTCCTTATTATTTTCTATGAAAACAACATCTCTGCTTATAATTATCCTATTGTTCTCTTTGTCCAATAATCTATAAGCTTTTGAATGTTGGTCATACCCAAGAAAATACAAATTTTTAGCTTTTACATCTAACTTTCGCCTATGTTGATCTGGAATATGAGCAAAAACTTGAGAGCCAAAAATTCTTAATTTTGTGAAATTGGGTTTCTTTCCATGCCAATTTTCAAACGGTGTGTTACAACAACCTTTAGTGGGTAATATATTCTGTAGATAATTAGCTGTCATAATAGCTTCTCCCCAATATTTCTTTTCAAAATTAGAATCTATTAGCATACATCTTACCATTTCTACTAAATACCTATTTTTTCTTTCAGCTACTCCATTTTGCTGCGGACTATATGGTGCTGTGCATTGATGATGTATTCCTTCTTTCTTTAAATAATCACTCATTTCTTTATTTACATACTCTCCTCCTCTATCTGAGCGTATTATCTTTGGAACTTTAGAAAATTTGATTTTGACGCTCTGCACGTATTCTTTCAATTTTTGAAAGACCTCTGATTTATATTTGAGCAGATAAATTACCGTGTATTTACTAAAATCATCAATGAATGAAAGAAAATATTTCTTTCCACCTGGAGTGACAGTTTGCATAGGTCCACATACATCCGTATGTATTAATTCTAGAATATCATCAGTTTTACTTTCACTTTGCTTTGGAAATGATTTTCGTGCTAATTTTCCTTCAATACATACTTCGCATACGTCATTTGTAATATCTGAGCATTCAGATATCTCTATATCCTTGATATTCATTATTGCATGTTTATCTCGATGTCCAAATATTCTGTGCCATTGATGTAAACAATTTGATGGCATTCTTTTCTGTAATGTACTAAAAACTTTGGTTGATTGTTGTAACTTATATAAATTATGTGACAAATAAGCTTTAGCTACAATTAAATTATTTCTTTTAACTAGACAATCATATTTATTGAATATTACTTCAAAACCCTTTTGAGTAAGTTGCCGAACTGATATAAGATTGGATTCCATATTCGGAACAAATAATACATTTTCTACTTTGATTGCTACTTCTTCATCTTTATGATTAATAATATTTATTTTACAAGTACCTTTACCCTGTGCAACAACACTTTGTCCATTTGCTACATACACTAACTCTTTATTGGTAGTATCTAAATTTATAAAACTATTTTCATTGACACATATGTGACATGTAGCTCCTGAATCAAGGTACCAATCACTTCTGTTTTGTTTTTCCCTATTAATTCCGAATGATATATTTCGTTCTTCTCTTTCTTCATTCTCTAGTAATAAAATACTATTTACTTTCTTATTTGACTTCCAAAATAAATATTTTCTGCAATTCTTCTTTAAGTGTCCTTTCTTATGACAAAAATAACAATCCCTTGATTCTTTTCCTTTTTCGTTCGATGTATTTCTGGTTTTCAAAACTTTTCCTGACGAATCTTCTTCCTTGTTACATTGTCTTTCGTAATCTTCTAATAATTTTCCTTTAACAAATTCTAGAGTCAATTCGTTTTCAGATTTAGTTTCTATCACTGAAATAAGCATATCATATCTACTGGGTAAGCTACTTAATAGAATAGCAATAATCCACTTATCTGTTAAGACTTTTTCTCCTAAAGCAGTCAACTTTTCAAAATAATCCATCATTTCATTTATATGGTCTTCTAAATTTCCATCATCTGACATTTTCAGGCTGCATATTTTTCTCATTAAATATACCTTGTTACTCAGAGTTGCTTTTTCATGATATGCCTTTAGATTATTCCAAGATTCTTTTGCTGTACTCGCGTTTCTTATATGCATTAACTGATTATCTTCGACAAGCAAGCCGATTGTAGCCATTGCCATATTGTCTTTTCTTTTCCATTCTTCTGAAGCCTCTCCATTTTTTGGTATGTCTTTAGTTATGATATCCCATAAATTCTCTTTTATTAATACCAGCTTCACTTTATATTTCCATATAGCATAATTTGTATTATTCAATTTTTGAACCAATGTTTTTACATTATCCATTTTCCTTATTTAGCTTCACTTAATTTTCCAACTATGGAACCTGGGCTCATAACCTCTTGGTAAAATCAAATAATACACCTTGAAACCTTTTATACTATATATTCTGACAAATATTATTACAAGACAAGACAAAAACTATATTTACATAACAACATATTACATACTAGATTCCTGTCATTGCTACTCCAACAATGATCCCATAGGCTTCATCATTAACTTTGTTAGAAATTAACAGTATTTTATTTGAATTTAATTTAGATGATAGCGAATAAGATATCACAGATTATTCTGAAGTTTCGAATCAAACACACGTGCATGTCAATGATAAGCAGAAAATCAGATAAACTAGTAGACCAAATTGAATGAATCTCAATTTTTGATTGACATTAACAAAACTCCCACTAAACTACCACATGAAGTATTAGAACACCCCAATATCAACTTCTGTATATTAAGCCTGCAAGCACAAATATTGGTACATTACTCTACTCGGTGAACTTTGCAGTTCCATCGATTCGACAGTAGCTCAGAATGACGTATGATAGAGCTGCAAATTATAATTGACAGCGGGTAAACAGAAAAGGACATTATGGCTACAATCTACGAAAATTCACATAACAGTCTATAATAACAAACATGAATTGGAGCAAAAACACGTATTTATCAGTTACAAGTAGAACAAACTACCAAAAAAATTCAAGCAATACTCATAGATGATATAAACCAAATACAAAAAGCTGAAATCATATTTACCATAGTAAAACCAACAAGTATGTGAGCCTCATCGAACACAAACCCAATAATTACAATAAAGAGATCAACTCTCCTATTATATTACTACTTCCAACACCAGCTGATAGAAGAAATGTTTGCACAACTATTTCTCACCGAATCATAGGAGAATAAATGAAAAATATGAACTATGACATATCTAAGCGCAAAGATACATGTAGGAGGATATGAACAAATACCAACATTTCGACATTAAGCGTGTATAACTAACATCGAATAACATGTGATACCCGAAACAATAGTCATGAAATACGAAGAAGCTAATTATTGAATCTTTATATAAGACGACAATATACGAAGTCATATACAGGGTGTTTAGAAAAAGGGTAACAGAATTTCATGGCAAATATATTTCAATGTGCTGATTCACAATCAAAAAGAATTTCTAGTGCCACTGATCGACACGAAATTTTCAATGGAGCTAATGAATGAGTATTTCAACCACGTAATTAATGTTGAACAACAAATTAATTTATTTCATTCTGGCGTTTTGTGATAATATCTAACTGTCACGGATCATAACATTGAATAATTGAATAAACTTATTAATTACGTGGTTAGAATACTCATTTATAAGCTCCATTAAGAATTTCGTGCTGACCAGCCGTACCAGGAATGTACTCTTCTTAAAATACCAATTTTACGAGTTTTGAAAAAAAATTTCTTCGATTGTGAATCAGCACATCAAAATGTATATGACATAAAAAAATTTCACTGTTTATTTTAACACCCTGTATGTAAGAGAAAAGACATCCAGCAAATAGCTGCTAATGAAACAAATTCTTCTCCAAATAGTAACACGGACAATACTGAAAACGGCTCAAACATAAATCCAGTACCAAATTCACAGAATAACTTTAACTCGGCCACTGATGAAACAACACAAAAGAAAATAAAAGTGAGCACCAACTCACCTTCCTCTGAATACAATAAACTAGATTCAAACCAAAGCCAAAATATAACCGCAGATACTACCAGCTCCACAAAAACGACAGGGATCACTTCTATTCAAGTGGAGGCGTAGCTTTTCTAGAAAATGATACAATACAACTAAGATAGATGATATTCAATACTATGATCGGGGCAGTGGCTAAATTATTCACATTCGCATGACATGATCTCCATTCCGCACGTGTAACGGAATATATTATTATTGTTTAGAACTATCAAGAAAACTTTATGCCAAAAATCCCGAGAACAAGAAATTCTACGCCCACCAGAACAAATCAATCAACCTATCAATGATTAAATGACCGCATTAGAGCTTAAGATAGCAATAAATGAACAGAAAATAAAGGACTACTTGCAAAGATAACATACCAGCAAAATTAATACATATTCTCAAAGAAATTCATACATACATCCTGATTCTTGACATATATTGATACAACGTAATATGGATAGCACTGTTCATCAAATTTAACATACGTGATCTTGAATCGGAGCGAATTCAAATGTTTCGTACATTTCCATTGCGATTAGAAGCGATGGCAAGGCTAGTGACGCTTTTTGATGTCAATCTGAATGAATCGATGAGGCAACACTGTTGTATAATGAAATTAAAAAACATTCTTGTCCTGAAGTACCACGTACGTAAAGTGAGTGATAATAAGAATGAATTGTACAGAGATTAGACCTATTTTCTCTATTTGACATTCTTTATATATATATATATATATATATATATATATATATATATATATATATATATATATATATATATATATATATATATATATATATATATATATATATATATATATATATATATATATATATATATATATATATATATATATATATATATATATATATATATATATGAACCACTTAGCTGGCGACGTCAGATATCCTACTTGACTCGTCTGCCTGGCGTCTGGATCTTGGCCTCGGATCTAATTTGGGCTGGATTCCGGAAGGTCAGGAAAGCCAGGGTGGAAGTAGAGTACTCCCACAGTGTTGTGCCTTGGTTTCGGACGACGGCGACGTTTTATCGCAGATGGTAAGCGAGAGCAAAAGAATGACCACTCACAATTATTCTAATCCTCAACACGTGGTCTGCTCTGCCGAATAAAACCAATGGCCACACTGCCTCAAAATATTTGGCCAGAGCACAGGTTCTCCCCAAAAGAATCCCTAAACTTGGGATCGCTCACGCAATAAAACTTTTTGAAAACCCACAAAATTGTAGTAGTAAAAAAATAAGGAAAAACACGTCCGTCCTATACAAGAACTTGAGGCTGACTGTCTTAAATTTAGTCAAATCCGGTCGGTTCGACTTAATTGAAAATAAACCGTTTTTCATTGGAAAAAACCTAGCGGATGCCCGAGTACTGAGATTCAATAAAGTGAATGAAAGAGTCATTTATGAAAGTCGTAGAATAATGATGTCATTCCTGAACATTTGCGCATAGTTGTCATTCAATTGACGTTTGAAATGGTATAAATTTGAACCGATATGTTAAAAATGAAATTCATATATTAAATTTGAATAAATATAAGAAAGAATATTAATATTCTTTACATGAGAATATGGATAAATAAGAATTAGTTGCAGTATTTTTGAATGTACGAAATGTAATCAGCAGGAGTTACAAAGTTATGTGAGGGAAGAAAAGGCTTATTCACGTCACACCGTGCCAGGTCCGGACCGTGCTACAGACTGGGCACGGTGAAACATCTATTGAATACTTTCATATAACTGATTCATGCTCAACCGTGCCGGGTCCGTGCACGGTCGGAACACGGCCGGGGCACGGCGTCGAAATGTCGATGGGTATTGTTTCCCGGCTCTGGCCCGGCCCGGCCACGACTCGTCGTAATATGAATATGTTCGCCGGGCGGCCAGAGTCCAGTCTGCGACCAATTTTTAAGCAGTGGACAGTGTAATCGCAAAAATAATTGGAGAAAAATAACTGGAATATGTGCAGAGCTATCCTGTACTCTCTTTTCTCCAGGTTAGGTGTACACCCCATCTTCTTTTTGTAGTTTCAATTCGTGTTTCCAATACTTCATATCAACAACAATTGCAACAGCTGAAAACTCAAACTGTGAAAATTCCATTAATAACTTATTTGGAAAGAATCATTGTTGACAATACAAGATACAAATTAGTGGCCCGGCCAGGGCACGGTGAAAACGACATGACACGGACACGATTTGGTCCCGGCACGGTGTAACGTGCCTTAAATATTATTCACTGACTCAAAAAATGTAGGATGTGAGAAACTGGACTGAATACAAACTACAAAAATCATTTTCTAATACATTCTAAAATTGTTAAAAATGATATTTATAATAATAATAATATATATTTATTTTGCAAAAAAAGCTAGTTTACATACATGCTCAATAAATAAATCAATAAAACATTGTATTTTCTTATAAAAAAACTGTAAGTATCTACTAAGGTACATTTCTCGAAGTTTTTTCTTAAATATATTCAATGATTTGATGTTTTTGATGTCATCAGGTAAATTATTGTACAAAATTGAACCTTTAGAAAATACTAAAAGAGTTGTACTCACTTTATTACATTTTTTAACTGGAAAGTTTTTAGTTTGTCTTGTATAATAATCGTGCTTGTCATTTACATATGAGATATTAATTTTCAAATAATCTGGCATTTTGTTTTGGGACACTAACTTCGGCAAAAGCACATTGTAAACATTTTAGCATATACGAGATTCTAGTGAACCTATTACATTTAAGAATGACTCTCATTGCTCTGTTCTGAAGTTTTTGTAGCTCATCCATATCAGTCTTTGAACACATATACAATACAGTACTACAATATGTAGAGTAAGGTTATACAATTGAATTATGTATGATGAGACTAGTCCGAGAGGTTACATATTTAGTTGATCTCCCTGAATAATCAGTTTTCTTTGCAATTTTCCCAGATAACAATACCATGTTAACATATTTTTGTCAATCAACATTATCAAGACCAATTCTATTATACGAGAGTTTCACTTCAATAATAAATTTATTGAGTACAATGATTGAATCCTTTATTACAGTAATACCATTTTTAATGATTTTGGATTCAGAATACAATAGTAGATTCCTTTATTATAAAAGGAGAATTCTCGATTACAAGTACAAAAATACGGGCTTGAGTTCAGTATAATGTTATTGAGCCCAAGCGCGGTGGTTGTATATGGTGTTGCTTAGTGCAGTAGCTATCAAAAATTGGATTTTGGTCCAACATCATTCTTTATATTGGTATAACAGGCGCGCGTCACGCAATCTGATACAAGTCAGAAACATGCTCATCACATTTAGACCTTACTCAAGTCACACTCAATTGTCACTCACTTCTGACTCAAATTTGAGCAGTCATACGTCTTTGAATTAGTTATGACACTCATGTCCAGTTGCACCGCTATCACTTAACTCTAAGTACGGAATAATTATCATGGGAACAATTGTCTATACTATGGTAACCATAGATCTTATTCTTTCCTTTAAGTTGAGTGACGGCGGTGCAACTGGCCATCAATCTATCAGATTGAGTGAAGGGTAAATGTGAGGTGAGTATGAGTCACGTCTATGAATTTAGCCCTTAAATGCCGAAAGTCTACATACTACGTTATTCAAGTTCATCATTAGCTACCTTTCTCATTAGATACTCAGTTATTCCAGAATATTTTGACCGAGCGCAGGCTATTGAATGTGACCGCTCTGAGTCACAATAGTATCATGATGTCACGTTGCTTAGATGCTATTACAAGCGGTTCGATAATGTATCGATTTTCAAAGTCATTTTTAGACGGAAATTGATGGCAAAATAAATGATAGCTTGACTTTGAGAATATATATATATATATATATATATATATATATATATGTATAATAATCTAGTTGAAACTGTTTACCATATAGGTAACCTACTAGGAATGTATAAAACTTCTACTAACAAAAAATATCCAGGGCATTCTCAGCCCTGGTTCGACCAAGAATGCAAAGATATGCGAAAGGTTGTATCTAAAGATTTAAAAGTATGTAAAGCTAATAATTTTGAAAATTTCTATAAATCCAAGTATCTTACTTCAAAAAAAACGTACAAAGCATTACTGAAAAATAAGAACAGAAATTATTTCAACAATATCACAAGTTCATTATGCAACTCACATAATCCTACCGAATTTTGGGGTATTTTAAATTTTTTTTTTTTTTTATTCATTAATAAGGTACCTTACAGTATCTTGACGTATTAAAACTGGTCTTAATAGACCAACCATTAATATTGATCTGAAATATGCTTAGCCTACGTGATGTTGATCTACTGTTTACCCATCGGTATCGAGTAGTTTGATTTCGCTACTTATTCAACTAGTTCGAAAGGCTTCTTCCTTTTGAGCCTTCTTGTTAGGTTCTCGTTTTCTAAGAGTTGGGTTACTTCTGCGCTGATGTGTGATCGGAGGCGAGATTCGTGTTTAGTCGCGAATCTTCTAATTTCACTGGCGACATCCGCCATCCCAAGGTCTCGGTGCAGGTCGCTGTTGCGCACGTACCAAGGAGCGTTTACCATATTCCGCAATATTTTATTTTGGAAAGTCTGGATACACTTGATATGACTATTACTGGCGCACCCCCAGAGTTGGATGCCATACAACCATACTGGTTTCAATATCTGTTTGTAAATCAGTATTTTATTACGTATTGAAAGTTGCGAGTTTCTACCAATCAACCAATACAGTTTTCTGTATTTGATGTCTAGTTCAGTTTTTTTCTTTTTCACATGCTCTTTCCATTTTAGTTTAACGTCTAGTGTCATGCCAAGATATTTTGCGTTGTTTTCGTACGGTATGATGTTTCCTTTGATATACAATGGCAGAGGCTCTGCATTTTTATTTGTGAAATTTATGTGTGTTGATTTTAGCTCGTTTAGTTTGATTTTCCAATTGTTCGTCCAATTATGGAATAGATTAATTGCTTTTTGAAGTCTGTTAGTTGTTTCATGTATATTTTCTCCTACTGCGAGTATTGCGGTGTCGTCAGCAAATGTGGCAATGGTTACATTTTCCAGTACTGGTATGTCACAAGTATATAGCAGATATAAGACAGGCCCTAAAACACTGCCTTGCGGCACTCCTGCTTTTATTTCTTTAAGCTCTGAATATTCGTCTTCTTGTTTTATACGGAATAATCTGTTAGAGATGTATGATTCTAATAACTCTGTGTATTGCTTTGGTAGTAATTTTTTCAGTTTATAATTTAGGCCTTTGTGCCAGACTCTGTCGAATGCCTGTGCTACGTCTAGAAACATAGTTGAGCATATATCTTTATCCTCTAAAGCTTTTTCTATGATGTCTGTTATGCGGTGGACTTGGTCTATGGTAGAATGTTTTTGTCGGAAACCAAATTGGTGGTCGGGTATGAGTTTTCTTTTTTCAATTATTGGTTTTAGTCTTTTGAGAAGCAATTTCTCAAAAAGCTTTGATATTATTGGTAGCAACGATATTGGCCTATATGATTTGACATCATTCGGTGGTTTTCCTGGTTTTGGTATCATGATAACTTCAGCTACCTTCCAGTTACTGGGTACATGCTTCAATCTGAATGACGCATTTATCAAGTAGGTCAGCATGATTATTCCTTTTCTTGGTAACTGTTTCAGTATTTCGCCTGTGATTAGATCAAAACCTGGTGATTTTTTTGCATTTAGATTCTTTTGTATTTCATTTGCTACCTCTTTGGGAGTTGTAATTTTAATTTCTCTATTTTCTTGGCTTATGGAGGCTTTTACGTTGATTTTGGATTGAATCTCATTGGGTTTGAACGTTTCCTCAAGATGTTGAGCAAATATTTCGGCTTTTTGTTTATTGTCTCTGGCCCATCTCCCGTCGACTTTTCTTATGGGGGGAATTTGTGTTACTGGCTTCTTTATTTTCTTGGTAGCTTTCCATAGGGAATAATCTGTGATCCTATCT
Source organism: Dromius quadrimaculatus (assembly GCA_963989225.1). Classification (NCBI taxonomy): domain Eukaryota; kingdom Metazoa; phylum Arthropoda; class Insecta; order Coleoptera; family Carabidae; genus Dromius; species Dromius quadrimaculatus. Next base: position 22,245,025 of record OZ022331.1, on the reverse strand, counting down.
GCTGTTAACTGCTCTAAGTAGTTATTGATTGATGCTTCTTTAATTTTGATTATCTCTCTTTTCAGTTGTTGGGATTTATTGTTTAGAAGTGTCTTATCACTTGGATTTCTTTTTTGTTGCCATCTTCTTCTTATTTGTCTTTTCTCTTTGACCAGTTCCCGTATTTCCACAGGATAGTTGTTACCAATGGTCTTATGTATAATTTCTCTTGTGTTGCTCCATGCAGCGTATTGTATATTACTGACAAGTTTTTCGCTTTCTTCATCTAATTGTTGTTCAGTTTTTATCTGTGTGTTTAAATTAATTTTGGATTCTAACTCCAGCCTAAAGCTTACCTAATCTGTTGTTGCGTTTGTAAGCGATGGTCTGTTTACCTTCTGGACAACTGTTTCGCTTAGAGTAAGAATTACCGCTGAGTGATCGGAATTCAAGTCAAAATTCTCTTCCATGTTGATAAAATTCGCTGATACTTTTCTTGATATGTAAAAATCAAGTAGATCAGGTGTTTTATTTGTATCGGTCGGCCAGTACGTAGGTTTTGCAGTAGTGTGAAAATTGCAACCTCTTTCTATGATTGCCTTTTTGAGCTCTCTGCCTTTTGTTGTTGTCAGTCTTGCTCCCCAGTCTGTGTGTTTTGAGTTAAAATCTCCCCCAACGATGAATCTATCTTCCATGTGCAGTAGATAATTTTTATAATCTTCCTTTTTCAGATTATATTTTGGTGGACAGTATAGTGCTCCAATGTTGATTTTTTGTTTTATACTACTAACTGTAATTACCGTTAGTTGGATTTCTTTCTTTTGTAAGTGGGAATTTTCTGAATGCTTGATTGACTCTCTTATTAGTACTGCGCTACCTCCTTTTGCCTGATTATCCGGGTGGTTTGTATAATAGATTTTGTATCCTCTTATTTTTATATGTGATTCATGAGTCATGTGGGTCTCTGATATCAAGCATACGTCTATTTTTTGTATGTTTAAGAATACTTCCAGTTCTTGTTTTTTGTTTAGGATCCCATTGGCATTCCATGTTGCAATTCGCAGATCTTTTTGATGCATTATTGATTCTTAGTGGTGTATTTGCTCTCTAATCGTTCCATTCTTTCGGAAAGATTATTTAATATCATGGTGATTTGTTGCATCATCTTTATTACAGGCTCTTGCTCGTTGTTTTGTGAAGATACCATTTTTTCTCCTTTAGCTGCTTGTGAGTATGTCTTTTCACTATTAGTGTTTTTAGTTTGAAACGTTCTTGCTACCGTATTCGGTTTTTTACTTACATTCAAATTATCCCTCCTTTTCTGGAGTTCTTTTGCTACTAAGCATCCTCGGTAGTTAGCAGGATGATTTTCAGAACAGTTATAGCATTTGGCTGGTTCACTTTTTGGTTTGATGCAGTCCATTGTAATGTGACTGCCTGCGCATTTTACACAAGCAGGTTGGCGTTGGCAAAATTTTTGTGTGTGCCCATATCTTTGGCAGCGTTTACACTGTGGTATTAGCTTATTTCCTTTCAAGGGTTCTATTCTCACTTTCATGTGGCATAGGTATTGTATCCCGTATATTTTTCTGATATCTTCAGAGTTATCGAATGTTAACATGAATAACGGAAGAGGCACAGTTGTTGTTTTGTCATTAATTTTAGTTCTTTTATATCTATTTGTAACGTCTATAATTTTTAGATCCATTTTTTGTATTTCCTCTTTTATTTCTTCTTCTGCACAAGTCGGATGTAAATTTCTGACCATGACTTTAATGGGTCTGGTCTGCTTATTTTCATAACTGTGCCATTCCACTTTACTTTCGTTTAATAATTTTGTTAATTCTCTATATTCTGTCTCTGTCTCTACGTTAATTTTCAGCTGATTGTTGTTCATCATAGTAGTTTTGTAATTAAGCTGAGTTGTTTTTAGATGTTGGTTCATAATTGAATAGTTCAATAGGTTACTCGCTATTATTGGTGGTGGATTTTGTTTCTTACTTACAGTTGGTTTTTCATTTTCTGTTGTCATATTTTCTGTTCTCGGTAATTTTTCTATTTTACGCTTTTTACCTTTTGTCAGGATCCAAGCTGTTTCATTCGCAATAGGTAGATCTTCTTCCACGTTGTTTGAGATTTCATTCTCCTCTACTTGCATGAGAGCAAGTTTTTGTTTAAGTTGCTCATTTTCTCTCCTGATTTTAGCTAATTCACCTTTGAGTGCGACTAGCTGTTCTTTGAGACTGCTGTCATTTTCTTGATCTGTTTCCTCTAGTGTTAAGGGCGGAAACATTATGACGAAGTAAAGTGGCGGTCATAGACCGCCACAATACTTTCCTCCGTATTTTAAATAAACATAGATTTAAAAATCCTAATATTAATCACTTTATAGATAAAGAAACATGGCAAACTTATTTTGATAATATGTACAACAACAATTTTGATGCTTTGGCCCCTGATACAATATTCATAAGCGTTCTGCATCCCATTCTTGATGCTGAAATCAATGTCAATGAAGTGTGTACATCAATATCTAATTTAAAGGAAGGAAAAGCCCCTGGTCTTGACATGGTTGGAAATGAGTTTTTCATGCATTTGCCACACAATTGGATCCTTTATACGACTTGTTTGTTCAATAAAAATTTTTATACTGAAACAATTCCAGAGCGGTGGTCCCAACTAGAATCTGTTATGCTATTCAAGAAAGGAGACCGTAGAGATCCATCAAATTACCGAAGTATTGCATTAGTTAATAGCGCTGTCAAAATATTCACTCAAATTCTGCTCGACCGATTATTGTCGTGGTGTCATCTTACATCTGCTATCCCTGAATGCCAATCAGGATTTCGTAAAAATCGTTCATGCATTGATAATATTTTTACTCTGCAAGCAGCAATTCAAATACAGTTGAGACTATCTAAAGGATCAGTTTATGCGATATTTATTGATTTTAAACGAGCTTTTGACTCAGTTTCTCACTCTTTACTCTGGCTTTCGCTCCATAATTTAGGAGTTAGCGGGAAATTCTTGAGAATTATCCAAAATATTTATAGTAATGCCTCCACAAAAGTAAGAGTAAGTGATGGTAGCTACACAAAAAAATTCGATATCAATGAAGGGGTATTACAAGGGGAAGTTCTAAGTCCACTTTTATTCAGTTTATTTCTCAATGATATGGAAATATTTTTTCGCGAGAACGGGGCAACAGGAATTAACATCGATAGTTTAAATGATATTGTACTACTTTTGTACGCAGATGATTTAATTATATTTGCTCATTCCCCGGTTGATGTACAGAGCAAGCTGATTCTATTAGAAAAATATTGTGCTCTGAAAAAGTTGAGTGTAAATACCAATAAATCAGAGATAATTCATTTTCGCAAAGGCGGTAGAAGTGCATCCCATAAATCATTCACTTTGAAAAATGATATAATTAAAGTAACAAATGAATATATTTATCTTGGTACAGCTTTTTCAAGTTCATCACTGTTTCTGGATGCCGCAAATAGTGCAATCACTAAAACAAACATTGCAAGTGGAACAGTATTAAATACCTTGGCTAATTTGAAATGTACTAATTGGGATATAAAAATTAAACTTTACTATTCAATTGTGTCGAGTACATTACTATATGGTTCTCAAATATGGAGTTTACGATATCTCGATGAAATAGAAAAAGCTCAGTCAAATTTTTTTAAAAGACTCCTCTACTTGCCAAAGAATACACCGCATTACCTCATTCGCTTAGAAACTGGTATCTCTTGCATTTCAGTTGAAGTTTTGAAGCTTGTCATCGGATGGCTAATTAAGTTATGGAGAATGCCCGATTACAGGTTGCCTAAAATTTGTTACAAACGCTTATATAAGCTAGATAAAAATAAAAATTTGAACAACAAGCCAAAATATAATTGGGTATCACAAGTAAGAATATTGTTTGAATCAATTGGCTTTGGGGATATATTGGAGATGGAAGATGACCTGGTGTTAAAAAATAGTAAAAATTTGATCGTAGAAACATATAGGGAGCAAATTAGAGCACAAGACCTTGATAAAGCTCAATCTTCCAATTTCTGTTCAATTTATGAATATTTACCTTTAAGCAACGGACCACAGCTATACCTAACGTTAAATTTGAACATAAATATATGTAGAATTTTAGCGAATATGCGTACTAGCAACATTAAATTTATTAGAATTGTAATCAATAATATAATTTATAATATTAGTCCTGAGGAAAATTGTACTTTGTGCAATCTATATGAGAAGGAAGACTTACGACATATTTTATTCAAATGTCCATTATATGAGAATCTGAGGATTTGCTGGTCTCTACCCTCTCCAAATCAAAATTTTTCATGCTTGAATGTAGTAGATAAGTCTCAAGCAAAAACTATTTACTATTTTGTAGCTAATCTTTTAAAAATGAGATCCTTCCTATTGAATGAATAGAAGAATATTTTAAATTATGTTGTTAAATGAAAGAAGGAAAATTAATTTGTATACTTAAAGTTAACTACAAAATATCATGGGCTGTTACAATCTTGTGTAATAGGGTATAGTTATTATATAATGTATCATATTAGGGCATATATAGATATATTTAGGTAATCTGAACTTCTGTTGTATCAGGTATTTACCTGGGAGACAAAATAAATTATTATTATTATTATTATTATTCAAGAAAAAACTTCGAGAAATGTACCTTAGTAGATACTTACAGTTTTTTTATAAGAAAATACAATGTTTTATTGATTTATTTATTGAGCATGTATGTAAACTAGCTTTTTTTGCAAAATAAATATATATTATTATTATTATAAATATCATTTTTAACAATTTCAGAATGTATTAGAAAATGATTTTTGTAGTTTGTATTCAGTCCAGTTTCTCACATCCTACATTTTTTGAGTCATTGAATAATATTTAAGGCACGTTACACCGTGCCGGGACCAAATCGTGTCCGTGTCGTGTCGTTTTCACCGTGCCCTGGCCGGGCCACTAATTTGTATCTTGTATTGTCAACAATGATTCTTTCCAAATAAGTTATTAATGGAATTTTCACAGTTTGAGTTTCCAGCTGTTGCAATTGTTGTTGATATGAAGTATTGGAAACACGAATTGAAACTACAAAAAGAAGATGGGGTGTACACCTAACCTGGAGAAAAGAGAGTACAGGATAGCTCTGCACATATTCCAGTTATTTTTCTCCAATTATTTTTGCGATTACACTGTCCACTGCTTAAAAATTGGTCGCAGACTGGACTCTGGCCGCCCGGCGAACATATTCATATTACGACGAGTCGTGGCCGGGCCGGGCCGGAGCCGGGAAACAATACCCATCGACATTTCGACGCCGTGCCCCGGCCGTGTTCCGACCGTGCACGGACACGGCACGGTTGAGCATGAATTAGTTATATGAAAGTATACAATAGATGTTTCACCGTGCCCAGTCTGTAGGACGGTCCGGACCTGGCACGGTGTGACGTGACTAAGCCTTTTCTTCCCTCACATAACTTTGTAACTCCTGCTGATTACATTTCGTACATTCAAAAATACTGCAACTAATTCTTATTTATCCATATTCTCATGTGAAGAATATTAATATTCTTTCTTATATTTATTCAAATTTAATATATGAATTTCATTTTTAACATATCGGTTCAAATTTATACCATTTCAAACGTCAATTGAATGACAACTATGCGCAAATGTTCAGGAATGACATCATTATTCTACGACTTTCATAAATGACTCTTTTATTCATTTTATTGAATACTGCATTGAGGACGGAGTGGGTGAGAACTAAGTCTAGATTTATGCCCAGTTGCACCGCTATCACTTAACTTTAAGTACGGAATAATTACCATGGGAACAATTGTCTATACAATGGTAACCATAGATGTTATTCTTCCCTTAAAGTTAAGTGACGGCGGTGCAACTGGCCATTAGTTAAGGTTAAGGTGAATGTAAATAACCTCTCTGAATTTGGCCTTAGATAAATAAAGAAATGTAACGTACATCTCCGTACCTCCGTAATTTCCAATTTTCGATTCACCAGATTGAATCATGGAACTTCTAGATTTCAAAAACTTCGGATGATGGATAAATACGAACGGTTTGAATTGAAGAATGTTGAAAAACTAACAAAAAGCTATTCCAAAATACGGCAATAAAAAAGTTGTTAGCCAACGTAGACAAATTTTTCGAAGGGGCTCTTTCTTTGTCAAGAGCTACTCTATAATGTTCGTGAATAGCGTTCTGTTAGGTGCCAATCCGGATTTTGGTCACTTTTTTTGTTGGGCTAAATTCTAAAATATATTTTTGATAAATTTGGGTTCAATTACATTCACTTCAGTTATTTACTTTCAGTTTTGAGTTCATATTCAGGAATTTCATTCATATTTCAAACCTTCAGTTTCGTTTCTTCTCTTTAGGTTCAGTTTTTTTTTTTTTTTGTTATATTAGGAGCGTGTTTATTGTTTACTTTTATTAATTAATTTTAGTTCAAGATTTTTGTCTCAAATTGTCGCTGTTGCAATGCGCGCGCTGCAGGCAGTGACGCTACGTTTTTTTTTAATCTCAGTACTCGGGCATCCGCTAGGTTTTTTCCAATGAAAAACGGTTTATTTTCAATTAAGTCGAACCGACCGGATTTGACTAAATTTAAGACAGTCAGCCTCAAGTTCTTGTATAGGACGGACGTGTTTTTCCTTATTTTTTTACTACTACAATTTTGTGGGTTTTCAAAAAGTTTTATTGCGTGAGCGATCCCAAGTTTAGGGATTCTTTTGGGGAGAACCTGTGCTCTGGCCAAATATTTTGAGGCAGTGTGGCCATTGGTTTTATTCGGCAGAGCAGACCACGTGTTGAGGATTAGAATAATTGTGAGTGGTCATTCTTTTGCTCTCGCTTACCATCTGCGATAAAACGTCGCCGTCGTCCGAAACCAAGGCACAACACTGTGGGAGTACTCTACTTCCACCCTGGCTTTCCTGACCTTCCGGAATCCAGCCCAAATTAGATCCGAGGCCAAGATCCAGACGCCAGGCAGACGAGTCAAGTAGGATATCTGACGTCGCCAGCTAAGTGGTTCAGCTTTTTTTATGTTCAGACTTTCGCTGGTGCTATTTGCCTTATAAAGCACCTCGTGGCTTCACCACGATCTTTGTTAATATTTTTTCATTACTCATGCGGGATAAGTACTACTTTGCGCACGTTTTTCCGGGCGGTGAATAGCTCTTTGCTTTTTGAGTGCGCCAAGTATAATTTGAGTGCGACAAGTAAACTTGTCGCACGCAAACCATTAACCGTCCGGAAAAACAAAGGCAAAATAATACTCATCCCACATTCGTGATAAATATTAGTATCTGCAACTCGTGCAGTGTTGTCAATTGCTCACTTGAGCGAATGAGCGCACTCAATTCGTTCGTATGCCCAACTTCGCTCTCGTGGACAATCGACAACTTATCGCACTTGTTACACAATATACTATTTTAATTGTGTAATTTTGTGGTGAGCATTCGTCGTCGCCTTTTTCCTTTTTTTATGCTTTTTCTGGTTACGTAATAAACGCTACGTCCCGTTGTGAGCCAGGTTGATCAATTTTGAGCCTGATATTCATTATTTTGTAGTTTTTTTCTGGAGTAGGTTTGTACACGTAGTTGTTCAGATATCAATTCTGCTGAGACTTGCTGATGTCTGGATATGGACGCGAATTGCCACCATTTTGTTTTACGTTCTACTTATTATGCTCCTTGTCATTTTTGATACTTTCTTTATATATTTTTTTGAATTACCGTAATCAAATACTCATTTCTTTGGGTAAATTTTGATTCATTCATTCTGTAAAAAAAAAATATACCTACTACCTCAATTTTCAGAGAGTGATTCTATAAAGTGATTTTTTACAGCTGGTGAGTGAGTATCGCTGTTTGAGATATTGTTTTTTCTTATGTTCTGCGGCATCTTGATCGACGCCGATAGATCTAATTATCCTAGCATCCTAGCAAAATTTAACAATTGCGCCCTTATTTTTGTTTAATTTAAAGTTAGTTTACGTAACGTCCAGTATACTCGTTTCAGTAAAGTTTATATTTTTTTTCCCTTGAAGCTGATCTAACAACAACCCGGTCTGGCCCTGGGATTATTTTGATTTGTTTTTTTTTTGATACTGAGCTAGGCCGTTTCAGAGCTAGAATTTGCGGAAAATTTCAGGATTAGCTTATTCAGTGCCGTAACCAGTTTTGAATTTCATAGTTCCTTCTGAGCAAGTGTAAGTATGAAAAAAATCGATTATGTAAAACCGCACTTCTGCGATATCGATTTCTGAAATATCAATGATTATGGAAGAGGCCTAATGGATCGTTATTGTGTTATTGTACATTGATCATTTGAACAACATTCATAACGGTCAAAATAAGAGGAGCCTGCCCCCGCGAATTGAACGTGGTTTCCTGAGCGTAGCGGCCTCCTATCATTGGCTACTGACCAGAGCGCAGAAGTGCGATTTTTGAAGCGAAACTTCAATCGCGACATTATGATTCTCCGCATGAGCAGTAAAATGACGGCAATCGACATTGACTCTTCCCTCATCAAACAACATCTATTGCTGCTGCTGCTTTCCAGCTCTCTGTCTCTTCTCTCTCACGCCTTCACCCCAGCGGCCTCTACTATTGCTGCTGGCTGCTGTTCGCCTTTCTCTCTACACCCCAACTGAGCGGCTACTACAACAAGTGTGACGCGTGGCAATAATACTGCTTCTTTGCTATTCATCATAACATATTCCAAACTTCAATCTAATTTATATTTTTATTCAATTTTTTGTTGTAGAAGAACATAATAATAATTCAGAATGTCCATCATGTCCATAATTTTAATTTGATCATAAAAATTCAATAGACTAAAATTATCCTGCAAGATAATAATAATTCTGAATTTACATTATGTACCTATTTTAATTCAATCATAAAAATTCAATGCATTAAAATTATCTTGCGAATTGATGATAATTCTGAATTTTCAGTATGTACATAATTTTAATTCAATCATAAATATTCAATGAATTAAAATTATCCTGCAAGATAATAATAATTATGAATTTCCATTATGTACATAATTTCAATTCAAGCGTAAAAATTCAATGCATTAAAATTATCTTGTAGAATGATGATTATTCTGAATTTTTATTATGTACATAGATAATTTTTATCCAATCATGAAAATTCAACGCATTCCAATTATCTTGCAAGATAATAAAAATTCTGAATTTTCATTATATACATAATTCTAACTAAATCATAAAAATTCAATGGATTAAAATAATCCTGCAAGTTGATAAAAATGTATCGTTCAAATTCAACTCGAATAAATTGTTACTATTAAATAGCAAAACGGCGTGCCATGGAGCTTTATCCAAATGAATCATATTAATAAAAAATGATTTCTGAGAATTTTTTTTGTACATTGGTTATTACAGTTTATAAATTATAAATAAATATCAAAGTTACTATATAAATATCATTTATCGAATATAAAATTTAAATCTTTATTACAAAATTTTTTCTGCTCAGATTTTTCTCATTTTTGTATTAATTGTTGTTTTAAATTGTTGTAATGAAGTTCGGAAAATAAACTTTTTTATTCAAGCTTTTGGCAAGCAATCGAAAAGATTTCATAGAAATCCATTCAGTGAAACCTGGTTTCGGGGTTTTCACATTTTTGTCTGACTGCACTCTACTATAGCGGTTTGATAATCATTGAACATGGCACATCAAACTTGATCAGAGCAAGCGAAGCTCACATGGTAGTGTGAGTGGTGAAAAACTGGTGGTAAAAAGAATACATTAGTGAATATATTGTTGGTAAAAAAAGACGGTGATAAAGATTATTTGGTAAAAGTGGAGGCGAATCTCATTTTCCGTAACATCTTCTGAGTTTGAGGATCCGAGATGTGTAGCAACTGACTCGTTCAATATTTCCACAACTAGCACTTGTGGCAGAACGTCTTTATTATTTAGATTTTTTGAATACCTGTTAATGAGTACTGTATATAGTTTTCCATGTTATCCTTCAGAGTGAAATGATTCCTTCAGCAGAACAATTGTATTTGTTGGTCTGTACTCGCGACGAGTAATACGCAAAAAATAGTTTCTCCAGTGCTCATCTTGCTGTGTTCTCACAACCAGACACATAGCGCCTACGATAACTCATTCTTAGAAAAGGAATTTTGAAAATCACAGCATGAATATCAATAGCTGCGCTAACAATGAACACTTTCCATAACAGCAAAGGCAGCAACGCGTTCTTACTCTCTACTGCAGCTATCGGCAATAGAAGCCCAACAGTATCGTGACGTCACGCACTCTCTGCAAGATCAAAGACGCATTTTGGAACTCGGCGTTTTCGAAACACTGTAGCGTCCTCAAGAGTTGTTTAAGAAACAAAGGAAATTTTTTTTTATCATAAAGTCGTATGCGTAGACTCTATATATGTGATAAAAAAATTTCATGTCCTAATTCCTGTGTCTACATATATTGAAAGTTGAGCTACAATCTTTCATAATTTCAATAACACATTTGGGATTGGAAACAAATTGTTTATATCAATAAACTACTTACATTTAACAGTGGAAATACACTTTTCCAATATTATCGAGTATTAGAATAATATAAGTCTTGTATCACACTGTTCAAATTTTTTTTTATTTGGTTGACCGGTTTCGACCATTGAGTAGCCATTTTCAGAATCGGGAAAATACAATGAGAAGTTACATAACAACTTAAAATTCTAATTATTCTAAAATAACAGTGTGTTACAAGACTCATATTCCTTCAATACTTGACGTTACTCATATCACACTAGAGTTTAATCATTCTTTTCCAATATTGTTAATACAAAGTTCCTCAAGCATTCCAAATTTGGTACGAATGAAAGAGATTCTATTCCCATAGTAACAGAAGCTTGTTATTCTGTAAATTACGTACAATCTGGTGGAATATAAGATAGTTCACATAATCGATGTGGGCTTCAAGAAGAAAGATCAAGATATTTATACAAGCTCAAAAACATTTACATCAAAACAAAAAGCTGCCAGAGATGCTTTGTCATTCTGATATTTGACGGAGATCTGATAGAATGGTTAATGTTCGATAGTAGTCTATAGAATCAACTTCGGGATGAATTGCACAAATTGAGAAAATTCAACAAAATTGATGCAATGGAGTTGCAAAACGGAGCTTTTTTGCAATAGGACAATTGTTCAAAATCGTTACGAGAAGATAGTCTGTACTATTCACTTCATATATCGACAGAAGAAAAAATTGTTCTGAGTGTGCAAAATGTGATCCGTAGATGAAATCGTGTCGACATGGAGATAGAAGATTTCAAATTTTGGATCACGTAACAAAGGACACAATATATGTTCATTTTCTTTATTTTTATTATGGCACTGGATCCACAGAAGCCAAACCCAACCCAAAATCAATAAAAGAATTGAGAATTGAGATATTTTCTTTTATAGGAAAATTGTACATTTCTCACTTTACGAATACTCAATCACTTGACATTTTCTATGAAATACTATCACGGAACTGTCATTCATTCAAATTTGTGATAATTAATAGCATAAATATGGATGAGATGACTTTGAGAATATACATATACAAAAATGACGAATACAGACAATAATACTAACTTCTTCACTGATTCTTACTTTTTACCACTTATTTTCCGTCAATGCCACTTCAGCCACCGTTTCAATTGAAGGCAGGAATGTTTTTATGATTTTGTCTATCCGAAACAATATAGTAAAGTCAACGCATGCTAAGTTTCGAGAATATTTCATCAACAATGCTATTAATAGAATGGGTATGCTAGTCAACTTTGTGGTGCTAGTACAAAACTTGAAAGCAGCTATAAAAGCATCAAATCTAAATAATGATCTTCCAATAACCTGATATTTACAAGAAATAGAAGGGAGATTACAAGCAAAAATCAAGATCGTGCTTATATCAACAAGCAAGAGCTGCGAGTATAATCCTAGTTGACACAGTTGACAGAGGAAATCGTATAAAGTACGGAGTTGATGCTGCCGAATTATGCTCAATTGTAATCCCAATGAATAATTGTTAATATAGAAGTGAGAATTAACTGGGAAATTGATGTTATTGTGAGGAAAGCGAGGAGTGTTCGACATTAGTTGTTATAAATACTCCATTGGTAAGATTTTTGAGTGTGAAGTTATCATGCAATACAAAGCATCACACGTTTTCTTCACAACATAAATTTTCTCGTTGATCACTTTTCTATATTAGGAACAATTTCTTACTTTTCAGTTCGGCTATTAGTCAAACGTGTTTTCCAATATTTTGAAGGTATAATTAATCTTTCATCATTTAGTTTGATCCGCTATAAAAATTGTATTCAGTATTACAGATAATCGAGCTCGCATTGCTTGCACAGCAGCCTAATGTTGACCAAACTCGTCTCGCTCACACGGCGGCCTAACATTGACAGAGCTTGTCTCGACCATACTGCAGCTTACCGTTAATTAGCTAAACTCGCTCCGCTCACACGGTGGTGTATTCTTGACCAAGCTCGCTTCGGTCACACGGCGGTTTTACGTTGACCAAGCTCGCTTTGGTCACACGGCGGTTTTACGTTGACCGAGGTCGCTCCATTCGCACGGTTGGTTGCAATTATCCGAGCTCGCTTCGCTCGCATGACGTCCTATTGTTGGTCGAGCTTGTATCGCTCGCACATCAGCTTACACCACAGCTTTCTTCCTCGAATGTGGTTGCCGGTTTATACAGGCCGTTTTATACAGGCTGTTTTATACAAGTCGTTTCATACAAATCGTTTTATTCAGGCTTCCTCCCCGGAAGCAAATTATTAATTTTGATGAACCTGATCAGGATGATGAGACAAATTCAGTGAATTATTGTATTGCCTTCGGTTTTTGAGAAGTATGCAGAGTTTCTCAATGACTGACTGACATATAGATCAAAAACCTCACCCACTTCCAGACGTCCTAGAAAGTTGAAATTTGTTGTCCAGCTGGGTAATTGTGTTTATACAAAGGAAAAAGTCTGAAAACTGAGCTTTTACGATTTAAATTTGGCGTGAGAGGCAGCTGCGCTCAATAATGCAACTAGTTCTACAACTTACTGTTTTACACGTCAACATAATAGCTTTGGTATTCTGGAAAATCGTTCTCAAGTTCTACTCAAGCTTATTACTCCTGATAATAAGAAAAAAATTGAAGAATCATCTAGATGATGAAAGCGCATTTTTGACAGCTCATGGATGCTCGTTACCTCAGAGATTTCGCAAATTACCATCTCCCACAATTACTGAGCTTGAAATCAAGCAGTTTGGGCAAACTTACGAAACAGCAGCTTCCATTTAGTACTAGTTTCAAGTTGACTATTTGATAGGTACATGACTTATGCATGTACAAACTCAAAAACACCTTTCAATGTTTATTGTTCAAAGCTATATAAAAAAAAATACACTAAAAGTAAACAAATTTTCATCTTATAATAATAATTCATTCTAATAAGCATCAAATTCGCGTCAAACAAGTCATTGAATGAGTCCCGGACAGATTTGACAACTGTACATAATAATAAAGACACCTGCGGCTAAAGTTGTAACTAAATTTTCATCTACTTGAATAAACTTTGGTTGCCATATCCCTAATGTCATACATATATCTATGAGCATTGTTCCACTTGAAACAAGTAATTGCATAATTTGATCTTCCACAATCACCGAACTTGAATTAAAGCAATTTGTGCAAACCTACGAAACAGCAGTTTTTATTTAGTACCAGTTTCAAGTCTGTAAATAGTATAGTTGCTGAGAACTCAGCGTCACGCCAGCCAGTCAGCCAGACATCCAAAGTGAATATAATAGCGCTTTTCCTCAAAAAATGGAAGAATCATCTAGATGATGAAAGCGCATTTTTGACAGCTCATGAATGCTTGTTACTTCAGAGATTTCGCAAATTACCATCTCTCACAATTACTGAGTTTGAATAAAGCAATTTGGGCAAACTTACGAAACAGCAGCTTCCATTTAGTACTAGTTTCAAGTTGACTATTTGATAGGTACATAATTTATGCATGTACAAACTCAAAAATACCTTTTAATCTTCATTGCTTAGTTATTGACTGACGGGAGGTCAAGTGCTGTACCTTAAAATGATAATTTGATCTTTATCAAAGCTATATAAGAAAAATACACCAAAAGTAAACAAATTTTCATCCAATAATAATAATTCATTCTAATAAGCTTCAAATTCGCGTCAAACAAGTCATTGAATTAATCCCTGACAGATTTGACAACTGTAAATAATAATATTGACAAACGCGGCGAAAGTTGTAACTAAATTTTTATCTACTTTAATAAATTTTAGTTGCCATATCCCTAATGTCATTGTTTGGCACTGTTTCACTTGAAACAAGTAATTGAATAATTTAATCTTCCACAATCACTGAGCTTGAATTAAAGCAATTTGTGCAAACCTACGAAATAGCAGCTTTCATTTAGTATCAGTTTCAAGTCTGTAAATAGTATAGTTGCTGAGATCTCAGCGTCACGCCAGCCAGCCAGCCAGCCAGCCAGCCAGCCAGCCAGCCAGCCAGCCAAAGTGAATATAATAGCGCTTTTTTCGGAAAAATGCGCTAAAAATACGCTAAAAAACTCATAACCTTCGTTTGTGTTCTTCTACACAGCGTTTTAGTAACTACAAAAGTGTCAAGTCACACAAATACTGATGTGGAAGATTATATGATGCAAATATTAATGTAGAGATAAGAACAGCCTGCAAGAAGATCAACAAATAGTAGTGTGGAAGTAAGAGAAGAATTCAAACAATATTTTGATACTTTGGAAGGTGCTGTGCTCTTGAGCTTCAATTATTGTCCTAACATAAATCAATTATTTATTACAACGATTAATTTCCTTCGACCTCACGATCATCTTAAAGTTGAATACACCAAATATCCAACCTGAATATGACCGTCAAGTCAAAACGAATTGTGATGGATTATTTGTGAAACAATCCAGTGTTCTCATTCATTCTATTGTTTGATCATGTTTTGCTACGTGTCAATCTCTTGAAATTATCAATTTGATACTTTTGGATGATGAATATTAATAATTTCTGTTCGAGTATGAATTTTTATGCAGTTAGATAATATCAAAACTAATAATCTCTTCCCAAATTTGATGTTAATCCAAATGAATTGGGTGAGAAACAAGTTATTGAAACTACGGTTCAATTATATGTACTGTCAGTTTTGGTCAGTCTCTCGAGTTGTTCAAGTGCTTAGGATCTTGGTTTTGCGTATAGCTGGCTAGAGTAGTATTCGGCCTTCATTTGTAACTATGCTAGGCCAAAGTCATTGTTATCATTCTCCTCGTGTTGTCGTTTGGTCGCAGCTCGTGTGAGAGAGCAAGCCAGGAGAACGATTCGTGCAAAATTTTTACTGGGCACTATACAGTAGGGGCAGAGGGTTTCACCCTGGTTTTTCTAACACCTCATAAGGCCTTTGTAAAACCGTTGAGGTGACTGGAGCTAGATTAATTCGGCGCAGACGTGACTGAGTTACATTCGACTCGTAGACGGACGAGTCTACGGGGCTGACGCGTTTTGAGGACTCAGTGACTCAAGGTTGAGCAGGTCGAGCTAGACGTAGCTTTGGCGCTCCCGGCAGATGTTGAGCAGGTCGTTTAGTCTGCGCTCGCTTATGATATTCATGTGATTTGCACTTTGTGCATTTTTCTCTAAGTGTGTGTAACGGTGTTTTAACTAGTCCAACTCATTGAGATTTATTAGGCAAGTTCCCTGTTGGCCATCCCGGATATTAACTAATGCTCCTTATCTGAATTATAATATTTTTCTACAAAAAGTTGTGATATCTTATACATAACATAAATGTACAAATGGGAGCCAAGTTAAATATTCAGAATATGCGTGGTTGTCGATTTCGCCGAAGAAAAGATTGATATCTGAATGAGTGCCAAGCTCAGTAGATAATCCTAGAATTTATTTATGAGGACACACAACATTCTAGATTAAATTTGAAGCACAGTTTCTTATTTTTGTCTGTTACAATTATATTTGCTATTTGAGAATATAACTTCTAACATTAACACAAAGCAGATACCTTAGGATAATTTGAAGCTCAAGATTCTACTTGGATAGTTATTACCAGCAAATCAAATTTTCAGAAGAGTAAATATAAAAACAGTAGTTTGCGTACAACATGAAGAAGATGAGTTGATTAGCCAAATATAAGATAAATTGTTTGTGAAAACTAGCCAAGTAGAATCTTGAGTTCCTATTCATCCTAAGTTATCTGCTTTGTGTGAATAATTAGAGTGTTCTAATGTAAAAAAATATATTTTCAAATAGCAAATATTATTCTAGCAGAAAAAACAATGAAATATGTTTCTTCATTTTAGAATGTTGTATGACCTAATAAATAAATTTTAGGATTATCTATAGAACTTGGAACCCATTAAGATGTCAATTCTTTCTTTGGCGAGATCGGCAACCACGCATATTCTAAATATTGAACTTGACTCCCATTTTCACATTCATGTTTTGTTTTATATTATACTTACAACAAAATATTGAAGAATGATATGGAACATTTTTGGATATTTACAGATATAAGGATGAAAAGTAGCAATTCTCATTTTGACTTATGCCACAACTGAATATTATATAGCGCTCCTGAAGATGGCTAAGGTAAAGCCGAAATAATCAAGCTAGAAAAGAAAAAATGATGAATAGATTGACTGAATTCCCAGATTTTGTGTACTTATATTAACTTTTGCAGTTAACTTCAACAATATTATCCAATAAATTAATAGGTCAAAAATACGCCAAGTTGCTCCAATAGAGAGTGTTGAATCTAGCGAAGTTACTAGCGTCCTCCCAGAATCCGGAATAGCTCTTTATTTTTGAAGAAACAGATCAATATTTAATATTATATAGTCTATAGTATTCCTTGGAAAAATCTCTTTCAAAGAAATCGAATTTGCTGTCAATATTGCTAATAGCTTTGCTTTTCTACATTTACCTTCATCCACTTACATTAGTGCTAATAATATTAAGACTAAAACCCCTAACCACCAGCAATGTTTTATAATTGAATTTGCCCAGAACAAAGTTCAAAGCAATTGTGTGGCTACATTTAATTTAGAATCCGGAGCTCGTTTAGCTAAAATGATTAGTAGTTGTGAAATTTGGAATCTATTAACAGTGAAAATAGGGAAGTATGGAGATAATTTTGTTATGTTGATAATCAAGTGACATTCTCTGCAAAGGAACGCTACAGAAACGATGATGGATAATGAGAGATATCCGGAAAGTTTATCAAAAGGAGATTATAACCCCAGTATTATTTTTATTGTTTTATTGCGCTTATTCTTTTGTGGAGAGCTACATTCAAGTAATATAGTTTGCATAATTAATCTATATTATCATTTAGCAGAGGTTCCCAAACTTTTTTATCGTAGACCACTTTCTAAATTTTACTAATTTCGATGAACCCCAAATTCCTTCTCGTGGACTCCCACTTACAACTTGTTTACCCACAATTTCCATTCCCGTCAACGTAGAGCCCTATCGAGTCTCCTGTGGATCCCAGAGTCCAGGGAGTCCATGTGGACCACTTTGGGAATTATTTAAGGGCACTTACATCAGTATCAGACCAACTTTTATTGCAGATGATATGCAGAATGGGTGGTATACTTCAAAATATGATCTAGCTAACATATAGTGAAGTCGTTTAACTCAATATAGAGGCGATCATTGAATCCAGTCACTGTTTTGATACTTGAAGTAGTGTTGTGTTTCGAGCAAATCGTGGTTTTGATTTTGGACATAAAAAAAAATTCCAACGGATATTGCAGATAATTTTATTGTCTGTGACTTTCACCTTGGTGTTTCTTGTGAAGTTACTCAATCTTGAACCTCCATAACAGTTGGTTGCTGCAAATTATTCTTATATAATAGCTATTGTTCGTAGCTCAGTTGAAGTGCAGGATATTACACTCTTTCCACAATATTTACACTTTATTCGTTATCTAACTCTATCTTATAATACTGATACATGAGTCTGATACTTAAGTCTAACACTCGCCATTATCATTCCAACTCTCTACAACTTACTCTAAACTGTATTTTAGAAAAAGTGGGGGTAAAAGTAGGAGGTGAGACTTTACAGGTATATTTCAGTTTTGACTTGAATAAACCGTTCTAGTTTCTATTGAAATAAATTCAATATAGTTTCAAATCGATACTTCGATTTTAGACACTCTTACTTTCCTCACTTATGAAGATGGTCTAGGCAGGACTAAAACTGTAGAGCAGGAAGAAAAAATTGAACTTTTGACCGAATTCTCATATTTTCAATACCTGCATAAATATATTATTCAAGTGGAATCTCAAGCAAGTAAGAGTTACTAGAAGAGAAAGTCAAGTGTACAAGTCACATACCGACATTGCATTGTATATTGTCTCAAAAAGGCAAGACGTCAGTCAGCGAATGCTCCGTGCAGAAGAGTTAGAACACCAACTGAGTGTCTTGTAGGGTTTGCTATATTGAATTGAGCCTTGTTTCAATCTTTGTCTCGAATCCTGCATGAATCCAAATCTCAACGATATTATTCAGTAACAATTTCTTCATGAATGATAATTTTGTTTACTAATATAAGAAATAGGCTACTTGTATCTCAATGAAAAGACCAAGAGCAATGGTAACGTACTCCATGAATCATTCTGTAGTGACCCGCATGCTTCGTGTCTGAATTGTAACGATAGTGCAACAATAACGTCACGTTTATAAATTTAGTCTTTGACGAGAGAAATTCCAGTGCTCAGTTTCTTCAATCTTATAAAAATAATTTATTAAGTCTTATTGTAATAAATTGAAAGATTCAAAGTAATCTGAGGCTCTTTTTCTTACAGATAACAAAATGGAAACGAATGAAACTCTCCTGCCGCGTTCTCTTCACGGACCTGGCTAACAAATTATCTCTAGTTGAAAAATAACATTCGCGATTCAAAAACTCATTATTTACTAAAAATCCTAGTGATCCTTCCAATCTTTTCCGGTATGCAGGCACCGATGCTTCGATCTTTCAGTGTGGAGACGCAGCGTCGAGATTGGAAGAAAAGGCTCAGTCTGCGAGGAAGTCGTAGAAGAGACGTAAGTGAAAAACTTTCTTATTTGATTGTGTATTCTATTTCGTGTTCGATCTTGTGTTTGAGTTAATTAATTTTGTTGAGAAACCGTAGAACAATGTAAGATACGCAGAGAATGGTTGAAATGAAATTTAATTTCCTGTGCTCTTCTATTATTTCTTCCATAATGGATTTCTCAATTTGTATTGCTTGAAGTTACGGTTGAAATTGAATATAAATCAAATGGCACTCACTTGTGACTGTAAAACGAACAGAAATATAGTTATCACTGAAAATTCTATATTGATTGCAAATGGTATGAATGATCAACAGTAATATACCGATAGAGAGGTGTATTATCGATATACCGAAGAATTTCACGAATATACTTTTTGTCTTTTGGGGAATTTTTTACGAGACAAATTTGGGGATTCATAATCTGATAATACGCGAGAGCTTTAGCTCGAGGGATATTATCGTTGATTATAAATCTCCAAATTTGCCGAGTAAAAAATTATCCAAGACAAAAAGTATTTGAGTTAAATTCAAGGTATATGCGATAATACACCGAATCTTGAGGTGTATTTGCAAGGATTATTTCACAAACCATGAAATTTATTGATTGTTATATTTTTTATTATTTTTTAAAAAGCTACTGTGGTATATCGAGTTAGGAGAAAATATTATCGCGATATACCACGTTACCATGCAAAATCACTTGATTTCATTGGTTGTTGCTAAGGTGTGTGGTATAATCATGAATATACATTATGCTTTCATTTTGATGAATGAAGGAATAGTTCCAAATAGCAGCGAATAAGAATGGACTATATTGTTTTTGCAACAACCGCTTGTAGAACTAGCTCTCATTTCCGTCATCTTTTCAGGAGCAAATGAGTGACTTATTTTCAAACAGTATGTTGAATACCAATAAGATTGCGCTCAAAAAATTACATTCCATGGGATAAATAATAAGAAAAAACCTCAACCCATACAATGCATTTAATTTTATCCCATAGTTATTCTACATAAAAAGACAAAATGCATTCACTGAAATTTTGTAAAAAAAACAAATATCAACATATTGAAAAAGAAACACAAAGCAGGTGAATTGAAATAAATATGTTCTATTGGGATATCAGCTCTGTACATTAATTAGAAACACAACGTTTCGACAGCAAAGTGCTGTCTTTTCTTTTTCTTAACGCTTGAAAAAGGCAGCACTTTGCTGTCGAAACGTTGTGTTTCTAATTAATGTACTGAACTGATGACAAATAAAACATATTTATCTATAAAATCAGTTCTGAAAAGTTTTTTCCTCCAGGTAAATTAAACTTTTCTGAGGCTAAAGTGTAATCATGAGAATATCTATCAATATGTGTTACGTTTAAAATTGCAATGTTTCTTAATACCTACCTTGTGCAGAATTGTTTCTAGTGCGTACATTGTATTCTGATACAAGATCCCGCTAATAACAGATGCATAACTGAGCAAGGATCTGATCAGCGACATGAAGATTTGTAAAAAAAATGAATTCTTGAAATTTTTGCAGTTACGAATTATATTCAGACATCGTTTATTATCCCTTAATTGAATGTTATTGGTATGATCATTGCAGACTTGAAGCAGCTATCAAATAATATCTCAAGCTCTGATTGAGTATATACACGATTTGAAAGCCGATCACCAATCAAATATTCAAATAGTATTGAAAATTGTTTCCGTGATAACTTATTATATTGCATGCACTCTAATATGTTCATGAACATATTATTCGAATTGCATCATTCAATATCGATATCGATATCATTCTGTAACTCAATACAATCCAATATATTAGTAATTTCAAAAAAAAGTTTGAGGTAATTTTTCAAAAAGCAGAATCGTATCTAACTTAAGACATTTATCCAAATCGTTGATGAATATGAGTTATAATAAGTAAATATTTGACTATCAAGGGCCGGTTTTACCGACGTGAGTTGAATTCTTTCTAACGTTATTTATCCGAAAACCATTTTTGATACAATCGTTGTCATAATTATCAACTCATAACAACTTCCAGATAATTTAACTATTTAATGCTGGTGAAACTGACCCTTGAATGGTAAATAGATGAATGAATGAATATTGAGTACGCATAAATTCTATTTTAATAATATACCTCAAATCAAGATTATGGCGGAAGCTATGTTTATTTAATCAATAATAAATTATTGTGGATGGGAACTAGTTCTTTGTAGAACGCTGCAGAGTGAAAAACGAGTTTATTCCAAATTCAACTTAAAAAATAATACTCAATTTTGGTAAATATTATTCTAATAGACCGCGGTACAGAGCCCCTTTCTCCAGATTATTAACACTCTCTTGAAACTTTGTGAGTAGCTTCATTTTGATGAGTCCGACAACTTTTTTATCTGCGAAATTTTTTGAAACTGCTGCGTTTTCGGCCGAACAGCCGAAAAAGACGTCGATTCTATGATTTATTCCTGACCACCAACATCACTTTTTTCCATAGTTTGATTGTAAGATAATAAAAGGAGAAACACAAACAACATTTAGTCCGACAAAAATATTGCGGTGTTCGGCGTAACCCCCATCTTCAACATGTCGAAATTACAAGTTTTGTTAGATAATTAACATCATATCGAATCTCTCAGTATTAATAAATAAACATTAGTGGAATTGGGTGGAGATATTGTCCGACAAAATTTCTGCTGCATATTTTCAGTCCGACACTCTAGAAATGTCAATTCTACGAGATTGGTCTGCTAATTAACACTTGTCGGACAAAAATCATACACACAGGTAAGTATATTTCTCAATGGAATAATATATTGTCCGTATTGCCAGTCCGAAAATAAAAAGATCAGAAGTAGCGTTTTCTGTGTTTGTATGCGCACCATATTGAATCTACATTCAAATCAAATTTTGTACATCGATTCGTGAGATCAAATTATAATACTGAAACATCTACGTCTTCATTTCTATAAATAAGTTCACAATGATTTTTTATTCGCTAATTTTTCTTCTCATCTTCATCACAGTAGTGCAACATGTAAAAATAGGAATAAAATAATATCTTGATGTGAAACCCAACATACAAATTTGAAAATATAATTAATGTAGAGAAAACTTCACCAAAATTGGTGAAAGATGTCAAACAAGAAGCATAAGAATATTTCTTGGGCAAAATTGTATCAACATTAGAATACCTATAGTAGAAGTGATATTTCTTTACGATTCGAAAATATTGATCTTTGAGAGTAATGGGAAAATTTGAGTTTAAACTTATTAATTTACATATATAAAAGAATACATGATTTGTAAGAACATTTTTTTCAAGGCAAATATTCAATTACTCAATATCATCATCCGTTGATGAGTCTTCACTATTTGCATAAAAGTCATACTCATCGTCAGTATTGCTGCTGTGATCCTCGTCTTCATTATCATCTGAGTCTGTAATACAATTTTTAATATATACTCAAATGGAGTGAAGCATATTTATAAACTAATCACGAGACCACACGAGGTCCGGATCAACTATCCCGATGACATTTGCCGATATGCTCCAAATATGAAAAAGATGGAATGTGCAGATTCACAACAGCTACAACAAGTCAGAAATATCTTTAAGTTCAGGGTGAATTTTTGACTCCATCCATCCATTGCTGTATTGGTTCAAATAAAACCTTTGTTGCACATGCAGCAGAGAATAGAGAGTATTACCAGGTAGAATAAGATTATTCTACCTTTTATGATATTACACTGGAGAATATTACAATACCCATCTTTAGATCTCAGTTTCAACATACCATAAGTGATAATTTGCGAAATACTTTTTTTGAATTTTTCATGGATATGCAGCAGATATTTTGTCGAACAATAATACCAATGTATTTTGTACATCACTCCAAAAAGAAAAACATTCAAAATAAATTAGTGTTAATCAGCAAACCAATCTCTTATAATTGACATTTCCAGAGTGTCGGACTGAAAATATGCAGCAGAAATTTTGTCGGACAATATCTCCACCCAGCTCCATAAATGTTTATCTATCAATACCGAGAGATTCGATAGGATGTTAATTATCTAACAAAACTTGTAATTTTGACATGTTGAAGATGGGGGTCACGCCGAACGCCGCAATATTTTTGTCGGACTAAATGTTGTTTGTGTTTCTCCTTTTATTATCTTACAATCAAACTATGAAAAAAAGTGATGTTGGTGGTCACGAATAAATCATAGAATCGACATCTTTCCCGGCTGTTCGGCCGAAAACGCAGCAGTTTCAAAAATTTTCGCGGATAAAAAGTTGTCGGACTCATCAAAATGAAGCCACTCACAAAGTTTCAAGAGAGTGTTAATAATCTGGAGAAAGGGGTTCTGTACCGCGGTCTATAACTCACAGGTTTATTCCCAGATGATTCTATCAACAAATGTAAATTCAAATTACCTATCCATTTTTGTCATCTTGAAATATGTGTTTTTCGTAATAGTCCAGTCAATGCACGGAAAGAACTGCCAAACTTGACAATTCTGCCAAACAGCACCAATTTGCTCCAAAATTGAAATTTTCGATTTCAGCGTTTAACGAAGAAGAACTAACCTTCAACAAGCTAATACTCCGTTAGTATTGGGTCTAGTGATATCTCAAACCCCATATTTTTTTTCCTGCTTTCTCATGAGCTACATTTTTATTCCGAATGATTTCTCCTCATAAAGTACTTATTTTCAGAATTATTCATGAAAAATAGTCTGAAAACGTGTTTTTTTTGTTGAAAAATTGACGTGTTCACTTTCGAATAAGTCGAGAAGTATTGACTTTCAGTAGAAGCTTTATGGAACAAAAGTTGCTAAAAACTAGTCATTCTAGTCATTCCCACATTTATTTTCAATGAAAAAATTTCATACACGAGAAGGGGTGACGCTCACACCCTGGTAAAAGCAGCCCTTGGAACATTGACATTTTTGAAGTAGTGGGTAAGTAGAACCTACAGCCAAATTTTGGTGCTAATCGATGCTATTTGGTAGAATTGCTAGGGAAACTGTGCATTGACTGGACTATAAATTTCATGTTTAAAAATCATCTTGACGAAAAATTATATGAGTTAAAAAAATCACAGTGCTACTGGGTAAACTAATGTTGCGACTGATACTTAATAACTGTTCATTCATCAATAATTATCCTATCGATAACTTCATTTTCCATTGAAAATAATTGTCCGTCCTAGTTGACAGTGAAAATTTATTTTATAGAAGTGTATACTAAGTCGTTCTTTTTAATTTTTAATACAAATGAGGTTGTTCCGTCTCTCAATTAGTTTGCAAGTTGTCGAAAATTAAGAATATGGATTTATTGGGGATCATACATATGTGTAAGAGTTCCCAATACACGAATAATTCTACATTATCTTGATGTCCATAATTATTAACATATACTAACATTAAACAATTTAGATATATTACAAGCTTGTCTATGAACATCTGTGTACTTGTGTTTATCGCGTTGAGAACTAGGGCATCATTTGAAACATCCAACATTCACTTGATTCATCTCCAAATTTCATTGCAATCACCATCATTAATAAAGCAATTTCTAACTTTTTCCAGATTGTAGAATATGAAATTCTCGACTGCGATGATAATTTTACTTGTGGGAGATTACATCTGTGTATCGGGTAGGTGGAAATGTTCATGAAGAGTTGCCTGGCCTTACATGTAAAAAAATATTTTCTATATCTCAGATAGAAGAATATATGATAGTGCATCTCCTACCCTGAAATTGAAGTCATCTTCTTTCGCCTACCAGCGATTTTCAACATGACCTGAGAAAACATTTGCTTATATGTTTATTACATTAAACTATTGATGAAATTTATGTCAATTTAGTGAATTTGAAAATCACAAAAATTATTCCAAGATTAGGCTGTCAAAGTGATGTCAAAAATGTAAATCATTTCGAATACCTTTTTATCAACTGAAACGCGTGACAGATGATTCGCTGACACCCATGTCACTGAATTGTTGTTAAAATTTCTCTTAATCTCGTACATTCGATACATTGCTCACCAAATTCAACTGCTGCACTAGACATTAGACGAACCAGAAATAAGTTGGCTTAACAACTATTACACATGTATCTAATGCACTATCATATAATTCTTATACAGTGGTTTTACCTGACGATTACAATGGAACAGCACTTGAATATTGAACTATTAATACCAGAAGACTTCATCATGCATTTATTAGTTCAATATAAAATAACATTGCTTCAAACATTTTTGTTTTCCTTGACAAGTACGTCAACTTACCATTTTGTTGCAAGGCGAATGAAATTATTGTTGATATTCTGTGCAAACTCAGAATCCTATAGATCCATGAAATTATAAGAAACTGAATAAAAACGTATCAACTTTTGTTGAATAATGTCAATTATGTCAGAGAGATGGCAAATTCATTGCGACTGCGTGATTTATTCATTGATTTATGAGTATATGAGGCTTGAAGGTTCACACAGTATTGCGACCATAAATCTTAATGTAATTTCTATAATTGAATATGAATATTAAATGAAGTGGTAGGTATAAATTGGAATATAGCGTTTGAGCACAGCGGTCAGTTTTGTCCTAATCCCATAGGTCAGGTGAGCATTTTTTTCTCAATCTCTATTTACTATTCGAGCACAATTTATTATTTTGATCTCTCAATCCTAAATGAATGTTTATTTACTAAATAATGTCAGAAATTATGAGTTGAAATAATTGAGAAATTTTGGTAACAAATTACTTTTTCTACGTTATTCACTATAGAAAGCATATCTCATACAGAACAAAACTAGAAAAATAACAATTTTGCTCAATTGTGGGAAAAATCGTGAGAATTTGTATGTCAAATATCTATTTGAAATATTCTTTTGATAATATTTAGTAAGATTATTATTGAATATCTCAGACTTGATATAAACCTCTGTTTTATCTAATTAAAGTCACATTGAAATAGCAGAATTGCACTACGTTCTTTTGGAATTAATGTCTTACTCCTGTAATATATACGCAGGAAGTTGGCATCACAACTGTCAAATTGAAGCAGACAACACACGTTCGCAACAATTAAATTGCACAGCAATGAAATGTCAATCAACTGTTAGAAACTATCTCAAGAATGCTGCAAATCATAACTAAAGTAAATGAGCAGAAGAAATAATTTGGATGTCTAAGATATTCCACATTTGTGAAAATATATTTAAAATTTCAGTTACTAATAATTTACCTAATTCAATAAAACTGTAGTGTATAGAATCACCCATTTTACTCTCGTCTCCATCTCGTGTTGAAAATTTTACACATCGTGTGAAATAGGTGAGTTTCTATACTTGTTGCACAATATACTATTTTTTTTATCATGAACAAATAAGTACAGTCTTGTGGAAATGCAAGATGACTGATTTAAACTAAGCTACTCAATATAATTAAAGGGTCAAGTTTTCTAGCAATATTATATATTTCAGATGAGGTTTGAACTATATTAAGAGTTTGGATATTAAAATACAGAAGCTCTATCCGTTAACACTCTACATAATTGACAGTTATAATAATAATCAACCAGATGCTCTAGATTGTAGTGCAATACGTCCAAATCTAGCAGACGGAAGGAAACTTGATCCTTCAACTATTTTGAGAAGTTTATATTGAAAAAATTCGTCAAATATAACATATTTACAAATATTTTAATTACAAATTACAGCTACCATAATTCATTTTATCATCATTTATCCAATAATCTGTTGAGCTTCTGCAGTGCGCAAGTGATACATAGGGATTACGGACCGCGGTGCTCAAATGGTCTATGCCCGTATAAATACTCTGGTGGAAGTTTCATCGCAGCCTTGCGCTATATCTGTCGGACGAAGCTTAGCCTCTCGATCATATAATCATGCCTTGACTGTAGTGAAACATGTTCAGCTTCAGATATGATATACTACAATCTATCATCATTTGTATTGTACTTTTTACCCATGAAATTAAATGCCTATGTTATTGAGAAGCCTGTATACTTGGTAGGTGCACATTGTACCAGCTATTTTCTATTTCAAGAATATTTCCTTAGGAATAATTTTTGTGAAGTGGTCTCAATCATTGATCTTATTCAGAAGTACTTAATCTACGTACAACAGTATTCTGAAGGATGAAATACGAAAATGCTGAAGAATAAATAAGTCAGTATTTATTTCCGCTATGAATTATTTATACTTCGTCCAAAAGTTCATCATAACAAAGACTTGATAAACATTGCAGGACAGGAACACACTAATGTATCCTCCAAATGCTTCACGTAGCACAATATAAATCATTTAGAGCCAACCTTTACTTTTGTGCTGAAATGTGGAATTAGACTGCAGATTCTCAAGAATCAAGCAGGACTCAGTTTTTTCTGGAAAATTATGTACGACAGATTTAAATTCTTCCTCAGAAAATATAACTCAGTTATCATTTGGAGTGTCAAAGAAACAGGGTTACGCTACGATCTCTAACTAACAACACATTATTGGGAGAATATTCGAGCTCCTCCTCGGTGGAATCGGCACAGTCAACCAAAATACGTTTTTAATTGAAATTTATACAGTTCTGGGCAATTTATCGACAATGTTTTTTTTTTCAATTCATTCTGAGACTGTTCTTTCACTTTTTGCATATTCAGCTATATTCCAGATGACATAAATATAATTTTTTTTATATTGTTAGAAAACAAAAGACCAACAAAAATAGAATAAAAAATTATTTTTGCGTTCATCGCCTTTAACTGATTTCTCATTGCTTTGATAAGTTTTATTATAGTGTCAACTGATGTTGAGCAATCCTCTCGAATGAAATTGCTTGAAGACGAGCACAGAGCTTTCAAACTTTTCATAATACGCTATAATTTTTCGTCAGGCAAAAATTCTAGGGCCGGTTTATAAGAAGCAAATCAAATATTTCATCAAGATTAAATGATTAATTTAGAATTAATTGAATTTTTTGACGTCTTTCTATCTCGAATTGAAACAAAACTACAATATAATCGCAATTGCATTAATTCACGATTAAAGCACATCAAAATCAAAATTAAACATTAAATGAGTTTATAGAATCTCAATTAGGTGTTAACCGTGATTATCTTTATCTTTAATTCAGAATTAAATTGAACGTAGTATCTCTTCTGATTATCTCTTCCAAATTGACAAATTTTGTCACTTTCTACATGACATATTTGTCTGGTACTCGAAAATTGATTAAATATCATTCAAAAATTGGATATAAACAATTTGTATGTTATTATATATCATTATTATCATCTTTTGATGATGAAGTAAGTGGGCAGAGTGCCTAGATGGGATCTCTAAGAGAACTTCTTGATAATGAGAATTTCAAACTCAGATTTCGTATTGAAAAATGCAGTATTTTGTTGCTGCGATATTTCATTCGTGCTGGAATAAAGCTCACCACACAAAGAAAATCTATTTCAACTGATGATCTTGGTATTACTTTCCAAATAGATGCTGTTTCGTAGGTGAATTTCTTACAGGCTGTTATTTATAGATACTTACAGCTGTAAACGCAAGATATTTGCATTGAAAAATCTTCACTAGATGTTAATGTATATTGGAAATTTGATTATAATTATTAGCAAATCAAATTGCTCTTCGAACAACTATTCACAGTCTGCCATTATTCCGAACCTGAGGCAAATTTGTGAAATCGGCTGAAAGTTTATTGACAGACGATCTCCATGAGTCTAATGCCTGTACTTATAGTCGAAACTCAATTTCGTTCTTGAGTATTGCTTGGCCGAGTCGAGGCGAAGTCACCATAGATATTTACTTAATAATCTATCCTATAGTCGATACTTCGTGAGCTCTTGGCGAAGCTTGAGATTTCTTATTTTTGACATATATTTGATTGATATGTTTGACGTTCATGACAGTATTATTTGCGAAATATTCCTAGTTTTTGATTGATAATGTAAGTTTAATTAATTAGGTATACCTCTATGGCATATATCCATGTTGGAAATACGAATGTCAAAAATAACTGACACGAATACTTGAGCACGACTCAAGGTAGCCTTGTAGTAGACTCAAGTAGAGCCGGAGGAGTCAAGCAAACGCGAGGTATCACTCCGTAGCCAAGTAACGACTACTGGTAATATTCGCATACTTGAGCAATTCTCAAGTCTGAGATCGAGCGAAGTATTGACTATAAGTACGGGCATAAGGGTAGAGCATATTCAGGTGAATTTGTGAAATTATTGCGTAACTCGAAACAATTTTTTTTTTACAATAAGCTTCTAGTCTATTTCACAAACTTGTTCTACGTTCTAGAAAATGGCAGACTGTAAAAAGTTATCCGAAGAGGCTATTTTCCAATATACATTAACACCTGGCGGAGATTTTCAAATTTAAGAATCTCTAGCTCACATAGCTATAAGAATTTTTTATAAATAGCAGCCTGTGATAAGCTGATTCATTTTTTCTGTCACACACAAGTGTCCGGATTATAAATTGAGATGTTCTGTGTCGAGAATTGCTCCTGATGTTCACCTTAGTTCTCAAGAATAGTATTATCGGAAAATGCACAGTTAGAATAGGATCGCAGGGTTGTGTTCTTCCATGTATTTGGCTGACTTTGCTGATTTCGAAAAAAATTTTCTAGGAATGAAAAAGTACTGATTCAGTCAGGAAAATGACTTTTTCCTGAAACGAAGATAAATAATTTCTGAAAGTACTAAAATTCATGAAAAGATCGTACGAGAAGATGTTTGTATCACTTTCGCGTCGAATTATCTCAGGAACAGCCAAACAGTCATAAATTTTTTCCAATGCTCTTGTTCTCTACATTGGAGGTATGAAAAATTACGATATTGCATTTTGATACGACCGAAAATGTCCAGAAACTATAATTTAGTCAGCAGCGTTCATAATAGTCGGTTGTGGCATAAGAAAAAATGAAAACTGCTACTTTTCAATTTTATACATCTGACTTTTAAATTTTTTAAATGTTAATATCTTTTTTCAAAAATTATTTCCGCTCTTAAAGATGGCTTAGGTGTAGCCGAAACTGTCAAGCTAGGAAAGAAAAAAATAAATAAATTTTGTCTGGACTCCTATAATTTTATTTTTGAGATTTCATATATCTAGGAGTTTTCTGATGATACATGATATTCTGCCGTAGAAACTATTCTTGGTCTATATGTTAATAGAACTCATATTCCTCGAGTTATGAGGACTCTTATGATAATCACATGTAAATGTACATTTATTAGGCTTGTGTTTATCTCTATGTTTTTCCATTATTAGGAGTGTATTTTCATGGGAGATTGGATTTTGCGCCAGAATGTTTTGGATATTCATCGATAGAAACCATATTTCATTATTTATAGAGTTCCATGATCCAAATTTTGCTTGCCTAATTTGAGACTTTTTTTTTGTCAAAATTTGCGCCTGGCACTCTCAATGAGGTCTGTGTTCCATAGTTTAGGTAGTTTGTGGGCAAGGTTCATACATCATGTAATAGAAGTTTAGATTTTTTTGGTTGCCAATGTAGGTAAAATCATAATCTTTCTAGCTTTTCTATTCTAAAGCTAATGTCTTTTCATTTATAATTCATGCACACTATCTCAAATATTATTATAATTACTAATTTCGCATAGTTATTGTGTAATAGACAGTTTCAATCTATTATTGTTATTATAAGCTATATTCTTTTCAACTTTTCGTATTCACAATTCATCAATATTTCTCACTATAATTCATGTATACATTGTTTTCAATATGATATTCATAACATTTCTCGAAACAAAATCCATTCGTCATTCCGCAAGAGATCAGTCCTTTATCTATTCGAGTTGACAAAGACAGGAATTTTTCAAAAAAAAAGATTATTACAAAATTTAGATGCACATTACGTTGCTTTATCTATTCGAGTTGACAAAGAAAGAAATTTTGCAAGAAAAAAGATTATCACAGAATACCACAGAGATAATATTCCATGCGGATAGGTATGTATATATATATATATATATATATATATATATATATATATATATATATATATATATATATATATATATATATATATATATATATATATATATATATACATACCTATCCGCATGGAATATTATCTCTGTGGTTTATTATCCATGAATTTAAGTTTCGTTCTAATTTAAATGTCAGACTAGCTCCTTATTATTGTTTTAATAATATTCATTTTAGGGTTATTACATTGCAAATGATACCCGAGGGTATTATTTGTAACTTTTGAGTATTATTTTGAAGAATTACAAACTAGTTCCCTCTACAACAAGTAACTAGAATAATTTCTCTGACAGGAATCACATTGATAGGACATACATTGCTAAATATTTTGATTGAAATAGTACAAAAGTCGGACATTGAACATTGATGGCACCACGGAAGTTGAACGGACAAAAATGCCTGCGGTCAACGTACACACCTCCAGCCAAAGGCCTTCGGAAAGAACACTGTTGACCTTAGACATGATTGTCCTTTTAATACCCTTGATAGCATAATTCGTAGAAGGAGGGTAGGCTTGGATCTGGATCTGTCTGGGTGGGGCCGCATTGCACCGCACCGCACCGCGCCACACCGCCCGCGCGGTGGAAAGTTCTAGCAATATTCCAGACTAGCCGAGAACATCTGGAGAACGAGTTTGCGTATATAAAGGCAAGCAAATGGCCTGACGGAGAATAGTGAACGGTGTACAATAAAACAGTTGAATAGTGAGCGATCATTTAATAAATAAACAGTTGAAAATGAATATCTGCGGCTTTTTTTGATAGTAGTGAGTGATGAATCAATTATATAGTGTGTGTTAATAATATCTGGAACAATAAAGCTTTCATTTTATTTTCAATCATCAAATAGTGATTTTCATTTGATTATAAATCATTCCTTTTGAAGCAGTTAATATTACAATACATAATTAACTGGATCCCCCTCATTGACTTATAATATTTTGCTGCATGAGAGTATCACATTACACTTGATAGAAAGTCCAAGCCAACGTTCACTTGGTCCATTTTTTTCAATCTATAAAGGTATAGACAATGTGGTGTGAGTCATATATATTGATCACTATATCTGTTTCGATTATTATCAAAATTTTGGAATTTGGAATCCTAAATACCATTTCATCTGTAGATCGACCAACTGCAGAAAAGTGAAATAGTATATTATACACTGTAATTAGTGCTCATTACGGAAGTGCAAACGGAAATGACCAAATGTTTTATTTCATTTCAATTCATCAAATATTTGTATTCCTAGTTTCATTCCAGACATTGTGACTGTTTCAAATCATTCTTCAATTTTTGCTTATTTCTTGCAACGAAAATTCCTTATGATAAGGGAAATTACTCTGTCTCTTGATTTCGTCGTAGAGATTCGTTACTGTAGATAAGAAAAGAGTACTTACCCAAAATTTTCTCTAGAGAGTTATTCTAATGCAGAGCCTATCTTGCTACTGAAGCCTTGTAGTCATCATCTTTGTACAAGGTTTACTTATTTATAATGTTCATCATCATGATTCAGAGACTTAACGGTCATCTTACTGTAATGTTTATTGCTTGATGAATCACTCTGTAAATAAATAAAAGTCACTATTTATTAATCTAAATAAAATAAAATCTTTAATTCTTCTTATGTCACTGATAACAGTATATTTATATATTAATCACTTAATTCTAATTTAATCAAAGTCACAGATATTTATATTTCACTATTTATATACACTCTCACTTCACTGTCACTGCTTATTATTTATTTCCACTAATACTCTTATTACTGTACTGTCCTACACGTCGTTGGCTTGGCCTTATATAGCGAAACACCGTCCTTCTCGAATTTTCCATTTCGCGACTCTTTCCATTTCCAGGAATCACTAGAGGCTTCCATTGGGAGGGGTGATGTGCTGCGACGTGGCGCGGCGTAAGAGGCGACAAGAAGCCCCTCCCCAAACTGCGTCGTCTTTACGAGCTCCCCCCTCACTCCGCACGTCACACTGCCCTCTTCTTAAGAATGTTTCGTCCCGAAACACATCTTCATGTCTATGCCGGAATCGACACTCGCCGCCCTTGGTGCAACTAGTAGTTTGGTAGAAGTAGCAGTCGACAGTTTTTGGTTCGATCGGGCCTGCTGGGTGGAAGCAGCAGACCAATATTTGAATTCCGCTGTTCTGGAATGTTACCTCTATCATATTTCGAACGATCTTCCAATCTAATCCATACAGACCGCAGCCTAATTTTGGTATTGCCAGTTTCAGGATGTCGTTCTGCATTAAATGGCCTCGCATGTCTTGCAGCGTTTCCCACATGGAACGGTAGGTTGGTTTATGATGAAATTTATCTTTCGTTACCATGTGGTAAATATAGCGTTCCTTGGTTGTCGTATTGTCCCGCAGACAGATGGTCTTCCCTACTGTAGGCTTCTGGAGTTCTGGCCTGCCAAACTTCTTCTTAAAAACTGCTGCTATCCCTTGGGACATCTTCAAATCTCCTGATACACAATGGGCCAAGGAGTAGTCGGCTGGGACTCTGAATAGATCCTGCTGCACTTCGGTAGTTATTCCGAATCGAGCCCGATGTCCACTTGAAAAAGTCTTCATGAACTCCTCAAATAAATCTTCCTGCGCATGGATCTTACGAGCACGTGCGTCGTTGGGATCTTCATTATTGTCTTCTGCAAATGGTGCTAGCCGATTGAAGTGCACCACTCTTGATTTGCTCTTGGGGTTGCGTCTGATTTCGTAGATTATGTCGTTTATTCTTCTGATGACTTCGTAAGGCCCTTCCCAAGATGTCTGTAATTTTGGAGACAGGCCACGTCGCCGCCCTGGGTTATAAAGCCACACAGACTCTCCTGGTTGAAAACCCCCGTCTTGTGCCTTGACGTCATAGGTCTCTTTCATCCGGTCGCTGGCATTCTGGATGTTTATACGGACTCGGGAGTGGATATCGTCCATCTGACGCCTTAAATTAATGACATAATCTTCACCAGCCAAGTCTTCTCCAGGTTTGCAGCCGAACTTTAGGTCGCATGGTAGCCGAAGTTCCCGTCCAAAGATAATTCTTGCTGGAGTCTGTCCGGTTGTTTCGTGTACGGATGAGCGGTAGGCCAAAAGGAACAGATGGAGATATTTGTCCCAGTCTCTCTGGTGACTAGAGACAACTTTGGCCAGGTGTCTGTTGATGGTCTTATTCATCCGTTCCACCATTCCATCAGACTGCGGATGTAATGCAGTAGTGGTTTTACGAATATTAAGTACTTCGCATATCCCTTAGAAAAGTGTAGATTCAAAGTTTCTTCCCTGGTCAGAATGAAGTTCCAAGGGTACGCCAAAACGACAGATCCAGTTCTTCACTAGGACGTCTGCAATAGTAGCGGCCTCTTGATTAGGAAGGGCATACGCTTCCGCCCATTTACTAAAGTAGTCCATGACGACAACAATGTATTTATTTCCTACATCTGATTCAGGAAATGGCCCTGCTACGTCGATGGCTATCCTCTCGAATGGACTACCGACATTATACTGTCGCATCGGAGCTCTTGGTCGTTTCTGCGGTCCGTTGCTTGAAGCGCACGTAGTGCATTTCCTGCACCATTCCCTAACGTCTTCTTTGCAGTTTGGCCAATAAAACCGCTCACGAACTCTCTGCAGAGTCTTCGTTACCCCAAGGTGTCCTCCACTCACTCCATCATGGAGATGTCTCAAGACCTCTGGAACCCGACCTCTAGGAACGATCAGCTGTTCTCTACTCTTGGTTTCATCCGGATCTTTCAGGACACGCTTCAAGACGCCTTCATCCAGGATTATGGAATCCCATTGCGCCCAGTATGGTTTGATCGTCGGGGAGTATGGTGCCACCTCTTGCCATGTCGGTCTTGTTCCTTTCTTCTTCCATTCTTGAATAATTTGCAACTCTGAGTCGCCATTTATGTCCTTTTCTATCTCTTGTGGTTGCCAAGCATCGTCAATGACAGTTGTTCGGAACGCCTTCGCTTCAACCTTAGAGCAATGATGACAATCTTTTGGACATGGTCGTCTTGATAAAGCATCAGCATTCTCATGTGCTGTACCGGCTCGATGTTCTATGTTGAAGTCGTATTCTCGAAGTCTTTCGATCCATCGAGCGACCTGACCCTCAGGATTCTTGAACTGTAGTAGCCATCTCAGAGCAGCGTGGTCAGTTCTCAACAGGAAATTCCTACCATACAAATATTTGTAGAAATGCTCGATGGACTTCACTACTGCCAGCAGCTCCCGTCTTGTGACACAGTAGTTTCTCTCTGGCTTTGACAAAACCTTACTGAAGTACCCGATTACTCTTTCTTGACCCTCCTGCAATTGGGACAGGACGCCCCCAATACCGACGTCGCTGGCATCTGTGTCCAGAACAAAACATCCTTCCGTCTTCGGGTAACTCAGGATTGGTGCTAGGACTAGAAGTAGTTTCAGTCGCTCGAAAGCGACTTGGCAGTCTTCATCCCAGCTGTATCTGCGATTATTTTTCGTCAGTCTGGTCAGTGGCTTGGCGATATTGGCGAATCCATAAGCAAATCTTCTGTAATAGGTACAGAGCCCAAGGAAACTGCGCAGCTGATGTTTATCCGCAGGTACCGGCCATTCTTGAATTGTCCTTATCTTTTCTGCATCAACTGCTACGCCTTCTTTGGAGACCACATGTCCCAAATAGTTCACCCGTTCTTGGAATAAGTGGCATTTCTTTGGACTAAGTTTCAAACCAGCTTTCTTTAATTGTTCAAATACCTGCTCCAGATTCTTCAAATGGTCTTCAAATGATTTTCCCATCACAATTATATCGTCCAGGTATACCAAGCAAGTTTTTCCCGATAGTCCTTTCAGTACGGTCTCCATAAGTCGCTCGAAGGTGGCAGGAGCATTACACAGACCAAATGGCATGACTGTAAATTGCCACAATCCACTGCCGATGGTAAATGCAGTTTTTTCTCGGTCTTTCTCATCCATCGCTACTTGCCAGTATCCACTCTTGAGATCTAGGGTCGAGAAGATCTTTGACCCGGCCAGGGTATCTAAGGTGTCATCAATCCTGGGCAGAGGATAACTGTCCTTCTTGGTAACGTTATTCAGCTGGCGATAGTCGACACAAAATCGGGTAGAACCGTCCTCCTTCTTCACAAGTACCACCGGGGAGGCCTATGGACTGTTTATGGGTTCAATGATGCCGTCTTGCTCCATATCTTGAATGATGGCTTCAGCGTCTTCTTTCTTCGCAATCGGGAGTCGTCGTGGTGCTTGTCGAATTGGTCGTGCATCGCCGGTATTAATTTTGTGATGGACAATATTTGTTCTTCCTTTTTGCCCCTCACTGGTTTCAAACACCTCTTGGAATCGGCGTATCAGATCTTCTGCTTGTGCGCGTTGCCGATTGTCTAATTGTTGACCCTTGGATAGTAATAGGGTCGTCAATTCCTTCGAAAGTTCATCGCAATTAGGCTTTATCTTTGTGTCTTGTTCGGTGAGTTTTATTCTTGCAAGGCGTTCTTTTTCATGTCTGGAGTTATCTTTGGGTAGCATCTTCAAAGATTTCTTGCATTGACTTTTTGCTTGACCTAGCTCTTCACGGTTCCAACACCGAAGTTGTCTGGAATTCTTGAGATCTTTCACTGCTTCCTGGACCAACCGCTGAACCTGGGCTTCCAAGCTTTCCGTGGTATCGGAGTCGCAGGTAACCTCTCGCACTCGAGCACTGCTTCTGGACGCCTGCTTTGCCGCTTCGTATTCCAGTGCATGAGCCAATGCTTCCACCAGCTTCTTCGGCCGCGCCAAACGTAGGGCTTGCTGCGTTTCATGGTCTCTGATGCCGTCCACAAATATTCTCACAGCCCAGCTTACCAAGAAATCATCCGGGCCAGTTGGATATGCCAGTCGAACTAGGCGTGCCACATCAGCTTCGAACTCCTGGAGACTCTCGCTGGGACGTTGGTATCGGTTCTTGAGCTGCGTGTGATACACTTCCTCCAAGTGTGCATGGCCGTATCGCAGCTCCAGTCGCTTGACCAATTTTTCATAATTGTTGTCTTCTTCCGGTGGAATAGCCTGTAAAATGTTCACCGCATCTCCTCGGAGAGCAACTGTAAGTGCTGAAACTTTCTCAGTATCATTCCAGCCGTTAGCCTTAGCAGCGGCTTCAACTTGCCTATGGTAATTAATCCAAGATGTTTGACCATCAAAGGTTGAAGGTTTGACACGCATTTTTGTAGTTGAGTCAAGATTTGGTGCGGATAACTCAATTATCTCAGCTTTTGAAGCTTTTTCCGGAGATGAAACACCAAATTTGAATTTTTCTTCAAAAATCTTCATTTTTTCATCCAATTTCGAATCCAATTTTGCATCCAATTCTTCTAACATTTTAAAATTATCTTCAAATACTTCCTCCCATACCTTTGAATTTTCTCTAAATTTTTCCAGTTGCTGTTCAACTTTCTTTGTATTTTCTTCCATCTTTCCATGCAGTTCTTCTCTCAGGTTTCTTGAATTTTCTTCCAACTTTCCTAATTTTTCATTTAATTTTGTTTCTAAATCTTCTTTTAAACTTGTAGAATTTTCTTTTAATTTTGACTCTAAATCTTCTTTCAAACTTGTAGAATTTTCTTTTAATTTTAATTCTAAATCTTCTTTTGAAAGTGAACAATTTTCTTCCAATTTTGATTCTAAATTTATAGAATTTTCTTTGAATTTTGATTCTAAATTTATAGCCAAATCGGTTAAAGAAAGTTGAACCTCAAACAAATATGTATTAGGGTCCTCACCGTCTTCAGTCATAGCTCCTCGAAGTCGTTCCATTATAACTTGTTTGCGACCACTGGTTTCCAAATCCCGCTCTTCCAATTGATATTTCAACTCTGCGACCTTCAAATCTTTCAACAGCTTCGTAGACGCCATTTTACAAAACAGCAATAAACAAAATACTAAATTGTTTCTAACAACCCCACACCTGACACCACTGTAATGTTTATTGCTTGATGAATCACTCTGTAAATAAATAAAAGTCACTATTTAATAATCTAAATAAAATAAAATCTTTAATTCTTCTTATGTCACTGATAACAGTATATTTATATATTAATCACTTAA
The DNA here is from genome assembly GCA_963989225.1 of Dromius quadrimaculatus. Lineage (NCBI taxonomy): Eukaryota > Metazoa > Arthropoda > Insecta > Coleoptera > Carabidae > Dromius > Dromius quadrimaculatus. Next base: position 22,206,667 of record OZ022331.1, on the reverse strand, counting down.
TTCTAATTTAATCAAAGTCACAGATATTTATATTTCACTATTTATATACACTCTCACTTCACTGTCACTGCTTATTATTTATTTCCACTAATACTCTTATTACTGTACTGTCCTACACGTCGTTGGATTGGCCTTATATAGCGAAACACCGTCCTTCTCGAATTTTCCATTTCGCGACTCTTTCCATTTCCAGGAATCACTAGAGGCTTCCATTGGGAGGGGTGATGTGCTGCGACGTGGCGCGGCGTAAGAGGCGACAAGAAGCCCCTCCCCAAACTGCGTCGTCTTTACGAGCTCCCCCCTCACTCCGCACGTCACATTACTATCTCTCTAGTATGGACTGGAGCAGAATTTTGGGATTACTATACCATCACAATTACTGTACTATCACAATACATTATCGGTCGACATCTGAGAACGAGAATCTTATCGTCTGGTGCTAGACCCTAAAGGTCAAAATATTCCTAAAATGTCTTTGTTACTCCGTAAGAACAAGCTTGGATAGCCTACAGCTTTTTTCGAGCCTACTTTTCTCTGCACGAAAGCCTGACTGCATTATTATGAAATTATATTGCTGAACAATGCTATCTCGAAGTGAATCCGGAGTGTATATTATTTCACGAAAAAAATGGGGTAGAACTGAATAGATTATATAAAACTAAAATTTTACCAAAAATTGAGCCGTTGAAAATTAGAATGGTGTAAGTCAAGTTGTTTAAGAAAATGATATAGGTACTTGTATAACAACATTCTACATTGTCAGTTCTGTTTATTGCCATAGTGAAGTAAGTGGGTATCTCATTTTGTAACTAATAGATGGTTTTTGTTGCTTCACTTGGAAACAAATTTATAAATTTGTGATGGTGTAAGTCCGACTTACGTCAGTTTAACGTGGATATCATCAAACAAAAAAATTATATTTTCATTATTATAATGGTGTATATCATCAAAATTAGATAGTTGAAGTGGTGTATGTCATCAAAATTATATAGTTGAAGTGGTGTAAGTCACTATTGTGTGATTTAGGTAGCGGTATAAGTCAATTAACCCTTTATTACATTCTTTGTAAACTATTTTTTCCAAAATATCTGAAATCAGTCGTCATGGATTTGGATCATATTATTTTATTAGGATAGATTGTCTAATTTTATGTTTTGATTCAGCTTTTGGGTAATTTTTCACAAATTGTTAAGAATCTGACATAACAATGAATTAAAACTAATAAATTTCTGGAAAACTCCTCTCTCCACAAATTTTATCCATGTTTTAAAAATCTCTGTTGATTATTCAAAAGGGAAATTTCATAATAAAATTACTGTAATTATAAAATTTCAATTTTAATCCAAATGAAATCCAAATGAAGTCTTCCGGACTGTTCATTTCTGCTATTGTCTTTTTATTCAAGTTACAGATTTTCATGCATAAATTACCATTTGAAGTTGACTCATAATAAATTCGCACTGCTTGTGTCCACGCCCGTCATAACTGTCAATAATTTGGAATAAAGTGCTATAAAATTACCATAATTATGATGTTGACAATAAAAGTATGGAGGGTTGCACATATATTAGTTGTAAGAAATCAATAATTGGTTTGGATGAAAAATTTCAATCCTATTTATTATGAATATCAACGATAATACAAAATTCATTCTCATCCGTCAATATATTATAATGTGTATCATTGTTTTGAGAATTGAACTTTGTTGTTTGAAAATCAAATAACCTATGCTATCTATCTATTTAATTGACAAATATGTCATAGGAAACAGATTCTGTTATATTCCTAAGCGAATGACACAAAGTCAGTGATGACTGAGAAAAAAGTGGCAGTAGTCCTGATCACGGCATCTTTGTGAATTGTTAATGGATTTCTGCATTTCAGCCTTTCGACCGTAATTTGGCACTTTTAGGAAAATTATATTCAAACAAATTGAGGAGACTAGATTTTATTTGGAATAATGCTTCCGAAGGTTCAGTATACATTGTATTCTTTTTGAATGGGGTCTTCCACTGTTTTTTTTTAATCATTTTTTTTTTCCTGATAGTTGGATTCAAAATAATAACTTCATAGTTTTTCAAACTCACCAAAACTCTGTAGTTTCTCAAATCTAATTTTTTTGAAAATTTCATCATATTTAAAATTTTGTGATGATGTTTCAACTGCCAGTTACCTAGCAGCCAATCAGAGTTGTCTATATTTGGACACGTTATGCGCGCGCATTATATCTATAGCCCGTCCAAGCACGAATATTACATATTTTTAATAATTTTAGTTCTATTTTATTAGGCAAAACGGAATATTTATTTTGTACATCCTTCTATGACGTCCAAATGTATTTTGAAATGAATCAAGGTACTAAAATAGGTGATATTATTTATATTTATAAAAGATTGTTCATATTCGCGAGTTATTTTCATCAAAATTATGAATGGAAAGTATCACGTAAGCAAATTATTTCCGTGTAAAGATGTTTAAAATTACTAAATCTATCGTAATAATAGAAAATACATTGGAGTTTTTTTTTTCTCAGAAGATCCCATTATTTGACTCTTACCCGACGATGCTAACGAATTTTGATCTCAAATGAATAAACATAGACTGAAAAGTGGTTGAGACTGAAATTGTTCTTACTTATCGGTTATAAATGGAGAATATTCAAGATTGTTCTGCAATTTAAAATTCAGTGGTTTCTAAAAAGGATCAAGTGATATGCGTTGGATGTCGTTTCATTTCGTCAATTTGGCAGTGAATAGCATCAATAAAAATGCTGCTTAATCGTACCAATGGAGTTCTAAGCAATGATATTCTGTATATGCCTAGGCTGGTTATACTCACGACGGATTTTTATCGCGCGTAGAACCTACTGTCGCCGCCTCTCTTCGGTAGTCTACTTCTTGCATAATCTGAGTTTATCTACAGTTTAGTTGAACCAAGTTTATACTAGAGCTCACACATGTGCTAACTCAACTCCACTGAAATTCTGAATCGTGCTAGCCGAGAACAGCGGTCTGCGGCCTTTCTGAATGCGGACGATTACTTTTTCTTGGAATACACAGGGTATCATTCCAGGTTTTAAATATGAAATGTAGCTAAATACTCTATATTTCTCGAACATAAATTTAAATCAATCATACATATGGATAAAGTGGAGTTTTTGTGGGTAACAGCGTATGATAATAATAAATAATGGATGTAGGTATTCTCAGAATAGCATAGACTCATATTATGTTTTAACACAATTATTATTTATAAAAAAATAATTCAAGTAAATTGAGATATAATCTCTCGGTTTTCTTGCATGTTGAATCATTCATATGGGAAATGGCTTTAATGAATAATAATTTCAGAATTGAAACAGATTCAATAATCATTATTGCGCATGTAAAGCTGTAGCACGTTTATAGAATATACATGTGTTTGATTGAGAACAATAACACTAATTCATGCAAGAAGAGTGTGAAGCTGAAAACTATGAGATATGAGGCCAAGTATTTGACCAAATGTTATAATAACAATAATTATTAGATGCACAACAAGGATGCCCAGAGCACTCATCGACATCTGTACCTAACAAATAACTCCACAAAAGTATCAATGAAATGTGCCACAATTATGAATTCACAGAAAAAGTAGATTCAGGTGATGAAACTTGACTGGTACGCGTTCAAATGATGTTGAAGCTGGGACACTAATAGCAATCACTTTATGCATGACCGCAGAGAAATATATTTCCACGTATCAGATTTCCATTCGAATGTATTGGAAAAATCTCTTGATTTGATTAGTGTTTCTGTTAATACAATTTGAATATAAGTATCACTCAAAATATTATTCCAATCAGCATTCTAGTAGGAGGTGGGTATGATTCTGTTATTTCTGAGAAATATGATTATTGTATATTTTGTGTTTTATGAATTTAGGAAATCTAGCTTTATTTTATACTCCGTACCTGTAATGATACTATACTGAGCTTCTAAGAAAAGATAATCTCAAAAAAAGTGCAAGCCAATGAGCAGTTGGGATGGATCCGCATTCATTATTCAGCAAGTACGACTTAAATTAGCAAGTTATGAATTAGTACTGCACCGTGATATTCTATGTTATGTGATATGAAATATTCCCATTCTTTACCTATTCTGGATGAAAAAACCACCTTGAAAATGGTATATCTATCTAATTAAGTTTCAACCGTATTTTCAGAAAACTGCTGAGTAAAGTTCTCGAAAGAATTCATGTAAATTTTGAGCCAACCGTCAACTTCTAGGAAAAACTTAGGAAAGAAGAGAAATTTTAAAGTAGATTCAGCGTGAGAAAAAATTTCTAATATTGGAAAATGGGACAATGTAAGTTTTAGGAAAAATTGATTGTAATCCTGTTTTATCTTTTATAGAATGATCAATCATTTATTGACTTCAGATGATTAACACCAGTTGATTGATTGAACATCCTATTCATTCGAATCAATAAGGCTCTGTATGACGAGTAAATAGACCGAGATAAACCAAGTTTTTGTCGTTTGACTTATGGCCATTTGCACCATCCAAGTTTAAAAGTTAACTGTAGTTTAGCCATCAGATGTTTCTTCTAAATTTTTGCAACATTATCTAATCTTTGCTTCAATCGACGTTCAGTAAAACCCCCAATATTCGTAGTTTAACTGCCTTATCTCGTTTAGCGTTTATTTTTGAAAAACGTAGAATGGTGTTCATCTGTAATACTTGTTTAATTTTGACCTGAATTATAAAATATTCTTGAGGTAAGTATTTTTATATGTCATAAATAAGTTAATAATTTCAAAAATATGATTTTTTCTACATATATAGATGAATAATAACCATGATATTGAGGTAGAAGATATTCTAAGCGACGATGTACTAGATGACATTCTTGCAGTTGACTTCATTGAAAATAGAATGATTAGAAAAGTGTATGAGAGAGTAAATTTATATGAAGGACTAGATAGCAAATAACTTTTCATATTTCAATATTATATCTAATAATGCTACCCTTTCATTATTAGTATAGTTTGGAGTTCTACATAGTTCTTTCCTCCTTTGACATCTACAGACATAAAAATGAGAACAAATAAACATAATAGCTATTTATGTAATTAGTATATAATGTAGAACTTTATTGGACGAGCCGCTGGTTATGGACGAGCGAGCAGTGCGAGCGAGTCTAATAAGGAAGGCGAGTCTATAAAGTTTGTTTATGTACGAACTACATACAAAGCTTTATGTTCGACTGCTCTAAAGACGCAGGATATCTTCTGATAATATTTCTTGATTTCGCTAGTCAAGAATTCGGTAAGTATAACTTGGTGTGCTTTGCTAGTGTTGTTATTGTTACAATTGTTTTTGCTGTTTGTTTGCAGATGTCAAAAATATTAAATACAATTTAATGGAAGAAAATAATACTTTAGAAAGTGTAGAAGAGATTAAATACGATAGAAAAGAAATAAATGGATACTTCAGAAAGAGTAGAAAAGAATAAATAAGATAGAAAAGAATAAATGAATACTTCAGAAAGCGTAGAATTGTATGCAACAAGTGCCAAAGATTCACAATTATTGAGAGAAAAATGTTTTTGTAACAAGAAGAATTTATCTTCGGGTCTGAATATTCGCGACAATACTAATTGTATTATAAGTATTCATTATAATAATAAATGATATGTTGATTTAATTGTTTGAATTTATTTCATGTCAATGAAAAAATATATTTTTTCTGCTACTGTATAAATAAGTGAACTTTGTAGCCCTGGCAACTCGAACGATAACGAAAGCAAACCTTCGTGTTACCTCGTTGCTATGCGTTGCTAGCTACGAAAGTAATACTTTCGGGGCCAGGACAAAAAAGTAAAAGTTTGAAAAAATGCAAATATATTGGAAATTTCAATATTTATTCAAATAAATAAGTAGTTTATAACAATAATATGATTTTATCCAATCTATTTAATTTAATTTTATCTATCTATTGGTTTTAGGTAATTATGCAATTTGAAAAATTGGAAAAAGTGATGGTAGGAATATTATTTGAATTATTAACTTCTTCACTGTGTATTGGGAGATTTTTATTATTTTGAATTACTTCAAAATGCATATTTGCCATTATTTCTTTATTTGAGGAAATATTAATGTGAATTTCATGTAACACCTTTTTAGAAATTTCAATTTCATTACTTTACAAAGAAGACTTCTATCCGCTCTTTAAATCCAAAATATCGGTACCCGAAGCATTACATTTTCGTCAATTCGAGTGTTTTTATCAGCAAGTCATTTAGAAAACATGCTGTATGTTTGATTGTACCTTTCTTTGAATTCATCCGGAAGAAGTGAGGCACATGCATTGTTAGCTGCCTTTTGAATACCATTTCTATTTTCTGTTGACATTTTAAATCGGACAAATGCAATGTTTCACTAAATTATTGAAATTCAAAATCTGTGACAGGCGCTGATGACAGATAACATTGTAAATAAACCGTTGCTATGGATAATTTTAGACAGGTAAAACAGCCTCCATAATATATATATTTCAAATATAATAATCATTATTAAATATTAATATCTATATAGAACAGTAGCAGAAAAATTTAATACATCACACGATGCGAAAGCCCTTTCAGGTGTTCGGAGGTTTTGAACGGCCTCGGCTTCACCTCGGCCATTCAAATACCACCTCACACAAAAAAGTATACTTTCGCATCTTGTAATGTAAATAACTATTTTGTAACACGTACACCGAAAGTACCCTATTACTGATCTGACTTCTGCTTCGAAAGTTCTCAATTCCAAGCCATGGTAACAATTTTCATTAATTCTCTGTTGACTGGGAATTAATGGATATTTTTTCCCGCTGGGTAAAAATGAAATTGTAGATCATGGATCATGGATGCGTTGGATTTTTTTATTTCATTGATATATGTCAAATTGATATTTGAAAGAAATTTGTATTATTGAACGTGTTCGTTGTAATATGTGCATTTATTGTGAACGGGATAGCATAGAAAATGGGAAAAATATCAATCAATAAAATAAATCATGTAAGTTATGTTTCATTGTATTAGTTTACTGTAATGTGATTGCATTTGCAAAAATCTGTTTGTCAAATCGAAAAGATAGTTTCGATACAACAAAATTCATTTAAAAACTTTAATAAAGGGGGTACTTCGGTGCACTTGTTACAAAAAGTAACGTATGCAACACGGACACTGAACTTATATTATTGTCACGGATAAATTTGGCTGCACGGACCTACGCCTTGGGCTTTGCCCTCGTCTTCGCCTTGTGCTTCGCCCTCGCCTTCGCCTCGTACTTCGCCCTCGCCACTGCCTCGGGCTTTGCCCTCGTCTTCACCGAATGCAGCCAAATTTGTCCTGGACAAAAATGACAGTGGTTCGGTCCTTATAGCATAATATACTATTTGTGATATTTTTTTGACAGTGACAGTTCCGTCCAATTATATAGAGTAAAAATCCTAGTCCAATAAAGTGGCACATTATGGGCACTAAATGCAACCATAAACTACATGATTATGATGCAGTCGAACATAATAGTATATTATTATACGAGCATATAATGAATGCTATTATTTACGAAAGTTAAGTTTATGTCACAGACGTAGCGAGTGGCATAATTTACCTTAGTGAATCATAGCTTATTATATGTGAGTAGAATACTATACTTTGTCCACGACTACTATTGACTTCAATTCCATAATTTTTTTTTCAAATAAGTTCTTAAATGTTTCTAATTTCTTACCTTCATTGCAAGATATTTTCCTTCACATGCTTGAATAAGAAATTTGTAAAATTTTTAGGAAGGGAATGCATTGGCTTTTTTCGGATGAAAGCCCTTAGATCTCCGTTTTAAAAGTGGCTGCAGTTTTGCATAGTCTTCTATATCGATTTCTCGATTCATATTAAGCGTACTCCTATGCATAGAGCAATGTGTCCACAATGTGGATGATTTATATTTTGCAGCTAATTCCGTAAATATACCAGTAAAACTGACCCTGAGAATGAATTAATTTTCTTGGTCGCCCTTCAGTCCATAAAGGTGTTGTACAGAAGAATGTGAAGATTTCGGGATTTCTCAGGCAACAAATTTGGAGAGGTGACTTTTGCAGCTTCCGTTATCTCCGGCGGAGTACAAGTACACAATATCTCTTTCTCACTATCAATTTTAGTTTTTTACGTATTCTGGATCGAAATTATGACGTTTTTAAATTGACAACAATTTATGCTTCGCTTGTCATGTCATATCAATGGCTTACTTGATACAGTTTATTTAATGTCAACTCTTTTCTTCAAGTGCATTAAAAAATAGATTAAAGTAATATTTTAACAAGATTTTTGTGATTTGTATAAAGTTAGCTACTCAAAGTGCCTGGTTACTGCCTAGACGTACTGATAAATGCTTGCCAGATTCATAATATATACCGCCTGCTCTAGGAAATCTACACCAGTGAATAATGATTATTCACTGCTATTATTCACTCTGTGAAAAATGACTATCGTTTTGCTTCAGAAAACTCATTTATAAAGTATGTATTATAAGGTAGTCGTGGACAAACATATTTACTCTACATAAATATCAACTGGAATACTTGGAAGGAATAGGCTACGTGCATGAAGTATACTAGCGCCTCTAGCGGGCAATGGAGAACGATTGAACTCCATTTTATCATTGTTTCATACCTATAATTTTTTAAATGTACTAATATTATTTAATTCAGCTGTGTGCGTACAATATAACTTGCATAGCATAAAAGGTACGTTGAAATTATTTATTTTGAGTATTTTTTTCATCAATTATAACGTACCTATCATAGAGAAAATGTCTTAATTCGTCCAAATTGACAGGATAACCTCAAATTATGTCGTCAATGATCTTGCAGATCGGGTTTGTATTTATCAAATACTGTATCCCTTTTACCGGGGAAGCATTGAAGAAAAGCGTGAAATTAGTTTTGTCATATTAAACATGTTGAAGAATATGTTGCTGACAATATTAACAACAAAATTATTGGGAAGTGCACCTGACAAACTTCTATCACTGAAACATCTTACAAATTAGAGATATAGGTAAAATCATGAATCCCAAATAGATGATGAATATTTCTAATTTCACAAATGAATTACAAACATATTTGTTATATAGATTAATAATGAAAGACAAACAATACTCTATTTACCGCTTTGATTCACTTCTCTTTTTTCTTTTATGTTATAACTGGGTACATGGAATCTATGAAACTATATTTCACTTGAATCATCCTTAACACAACAGCCTGAAACAGAACAAACGTTTTTCCATGTTTTGTATGCAATTATTTTCACTTTTATACTACAATGCTCAATGACAGCTCATTGACGTATTCTGAGAAATGGAGTTCAATGGTTACAATGGTGCTCACCATGAGCGCTCGCATCGATATTTGTTCAAACTCCGCCCCCTTGCACATATCCTATAGGTCAAGTGCAAACTGGCGGATAGATATTTCAGGTTAAGTTCAACGTCAAACTTCAAATGTTGCCAACAAAATTTCAGGGAATACTTTGATTTCTACGATTGACTAATCCATATATTATTGTTTACTGCGCAACTACCTATGGAATTAAACTAAGATTTATTTAAACGACGATTTGTAATCGCTGGATATAACTTAAGATGGTGCAAATGGCCATTATTGTTTTTGCTATCGACACATAATTTAGTCATGATTCAAAAAAATACAGTGTATTGGAGCTCAATTAATTAGGTAAAAGTTCAGATACTCCAGAAACCAATCTTCAATGAATTAAGGTGTCCACGAATTAGTAAGTTTAGAGTCAGTATTAAAATTGAAATTATCTAGTAACTTGTCGATCTCTATTGCTTATATTACCAATCTCTATATTCAGTTATTTTTACAGATAAAAACTGTATGTTCTTCAAATTTCTCTGTTCCCTGAATAGTATGGTTAGCGACACCAGGTTTCTTCATTATGTCGATCGTGCTCTAACAATTTGGAGTAAATATAATAACAATAATAAGAATGAATTGTTTTCGTTGAAGAAATAATGTATATAGATTATAACAATAGGAAATCTCTTCCATGAAAATCACATAGTTTCATGAACTTTTTCCCGAATTCAACATCAGTGCTGTCATTCCGCTTCAAAGAAATAGAAGATGTATGATCCAGTTTGCTCAGCAAGTAAATTTTCTCGAGGTTCTGTGGAACAATTTTTTTTACTCTCAAGTGAGTTTTAAATAAGCTATATGTGAGGTACTGGGATAAATAATATGACTTATATTGCATATTGAATGTTTAATTTCCACTAAATTTATTCAACATCCCGTCTTGGAGAATATGAAAATGTTTGTTTTTGATGGTTTTGAGTTTTCTAGATAACTTCAAGATACATGTAACATCTGATGGTAGATAATTCTGACTTATATTATAATTATCTTATGTAATTACAGTGCAAAGTCGCCGTACTTGATTGTACTTATTTCGTTTCTAGTTAATTAGATTTGAGAACCTGTCATTCAAGATTATTAGTTTTCTATCACATCATTTAACCCATTAGTTGTCTGATATAAGTGAAAATTTAATCAGAAGCGGCTTATCTGCTCAAAAATTTTACTTTCTAAACCATTTACTACATTTTTTTTCCGAATGATGTAATTTGACGTATTCTGAAATCTAAGAATACATGCAAAATAATTCATGATTATCTTTACCTAATGAGGTTGTGCAACAGAGCAAATGTCAATCATAGCACAACAATCAAGAAAAAATGTAAAAATTATCGACATAGTGGAACAATGTGAATTACAGCAATATTAATCACTGATTTATAGACTAGAGTTTAATATATGCCTCGAAACTAAAAATTACTAGTTGGCCAGTAGTACAACCTTGTTTGTAATATGATATTTTTTATTGTTTCTAGAGATCTTTGGTCTGCACTTGATTTTGCCAGAGTATTTCTGTTAAATGAGTTCAAAGATGAGAAAGTTGTGTCTAAATATGAATTTGAACTATATACCTTCAATACGGTGCATTTGATGATCAATTTTATTCTATATTTTAATGCATCATTTCAATTGGAGGATAAATGCCTGAAATAAATAATGATAATATAGAACATAGCATATCGTATGACATTGGAAAATATCACCTTCTGAAAAAGTACCCTAATATCCGTAGAATCGTTTTGTTGTTCTGAAGACGAGCTAGTTAACGCAGGTCTCAGAAATCAGAAAACTCTCATCTACCTTCGGACAGAATTTGTATTGGATATTAATTGCTTGACGATAGATGACTGGACATGATGCTATGTACTTTTGCGTTTGTAGTGCTCCGTTCGCGAGGCAGAAAGAAGTAGCGTTTCTAATAGTCATTGGTCCCACAAACCTCACCTTTCAAAGGTTAGTAGTTCAATGAAAATGTAACACATACAATAATTGTGTGGAAATCATAGATGATAACAAAACTTAAAATTGTTTTGAGAACTATAACTTCATTATCAGCATACCATTTTGTATAAGTCAAATTGATAAAACAATTCGTGTGATAAGTGATTAGCTACTAGAGAGGACAAATTTATTCGTAGTAGACCGCTCTATTGTGCTTCTCTTGATTTGCATAACCCTGGCTGAAACCTGACAATTCAACACAAAATGTCGGTCTTCTACACTTAATAATATAAGAAATCTGTCATCTGTAATAAGTTCTGTACAGGAAATTACCTCCAGTTGGTATTTCTAGACTCTGTAATTACAGGAATACTTATATTTATTTTCTTCTGTTATGTTGATTCATCAGTTTCTAGTTTATAAATACGTTCTTGTATTCGCATTTTTCTTATTCTTATTCTTACAGTGAACTTCCGCCTGCAGTATTTTTCCGTCTCATATTTATACTTCAAAAGTCGAAGGAATACCTGCAATATTCTTTGATATTTGAAAATATTGTTCAATACATAACTTGAGAGCAAAAGAATTGTAACTAGTGAAAACATCATCGTGACGCTCATATTTTCATTTAACAAAATATTTGGATCTTTTTCGGAAATTGGATTTAAGAATTTCTAGCGCGTCTTATAGAAATATAATCTTGGAATGGTGTTCATTCTAGGATCTTATTGAAAAACAGTATCAAACATCATTGATAATGATGGTATTACATATATCCAAAGTTATGGTCTGGTATCCATTCTACTCGTATCACAAAGCGCTGTTGGAAGGAATTTGAAGAAGATTTTTAAAATACCTTTCTCATAGAACCGATAATGCCTACCCTGTTAGGGGTACTGATAATTCACTACTTTTACAGCATCTGGTTCCAAGATTTTTATACATGCTATTTCATAATCGCATTGACTGTCCTCAGCTTTTGTCTAAAGTTACATTTCAAGTTCCCAGACTTTCATCAAGGTACCTTAGAACTTTTCAGCTACCGAATACCTACAAGAACAGATGTAGGCCAGCGTTCTCCAGTTTATCTGATGTGTCAACTTGCTGAGCACTACTACGCAGATATATTTAGTGAACTATCCAATTTCGATCATTATTCTTGATTATATTATTTGATATTTTGTATGTGCTACTATTAATATGCTTCATTATTTTATTGTTTTTGCTCAGTTATTGGATTTCAGTTGGGCAAATAAATCTATTATTATAATTATTGTAACGTTATTTATTTTAATTTATGGAGCAAAAGTTACTTAACACTACTATTTTTTTTATGTTCCATTAAAATAATGAATTAGATAACTATTGCTATTTCTAATTAGTAATTCTAATTTAAACCAAAGGATGTTACACTACACTATAGCTTCACTTAAATTATTTATGTCAAAATTGATTTATTTCAAATAACACAATTTATTTCAATCAATATTGCTTCTCGCTGAGTCATTCACGTATATATACCTCGGGTCTCTCCTCACTACGTTTTTCTCGCAAACGTCCAGGCGTTTCTAGAAAACGCTAAAAGGTACCAGTAATTTTTTAGGAAGAAAATATATGCGCTTCTATTTCTTGATGTGAAATATTTCCACAATAATTCTAAGCACCAGTAAAGCCGAAATGACTAATTTAAAGACCTGAATTCGTTACACTGCCCCCTTCTTAGAACTGTTTCGTCTCGAAACGAAAAGTATAACTTAGTCACCATATAGTACAGGTATCGTTTGTGCTCCGTGCGGGTGTCCTTAAGGTGTAGTGTTTTACCGACTGATGGATGTTGGTTGGCCAGTTCTTTTAATCTTCCATAATTCCTCTTGAAAACGAACGCTATTCCTTGGGACATCTTCAAGTCATTCCCCGCACAGTGAACCAGGTAATTTTCCAAAGGCACTATGAACAGGTCTTGTTGTTCTTCTTTTGTCACGCCGTACCGCACTTCGCGAGTGTTGGAATATTTGGCCATGAATCCTTTAAAGGTTGGTTCTTGCTCAACAATTCGTCGAACCGTGGCTCTATGTCGGTCTTCATGGTTATCGTCGGCGAATAAGGCTAGCCGAATGAAGTGGACGACTCTTGGCTTACAGATAAAGGTGTTGGTCCCAGTCTCGCTGATGGTCGGAGACAGCCTTGGCCTGATATCAATTGATTGTTTTAATTATCTCTTCGACCATGCCGTCGGACTGCGGATGTAATGCGGTGGTCCTGGTTTTGTGGATTCCCAAGATTTTACAAATGTTTTGGAAGACGGCTGACTCGAAATTTCTCTGGTCCGAATGAAGTTCTCGAGGTACTCCAAATCGACTCCAAAACTTCGGCGACAGTGACAGCTTCCTGGTTGGGTAGAGCGTACGTCTCCACCCATTTACTGAAGTAGTCCATCACAACAATTATGTATTCATTTCCGTTGCTAGTTTCTGGAAAAGATCCAACCACATCGATTGCTATGCGCTCGAAAGGACTTCCCACATTGTACTGACGCATTGGAGCTCTTCTTTTTCTCTGTGGCTACTACTGGCGCAGACCACGCATTTTCTACACCACTCTTCAACATCTTTCTTACAATTTATCCAGTAAAATCCCTGGCGTAATTTTTCCAATGTTTTTCTGATTCCAAAGTGCCCTTCACCAGCTTCATCATGAATCCTTCCCAGTACTTCCGGTACTCTATTCCCAGGGATTATCAACTGCGTCCTGCTCTCATTTCCGTCCGTGCTCTCTACGATAAGTTTCAGGAAGCCCTCTTCGACCACGATGGAATTCCACTGCGCCCAATACGATTTTACATTCCGAGAATGTGGTGCAACATATTCCCAAGCTGATCTAACATCATTATTTTTTCACTTCGGTACAATTTTCAAATCCGGATCATTCTCCTAGTCTTTGCGTAACTCTTCCGGTTGCCATCTCTCATCGACTAGTGTTGTCTTCTTGACGGCAACAAGTTTTCCTTCTAAGCGACAACAGTGTTTGCCGTCTTCGTGGCACCGTCTTCTTGACAATGCGTCGGCATTGCGATGGCTGGTCCCTGATCGATGTCCGATTACAAAGTCTTACTGCTGCAGTCTTCCAATCCACCTGGCCAATCGCCCTTCAGGATTCCTAAATTGGAGCAACCATTTCAAAGCAGCATGATCAGTTCTGATTAGGAACTTCCGGCCATACAAATACTTGTAGAAGTGTTCTACCGACTTTACGACTGCCAATTACTCCATTCGGGTAACGCAATAACTTCTTTCTGGTCTTGATAATGTCTTACTGAAATAGGCTAATACTTTCTCTTGCTCATCTTGTACTTGAGAAAGGACGCCATGAATTCCCACGTTACTAGCGTCTGTATCCAGTATGAATATTCAATTAGTCGAAAGATAGCTCAAGATTGGTACGCTAGTTAGGAACCGTTTGAATTGTTCAAAAGCTGCTTGACAGTCCATTCCATAGGTAGATCTTCTGCCTTCCTCAATAAGTCGTGTCAATGGCTTGGCTTTATTGGCAAATCCGGGAACAAACTGTCGATAGTAAGTGCATAAACCAAGAAAGCTTCCTAATTCATGTTTGTCCTCTGGTACTGGCCATTCTTTTACAGCTTTTATTTTGTCTGGGTCAACTGCAATTCCCTTTCCGGAGACTACATGGCCCAGGTAATGGACCTTTTTCTGAAATTCTCTCCAGATGTAGTAGCTAGTTCACCAGTTGCAGTACATAGTCGCCAATGTGTTGAATGTAACGATGCAGAGATTCCGTTTGCCAAATCTGATGTTATCATTGTCTTCGTCGCACCTGTATCCAGCAGCATTCTATAGAGTCTTCCATCAATGAATCCATCCACGAGGATGCTGTTAGCTTGATGATACAGTGAGGCGACGCGACGTAACCAATGGATTGTGAGGCTACTGAATTACGGGTTGACGATGACCCCTTCGCATCAACCCGACTTAGTTTTCCAACTCTTCTTCTCCTGCTTCTTTGGTTCTGATTACCGTCTTAAACTTCGGTTTCTCACACAGCCTCTGCGGATGGTTCAATTCTTTACAGTTCCAGCAGCGAAGTTGTTTTTTGCCTGCAGTAATATTCGGCACGATACGCCGTAACTTTGCTTCTAGGCGAGTTCTTGAATCTTCAATTTCATCATGTTTATCGGCACTCATTTGTCTAGCTCTGGACTGTCCATGCGATACTTGTTTTGCTGCTTCGTGCTCTAACGCATACGATAATGCATCAACTAAAGACTTTGGACGATATATCCGTAGTGCCTGCTGTATTTCGCATGCTTGAATAGCTAAGCCCTTTAAAACGCTATCGAAGGCGGTAGGGTGTGCGAGGTGAACTAAACGAGCAATGTCAGCTTCAAAGTTTTGGAGAGTTTCTTGCGATTTCTGGCATCGGTTCCTCAGTTGAGTCTGATACACCTGTTCGAGGTGCGCGTTGTCATAGCGCGTCTTCAGTCGCTTGATCAGTTGGTCATAGTCACCTTGTTCGTCTTCTTTTGATGTTTGAAGAACATTAATGGCTGCTCTCCGCAACGAAACGGTCAATGCTGTGGCCTTATCTGCAGTGATCATCCATATGCCTTCGCAATAGCTTCGAATTGCTTAAGATAAATCGGTCACGACGTCTTCCCATCAAATTTCGGTGTCTGTATGTGGATCTTTGCCTTATTCTTTTCTTCTATTATCCTTACATTGCCCGCTTCACATGCAACAGATTTTGATATCGGCGACGAAGTCATCATTGAGAAATTTTTTTCGAATTCCTGTATTTTCTTCTAATAATTTTTCCTCAAGTTCTACAAATCCTCTTGTGATCTTTTAGAACTCTCTTCCAATTCTTCTCACATTATTTGTTCCAACGTTCTCGAATTTTCTAGCAACTCTTCTTTCAATTTTTCTTCCATTGATGATGTATTCACCTTACAAAAAATAAAATGATAGAAGTCACATGCAAACAGTGAATTGACGTTGATAGAGCTTGTGCTTAGATTCCACTAATCGATCATTTTTTTTCTTTAATATGGACAAGAGATTATTGAATCAAGGTACATAAAGTTTGATAACTTATTATATTCATTTATCTTATAACATCCCTCAATAAAAACTAAAACTCAAGTGAGTACATAACTGTAACTAACAACTACTCTTCATGATCCGCAAGGAATTAACAATTGAATTTGAAAATATATCCTTTCAGAAGAAAAGAAGAATAAAGTATTCAATATTTGCATTATTGTGTACTTGTTTTCATAGATGGCATTACAAAATTCTGAGTAATGTTAAAGTGGTTGTAAGTGCTACTTATTTTAACCCTGGGTAATTTTAACTTTGAGTGCAAATAAAGCGGAGTCTGAAGTGGTTTTGAATGCAGCTTTATACTTTGCAGTGAGATGGCAAGATTGCTTATATATACAATATCGCCTATATAGCAAGATTAGGTTCCAATTCCAGCCTCAGTGGTTGCTTCTAACCAGTCCAATTGATTTACGTGTCTGCGGCATGTTTTTGCATTCTCTCAGTCATTGCCTGTGATTTCAGGCATATTGCTTCACTTGTGTGCTTGTTTTATCATTAAATCAATCATGTCTTGCAACCAAAGTTGATGTCGCTAGGAGAGAACACTTTCAAAGGCTTCGTAGCGATGTTAATTTTCTCAAGCAAATCAATCCATACCTGATATCACTTTCATCGATATTAGTCACACACTTGATAGTTTCCAATCTTCTAACATTCCCACCTTTTAATTTACTGGCACTTAATCAAAGCAGTCCACTTTTCACTCTCAGATTCATAAAACGCATTTCACTTTTCCTTATCAATTCCTTATTTAATTAAAGGTCAAGTACTCTATGTCTATTTTGAAGCGATTAGGCTACAAAATTGCAGGTTATTGGGAAATGACGTCCAGTATTACGACACTGACTTGTCATCGATGATTCTGCAATATGTTTTCCATTGATCTATCGGCTCAAATCCTAGCTGAGAGCAGTGTCCTAGTTTGCTCCTGCACGACGCCTGATCAACTTGATAACCATATATACAGGGTGTAACAGAAATAAGTACAATTATTTCAACCTGTGATGCAATTTGTCAAGCATAACTATTTTTCCTAATAAATTTTTTCCGTAAATCCTCTGGATACAGAGTGAAAATTCATCAAAGTTTTGTCAAAAATTTCATAGTGCGCCTATGGTTCAAACTGAATGTTTCTCATTTGTTGGGAGAATGACAGCTGTCGATTGTAAGGAGTATTTTGCAACTTTGAGCCATCGTAGTCTTGTCAATCATTCATTTGAAGCTGAAAAAATTTTAGTATTTTGGTAATACATTGATATTCGCTCACCTCGATTATTCTATTTTTGTATATGTTGGAAGAAAGACTGAATTTGTCTTTGTAATCAACAATTTGGTCTTTTAGTCGTATTTTTATGTCATTTTTAAGAAGTTTGATTTCAATTCAGGGATTTCACGTATATTTTCGGATAGAACATTTCTTAAACATAAGATTGTCTGCACAAGTTCATTGCATTTGAATCAGCTGATTTGAATTGTCTGAAACTGTGTCACTGTGTCAGGAGAGTCAGACTGTGCTGCCATCTACAAGCAGTACGAAAAGTAGTTGCTGTTCCTAACCTACTTCATCAGAAACATGAAGAGAAAATCATTCAACGATTTATTTAAAGAAAACGGTAGAATATTGAATGGAATGTAATTCTGAATTGAATAATTCACTGAATAATTCAATAGAAATATTGCTACATGAAATTTTTTAAGATTCTATTCTTGAAGAACAGAAAATATAACCTATAAATGCAAATTTGGTAATTGATTTTAAATATTTTCTGAAATATATGATACAATATTTTGCCTATTCAGCAGATCAATTCACGGGGCATACTTTATTGAAACGACCTGAGTGTGAAGTGTGAAGTTTGTAATAATATGAGAAAAACTAATACACAGGTGTTTCATTTATAAATTGATGTATTTCATTCATCTCATCTGCTGTTTTACGTTCCAGATAAACGTTAGGTTCTAAATATCTCATGGTATTCTCATCGTAATGTATGAGTGCATAATATTTTGACATTAAATACATTACCATAACCACAATAATTCAATTTTTAGTGAAAAATGACAATTCGAAGATCGTTCCAAATGAATTTGCTAAGCTAATCCTAAACTGCCCATGAAATCGTATACAGAATTAATAGATTTTAATCTGTTTTATTCCAGAATTTATTTGAAGCAATTGATAACTCACATATGTCAAAATCAATTATTGTTCTATTGCAACTGCTACTGGATCCAATAACTATGCACCTGAACGACTCGTTAAATTATAGGGGATAGGAAATGCTAAAAAAAGATGAGAATTCGGGAAAAAGTTACCAAGAAAAATTGTAAGGCTTGACGAGAACTATAACTGGTTAAAATTAATGTACTTATTTCTGTGACATCCTGTATATATATATTTTTTTTGAACATCTCTGCTTTAGAAAGCTTATTGTGAGCAAAGACTTTTCCAAATGAAGATATCATAATAATTTGAAAACGATGCCAGGCATCGTAAAGCTTGAGTCACACACAGCTACTTTTACTGCGCAGTTTTTCAATTGCTGCTACAAAAGTAGCAGCTTAAAGCTAGAGTCACACACAGCTACTTTGACTGCAATACCAATCTAAAAACTTTGCAACTAAAGTTGCATAGCGTGTGAACTCTACTGCAACCTGATAAGTAGCGATCGCAGTAAAGTTGCATGCAACATTTCAATGATGCGCGCAGTTTCAAAAGTTGCGGTGTGTGAACGGTATATTTCAGATTTGCAGCCGCAGTAAAAAATATTTGTTTGGGTGAAACTTTTGCTGCGACTATATGTGCAATTTTGTACATAAAGTGAAGGTATATAAGAATTTAAATTTCATAAGAAAAGTATGCAAGTTGGTAGATATTCTAGATAATGCCACCGTATAAATGGGAATGTGAAGAGACTTTGAAATTAAGTGAAGTGGTGGAAGAAAGAAATTGTCTCTGTTTTTGTTGAACACGAAGATTATCATAATCAAACTAAACAACGAACTGCTTTTATCGAAGTCGCATGTAAAGTATACATTTTTTTTGAAAAATTGCATACTCTTCGCGCTCAACATTCAAAAGAACGTTCAAAAATTGTATAAAACACATACATCACAAACGATTCTTTCAACTCCCAAGCAGTCGAAAAAGAGCAGAAATGATTCCAAATACATTTTCGATTTTTAGCCATGCACGAGATAAACGATAATTGAAAATACATTCGGGCATTGTACTTTGATTTTTCAATGAATATGGCTTAACCATGTATGATTTTAACGTCATCTGCAACTACGACTTAAGGTACTGCAGTTTTTTGACCAGGCAGCGGTTTTTGCAGTTGTCTTCTCTTTGCTCTTATGATCAAAACAGCAGCTATAGAAACTGATATAAAATAAATATAACTGACAAATGCATTCCAAATCAGATCAACGCAGAAAATTATTTGCAGCGTGCGCTGCATTTGAACACTGAACCTGCAGTAAATGCAGTTGTGCGGTGTGAACAGCTCTGCAACTATTTTATAGACTCGCAACTTTTGTAGCTGGCTGCAGCATAAAAAACAGCTAGCTGCACGCTACTTTGGGCCTATGTGTGAACCCGACCTGCTACTTTTGTAGCAGCAATTAAAAACCTGCGCAGTAAAAGTAGCTGTGTGTGACTCTAGCTTAACGCTGGCTGATATAAATGATCCATCAATTTTGTTTCCATTGATACATGGAAAAAAATCTTCAAGTGATTGCCAAATTTTTTTCAGTTTTAATTGTTCGGAAAGGACTGTTTACGAGAAACATCTTTATAAGCTTTGCAGTTTTGTTTCTGTTTGAGGTTCAATCGAATGACGGATCATTTGGAAAGGACGCCTGGTATCGCGATGCTGACTTCAGTCAATACGCAGTTAACATAAAATAATTGGTCTGTTGATTTAGATTACAGCTCTTATATTAAGACGCGTATGTAAGCTTGAATATGAATATAGGAGTGACGTCACAGTTATTCTTAAGAACGACACCGAGCATCGCTACACTATCAGTAGTCCTTTTATACCCAATTGTATTGAAAAATATGAGACAATGATGTTGTTGTATCAACCTATCCGCGTTTTCATTCATTTTCATCCTATTGATCCAAAGCGGTAATTGCAAAAATAATATTAGACGTTGCAGTCAAAATTGGCGCCAGTGTAAGGAAACATCTTCATTAGCTGCGCAACGACGGTTCTGAGTGGTAAGATTATGAAATTCTGCTTGATATTGAAACGACGCCTGACCTTGTGACGCTGGCTTTCGTTAATGATCCGTCAATATCAAATAATCGATATGTTGACTCAAATCTCCACTCTAATGTCTCTATATGCTGAAAGCTCAAATATAGAGTTGATGTAACATTTAATCCCGAGAGCGACACTCAGCATCAAGACACCGTAAGTAGTACTCTTACAATGATATCGAAAATAATGGAACAATAATGCAGCTCTACCAACTTGATAGCTTTATCTTTATTCTTTTTCATCCCCAATTTTCTAGAACGGTTATTGCATGAATGACAGACGTTGCAGTCAAAAATGGTGTCGACTCGTGATACCATCCTCATAAGCCTCACGACGACGTTTTGGAATGGTAGAATCATTAAGCTCTGGTTAATTCAAGGAAGAAGTCTGGCATCGTGACGCTGGCTCTCGTAAAAAATCTGGTCATATCAAATAGTTGATCTGTTGGGTCAGATCTTATCTCCAATGTCAAGAGGTGTCTTCATATGATGAAATTTCAGGGTAACGTCACAGTTATTCTGAGCAACGACGTCCAACGTCGCGACATCGTTAGTAGTCCTACAATCATATCGAAGAATATGAAACAGTTATGTTCCCCTATTAACTTGATAGCTTCAATCGTCGCAGTAAAAATTGGCGTCGGTGTGTTAAAACATCTTCATAAACTCGCAACGACTCTTTTGAGAATTGGAAATATGAAATTGTGGTCATGAGAGATAACAGCCGGCCTCGTAACGTTGACTCTTGTCGATAATCTTCCACCAGCGTTCAAATTGTACTATAGTCTTAGATTTGAGCTTCAATATCAAGACGCGATTATTGTTGAAACCTTAAATATGAATGTAATGTTATATTTTTATGACTTTTTTAGTCTATGATGTCCAATCTTTTGACAGCATATTGATCTATTGGGCTTTCTTTTTGAAATTCTCTAATATTTATCGGAACAATAATTTTCTCGATAATTCAATAGCCACAGTTTCCTGTCTTTCTGATATTCATATGGTTAATTAATATCAACTTCCTACAGAATCAGTCTGTTGCTAATATCACACTATTCATTAGTCTTGTAGAAACTGTGGAAGCCAAACTAGCCTCAAAATCCAAATACTATTTCCCTTTTAGTTTATAAGATTCATTGTAACCAAAATTATAACGTATGATTAGGTGACCGCTTGAACCGTCCGATAACAATATTTGACTGAATGAACATAAATAGACTAAAATATGTATTTTGAATTCCAAATGATATTCATCTTCGGATATGAAAAGTAGGTAGTATACAATTATTCACGGAGCTCTCAATAAAGACAGACCGAGATCTTCAACAAAAGACCATCTGAGCAGGAGTAGCTAGATTCAAGGTAGATTTATTTCAGAGTCTGCTTTATTTCCAGCATTCTTTGATCTTGAGAGTGTAGCTTATATTACTGGAAATCCTGCTGATTCACTGGCTTATGTGAATTCTAGCATGTGAGCAAATGTATATGTGTAGGTGTTCTTCAATCTTTGTGAAGTGAACTTGACATCTCATATAAAAAGATTGAGAAACTAGTAGTCCGTGAGACAACGCCTACATTTTTTGTTGATTACCGTTCATTTGAAACTTTGTGAGTGGCTTCATTGTGATGAGTTCGACAACTTTTTCATTCAGCAAAATTCTAGATTTGGGGGCGTTTACCCGCGAGGGCTAATTAATTGAAAGAATATTACCGTAATACTGATCTTTACACTAATCGAAAGATTTTTTGATAATAAAATGAAGGAAAAATATTGTCCGACATGAATATTGAGGCTACCGGTGAATCCGACAAGCCGCACTTGTCATAAGTATGTTGGTACTAATGGTAAGTATGTTGGTACTTATGATAAGTCGGACTCACCGGTAGCCTCAATATTCATGTCGGACAATATTTTTCCTTCATTTTATTATCAAAAAATCTTTCGATTAGTGTAAAGATCAGTATTACGGTAATATTCTTTCAATTATTCAGCCCTCACGGGCAAACGCCCCCAAATCTAGAATTCTGCCAAATGAAAAAAATGTCGGACTCATCACAATGAAGCCACTCACAAAGTTTCAAGTGAGCGGTAATCAACAAAAAAATTTATGCGCTGTCTCACGGACTACAGCAGATGCTACTTCAAAAAGTTCAATGCGGATATATTTATATCTGCTTTTTTTTCAATCTCAAATCTACTCTAGGTGTGGAAAATTCTCGCATTAATAAAATAAAGTAATTTTGTATGATTTCAATGTTAAAAAAATTTTAGATGTGAAAAATTTGCAAAGTTGGTTTTACTCGAAATATAGTCCTTTGGAAATACTATTTCAAACTTTGTTTTCAAGCACCGTGTCACAGGATAAGATGTCACATTAGTAGATGTGCGTTCAGTGATAAAAATTGAAAATTGATCATATGAATTGTCGTTCGCACTAATTTTAGTTAGATGTTGTGGCTTTGTAAATTGTTGAAGTACGAATAACTATGAAATAATCAACGTTGAGAAGTGGGATGTTATTATTGACTCTCTACTCTGCCTTTTGGTTATTCTTGTTTGCTAATTCGTTCTAGATTTGGAATAATATGATCAATTATATATCTTCCTCGGCTAACATCACTTATACTTTTTTTTTCAGGTATAGTTCTATTTATAGCTCAAATTTGACCAGGTAAATATACAAGGATATGAAAAAATCTCATGTTTTGATAAGTGAAGATTTTCTTCAAGGACTACAATCCTGATTGTCTAAGAATCAGCTATACAATCATCTGCTAAGAATTGCACTGAATCTTTTTGTGAGATTGTCTTTGTGATACCCACGTGCAATTGATATCAAAATAGAATAGTAAATTTGTAGTACTAAACCAAGTTTAGAAATAGTGCCAATCACGTGTTCGAACTAATCAGAAGAAGAAGACTAAACTTAAGTAAATGTACGGCATCTATCCCTTTCTATCCTTTGATTTCAGAACTATTTGAAGAAACCCAAAACATAACCTCTTGAATATATCTGAGAGTATATCAGTACTTCAAAGGACATCTACTATAATATAAAGAAATCTGTGAAAACAGATAAATACAATTCTAGCTGTGCGACACTAATCAAACCGACGGTCTCTGTACACATGAGTCGTCAACACCAACATGGATTCAAATCACAATGCTAGTCCATCTACTCAAAAAAACCAACCAGACATACGTCAAAAATGCGAAGAATACTGAATATCCGAAAAAAGATCAAGCAATCATCTTGTCTGCTCTTGAAGACTTTGAAATCAAAGACTACATCATCGCTATCGGGGTGATAATCGAGCCAAAGAATATCTTATTTGCCTCATAAATCTCGGGACAGAGAATATGCATCTTTCTTAGAAACAGAAACAGAAAATATGGCACCTTGAGAGTAGATGATAAAATAGTCAACATACCTACAGCACACCAGCAAAACGACTCATGATATCGAACGCTAATCCAATAATACCACACTACGTAATAAAAAATAAACTTCAAGAACACAATCTGAAAATGGTATTACCAATAATTTTATGCAAGATACTCAATATGCTCACGTATTAAGCTTCCGACGCCAAGTCTACATTATACCGGACGAAAATGCAACTATACCTAGCACATTAACAATTGAACATGATGACGTCACTCACAAAATCTATATTACAACAGGAGAGAACATGATTCACTTTTCATGCAAAAAACCCTGCCACACTACAACTCAATGCAAAAACGACGAAATCATCGAGGACGATAACATCTCTCAAATGCAAACAGAAACAGAAACACACAGTTATAATGAGGAACCATCGACACAGGTAGAGCAACCATCAACAAATGGAACTGCAATGGCTTCCATGCTCATCTTGCAAAACTGCAACGACTCATTAATGACACAAAACCTCACTATGTCTGCCTCCAAGAAATTGATCTCAAAATTTCACATGAAGTTTATTATAGAAAGTATGACTATATACAAAAAGACAGAATAAACAGGCATTCCAGCGAAGGTGTAGCAATTCAAATCAGTACAGAGCACTTTTATAATCAAATAGAACTACATATAGACATTAAAGTCATCGCTATAACGGCTCTTATTCCGGAGAAAATTTAACATATGTAACATGTAGTATATACCACTCGACCAAGGTATACGGACTAAAGACATGAGGAATATTCAAAAACAATTACTAGTACCAAACTTATTAGTTGAAGACTTGAACGGATATAACGTTATATGGAGCTCAAAAACCACAGACCAAAATGGCAAAATAATCGAAGCAAGTTTTGATATTGAAATAATATTAAACGATGATACATTCACGCACTTTTCCTCAAGATATGGAACATTCTCAGCTATAGATCCAACCATATCCAGCCAAAACATAGCTTCAGATCTACTGTGGGAAGTATTACCTTATCTATACGGCAGTGATCACTTCCCTGTTAGCAATAAACATACAAATGACATCGTTAACAACAAAAATACAAACCAAAATAATAAAAAACATGAAGAATGAGAGAAGGAAAGTTTCAATTCCAATATTGAAACCAAGAAAAAAAAGAAATGAATTCCGACAACTATAGACCAATAGCACTTGCAAATACACTTTGTGAACTCCTTGAAAAAATTTTTTAATGATAGATTCTTATGGCACATTGAAATCAATGACATACTTAGTAGGACTACAATAAAATGGTATCAGATTAGAAAGATCAACCATAGGTTTGGTGTCCTTGGCATCAAACATACATACAGTATTTAAAAATAGACAACACTTAATAGCAGTATCATTCGATCTACAGAAAGCTTCCGATACCACGTGGAGACACCACATACTCCAAACGCTTGAAAACTATAACATTGAAGGAAATATACTACACTTCGTCAGGAATTTCCTCACAGATAGAATGTTCACAGTAATTCACAACAGATGCTACTCAGACACGAAACACCAAGAAAACGGCATCTCACATAAATAATATTGTTGAACAGTAAGTGAAATGCGGCAGTACAATCGTATTATAAATTAACAATACAGTCCAAGAGGAAAAATTTTTGGATATCCTTGACAAGTAATTTAATTTTTTAGCAATTTTTTTTACATAAATATTTGACATGCAACGAAAATTTAAGACTTCTGTCATAATATAGTGGTAAAGTCGTCGGATTGTGGATAACAAAGAGGATAAAATAATTAGGTCATCTCCTTTATTGCAAACGTTTCGATATTTATTATATCTTCATCAGTGCCTGAGAGATAGGAAGTAAAACAAGAAAGCTGTCAAAGACAACATGTTCCTTCTACAGTGCAGAAACAGTTGTTTCTGCACTGTAGAAGGAACATGTTGTCTTTGACAGCTTTCTTGTTTTACTTCCTATCTCTCAGGCACTGATGAAGATATAATGAATATCGAAACGTTTGCAATAAAGGAGATGACCTAATTATTTTATCCTCTTTGTTATCCACAATCCGACGACTTTACCACTATATAACTTTTACTGGATACGATCAACTACAATTCTGTCATAATGATATCCAAGTATTTGATCTCGTCGACTATTTGAAGAACAGTATGACCAATTCTCACTTCCACATCGCTATTATTACATATTTGTATATACTTGAAATTAGAGGAAAGATACATAGTTTAACATTTATCAATGTTTAATTTCAATCTGTTGACATTCATCCACTGATACACATCCACTAAATCTTCATTCACTTTATTTATTACATCAACATAATTTTCTCCAGCAAGATATATTAATATGTCATCAGCAAATAAATGTACGTTACAATGATTTAAACAGTTTGGCATATCATTTATGTATAGCAAGAACAGTATTGGACCCAAAACGCTGCCCTGCGGTACACCAAGGGTATTTTCCAAAACGCTTGAAGTACTGTTTCTAATTCATACTATTTGATATCTATTACTTAGATAATTCTCGAACCATTTCAATACTGTATCTTGCAAACCATATTCCCGCATTTTGAGAATCAGCAAAGACCTATCAATTGTTTCGAAGGCTCTCTCAAGGTCCAAGAAAACTGAACATATAGCATTCACTTTATCTAGATTTAGCTTCCATTCATTAATTAAATGATGTAAGAGAGATTCACATGAGTGATTAGATCTAAAACCTGACTGGACTGACACCAGTATATTATTTACTTCTAAATAATTAATAACTGATTGAAAACAACAATCTCTAACAATTTTTCACATGCGGGTAACATATTAATTGGCCTGAAATTCTCAACTTTTATTGCGTTAGGTATTTTCGGGATTGGCCTGATTGTTGAAATCTTCAAATGGAAATATTGTTTTATTAATTTCATGTTAAACTCACGTGTACTGCTCTTATTTGCTTATGAATTGATTATTTCTTTTGGTTCATTCAAATTTATTAATTTGAAATAACTGAATTCACTGCTGATCTCCGGAACAAAATCCAGTGCAATTTCAGAAGAGTTGTCAATGCAATCAATAGATCCTCCTATTTCTAGTATGCTACTTACATAGTAATTATTAAAGATTTCAACAATCTCTGTTTCGTTAGAGAAGCAATTGTCGCCTACTCTAATGGATGATATAATCTCCTTATTATTATTGCTAACAATTTTCTTTAAATTTTGCCACATTTGCTTGGAATCATATTTACATTCATCGATCATATTTGTATTGATTTTTCTTCTCCCTTCTTATAAGTGTTGTCAAATTGTTTCTCTTTTGTTTGTAGTTTTGCCAATCTAAACTATTGTTAGTAAAACAAAACTTTTTGTAAGCTCTGTTCTTATCATTTATGGCTAATTGAATATTCATATTGAATCAAATAGTTCTATTATTATTGACTTCAAATTCAGTACTAGAATTTATGCAATTCCTAATGATATTCTAGAAATTATTAAAATAATTATTGATATCGCTAATTTCAAAATGCCAATCGGAAGCAATTAGTAGATCAGATAAAACATCAGAATCAATTTTCTTGATCACAGATTGTTCATACGATTTAACTCTATTTGGATTTTGTATAACAGTTTCAATTATCCGATGATCTGTTACTATGGGGGATGACAACACTTCACACTCTATACTGAAATCACTAGAAATGATATAGTCAACTAATGATCTTGAAACATCACTTACTCTAGTATATTCTCGAACTAATTGTTTATAACCATGAGCCTCAAGAAGATTTTCAATTTTTCCAGTATAAAAGTTTTCTTTGTTCTTCCAATCGATGTTGAAATCACCTATTAATAACATTATGTCATTGACTATACTAATATTTTCGAACCAGTTATCCATAAAATTGAAGAATTTCGATGTACTACCACTCGGTGATCTATAAAGCACACACACAACATACTTTTCAGCACCCAAAGAAAGTTTCACAGACAGTAACCACCAATTGTTGTTCAATTTGAATATTATCTTCAATACAATAATTAATTCCATTTTTTATGAAGATAAGAACTCCTCCAATGTGTCGAGAATTTGAGTTACAGCGAATTGACTCATATCCTTCTATATTAATGTCAGAATCCTCAATATCATCAGTTACTCGGGCTTCAGATAGACATAATACAGTTGGTTTCAGTTCTTGAACCATAAGAGAGATTTCCATAGCATTTGCTACGTAACTACGAGCATTTAAGTAAAGAACTGACTCATTTTGCTTCCTTGATTGCTATATATATTTGGTCTTATTTTTTTGATTATCAATCTTTTTAAGTAGCACAGGACAGTCACGATCTATCGCCAAATGATTTGTGTCCAAGTTTAGTTTTAATTTTTAATTCATATTTTTGCAATTAACACATGTTACAGATTGTGAGTTGCATTCTTTGTAACTATCTTCATCGCTACATTTACTGCAAACTTTTTTATTCCTACAATCAATTGACTTATGATTGAAACCTAGACATTTGAAACATAGTAATAAGTCAAATTCTTCTAGCTCTAGCTAAATAAACGATAAACGATATTATTATTATTATTATTATTATTATATCGGACACTTTTCCCATCCTAGATTCACTTTGCCTACATCATTCATGATTTGAATGTGATTGGGTCAACTTCTAAAATTACTGACATTTGGTTTTACTTTCCCACATATGTCTGATCAATATATGAGCATTTTGATCAATTTTCTCATTCTGCGCTTTTAATTTGATCACAATATGTTCAGCGCTCATTGACTCACTTATACGGACAATCTTGACTAGCGGATTCTTAAGATTTCTAATGGATACATTATATTTATTTCCTAATTTGGTAGATACCTCGGCTTTTAGTTTCTCAATGTCCTTTTTTTTCTCACATTCGACGACGATTCCCCCATTCTTTACATTTTCTATAGAACTGATCCCTACTGAAATTTCTGACGGTATTACATTTTCCTGAATCTCTTTTCGTGTTTTAGAACACTCTTGATCAGCTTTCGGTTTAATAATAATAGGAGGATAATTTTTTTTCACCACCTCAGAAAATAAGTTTTTATTACTTGTTTGTTTCTATGAAACTGTGCTCAAAAGTGATTCAATAGATTCTATTTTAGCTTTATATTCTTTTAATGCTTCATTTACAAGCTTTTTCGTACTATTCAGGAGTACATTCGAATCTTTCTCATCCCTACAAAATTCACAAAACCATTTCAATCCTTTGCATGTTCTAATAACAGAAAAATCTTTATCAGAAACCCCAGCACATTTTAAATGGAACCATATTTTACAAGGCCCATCGCATCCGATAATTTTACTGGCATTAAATTCTATTTTACAGTTTACAGGATCTCAAATTCATAGAATCTATACTTCTCACAGTTACGTAAAACATACCCAATATTTCAGAAAATTTCTTCTCTTCAGAAATAAACAGAGTTAGTAGATTTACTTATTTGTTTACCAAAACATGCTCGAGCTATATATTAGAATTGATGATTATATCGAAACTAGTGTTGAGGGTTAAAATCTTGGAAGATTCATATTAGCTAGATTTGACAGTGAGCTCGACAATTTGAGAAAATTTCCCGCGAGATAGTTCAAATAAATATTTCAAGTCTTCCAATATATCACACCCTTGACAATTCAGGATTTACAAATTGGAAAGTAATCAGTAGCTTTGAGTTTTTCTTCAACCTTCTCCTGCTTTCATCCAAAAATTCAATACACCTGTGAACAGTAATCGCAACCCTCCTCATCCAGTTGGAAACATCAATTACTCCACTAACCACGTTTCAAATTTCGGTTGAAATTGTCGAATCTATCGAACCTGAAAGATTCCATTGCATCCATTTCAAACCAAACCTATCTCGTGTCGCTTATATGACCTTCCTGTTAGTTCATTCCCAATTCCCAGATAGTAGATTGATACAAATTAATTCATTAATCGGGTCGCATTGCTGCTATGAGTCTTCACTTGAGATACTAACCTAGTAATAACAGTTTTAGAGTCTTTTGTGAACTATTTAATTACTAGCCTTTATGATAGAGAAACGTGTAAGCTAAGAGTGTGTTGGATATCAATAAGAAGAGATTGTGAATTCACATGGCTGTGGCGTTGTATGTGTGACTAGGTATAATTCTGAAACCTATAAATTATTTCTCATAATTTTTCCAATCAACAGTAAGATATTATATAACCTGAGCTAAGATTCAATAACACTAAGCAAACAAAGTGGTGAAGATAGCATTTTAGGTGATACAAGTGGCAGTTTTAATGGTATCTCCAACAGATTAAAGTCGTGAGGTCGATGTGATAATGAATGGTGAGGTTTTACTTTTAAAATGGTATAGTATATTGTACAACAAGTATAGAAAATTACCTATTTCACACGAGGTGTGTAATTTTCAGCACGAGACGGAGTCGAGTGCTGGAATCACACAAGTGTGAAATAGGTGATTCTATACGTGTTGTACACTATACTTTTCCTACGATCACAATTTTCAATGAGATATGTAGGTAAATCATTCGTATAACTGAGATTTCAAATCTATTTTCACAAATATAAAATAATTTAGGCATTTTAATTGTTCGCTCTGCTTATTTATTGTGATATTAATTTTAGTTATGATTTGGAACATTATTGATATATTTTCTATCAGTTGATTGACATTTCATTGATGTGTAATCTAATTGTTGCAAACTATGGAAAGATTGTATCTGATTGGCTCACTCTAACCAGGCGACCTTCTGATTGGTTCATTAGTTAGTTTTCTGTGATCTGGGGTAGCGTGTTTTCTAAATTTTCGTCACTAACCATTTTCAAATTGCAGTAATGATATTTGTGGATATCTAATTTTGGTTATGATACAATAATTACATACATAATTTCTCGATTTCAACAGAATGTGATGGAACGTGTTTTGTCTGCTTCAATTTGACAGTTGTGATTCGTAGTGTTGCCAACCTTCGGAATATATATTACAAGAATAAGAAAATAATTCCAACAGAACTTAGTGCAATTTTGTTATTTAAATGTGGCTTATAAAAGAGCAAACAGAGATTTATATCAAGTCCGTGATATTTATCAATAATCTTGCTAAATTTATCACCTAAAGAATATACAGAATGAATTATTAATATATAAGTTGGTCAAACTGGTGTGAGAAATGATTTCTCACGACTTTTCGCACAGTTGTGTGAAATTGTAAGTTTTCTAGTTGTGTTTTGTATGAGAAATATGTTGTTTTCTGATCGTAGAAAAAAATATTTTCACTTAACAGGCAGCCGGTACCACATATGTAAAACAAATAATACATCAAACGTCAAATTTTTGATGTTAGGAAATATATTTTCATTATCAACAGAATATATTCGTTCGTACATCATTTGTATACGAAGAATAGTTTCAAAACTAATAGTCTATACCAACGCTGGTCAGCTTTTGTGAGCAATATAAATCCACTTTTCATCCTGAAAATATATCGTGATCGACTAATAACTTTAGTCTTTACCACTTGAGTTTATCTACTGAAGTCTTACTATTGAAGTGGTACAAATTCAACACCCATACTTTAAGCCGCTTGAGTGGTGCCATTCAGTTTTCTTAGTGTATCACATTCGAGTAATGATGCACTTTTAATAAGGAGTCCCGAAAAGGTGTTACACAATCTGTCCATGTAGTCATTTTTAAAAACTCCTATTGGATTACAAAGTATCATGGAATGTGTGAGATATCAAGGATTGCAATGCTCAAAGAAATCGAATAAATAAATGAATGATGTGATTTTATCCAATATATTTACTCGAAAGTTGTTAACATATATCCAATAATATTCCAAAATGGAATGCAAGAGATCACATTCACGATCTATAATAACAAAACAGCAAGATGGTAACTCTCAATTCCCACTTCTAAAGCTGTGTAAGAACAGTGGTATGCACAGTCGTTCGCCAGCGATCCGCCAGCGATCCACCTGCGTTCCACCAGTGAATACTCCCTAAGTGATATAGAAACGTCAGATACTATACGCAAGCGAACGACTGTGCAAATTAAGTTTTAAGTACTTTTAATCTTTAAAATTATGAATTTATTTTCTGTCTTCAAATACAGTTGAGTTACATGAACTTCTCTAATTAGTTGATAACAGCTCGACAAAGTAGTGATTGTCTTTTTTCCCCACTTTACAATCATTTATAAGTTCTTACTATCATAAATCACACCTACATCCTAGGAGGAGGTAATCATGCGAAATAGCAAAGTATGAAAAACATAATTTGCATACCGCTGTGAGAACTCGTTCGGTCCGCATTCAAGCTGTAAGAACTTTTTTTTTCTTTCATATCATTTTTGGTTCAAACTTTCCGCTGCTATTAATTATTGAGTGAATAAACTTTGATATCACCATCGTGAAGTATCACATGGCTTGCACTCGGTAAGAATAACTTTGTCTCACTTGCCAGATGTAAGAAACTTTTTTACTTACTTGTAAAAAGTACAAGTATTGTGAAACCGACAAAATTCACATATTGAGACTTTGATGGTTATATCCGCTCTGAGCATCCGTGAATCCATTGTGACTTTTTTTGGCTTGATGTCGGCACGTATGTGTGTATGTACATATGTATGTGCGTAGCTCGCAAATCTCAAAACCTGTCTGACGTATAATGCTGAGATTTTGTATTCAAGACTGGTATGGGATTTTGATGTGCACATCGCATTACTGTTGCAAAAGTACACTTTACTCAAGACTTTTTTGAAAGTTTTCGCATAAACTCAGATTTATTAGCCGAAGGATACTGAAATTCAGTATTTGAAATTGCTGTGGCATCCAAATAGTCATTTCCTATTTTCGTACCAATCGGCTGAGTCAGAAGTGCACTTTATATAACAGACTTTTCAAATTCTCCTCATAAATTTGAAACAATCAGTTGTTGAATATTGAAATTTTGTTTGAAACACTTCTATAACATCTGATTGTACATCTGGCATTATGATTGCGATCGGCTGAACCGGAAGTGCAGTCTACTCGAAACGTTTTTCGAATTTTCCCCATAAATCCAAAACAATTTAACGTAGAATATTAGAATTTAGTATTCAAGACGATAGAAACGTCTAGATGCTCATACCCTTTTTACATTGAGACCGACTAAACCAAAAGTACACTATACTAAAAAGTTTTTTTGAATTTATCGCATTCAAAACGATCGGCTATAGAGTATTGAAATTTGGTATTTCAGTCTGCTGTAATATCTTAATGATTGTCTACTATTTCCATAACAATAGACTGAATTGGAAATGCACTTTAGTTGGGATTTATTCTCTGATTTTGTGCATTAATTCAGAACTGTTAGCCGTAAAATCTTAGAAATCAGTATTTGGGAATGTTGTGGCATAACAATGATGATCGACTGTTCCCGTGCAACCGACTAGGCTGAAAGCGCATTTCACTTGACAGATTTTCAGAATTTTCTGGATAAATTCAAAACGATTGGTCGAGGAACTATGAGATTTTGTGTTTGATTATATCTATCTAATGATGTACAAATAAGGCGCGTGATGTTCACGTTAGATTTTTTATAATTCATCCATCAAAAACTAGCCATCAAACTCGCTTCATACCGAATAAGATATGACATACCCACTGTTTTTTTATGTGCCTCTCTGCAAGAGTTGTTCCTTACTGCAGGTGTGAGATGGATAAGATTTGACACAAATTCTGGTCTGGGCTCGTTAATATGGTCTTCTTGAATAAATAATAAACAACATTAGTCACTCAGTGAGAGAAAAAAGTTAAATCACGGGAAATATCAAGTATCATTATGAACGCGTGATACTTGTGATTTTCTTGTTCTTCTTATAGCATTAAAATATCTAGTCAATATCAGAGATTGAACATGTTGAGAACGATTCAAGTCAGTCACAGAAGAGAATTAGTAACTTTTCTTTAAGACGTCGTGTATGAATATCTCTTATCGTGAATGAGGGGATTAAGTAAATCATTTAATCTTTTCTTTTCTTGCTCTACAGTTTTGGCTACACCTTGGCCATCTTCGGGACCAAAAAGAATTATTTTTCCAGTCGGCTTCCTCCATAGAAGTCGGTTGTGGCAATATTCAATTGAATTATTTTTTTCCCCCCTATATGACTATGTTAAAACATGCTGAAACACATGTATAAATTGAAATCTGATCAAAATAACTCTTTCGCTTCTAAATATGGCTACAATGTAGAGTCAGAGAAGAAAGTATTGAAAAATTGACTAAATTCCCTCATTTTTAATAATCACATGCACTAATCTAGTCATCTTCAACCATTTTATCCAATTCTTCTATCGTTATTCTAATTGGTATATCACATTACACACTATTACAATGAATTTTTATCATTGACAAATTTCACCTTCCATAACGATTATGTACTTTATGGAAGGAACTTATGGGAAGCTCAGAAGTATGAAGTTGTTCTAGAGATTTTTCGTATATTTTCCAATTTGAAATTGTTGAACTGATGGAACAATGGATTAGGAATGTTGAATGGCATTAAAAAGATATTCATGTTTGTACTTTGGAACATGAATTGAACAATTCTTCAAAATCACTACAAGAAAACGAGGACACTTAAAAAACACACCAGACAAACAAAATATCTTAGATTTCTCGTGTGATATTGGTGTCGATAGATATTACATCTTGCAAATTTCTGACTGTTAAGATATGTTCGAAGATTTACCTTACAATTCTTGTAGCTAATATGTCCGGTTGGTAGAAAAATGTGGATAATGAATTTGCCATAT
Organism: Dromius quadrimaculatus; assembly: GCA_963989225.1. Taxonomy (NCBI): domain Eukaryota; kingdom Metazoa; phylum Arthropoda; class Insecta; order Coleoptera; family Carabidae; genus Dromius; species Dromius quadrimaculatus. The sequence continues at coordinate 22,171,598 of OZ022331.1, read as the reverse complement.
TCTGCTCTTTTACTCGTCCTGAAATTATGCTGTTTTATGTACTCATGAAATCAATAACCATATATTGTTATCCAAGCCATCATCTGTAGTGACTGCAACTGCGTGAAGATGATATGTGAATTTGAATTTGTTATAAATAGACTCTTTGAATTCGTCAAGCTTTCGGAATATTTCATTTCTTCCTCCGGGCACTACTTCGCATGTATATTGATGGATTTCCGATGGACTTTATTCTCAACTCAAATTGTGCATGATGAACTCTTACATGGCACCGTCCAACAATCGGGATATGTCCAAAGCTCGAAATCCTCAAGGACATATTGTGCATACTTATTTATAGAATATTTTTGGAACACTCACTTCGATACTTAGTATCTGATCTAAGATTGATACGATCGTTAATGAATATGTGAATTATCTCCAAATATGATATTTCCTGAAATTTATTGTTTGATCTGGAATTTACACTTTATTGAGGTCAAATTGATGATAATTATTGTTACTATATTTTGCTGGAGTTATTCAATCAGCTCTTAAATTCCCACAATCATTTTTATGGTTGCTAATTTTGTTTTTTAAATATTGCCTAGCTTGCCCAAGGTACATTGAACTGCAGTCTAAATGAGATACTCTGTGGATCACAGTATTTGATCTATTCATTTCTGAATTTTTTTCTTTCAGTTCACCAAATATGGTTGATTTCTTATCATTGTGAAACACCATGTTGATATCGTCATTATTCAATACCTTGCTGAGATTATGTCACTAACTTCTCAAGGGCAATTGAGAGTATCCAACTTGTTTTTTATTGATAATAATTAGTATTAACTCTGCCACCAGAATCCACAAAATTCTTACTTAGTTGTAATAGGCACTGATAAAGTCTCAGTGGAAAACTCAACGTTTGCTTAAGTATTGTGAATTTATCTATCATCCGACGCGACGAATCATAATTGATTTTTTAAATTCAATGTCTGAATGTTGATCAAACTGGGACGCGAAGAAAGCTCACTTGACGTACATTAAACAATACGTAATTTCATAAGCATAATGAGTCAGGTCACTTATTGAAGAAAAGCTTCTTATTCGTTCATAAAAGATCGGTTCTATGAAGACACTTGTGTTGTATGCAACATTATGGAAACTGATCAGCCTTCGCTCAGTAAATATAAGCATACATTTTGATTGTTTGTGGTGGATTGTTTGCTTCATTGTTTGTCGTGAACCTTTTTTGGTGACTCGCAAATATTGGAGAAGTGAAAAATTCATTAAAATGAACATACATCACACATTATATTGTCCACCATGTGAATTTATATAGACATACACGATTGTAGCTAATGCTAATGCTACCGTTCGCTTCGTGTTAAGATTGGAACATTTATCTACACATTTTCAATCCAGTTATTACTACTTCTCTTATATTATATGACATGAAGAACTTGATTCATCTTTCAATATCAGAAAGTGGTATTAATTCAATGTAAAATACTATCCTTGCAAAAAATTTTGTTGCGTTGTTTATAAACGTATTCAGGTGAAAGAAAAATTAGAAAATGCTACACTGTTACTTTACTGTAAATTGGAGTGTGATTTTACTCACGCGGATATGTTACCGTTGCATTAAATTGTCCCAAGAACATCAACAAAAATAAATTGCGTGAACTCGCCCATTTGTTAGCTGAACATTTTTTTTACATACCTCAAATTAATTCCGTTGTTATTATGGCAACGTTCATTCTTGTATTCACCTCACGTTACGAATTTCAATGTTTCCTATCTTTGTTATTCGTTTTTCCATTGGTTCAACAAAAGAATAAGACTAGTAAATAATATTCTTGTGAGCTAAAACTTCTATTGATGCATGTAGAATTATGACTCACTTTCAGTATACTGTCACAAAACGAAATATCACATCAAGACAGTATAGATATCAGATATCATATTCTTAATTATCTTGATGAAGATAAAAATTATTCGGTTATTTAGATGCATTTGTATATTGTCATTGTGAGCTACAGAAAACTTAAATTTCAGTTGAGCTGTAAAACCTAGTACCTAACTGTAAAGGCATGAGTGGCTACTATGGTGATGATTAGGGTGCGGAATATATGCAGGAGAATATGACCGAAATATGCATGCAATATGCACTAAATAATCATCAAAATATGCCTTGAATATGCATAAAATAAAATATATATGTGAACTTTTATGAATATATGCAAATATGCAACTTTATTTGAACTTTGTTATCTTCGATATATTATCAAATACAAAAAAAAAATCATATCTATACTATCACAAGAAACCCAACATATCACGTCTTGAATATGAACATATTTACCTAAAAGTAGGTACATGAATTGTAACAACAATTAGAGTCGTGGTCGTATAAGAAAGCACATTTTTTTGGATATATTCCATAGAATTATACAGGTGGCTGACTTTTTGCTATCTAGAATATATCTGCTCAAATATTGAATATATCAACAAAAATCGAAAACGGACCTATTAATTGAGATCTACCCAAGAAAATAATAACGACTCTTTTCTCTGCAAACTCCAAAGTCTCACGTGTACTGGCGAAGACATATTCTAAACCAGGAGTCGGCAACTTGCGGCCCGCGGGCCGCATGCGGCCCTTTGCAACTTTTTGTGCGGCCCGCCAAAGCACCAATATTTTTTTTTAATAATATTTGTACCCGTATATGATACAAAAGAACTATTCAAGTTACATTCTACATTTCAATATGCGGCCCGCATGAAAAAATTTATTGTGAAAATGGCCCGCCGTCCGAAAAAGGTTGCCGACCCCTGTTCTAAACCAATATCCCTTCACAAAGGTGTATCACAATCGGAACTTCATTCTTGGATTATACCTTCTATTTATCATCATTTGATCTCCGGAAACAGCACAGTTTATTAACTTCCTCTCTATCTTTGTCTGTATTATTCGATTTCATTGTTGGATAGGACAGTATTTGAGCATAATCTAAAAGCAAAATGGTAAATATGATACACTGTTGTAAAGAAAAATCAAACCATGTACAATCAATAAATTTCACATTTTTTTTGCAAGCTATACTGAATACAATCCCGTTGTCTATATCCAGGAACTTGTATTCTTTTATCCATTGTTCAAAATTTTGGGATCTTACATTACCAAATGAATGAGACATTTTCCAAGCTGCTGTCCACAGATCCCGAAAACGTAAAAATGGTGCAGGTTCAAAAATTATCGAAGCTGAACGAAAATTGACAAAATACTACGAGAAGAATTTTTTGAATTATTCTGGTCATGAAATATAATTGAGAACATGCAATTATATGCACAAAAAACTCAATATATGTGAAAAAACTATAAATATGCACAATATGCAAAATTTAAATCAATAATTACATTCAATTTAAGTATAAATTGTGAACATTTGTAGAGAAAATACTGATATGTACAACTGTACAACATATGCAAAATGCATATAATCCGCACTCTAGTGATGATAACTTCAATAATATAGTACATTTAACAACAACACAAGAGATCTAGGAGCTTGTATGTATAAACTTGATGCAAATTCACACTGACTCCTAAGCATGAATAGTACATTGTTTGACAAGTAGAGAAAAGTGAATCTACTAGCGAATGTGAATGTTAAAATTCACACGAGCAAAGTAATATCGCTTTTCTTACGTGTTGGACATGCTATTTTTTTGTATATTTGATGGAAAAACTTGAATGGAAAACGCCAGAAATAATTTTCTGCAGGAATACTAATCAAGGCTGTGCTCTTGCAAAAACGTAGTAACGGTTTTGACAGCTGTCAAGCAAAAGAATTGTAACAAATACACAATATTAGAAATTAATTTGTCAGAAGCTGAAGATAAAGCGACTTCACATTTGTTTTCCTGCGAAATCGACAGAATTTTTGTTTTTTTTATGTGTTTAACCTGTGATTTTTTTCTTGATTGGGTCTAAGCTGTCATTTGGACACGGATCATAGTGCGTCTTTTGTCTGTTATTTTTCGTTGCTAATTGGGTTCTATCACGTATATAAAGTAATAATACTATATGAAAGTTTATTAAATTCTGTATTGTGATTGTTTTTCACACAATTTTTTGATAAACATTACATTTTTCATAAATAAATTGAAAGCCTTAAGTTTTAAATACGTCGGAAATTGCCGAAAACGCCCGAGCGCAATCGATGTACATGTGACGTCACTTCGGTGCTCAGAGCACAGATTACCATCTACTCAGAGTAGTTACTGAACGTTATTGCAAGAATTATATCGGAAAAAAAATTATATAGATGTTGTCTTACTTATTTTTATCCTAACACTCAAAAAAAATGTCCTTATAAGATTTTTGTATGCAGAGAGGTGTTGATAGAATGTTATCACCGGTGATGTTTTGACGTTTGAGTTTATGGTGTTTCATATATTATTTTGAGATGGATTCAATATTCAGTTCTGGGCTGAAATACACAAAATGCTTGTGCATAGACCCACCATAAGATGAAAATTCATAATAATTGTGAACAAATATCAATTTGTAATCTTACTTACGTTAAGAATGCAATAGGCCAAATTTAAATAACTGTTAATACTACGCAACCATATTTATATTCTTATTGATAAATATTGTAAGATATGAATAATTATTATATTGTTCATATTTATAATACCTACAAAATTTCCAAACTATAGGTATATGGTGTATCAACATAAATGGATATAATCAGAAACTTGAGCAAGTACGAGTACCTTCAGATGTTTCAACGGTGGAAGATGATATGACGTCATCAATATATCACCTCAAGTAGGTAGAAAGTCATGAAAATTATAGAATAGGTATCCTGGAGTGATTCTTCCTTTCACAATACAAGTTTTATCTCCGCATTGAATACACACATAACCCATAGCATTATCACAAAATGATTCTCGACTGGATTTGTACAAAAAAATGTAACAGCATTTGCATATTGAGAAAATAATTTCAAAAGATTGCTCACATTGATAACTAAATACCTCGTACTTCTAAAGTATTGAATTTTTCATACACCACTATGTATCCATAAATCATAAATGGATTAACTTCTGGTATATTAGTTGAATTAGCTTTTGTGAAATCATCTTTGAGACACATTGCTTATATAAAAATAGTTTTTCCAAGAAAAACTTGACGATATACAAGAAAACTTTACTTGAGTATATAACTGCTGGATTGTTTATTACCAGAGTGACGTCACGTTAATGTCGGACTAATTAGAAAGCGTTTCAACGCTCCTTTCATTTATTCAAAATTTATTGAATTATAAATATTAATTATAATTAATATTCTCATTTATAAATTATAAGAATAGCTTTTATACTTATGGTTTGATATTATATATTAAAAAAATAATATAAAATCACAACTTAGTTTTCATGATACAACCCAATTGGAAAACCTGAACTGTTTTACACTGATTTCTACATATTAAACATGATATTTTTCATCCAGTATACAAAATATACTATTGACTTTTGAACATCGTACAGACCATAATATAAAAGTTATAACTTGCATTGTGTTCAAAAAATATCTGATCTTTTTGACGATCATAGATCTAATTTATTTGATCTAGATCAAGATAAAGATCTGTGTATATTGAATGGTTTAAATCAGATTAAAGATCAGGCAGAGTGATTTAGATCAATTGATATGATTTAGATCGGTCACAACACTATTCGCGAATGTTACTTTGATATCTAATATTGGTAGCTAAGGAAACGATATTGTGAACTGGAATCTTTTCGTTAAAGTTGAATTCAGAGAATTATCAGAGATTTGAATTAAAATATTAATTTCGACATGTGGAATGGATCAAAGCGGTGAATAGAGTACCATCTGTCTTCCATTATTAATAGTCCGTGAGACAGGTTATAAATTTTTTGTTGATTACCGCTTACTTGAAACTTCGTGAGTGACTTCATTGTGATGAGTCCGACAGCTTTCACATTTGACGAAATTCTTGATTTGGGGGCGTTTTTCAGCGAGAGCTAATAGAACATGTCAATTTCATGAAGTCTTGATAATGTATTACCGTCATATTGATGTTCACACTAATCGAAAGATTTTTTGATCATAAAATGAAAAATAATATTGTCCGACTTGAATATTGGAGCCCAGTGGTGAGTCAGACAAGCCGCACTTGTCAAAAGTACGTTGGTATCAAAACAGATTACCGCTAGTCTGAGACTTTGAAGACGTGTTCAATAATTTTTTTTCTAATATTTGGTCATTTTGTTCGACAAATTTTCGGGGGCGTTTTCTCAGTTTGACACTGAAAACGTGTCAGGATTATAACAGTTCCTTCATCAATGACCGCTTGTTGGATCAAAACAGTCATGATTTGTAAAGATATTATCTGTCCAAAAAACATATTGTCCGACAGAAATATTGGTTCTTATCGTCAGTCCGATAAGAAAACGCTCGCACATATATAACTCAGTTTTTGACGTATTTAATATCAAGAGATAAGTAATGGGCGTTGTTAATAAGCTAGTAATGAATAATTCATTAACAAAATAATTGAAAAAAAGTAAAGTAGAAAATAGAAAAAGAAATATATTATTATGTCGCTAAGTTGGAACGTTATTCACTTTAATCTTCTATCTCCGAGGTTCCTAGTAGAATTTAATTGGTATTCGATGCCTCATTCGAATCTGAAATTAGAATTAGTGGTTCCCATTCAAGATTTCAAAATGACTTTCTCTTCCGACTATAGGAAGGGAGGAGAAATTTTTGAAATTTTTCACCAGCCATTCTCCCATTCGGTGCATATTTCTCCAGATATACTTTAAATATGCCACATCTCACATTCTCCCCACAGACTTTAACTAAGCCAAGTTTCACATCACCTCGTGTGCGCGGTACAATGTTTTCTCTTCACTTCGTAAAATTAAAATGGGACACCTGTATGTATTCTCAGCTTTCTGCACTCGATCATATAAACTTCAAGTATGCCAAATATCAAATTTTTTCGTGCGTGCAATATGCTTGAAAAGGGATACAGAGCTTCCTCTTCACTTATTAATATATAGATTAAAATGGAACACCTGTATATAATTTTCGCTTTTTGCACATCTTCTCCATATAAATTTTGAGTAGGCCAAATCTCACACTCCTCCGTGCATGCAATATGCTTAAAAACAGGTCGAAAGTTTGCTCTTGACGTATAAATATATAGATATCACAGTTGAAGGTAAATTTGAATGATATTTAAGGTGATTATCACAGTATACTGACTTCAAACTGACAAAACGCCCCCGAAAATTTATTGAACAAAATGACCAAATCTTAGAAAAAAAATAATTGAACACGTCCTTAAAGTCTCAGACTAGCGGTAATCTGTTTTAATACCAACGTACTTTTGACAAGTGCGGCTTGTCGGACTCACCACTGGCCCCCAATATTCATGTCAGACAATATTATTCTTCATTTTATAATAAAAAAATATTTCGATTAGTGTGAACATCAATATGACGGTGATACATTTTCAAGTCTTCATGAAATTGACATGTTCAATTAGCTCTCGCTGAAAAACGCCTTCAAATCAAGAATTTCGTTAAATGTGAAAGCTGTCTGACTCTTCAAAATGAAGTCACTCACGAAGTTCCAAAAGAGCGGTAATCAACGAGAAATTTATGCCCTGTCTCACGGACTATAATCTATATAACAGATATATTTGTAATTCAATTGTGAAATTAGAAAAATTCATCATCGATTTGGGATCCATGAATTCACCTCTATCTCTAATTTGTAAAGTGTTTCAGTGATAGAAGCTTGTCGGACGAACCTCGCAATAATTTTGTTGTTAATATTATTAGCAACATACAGGGTGGGGCAGAAGAACCTATCCGATTTCAAATCCCTTTTTCTCAGAAGAGGGGGCAGGTAGAGTAGTGGGGTAAAAACCGTTAGAAAGCCGGTTTTATGCCATTTGTCAGTAGTCAACATGCCTTGGTCTGGTGAACATCGTGCTTTTGTTATTGAGCGGTTTATCGAATGCGACGGTTCGATAATTGCTACACAACGTGCTTTTCGAATTCATTTCGGACTCGGGCGTCATGATCCTGTTCCACATCACGCTACGATTAAAGTGTGGGTGTCAAATTTTAGACAGACGGGTTCAGCATTGAAAAAGAAGTCTGGGGGCCTTACTTTTTTGAAGAAAATGGGCAAACCGTAACGGTCAACAGCGAGCGCTATTGTTTCATGCTGGAAAATTTTCTTAGACCCAAAATGGAAGAAAATGGCGTGGAAAATGTGTGGTTTCAACAGGATGGTGCAACCGCCCACACATCGCGACGATCAATGGACATTCTCAGGGAACTGTTTCCCGGTCGCCTCATTTCCCTGAGAGGTGATCTTGGCTGGCCGCCGCGCTCACCGGATCTCACTCCATGTGATTTCTTCCTTTGGGGTTACCTCAAATCAAAGGTTTACCAGCATCGACCAAGGACCCTTCTTGCTTTACGAAGGGAAATTGCTCGAGCAATGTGGAAATGACGGTGAAAGTCATGGAAAGCTACCGCGAGCGCCTAAATCAGTGTATCCGCTCCCAAGGACGACATTTGAGTGATGTGCTTTTCAAAACTTAAATTTAAAAATGGCATAAAATTTGCGATATGTTAATAAAAAAAATTTTTTGACAAGTTGACTGGTTTTAATTTTATATCGTTTTGAAATCGGATAGGTTTTTCTGCCTCACCCATTACTTTTCAACATGTTTAATATGGCAAGACTAATTTCACGCTGCTCTTCAATGCTTCCTTGGTAAAAGGAATACAGTGTTAGATACATACAAATCCGATCCGCAAGATCATCAGCGTCATAATTCGAGGTTATTCTGTTGATTTGAACAAATTAAGACATTTTCCCTAAAAAGTACGTTATAATTGAGAAAAAAAAATATACTCAAAATAAATAATTTCAATGTACCTTTTGTGCCATGTAAGTTATATTATACGCACACAGCTCAATTGAATATTATTAGTACATTTAAAAAATTATAGGTATGAAACAATGATAAAATGGGAATCCAATCGTTTTCCATTGCCCGCTAGAGGCGCTAGTAGACTTCATGCACGTAGCCTACACTCTAAAAAATATTGCCGTGTAAATGTTCTCTTGCCTTGTGGTTAAAATATTAGTGTTAATTTTGACACCAAAGAACGGTAAACGAGACCCTAGAGTTTACTTTTTCCATTGTGGTAAAAGTACATTGATCATTTGGGTTAATATTAACCCTAAAGCGTGTGAAAAGACGAAATTAGACAACATTAGAGTGAAATTACACAATATAGTATTAAAATCATCTGAAAATTGTGAAAAGCAACATATTAAGGGTGAAATATTTGACCTTGCATGAAAGACATCTTCTTATGGTTAATTGACTTTTTGATTCCCGTTAAATAACTTTTGTTCCATGTCACTGAATTCAAATTCATACTGCAAAATAGTAATTTTTAAAGCTAAAATTGCTTTTGATACTTGTTACAATGTGATAAATTATTAATTTTCATGAGAAGTTAAGTACACTATTCTCTGTAAATAATGATCACAATGCATCACTGTAAATATAAAATCTATCTAGTAAATCAAAGCTTTATTTGGTAACATATATTGTTAATTAACTATCGCGTAGTGTGAACGTTGTTTTTAACTCTGTAACATTATATTTTCAGCGTGTAAATTTAGTTCCCATATTGTCAATTATTAGCCATATTAGTGTAAATAGCATTTGAATTGTGTAGAGGTTATTAACGCATATGCGATTCAACACGAATTTTAATGAATTTAACACTAGGATTTCAAACAAGAGCCTGCGTGCGCATACTTTCAACTTCCTCATTCACTTCACAGTGTAGTGTTCGCACATGGCATGGTGCTACTTGTTTGTGGGCTAGTTGCGTGTTGCAGTAAATAAATAAACAAGCAGTGTCTAGTCTTCTTTAAAATAAGTTTGTCTTGATGTAGTTTTTAGTGTTATTGTGTTTGGTATTTTGCTTTTAAAAGTATAAAATGTCAGCATTTAGACTTAAATGCCTAAAAGAAGTTAAATGGTGCAAAGTCCCCACCGAGGGCACAATGGAACAATACATCTTCCTAGTAATTATCCGTCAGATATTGTCATCAGGTGATGAAGAAGCTGATCATAATTAGGAGAAGAAAATTTGAGACAGAACTGTTTTTTCATTTTTATATAAATGTTTGTAATAAATAATATAAATTTTTAATTGTTCTCAGAGAATGTTTAAAGAATGACTTTGATTTATGTACCTGATATATACATTTACTCGTTTTTTAAGTTGAAAAAATTGTATTTTTTTGTAATATATAATATTATGACTAATGATTTGTTTGATTTTCTTATTAATTAGTTACACTAAATTGACACTGTCTACATACACTATATTGACACTATTTGCTTACACTATTTGAAAAACATCAACACTCTTATTGTACAATGTTAACACTATATTTACATTATTCATGAACATTAATTACACAATATCAACACCATTTTTACTGCATTTACACTATATGTACACTACTTGTTCACACTATAAAAGCACTTTTTACACTATTATCACAATAATTTGCAATATATCAACACTGCTTTTCATAACTTATACACTATATCAACACTATCGACATCTTGAATGCACTTTTCATTCACTCTATATTAACACTACTTCAACCCTATCACTTAACACTACTCTAACACTATCACTTCACACTACTTTAACACTATCACTTTACACTACTTCAACACTATCACTTTACACTATATTTACACTCTGTATTCACACTATGGTAACACTACAAATCAACACTATCTGTTTACACTCTTGTCATGAACATTTACCAGATTTATTTTCGTTAAAGTACACTAAATTCAACCATTTTTGATCGTGTACTTTTTTACACTAAATAATCTGTCCTCGAGGGTACACTGCTAGTGTAACGTGTAGTGTTGTTTTTAACACTACATTTTTTAGAGTGTATATAAAAGGTTGAATTAGGTTATAGGTAACTTGATATTAAATATATTTTTTCAATTTTACTGAATGTGAATCTAATAGATATTTGAATAAGAAATTTTGATCATAATTTGTTCACTTTGAATCAATTGATTCAAATCAACTGATTTGAATGATGACAATCCTAGTTTCGACACTATCACACAAGTATCTCATCCTGAGATGATTCTTGAATTTGAATTTTCCGGGCTAGAAATGTTTCGGAATTCTAATTTTTATCAAAACAACGTTTCTCTCAATTTGAATTATCTGCATCACATCGGCTCTTTTCAATCAAAGTTTATACTGAAATTGGTCAATCGGAAAACCATCGAAATTCAAGTAATAACTTTTGAAATTGAATAATTGAAGGCTACGCTTAGCTTTGTCGGAAACTGAAATATCAGTTCTCAGTAACATAGGAAATAATACTGACCCAATTTCAAGGAAAAGTTTCATATTTTTATCCATCTATAAAAGAATTTCATTAGAAATACGAATAAGTATAAGGATATCATAGTCATTATCAGGTTCCTTATATTTGTCACTGGAAATTAAATAAATCTCAAAATGTTCAAGATATTTTTCTGAGTTCTCCAGTATGTTTTCTCCAAATTCACAGGATGATAGAATTCTAGCTTCCAATGTCTTTCATTTATCGTTTGCTCTTATGGTAGTACAACTGACACAGTTCAATCATGTTCAATTATGGTTGCGTCATTTTGTGTATTTTAATATTAATATACATGATAAATAGGCAGTACTTTATTCGATTAAGCAACTGATAGTATTTATAATATAATATTATAAATGAAAACCTACTTGCGTAAATATGCCATTTGATTTTGATATGTTATCTTTTAGGAATTCTAATGTAATGAGAATGAAATTAAAACTAGGCCAAAATTCAATCTCAACTATCTTATTTTATCACAATGATACTTAAAAGATCAAATGGAGGAGACGATGTATGGGAATTCAGTCACAAGTTTATTATTCCCATCCTGATCTACAGTTTCGGCCCCACCTGGACCATCTTCAAGAGTGAATAGAATTAGTGTTTGTGTATGATGTCCTCTATAGCGTAACATAAATATTTTCTTATTTTTGACTAAAAACATGTTTGCTTCTTCTCATTCTTATTACATCGGCTTATAAAAAAAAAACAAAATATTTATGTTAACACTACAGAGGACATCATACACAAACACTAATTTTATTCACTCCTGAAGATGGTCCAGGTGGGACCAAAACTGTAGAGTAGGATAGGAATGATAAATTTGTGACTAAATTCCCATACATCGTTTTCTTCATTTCAGGTAACAGTCAGCATCATCTAATACTTCCATTAAAAGAACAAGTATTATTCAGTATTAAGAAATTTGAGTGTTCAGTTTGCAGTTTATTGATCATCTTATGGTTTGCTATGACGCTTTCCGGGATGATAATACTATTTAAATATCATCAGTTATCATATGAGGATGGATCAAGGATTATCATCAGAGCACATGAATAGATTTAAAATTGATTAGTCTACAAGCTCATCGAGATTTTGAAGTGGTCCGCATGAATTATATTCATAACAATGGTACTATATGAAACAATAATAATCTAAGCGGTACAGGTTACTAAATTGAAAGATTGAGTTTTCCCTCCGAAGATGCGCTCTCTCGACAAAATATTCTTGTACGATACTCGCGTTGATAGCTCATAAAAGAATGATTATCTAGAACCTATAGGCCTAGTTGCATGAAACATTGCTAAGTTCAATCCTATTGTTACATATTTGATCACGTGTTCTCAACCTTACCTTCTGACATTCAGATACAAAAATTGTTACAAACAAGTAAATCATTTCTGTAATTTAGTATTTTGAGTTGAACGTTATTGGAGAATTGAGTTAACAATATGTTAGCTGACTACATCTTAATGATGCTTTATGCAACTGGGCCAACGTCGTACAAAAATGATGAGACCAGAAACCAGGAGAATTCTTGTCATCCTTTGATTTTTTCCCAAAATATAGGTGATGTAATACTGTATGGTATTGGCATAATGCGATTTCTATGCTTGCATGGACTTATTATTTACCAATGTCATTTATATTTGTTGGTACAGAGAAGAGAAAGAGAAAGTCCAGGTACAACTCCTTATCTTTAATTAGTAAGGTGATAGTAATTTGGACCAACATCAAATTTAATAGTCATAGAGCCGGTTGCATAAAACATTTTTAACAAGTTGTTTTGAATGACATTTTATCAAGAAAACTGATTTTTGAGAACGATTCAGTTGTTTGTAACAATTCTTGGTTGCATTTATTATAAAATCTGATATAAGAATATTATCATTTACATTGAAATCTCGAAAAATAAGATCAGAAACACGTGATTAAATAAGGCTTGTCATAATGATGATAATAATTTATTTCGCAACAGAAAACCATTTACAGGGAAATACCAAGGATCAATTGATTTAAATCAAGCGAAGAAATCAAGATCTGAATCAATCAAAATATCTTATTCAAATAACTATCAGATTAACATAAAATAGAATTGAATAGATATATTTGTCCACGACTACCTCATAATAAATACTTTATAAATAAGTTTTCTGAAGCAAAACAATAGTCATTTTTCACAACGTGAATAATAGCAGTGAATAATCATTATTCACTGGTGTAGAGTTCCTAGGGAACGCGGTATATATTATGAATCTGGCAAGCATTAATCAGTACGTCTAGGTCCAAGCAATAACTAGGCACTTTGATTAGCTAACTTTATAAAAATCACAAAAATTTTGTTAAAATATTACTTTGATCTATTTTTTAATGCACTTCTAGAAAAAAGTTGACATTAAATAAACTATATCAAGTAAGCCATAGATATGAAATGATAAACGAAGCATAAATGGTTGTCAATTTGAAAACGTCATAATTTCGATCCAGAATACGTAAAAAATGAAAATTGATAGTGAGAAAGAGATATTGTGTACTTGTACTCCACCGGAGATAACAGAAGCTGCAAAAGTCACCTCCCTGAATTTGTTGCCTGAGAAATCCCGAGATCTTTACATTCTTGTGTACAATACCTTTATGGACTGAAGGGCGACCAAGAAAATTAACTCATTCTTAGGGTCAGGTTTACTGGTCTATTTACGGAGTTAGCTGCAAAATATAAATCATCCACATTATGGACACATTGCTCTATGCATAGGAGTACGCTTAATATAAATCAAGGAGTCGATATAGAAGACTATGCAAAACTGCGGTCACTTTTTGAACGGAGATCTCAAGGCTTTTATCCGAAAAAAGCTAATACATTTCCTTCCGAAAAAATTTACAAATTTCTTATTCAAGCATGTGATGAAAAATATTTTGCAATGAAGGTAAGAAACTAGAATCATTTAAGAACTTGTTCGAAAAACAAATTATGGAATTAAAGTCAATAGCAGTCGTGGATAAAGTATAGTATTCTACTCACATATAATAAGCTATGATTCACTCATAATAGCCTTCATTATATGCTCGTATAATAATCATCAAGTTATAACCCGATTCAACTTTTCATATAGGGTTATTGAAACTTTGTTTAGCCGCTCTCTTTGTTCTCAACTGGTTTTTCAGTATTGAGTGGAGTAGACTTAACGTGGAGAATAATTCATAGTACACAAGTGATTGAATATCACATACCAGTTATAATAATGAAAAGTATAATGTAATAACAATAACATATGTAAAAATGGGATGAAAAATCGAATTTTTTTTTTGTTATGTGAAAAATTGTGATTTGAATCAAAAAAATCCAATTTAGATGAAAAAATCGATTTTTTTGATTCATATTAACAGTGATTTTTGGACGATCCAGTTGCTCAAACCTGTTCAAAATGTTGAATGATATTTTCCAATCGTTACCTACGAGTCTAGGGTAAGAAATTGCGCTTAGGGCCTTACACCTCTGTATCAACAGAAATATGTACCATATTGCTGAATAATTAGTCCATGTAAGCATAGAAATCGAATTGTGCAAATGCCACACAGTATTAAATGACCTATAATTTCGAAATCATTTCGAGAAAAACAAAAATCTGGCTTCCGATATCATTATTTTTGTACGGCAATAGGTTTAAGGTGAATTTTTTTCTACATGATCTATCAACGCAAGGAATGCCGTGCAAAAATATTCGGTCGGACAAAAGCACTTCGGATAGCAAATTTAACTTTCCTATGTAGTCACCTGTACCGCCCAAAATCTACGGTATGGTTCCTGAGTTTATACCAATTATAACAATGACTTTTTGTAACAATGAGTTATCATTTGAATGTCTTACAATTGATTGTTCGTAAATGCTAACTTGAAACGTAATAAAAATGAAGTTCAAGAATCAATACCCGACTACTGGAAAATAACGCTCTGAGAAGTATGAAATAAGAATAGGATAGCAGTGGCTCGTGGTCGTATACTCCCGTGGCCATTATAGAGCATGAAATACCATGATGGCCATCTCAGAACGGTAGCTTTCAAAAATAGCGGCAGTTCAAAGTGGCTGCCGACTGCGATCCTTCGATCCATCGTATCTTGCTAATGGTTGATCTAATTTCAGACTTTATTCTTTCTAATTGTAGGCTTTTCCACGGTCCATATTTCTGATAGTTTAGAGTAATAACTGAAGATATCTCATATTTGTTTTTGTTGCGCTATTAACATCATATTCTCCGAGAATCTTCTATAATGCTCTCAGGAAAAATCTTAATATTTGGCATTATTGGTAATTTAAAGCTTATGTTGTTGTATTTATTCACATGCAATCAGTAAATGATGCTAGAAAATCACATTGTGAAAAATTTTCCACCTGGTTCAAATCTATTCGACCATTAAAAGCAGAGATTTTCGAAAAAAGTTCTCAAAGTGATCAGCTTTTAGTAAAGAAGAGGCGAATCCGATTCCGAAAGTCGCGCGGAAATCCTATTTTGTTGGTTGATCTCAATATTAACAATGGTTTGAGGCAAAAGTTAGCACACCATAGAAATTTGCCTTACTGAGTCTGAAAAATTTGGTGGTTTTACTTCACCATACAGCTAATGATAAAGGCAAACATTTCTCATGAGCCTAATATTTAAAGCATCACAATGAGTTTCAGAAGAATTGCTAATGAACAACAGTAAGTAATTTCAACTCACTTTGTGAAAATTTTGAGACAGAGTTTCTTAAAAGGAGTAGTGGATACTCCTGGAATGACAAAATCTCTTCCGTGTTAAAAGTGTATATATATATATATATAAATATGTTCTCAAAAAAGATATTGAGAAAGTTCTACTAGAGGAAAGGCCTAATCGATGTAATAGTAAACTTCTCGATGTGCGAAGCTAAGATAATAAGACCGGGCTCTATATTCACATTTCACACTTATTCGGCATATTTGTGACTGATTTATATTTGACAAGTGGTCTTCCAGTGGTCGAAATTCGATCGTGATGCAGTATATTGTTGAGTTTGAACGTTATTGGATTTTAAACTCCAATACCCAGATGTTTGACGTGAAATTAACTTTCTATTCGACGCTCTATTCGAATCTGAAATAAAAGATAGTAGTTCTCATACAAGATTTTGGAGTTATTTACTACCCTCCGCCCTCCCCTCCCCTCTCGAAGAGGTAGAAGAAATCATCAAACTTTTACTTCTGGTGTTCTTCCATCCGGTGCAAATTTCTTAATGATACATGCCAGAGTAAAATGATATCGTATCCAACGGTAAGTCGAGATGGGACACCTGTATGTAATTTTGGATTTCTGCACTTCTTGTCTATATTTAAGCTTCAAGTATGCCAAATCTCACCTTCGTTCGTGCGCAAAATGCAGTGTTTTCTCTTAACATGAAATTAAAATGGAACATTCTGTATATAATTCCAGCTTTCTGCACTTCTTTCCTATATAAACTTCAAGTATGTTGAATCTTACATTCCTTTGTGCTCGCAATATGCTAAAAAAAAAGAAAAGCTCTCTCTTCATATATTAATGTCGCGCAGTGGTCGGAATTCGACCGTGATTTATTATATTTCTAAATTTGAACATCATTTGATTCAACTCTACATTTTCAAGGGTTTCAGGGGAAATTAAATTGGTATACTACGCTCTTCCCATCCGAGTCTAAAATAAACAATAATGGCTCCTATTCAAGATATTAAAGTGATTGCCCTTCCTGGAGAGGGAGAAGGCATCATTTCACTGTTACTCCAGATATTTTCTCATTAGGTGCATGTGTATCGATTTATACCAGAAGAAAATAAAATCATATTTAGCGGTAAATTTGAATATCATACCTGTATAGAATTTTAACTTTCTACACTCTTTCTCTATATGAACTTCAAATATGCCAAAAGCCAAAACTCACATTCTTTCGGGTTCGCGGTATGAAGTTTTCTCTTCACGTGAAATCAAAATGGGACATCCGTATATAATCTAGGCTTTTTACATTCCATCTCTATATAAAACCCAAGTATGTCATACCTCACATTTCTCTGTGCGTATAATATGCAAAAGAGGTAGAAAGTTTTCTCTTCACGTAATAATATATGATCAAAATGGGAAAACTTGTATATGATTTTCACTTTCCACACTTCTTCTTCATATAAACTTTGAGTGTACCAAATCTCAGATTCAGTCGTGCATGCAATGCTCCAAAAGGGGTGGAAAGTTTTCTCTTCACGTTTTAATATATAGACCACAATGGGACACCTGTACATAATTTTTTTTTTCTGCACTTCTTCTCTATATAAACTTAGAGTATGCTGTATGCCAAATCTCACATTCCTACTTTGCATGCAAAATGCTTGAAACGGTACGAAAACTTTTCTCTTCACGTATTAATATATAGATTCTGATTATTTTGTCTAAGGTAAGGAAAGAATTATAAAGGATTATAGAGGAAGTAACATGAATCTATCATAAAAAGATTCGACTCATTCTCATCCTAAAATGAATGATAACATGTTTTTTTTTTGCCACAGGAATTTTACTCATTTAAGGCTATTCTAATTTCTTTTTTATTTTGGAATTTTAATCTTGTTTTGTAGTCCCAAAATTCGGACCTTCATAGCTCTAGAGCGTAAAACTTGCCAAGGAACAGCAATCTCAAACAACTCTACTGAACAATACAATTACATTTATTGAACGCCGCCACTCCCAAAACTTTTCGTATTCCTTTGTATATATGTCTCTGGAATTCTGTGGAACTAACTTACCCTGTGCAGCTTCAGATTCATCCAAAATCTCTCCTATATTCATTTGACAAGAAATTAAATAATTCTTATAGCAACAACAACAGTCATCATGCATTCATAGAAACCTCAGCATACGTAAAACTCATAGCGCCAACACAACGATAACGAATCGATACCTACTGTATTTGATAGCAATTTTCAGATTAATTGCACTTTCAAATCTTATCGATCATTCTTCTGATAACAGCAGTAGAGAACGGACGTGTCGTGTGTTATCAGAGTGCTTATAATGAGATAACGTAATTCAATTTGTTATTTAATAATGATAAATAATTGATTATGAAACTACAAGTAAATAAAGCGATATACACAGTGTTTCTGCGTGTTAAAAAAAAAAATGTGGGAACAACTCCAAAAGGCATGCGCTGCATGCCAGCTTAACAAAAAAAAAATTCAGTCGGCCGGGTACATTCCCGGTCTAAACTCTATGAGTAGTCATCAGTTTTATCAACAACAATACAATACGCAATGGCCATCATCAATTGATGGTCAAACTTCTCAGCACCATATGCTACAACCATATGCTACAACCTTCAACCACATTTCGACTCCCATACAACAGGAAACATTACTGATGAACTACCAAACAAACCAAGAATATTCTGATCAGCAATTGCTAAAAATCACATCAACAAGTGAGGAAGAAGAGGAAGAGGATAGAGACAATAACAAAAATCAATGGCAAAAGATAAAAAGCGCCAAAAGGAAGAAAGTACAAAGACCACAACCCAACACTTCTGGAATACCAATAGAAACAAGTAACCGATTCAACGCAATAGCAGATGAAAATACCGCATCTACACCAAAAATCCAAAAGCCTCTTCAAATATTTATTCATGGAATAATCAACTATCCAGAGATGATTAATGAGATAAGACAAATAGCCGAAGATGAACAATATTACACGAAAAGTTTGGCTAATAACGTTGTGGGAGTAAATTGTACCAGTCCAGAAACATATAGAAAAATAGTAAAAAAGCTTTAGAGAAAGAAATATTTATCATCACACGTACCAACTAAAAGAAGGAAGGTCATACAGGATAGTTATAAAGTATCTTCATCACTCAACAAATCTGGAAGATATTTAAGAGGGAACTGTCAAAAATGGGACACAAAGTGAAAAACATAATAAACGCACAACACAGAATTACCAGAAAACCGCTAAATCTATTCCTTGTGGATTTTGAACCTGGACCAAATAATAAAGATATATATAGAATAAAAAGATTACAAAATAAAATTATTCAAATAGAGCCTCCCACAGCGAACAAAAACAAAATCATACAGTGCATGAGATGCCAACAATACGGTCACTCTAAAACATATTGTAACAAACCGTACATTTGTGTTAAATGTGGAGGAAGTCATAGTTCCATATCTTGTAGTAAGAGTAAAGAAACACCTGCAAAATGCGCACTATGTGGAGGAAACCATCCGGTCAATTATAAAAGCTGTGAATACTATCAAAAATTAATCAAAGGGCATCAAAAGCAACACACAGCGATAAAATTCAATCCACACAATACCAACACCCCCCTTCTCCAACAATTAACAACAACAATGCTATGCTGAGGTAACTAGAACAATCTATAATTAGTCTGAAGACGTAACCGTCATGATGACAAGAATTCTTGAAGAATTCAAAGGTCTCTTCAACCAGCTACTGCAACAAAATAGCATGGTGCTCAACATGCTTACAACGCTTATAAAAAAAAAATCAATTGATGGCTAAGTTCTTAAGAATAGCACAATGGAATGCAAATGAATTGCAGAGACATAAAGAAGAATTGAAAATATTTATAGACATACTCCTGGTCAGTAAAACACATTTCACGCATGGAAATTACTTCCACATACCAAATTACAAAATATATTATACCAACCACCCAGATGGTACAGCCCACGGAGGCACAGCGATACTTATAAAGGAGACAATAAAGCATTACGAACTATTAAGATACGAAGAATAACACATTCAAGCTACATCTGTCAAAGTAGACAGCCTCCCATACGAATTAACTATTACAGCTGTCTATTGCCCACCTCGACATAATTTGAATAGAGAACATTTTAATACATTTTTCAAACGTTAGGCCCTAAATTCGTTGCTGGAGGAGATTACAACAGAAAACATACATTATGGGGATCACGCCTAATAACTACAAAAGGCCGAGAATTAGCACAAGTAACTATCGACAAAAATTATTCTGTTGTGACAACTGGTATACCAACATACTGGCCTACTGATATCAATAAAATTCCTGACCTACTAGACCTCTTCATAATCAACGGTATACCTGCGACAAGTACGGGCCTATCACCAAGCTACGACCTATCTTCGGACCACTCTCCGATAATAGCAACAATTAACAACACACCGATACCTAAAAAGCACACACCAAGACTACATAATATTAAAACAAATTGGGAGAACTACCGACAAATAATAAGTGAAAACACTAACCTAACAATTCACTGGAAAAACCTAACGACATAGATAGAGAAACTGATAGTCTAATCGACTTACTTCAACAAGCTGCTTGAGCAAGCACCCCAACAAATGAACCCTACAGAACAAGAAGCAATATATTTTATGAAGTTAAGAAACTAATCGCCAGGAAGCGAAGAGTCAGATCAGTTTGGCAACGAACTCACACACCAGCTGCCAAAAACAATTACAATCAAATAACTAATAAACTAAGAACAAATCTACGTGAAATGAGAAATGAATCATTCGAAAAATATGTCACCAATCTTACAAGACAGCATAACTCCATCTGGAAACCAATCAAAAACAAGAGAAAGCCCAAAACAACATACGTAAGTACTCTACACCCCCAGGTCCATGGGCAAAAAGCGACAAAGAAAAATCTCAACTATTTGCAGAATATCTTGCAGAAGTTTTCACCCCACACAACAACGACTTTGACCCCGAGGTGGAACAAGCCCTCACTATACCCATCCAGGCACAAGAACAACAAAGATTCTTCACGCCAAACGAAATTAATGAAGAAATAAAGAAATTAAATTCAAAAAAATCACTAGGATTTGTACATCTATAACGCTGTACTAAGAACTGGATATTGGCCGAAATCATTAAAAATCGCACAATTAATAATGATACCAAAACCTGGGAAAAATATAACGAATGTCTCATCTTATAGACCAATAAGCCTCTTACCTGTAATCTCAAAAATTCTGGAAAAGCTCATACTAAAACGGTTAGGCAGAGACCTTAACATGGAAGACTGAATCCCAGATCATCAGTTTGGATTCCGACAAGCCCACTCCACAGTACAGCAATGCCACCGCATAAAAAACACAATAAATAAAGCATTAGAAAACCGACAGTATTGCATTGACGTGAGACAAGCATTCGATAAAATATGGCACTTAGGCTTACTATACAAAATCAAGAAAGTTCTTCTCCCTTGCTATTTTAGCATGCTGAAATCTTACCTCAACTAGCGCTACTTCGAAACAAGAATAAATGAAGCAATATCTAACCGGTTCCCGATCTATTCTGGTGTACCACAAGGCAGCATTCTTGGCTCTTTATTATATGTATTGTACACATCCGACATACCAACATCCAATGAAATAACTATAAGTACCTTCGAGGACGACACAGAAATACTTGCGAACGACGATGATCCAATTAGAGCTGCACACAAATTTCAGGAACATCTTGGATCTATAGAAGAATGGCTGAAATAGTGGAAAATTAAGGTAAATGAAACAAAGTCTTTGCATATAACGATATTGTCCTCCAGTCAGCATCAACCAATTCACCATACCACAAAAAGAAGACATCAAATATTTAGGACTACACATGGATTCAGGACTGAACTGAAAAAAACTCATCGTTAAGAAATAGAAACAAATCGAACTAGAAATACGAGAAATCAACTGGCTGATAGGAAGAAAATCTCGATTATCTCTCGAGAACAAACTGCTCATCTATAGAGCAATAATCAAGCCAATATGGACTTATGGCATTGAACTATGGGAATGCGCCAGTAAGTCAAATATCTCTAACCATACCATACACACGGATCTCAGGATACCATATGTAAAAGAAGTCATCCAAAAAAGGATAAGAAGACATCATACCAGACTAGAAATTCACCCAAATCCATTAATAGTAACACTTCAGAAGCTTTCAACAACAGACGCATTGTTCCTTAATTGGCTAAACTGGATTTCGAATGCGAGTAAGCTCGCGCATCAATTTGCTGCCCGAACATATTTCTGTTTGAGCGTCAGAAAGTGATCCAGAGCATTCAAAAGATTTATGCTACATAATAAAGTTGCTACAGTACTTGCTGAAATTTTTTCAAAGTCCCTCATTTTTTTTTTTCCTGAATTGATGAAAATAACTCTGTGTTATGTACAATGGACAAGTATATCAAACCAAGAATGTATATGATATAATAATGATAATGAACTTGATTGGAAAGGGTATGCATGATAATGCAAAAACAATATGGGTGAATCGGCTATTGTGCATTCAGCGCCGTCCATTTCTTCATTACCATTTCTCACTATTTTTGCATGTGTGAGATTAAGTTGATGATATCACTCCTGTAAATATTGTTGTAAATGGTAAAGAAAAGAGACGGTATTAGAGGTGCAATAGCTACAGTTATTGTAAGTTCAGCCTCATTACTTGCATTATCAATCATATAGCTGCTCACGATTGAGCATATGGAGTTCACTATCCTCATTTTGAATCTATTCATTCATTTGTTATAATTTCAAAAGCCTGTAACGCACAAGAAATTCATTCAGGCCAAATGCTCCTATCACCCATTTTCATTTTCGCCACAAGCTTTAAAAACTATTTGATGTAACAGCATATTCATCTATATAAATAACATTCAGCACAGCCCTTGCACAAAATGAATATTTTCATTCTAGTACGACTGAAATATTAAATAAAAGCTTGTTCTCCAAAAATGTTTTCTTCGAATAATAATTTTATTTCCAATTTTTCAACTCAATCCGTGCTTTTTCAATAATACATCATTATTGCAGGTGTCTTGCCTGTTCATTTCGAACAAATTTTCCAATGAGGAGGCCTTCTAGAGATTTAACTCGACTAAGGGCAACATGAGCTTGCTTTGGTCCACCATCATAAGGCGTCTGCCATATTGAATAATGTGTGACGTCATTTCATTTTCTGTATTCTTCTCAGCGAGTCCTCTCAATTTGATACTCATATCATGAAGATGCATGAAAATAAATGGTTCGCCATATTGAATTTAGAATGACGTCACTTACCTAACCATGCATTGTCATCCAAAATAAATAATCTTAGCTCAGTAGGTTGAGGATAACTGTTTCAAAATTCAGTTGCGAAAGAGACGTACCTATGTCCGTACTAACAAAGCAAGTTGAATAAAAGCTTGGTGATCCAAGCGTTTTTTGAGTTTCAATGAATGGCAAAATAGTTTTTAGTTTATAAGCTCTGTATATCTTTTGGAAACTTTAGACGTTTCGATCCTTTGATCAAGGATCCTTGGTCGTAGGAGCAAAACGGTAAAGCTTCCAAAAAATATACAAAATTCATGAACTAAAATGAATTTAATTGAATAAAAGCCTGTAAAAACATGATAGGGGTAAAATTTGAAATATTTGGGATTCATATTAACTGAATTACTGATTCTGAATTTTCAGATTTTCTTGTAACATTCAGCATCTCGTGGCTTATTTTATTGTGTTTTGAACTACATGATTGTATCGGTCACATGGAACAAGAAGCATTACAGAAACTTAAAGACACCAGTACTGGATCGTTCAAATAACAGAGAAACAACTTGCTCATTATGTTGGTATTAGATTTCTGTGTTTGTTCGTGAACGATTGTGAATCACTATATGGAAGCTTCTAGTGAGAATTGATAGCCTTAATTACATATGTTTGCTTGTTTGTACACATTCAGTAAGGTATTAGGATATTAAAGTTGATAGATTCGATAATAGACACTTGACGGGACATTTTCAAATTGAATTTCAAGTTCTTCAAAGAAACGCTTGGTGTAAGTTTCACAAAATTTAGTTATTTAACTCTTGATCGATTTCGGTGGGCATGGAGTATGTTGTCCGCAAACAACATTCCAGAAGGTCCATTATTGCAGCAATAGGTAGATCTGTTCTGTTGCTTATTACTATGTGTCTTCAATCTGGCCGCTATAATTTCCAAAGATTGATTGATGGGTACATTAGTGAACAGACTCTCCACATCAAAGCTTATAAATCGGTCCTCTGGTTCTAGTTGCGTTGATTACATGGTATTGATAAAATATCTTGAAGGCACCAGTTACGGGTAAAAGAGTATCAAAGATAATTGAAGAAGCCAACGGAAAGATCGTTCGGGAGCGAATCTTCACAACTAATTCAACAAGCAAAAACAATCTATAATGGCGTCACAGCCACGGTTATCATTAAAGATTACCAACCAATTATCCGAAAAATTGCTCAAGCCAACAACTGTATGATTATTATCTATGAATTTGTACTAATTAATATCACAGTTTTGATTTTGGTGCTGGTGGCTGAAATTCTTATAGGATTTTATTGTGTCATCAGCAATAAAGACGTATTGACAAAAAGCCAGGAAGAGCATTCTAGTCATTAGAGCTTTGCTGAGCTTTTAACTGATAGTCAATTGGAAATGCAATAAAGTATAGATGCTTATAGATAATAATTTCATTGTGTCAGTCACTTATTCTAAACGTTACTTATTGATGTGAAATCGATATGAATGTAGTCGGTTGAAATCTATGTATCTGCATTTTTTTAGAATCCAATCCTTAAAAATAATTTCTGATCTGAGAATCAAGTGATCTTATTTTGGATGTATCTTGTATCAGGAGTTTTGCAAAATGATTGGACACAATGAAACATTCTCCAGTTAACTGTATATACCGCTGAGCTTAGACGAAATGAGTTTTTAAAGATTGGGTGAAAAAAGATGCTTCTATGTTATTTTATTGTGTCAGCCACTTGGCAGAAAACTTTTTTTATTCGTAAAAAGTGTTAAAAAAAAGATGGCTGAAATCTACTTCTCTGATTGTTCATCGGCTGACGTTTTATGATAATTTTATGAATGCAAATCAATATAAGATATGATTTTAAATATGTTAATTGAAAATATTATTTTTGAGTGAAAAATAGATAAATCACGCCTCTCACTCGATGCGGGTGTCAGTCACTTATAGTGCACTTGGTAGAACTAAATCATCATAAATTATGAAGAAAACAGCATTGCAATCAGTAACAAAGCTTATGTTTAATATTTGAGGTCAAATGATAAAACATAAATAATAACTTTTACGAGATTCGGAGCAATGATTGATTTTTCTTCTTTGAATTTTTCTCAAGTGAACTTAGAATATTTCTGAAAATCAACAATGTATACTTCAGCCAATGTATACTTCAGCCAATGTTTCTAGTATTTCAGATGATAAAACATAAATAATAGCTTTTACGAGGTTCGGAGCAATAATTGATTTTTTTCCTTTGAATTTTTCTCAAGTGAACTTAGAATATTTCTGAAAATCAACAATGTATACTTCAGCCAATGTATACTTCAGCCAATGTTTCTAGTATTTCTGAACATGAAAACTAACAAGTCAAAATCAATGTGAAGTATAATAAAATGACTTCATAGCTCTTTTTATAACGCTTCTATTAGCTTCACCTGTATTTATGTATTGGAATCTTTGAACGCCAATTTCACCCTCTTAAAGACGTCAGATTAGATTAGAACTTTGCATACTCCTCAAGGACCGATGACAATACAATAATTCATCAAGTTCATCTCATTATCCTGATAAGGATCATCAGAAAGAAATACTCACGAAGCGAGCTTGATTAATGGCAAGCTGCAATGCGAGCGAAGCAAGCTCGGCCAACGTTGATCCGCTGTGCGAGCGAAGCGAGTTCTGTTAATTTTAATCACAAATAAGTTTTTTCATAGCAGATCGAACTAAAAAATAGAAAATGAAAGTAATATATATATATATATATATATATATATATATATATATATATATATATATATATATATATATATATATATATATATATATATATATATATATATATATATATATATATATATATATATATATATACTGAAATACACGCTTTTATGATAAACCGAACTAAAAAGTGAAAAATGATTCTTAATATAAAAATAAAGTAATTAACAAGAAAATTAATGTTATTGTGGAAAAAGCGTGAGGTATTTTGTATCATATATTCATACTAACTCTACATTAAAACATCGTACAAATAGAATATTCAGAACAACTGATATCGAGCACCTCTTGCTCTCTCTACAATAAAATTAATTTTCTCGTTGATTACTTTATTTTTATATTAAAAATTATTTTTAACATTTTACTTCCGCCTACCATAAAAGCATGATTTCTAGTTTTTTGAAACTATATTTTCCTTCTGCAAATAACCAGTCAATTTCATCAAGAAGTCAGAGACATAAAGTTCAGTCAACTATTCTTCAATTTTTGGTTTCGATGAACAAGTAATTTTGTGACAATGGCTGAAATAATTAATTAATATAGGAGCATAGTTTTCTTCTTGGAAATTTGGAATTCATTTCTTTGAAAAGTCAGCAACAAGCAAGCTCGGTAGCTGCTAGAATCAGTTAGTCATATCAATGCCTTCATTCCATATTATTGTCAGTTACAATAAAATGTGAAATTGGATCGTATTTTGGCCAATGAGAAAGTCTAAATCGTAATGTCATATGAAGCATTGGACCGTTCCAAACTGAAATGAACTGTAATATTCAAATGAATAATAATCCTCAAATTAACTAGTAGTTAGAAGATATGAACCATATAACGTGATTCATTTTCTGTATTAGTCTAAAAAAATCAATACTTATTGTTTAGTTGCCGTTGCAACTTGTTTGCGTACCAAAATGGACTATTGTTGCATATAGCGTAGTGTAACAATATGGCGTCTTATTCAAGCGATAGAAAAAATAATTTTTGTCTTTTCCATCATCTACTATGGCCTTCAGGCGTACAAAAATTTCATAGAGATGAATAAATCATGTAACAACAAAATAGAAATGGAAAGTATATATTGGTTCGAATTAGGCTATCGCCAAGCTACAAAAACTTTTGGTATTGTTTATAAGAGAAAATCAAGTGGAGTAAATAATGATGCAAGATAGAAATGAAGCTTTTTTCGATATTATCAAGATGGAAACTCGTACCCACTGATAATACCCATAAGCACTATCAATTCATTTATCGTTTCTAGAATTTTCTACTTTCCATTGTCTCTATCTGATAGAAAGTTATAATACGTTTCACCGTTTTTCGCAAAAATAATTGTTTTGTCTAATTTATTGTTCACTGAACTTGAATATTTCAAATCGAGAATAATAAATCTGAAATTGTTATTTTCATTTTTGCACATAATATTGATCCTCACTCGAGAGTTTTTTGCTGTCAGTAGTTTGTTATGATATATAAAAATAATACCAAGTTGAAAGCAATTTCCACGTTTATATACGTGTTCAACTATTTTGTATAGATATATAGATCATACATATAGTTTGATTTTCAACTTGGAAATCTCTCGTAGGTTACGCTACTAAAATAGAAAGTCAGAAAAATGGAGAATCTGTCGTTTTTTATCGAGATCAGAATTTGATAGTATTCCAATCTACTTTATAATAATGGCTAATAGCGAATCAAAATAAAATCTGTTGTCAATATATTCTAAAATTATTATCATGATTTCAATCAAATAATACCCACTTCATTTTATTGGGAAATCACATGATCACTGATATTTATTCAGGGGCAGGAACGTATAGCCCGTACTTCCTACATTAGATTTCTCCTATTAGAAATTTTTCAGAACTGTTTCAGCTCTGAAAACTTCTGTTTGTTCCTCCTTTTTCCTTGGTCAAAAATCAATGATGTTGTAACCATTAATATCAGACAATAGAAACCTCACAATCTATTTCGTCCCCCGTTGATTTTGTCTAACTACTGTTTAGCACAAAACACCTGTAATCGCTATTGACTCTAATTCTACATAGATGTATTGTGTACAGCTCTGAATCTGACAACCGTAGTATGAATTCTGACGTATAATTCAGTCCATTATTGTAGTCATTAAGAAATTCAAACTGAATAGAACTTGTTGTATTCCATAAATAGTCTCTGGAAGTAAAGTTATTTGTTCTTATATAAAACCAGGCGTAAGAGAAGTGAAGCATATGACTTACTTCATGAACTCTCTAGAATTTCTTATTTGTTAATTCTCGATGCATTTTTTACAAGAATAGTTGCGATTGAATAGGCGCTTATGAAACATGAAACATAATCCTCCTCTATGGTGTACGTTCAACTATCATTTATGGGTATCTGTACTTGACGGCTGGTAGTCGCACTTACAGTTCAGATATCAATTTATTGGATCTCACAAAATGATCTTTGTGTGCTACACCCAGAAATGGGTGAAATGCATGGTTAATATATTGATAATTTCAATATCATAACTCTTTGCTTCGTTTTAACGTTAAAATTTTGGTATGCTCTCAGGAATTTTAAGTGCAGAGACAGAGTTCTTGTACAGAAAGAATAATTGATGTAGAGTTGAGGAAATGAGAAAGCTTAAGGATAAAGGCTTGTTTATAATGGATGTAAACTTAATGTGTTAATGAATATGTTTTATTTGGATAAGTTCTGTACATAAAAATGATTAGAAACACAAAGTTCCGACAGCAAAGTGCTGCCTTTTTCTTTATACTTGAAAAAGGCAGCACTTTGCTGTCGAAACGTTGTATTTCCAATCATTTTCATGTACAGAACTTATCCAAATGAAACATATTCAGCAAAAAATGAGTTCTGAAAAGTGTTTTGCTTCATTTAATCTATTAACTTATGATGCAAGATGTATGATGTTATTTTCAACAGCTTGGTTCATAATCAAACGTCAAAATTTTAAGATCGTGTATCTTAACCTTGTCAGAAATGAAGAATTATTTTCAAATTGATTGTCAGTAAAACGGTTCTGTCATGTTGTCAATAGTTCTGTTAAAATAGAAGACAATTATTACAGAGAAGGAGTTACCATGAAATGTATTATAATTTCATGTTATTACATACTTGGTATTTTTAATTCATCAGCCATGTACAGTACCTGGCCTAATTATTAGGGACATTCCAT
This sequence comes from Dromius quadrimaculatus, assembly GCA_963989225.1. NCBI lineage: Eukaryota > Metazoa > Arthropoda > Insecta > Coleoptera > Carabidae > Dromius > Dromius quadrimaculatus. Next base: position 22,142,031 of record OZ022331.1, on the reverse strand, counting down.
AAATTTTTGAACTTTCTAGTTTTTCCGACAATGGTTTTCAACAAATTATAAAAATAAACCAATGACACATTGATTTATTCTTCGTATAAGAGTGTTCAATTGAGATATTAAAACAACGAGAAAATAAAATCAATTCTTCAATTGAAAAAAAAATAGAGAAATAAATTCTTCAATCAAAAATCGTGGCAAAGGATCAAAATATCAGCAGTAAACTTCAATTTAGTTTAATTTAACGTTTTGGCGTCGAAATGGTCCTTTATATTCAGCTCATATGAAGTTGAAATATTATTGCTTTGTTGGTCAAATTTAAAGTTATTTTGCAAAGAAAACATAAAAATTTGGACGATTTAACCAAGAAAAAAAAAACTAAACAATATAAGATCCTGGTATTTTTTGATAAATTACGTGAACCAACAATATTACTACTCAATAAAAATCAATATTAATGATGCCAAGGCCTCATATTATTTGATTTTTTTCCTTGCTTTAACGTCTAAATTTGGATGTTTTTTCTATAAAATAACTTTAAATTCAACCAAAAAAGTAATAATATTTCAACTTCCACTTAAGCTGCATATGGAGGGCTGTTTCGGTGCCGGAACGTCCAAATAAAACTAAATTCAAGTTTACTGCTAATATTTTGATCTCTCGTCCGAATTCTTATTGTTGAATTTATTCCTCTGGTTTGGTTTTTCCATTTTTTTCAATTAAAAAATTTATGTCCTTTTTTTTTCGTACTTAATTATTTAAGCACTCCAACTGAACACTCTTTCATATAAGAAAGATCAATAAGACCTAAAACCAATAATTTGTTGAAAATAATAGTCAATAAATGTGGAAAGTACAAAAATTTATGAACTGTCCCTGATAATTTGGCCAGATACTGCACTTCCACGAATTTTCATTACATAATTTATTTTTATGAGCCACATTAAATTTGTTATGTGAATGCAAAAAAGTTTTTAATTGTCAAATTGACTTTATATGAATATCACTCATTTCTAACAGCAGTACAAACTTCATGATTTGAAGGCGAAATGTCAGATATAAGTGCTGGAAATGCAAAAATAAATGCAACGCTTACATGTGATACAGTGCTCGCTCGCTATTGGTTAGGAGTAAGCTGTATGATGTTAAACCTGAAACTTGGTGAACTTTACGGTTACAGCATAAGTTAATATCATATTTCATGTCATTATGAACGACAACGTGGAAATGCGTATAGTTTAATTTTAAAGACTACAGAATAAGTCACCGGTTACATCCATTATAAACCCACCTTAAGGCGATTCTCTTGCAATCCTATACCATCTCAGGTTCTGCAAGTGTAAAGGAGGGAGAAGAAAAGTAGGTGTGTTAGGGCGTTCCCTAATAAGTAGTAAGTATTCGATATACGTCATTGCAGTGAGCAATGTTAACTATCTAATACGTATGTTGCAGCTTTCAAGAGATTTGAACGTACCCCACAATTGGTCATTTTATGACGAAAAGGTACGTTCTCAAAAGTCATAAATCTTTTGAAAGATAAAATGTCAATTATTTCTAGTGTTACACAAGAATTAGGAAATAATCTTGATCTTGTCTTGAAATTGAAAGACAAGAAGTATTTTCTATTTCCCAAGACAAGACAGGAAAGTAATATCAAGACTCAAGATCTCTTATCAAGAAATCTTGATATCTTGACAATCAGTTTTTTAGATCCGCGATTATTAATTTATTATGGAAATATCAAAATTTGCTGTGGCCGTCACAGTTTCTCCCCGACCATAAATTTCATGGTGAGTTTCATCACTGTTTCATGAATTTAGGCCCGATTTCACCAAAGTCAGTTAAATTTATCTAGGGGTTATTTTGAGTTAGTAACTATAGTTACAATTGTATCAACAATAGTTTTAGTATAATATAACCTCTGGATAAATTTAACTGGCTTTGATGAAACTGGCTCTTATGCTTGGGTTACATTTACGCCTAATGCCATTAATTGAGGCGTTATTTAACAATAAACATATTGTCAATGACAATATATCAATTGTCAGATATCGCCTTAATTTATGGCATTAGACGTAAGTGTGGCCCCTGCATTAGAGTGTTGTACCAATTGTCAAAGTGTCAGTGCCAATTGTCATTGTCAAAGTGACAGTTGTCATTGTCAAAGTGACTACTCTACAGATGATCGTTCTGAATTTATGCGAAAAATTCCAGAAGATTGTCAAGTATAGTGCACTGCCGGCTCAGTCGATCTCAATGAAAATAAGATAATGAGCATCTAGACAGCACTATTATCTTGAATACTGTATTCTAATATTCGACGTTCAATCGTCTTGGATTTATGCGGAAAATCCAAAAAATGCTTCGAGTAAACTGCACTTAAGGTTCAGCCGATCGCAATCATAATACAAGATGTACAACTAGATGCTATATAAAGTGCACTTCCGGCTAAGCCGATTGATACGAAAATAGGAGATGACCATTTGGATGCTACAGCAATTTCAAACACTGAATTTCAACATCCTACGGTTGATCATTCTGGATTTATCGGAAAAATTCGAAAAAAGTTTCAAATAAAGTGCACTTCCGGTACAGACGATTGGAACCGTAATGCGAGGTGCATAACTAGATCCTATGCCAGTCTTGAAGACAAATCTCAACATTATACGTTCAACCAGTTTTGAGATTTGCGAGTTATGCACGCACGAACATACGTACCGACATCAAGCCAAAAATAGTCAAATGGGATTCAAGGATGCTCAAAACGGACATTTCCATCAAAATTTCGAGAGATGAATTTTGTCGGTTTCACAATACTTTCTTGTACTTAGTACAAATAAGTAAAAATTGAATTTACCTTTGAAAAATGAATAAGAAATTTTGGAGTGACAGTCAATCTATTGCCGATTGTTTTTCAATAATAATAATAATAATTTTGAAAGGGATTTATTAATCCAATAATGATTATCATGTGAATATTCCCTACATTTCCTAATGTTCACAATTTATTTCTAATCTCGGCTCTGTTCCATTCATGTATTCGCGTGATTCTCTCTTCACAATTTGAAATTAGCTTTTTCCTCGAATGTTATAGTTGTGGAATTTAATGTGAAAAATTAAATGTTCAAGCATTTCTAAGGGAACCTATGTAATAATCATAAAACACAGACAAAAAAAAATATTATTTTATACCTACAAAGAAACTACAAATATTCATATTTGACAATATCTATGGATTATGAGTTTTTTTCTCTACAGTATTAGCCAGAAAGTTCACAACAAGTAGGGGTTGTATACGTACAGAGATATTAGAACTTGGAATTTTTAAAAAAAATATATACTATCAAGAATTCTTGAAACAAGACAAGAAATGCGTTGCCAAGAAATGCCCACCAGCACTTGTCAAAAGGGCAAACTAATCTCACAATGTGATTTATGTAAAGCACATTGATCATCTCTTCTTCTGAGAACAACAAATCTCTAATCCTTTTTTTCTAACTATAATTCTATAACTATAAGCTATAATACTTTTCAGAAAAACAATGCTGAATTAATAGATTTGTATAATCCCTGAGAAAACTTCCTGGAACTTCAAAAATCCTAATCTTTAATCCCTTTTGTCTTACTATAATTGCTATAACTAAACAATAATTTTTGAAAACAATGCTTTATTAACTATTTTGTATAAGTCTTAACAAAACTTCAAGTTGCAAAGCTTTGAGAGATTTCAAAAAGCCAAATAGTACCATATTCCTATCTCAATTCAAATATTTCTCCCTTGAATAAATAATAATTTCTGATAGCACCATGCTATGACTGAATTTCTTGTTCAATATTGAATTTCTAGTTTTGAAGCTAAGGATTTCGTGAATCTGAACTGCTTGCAGGTAGTGTCATAAACCCAAAGGCGGAGTTCTATTCAACTTTCAATTCTCTCATTTAGTGTCGCCACTCGCTGTGAACAAATTTTAACAAAATATTCGAATTTTCACTAAAACTATCAGGGAATTTGGAATTGATTCTCAGTATCGCGTAAAATTGGATTTGAAATACAGCAATTTGTTGTAACTTTTACAGCAATTTGTTGTAACTTTTACAACAATTATTTAACAAATGGGTAATTGTATCAAAAAAGTAATGTGAGATTTGTGTGTAAACACTCTATTTCTTTCAAAATATTTTTGAATTAGGCTTCTAAGTTGTATGATAGGGAAGTATATAACAAAATGAAATGAGAGTTTTTATCAAGGCATGATACACCAAGACACTCGCCTTAAGTGTGTATTTTGGTCTTCAATTTTTATGCATAATTTTGCCAAGAAAATTTATTGCTTTCTTCGGTATTTATTTCCAAACAACCACAGAATTCTCACTCAATTATATTTCAAAGTTATCAATTAGTTACTTAATTATGATACACTAGTAAAAGTGGGAATTTGTAATTTGAATTTAGTTCCAGACTCTGATGAAATCAGTCAGTAAGGCCTACCTATTTATTTGAGCTACGATTTTCATTCAAACTTTCAATTGAATTGCCAAGAAATCTTCGTCATAGCTTTGACTTCAGTTTTGAATACGTCCTCTTAATTGGAAGATATTTATATAGAGCTGGAGAAAATGTGATCGATTATCTAGCTGAATAATTTCAGATTAATGAAGCTGAAAGTTTGATCATTTGAATTGCTATGTGTACATAGTTATAAAGTTAGATATCTTTTAATCAAATGAGGCACAGTAAATATTGGTGCACGAATGCACGAAGCTGTCGTTATGACATCCTGATGGTCGTTATTGAGTTCATAATGCAAGCAGAAAGATTTTATTTGAAGAACATACTTTATTTGCAGAATTCTCAATAATCTCGGGTTGAAATCGTCGAATTAATTTCAGATTGATTATTGGATGGTTAATAAAACTTTGGAAAATGTGTCACATTCCCCTATTCTAATCTGAAAAATCACTGAATAGGCACATTGTATGTCTGAAGTCAGGCAACTTTTAGAGATGATACTTGAATAGCACAGCATATTCAATGTATATTCACATCACAGCCAATAGTACCACGAAATGAATTCCCCTGATATTTGCTCTATTCCCTGTCTCAATGAACAAGAAGATCTCCAGTATAATTTTATCTTCTATCCAGCTCCCAATAACCCAAAAAATTATTCTGTGTCAGAGTTTATATGTTTTTAAATTAAAATCGTTTGAATCAGATAATGTAATTGTGGTTTGTTATTTTAATCATAAGTGAGCATATTATTTGAAGATTATTATCGACATTTGAAAGTTGAAATTGATTGATGGAACTTTCACTGTCTTTGTGAGTTTATACCAAAAATGTCTATTTATTCATACAGAGATGTAAAATGCTCATATTAAGATATCAGAATATTGAAAATAAATAATGTTCCATCACAATAGTCACACATATTTTTGTATTGGAGTTATTTGTGAAAATATAATGGAACGTACTCTAGGTTTTTGGAAAGATTACATTTTATCTATAGGATTTATGAAAACTATTGCTCAGGTTTGCAAAATTCAATTAAAGTCTGGATACGTATTTCTGAAAATTAACCTGGAGCATACACAGAATATAGCAGCCATAAATGAAGCTTTTCATCTCGAAACGAATATCAAATTACTACAAATGTGAAGCAATTTCCTTTTTACATCGTTTGCGAACTATTCTGATTTTTTTTCTTGCCAAATGTACCTTTTCATTGCAATCATGTTCCAACGTTATCGTCGATTTTTGCATTTCTCGGAGTAAAGTAAAGTAAAGTTTGGAACAGGTTTTCTTCAACTTTATGTTTATAATATTGAAAAATGTCGGATGTTTCATACTTTTGATTAGAGCTTCAGGCATGCAAGTTACAATCTTTTATTAAGGACATTGTAGTTGAATTCAGTCTTCTGTAAGTAATTTCAACAAGAGTGAATATTAGACCCGATTTTTTCCATTTGAGATTATATTTATCAAATAAATGAAGATGGACTGGAAAGTTTGTAATCCATTTGAGGTGACGACCAGTATTTCTAGATATGTTTGCATTTTTAATTTCAACAACATGGTTTCTTAAGATTTCATGCCCTTATAGTCACAGTAGCATATGCTATAAATTGATTTCTACAGCCCTCATCACTAATAGAAGAGAGAGTATTGTGAATGTAGATCTTTTTTCGTCTAAAAACAGCGACTATGGCTGTTTCATGGCCTCTTAAGATAATAAAAATGATTTTCATAATGAAACCGGTCTGTTATTGTATGATCGGGCTGTCTTCATATGATTTTTCAATCTCCTTCATAATTTCTATGACATCTCAAAGATATAAACTTGAGATTGGATATTTAGAGATAGTTCCGATTGGGATTCTGTGCAATATTAACCATTTAACAGTTAGCAATCAGTTCTATCATCCTAAAAATTCGAAATAATGTGTCAAATTGACACAACATGCTGGTTTATTATGTCTACCCAATAAAAAAAGTTGAATGAAATTCACGATGCATAGATGCGGCAAATATTTTCTGATGATTGTGGACATTATTTCTTTATTTATCAGTAAATTGCTTCATGAGAGGTGCTACCAAAAAAGACTTATATCATACGAGTATAAATACTGCCGGGAAGTACTATACATTAGCATGTGCCAATGATTGTTGCAGTTAAATGAAATTATACTCATCTATTGTACTTATTACTTTGTTATACGGTTCCCATGTTTAGAGTATGAGATATATCAAGGAATTAGAAAAGCTTAAAAAAATATTCCAAAAGATTATTGTATCAAGCTAAAATTATTCTGAACTACATAGTTAGGCCAGAAATAGGCGTATCCAATATGTCGCTAAGAATATTCGAATTCTGTATTCAAATGGATTACAGAATATTGAAGATGCCGGAGGAGAAATATACAAAAATTCATCATTTAGATAAATTCTAGAGCAGCAAATCAAATTATAACTTGCTAGCTCAAGTGGCAACATTATTCGAGGAAGATGGTCCTACCAATAAAATTGATCCCGAAAATATATTTTTTGATGGAAAATAGCATGAATCAGATCTTCAAATAGCAATAATAAAGAGAACAGGACACAATAGGAAGTTATATGAAATCCCAATTATTGACAATACAGTGTTTGTCATTATTTTTCACTCACTTTTACTGAGTACAAAAAATGGAAGAATCATCTAGATGATGGAAGCGCATTTTTGGCAGCTCATGAATGCTTGTTACTTCAGAGATTTCGCAAATTACCATCTCTTACAATTACTGAGCTTGAAATCAAGCAGTTTGGGCAAACTTACGAAACAGCAGCTTCCATTTAGTACTAGTTTCAAGTTGACTATTCAATAGATACATAATTTATACATGTACAAACTCAAAAATACCTTTTAATCTTCATTGTTCAGTTATTGACTGACAGGAGGTCAAGTGCTGTAGCTTAAAATGATAATTTGATCTTTATCAAAGCTATATAAAAAAAAAATACTCCAAAAGTGAACAAATTTTCATCCAATAATAATAATTTATTCTAATAAGCTTCAAATTCGCGTCAAACAAGTCATTGAATGAATCCCGGACAGATTTGACAACTGTACATAATAATAGTGACAACCGCGGCGAAAGTTGTAACTAAATTTTTATCTACTTTAATAAATTTTAGTTGCCATATCCCTAATGTCATAGATATCTATGGACATTGTTTCACTTGAAACAAGTAATTGAATAATTCAATTTTCCACAATCACTGAGCTTGAATTAAAGCAATTTGTGCAAGCCTACGAAACAGCAGCTTTTATTTAGTACCAGTTTCAAGTCTGTAAATAGTATAGTTGCTGAGATCTCAGCGTCACGCCAGCCAGCCAGCCAGCCAGCCAGCCAGCCAGCCAAAGTGAATATAATAGCGCTTTTTTCGGAAAAATGCGCTAAAAAGTATTGTGAAACCGACAAAATTCACCTATCGAGATTTTGATAGGTGTTTTGAGCATCCTTGAATCCATTTTGACTATTTTCGGCTTGATGTCGGTAAGTATGTTCGTTCGTGCGCGCGTGCGTAGCTCGCAAATCTCAGAGCTGGTTGAACGTATAATGTTGAAATTTTCTATTTAAGACTGGTATAGGGTCTAATTGTGCACCTTGCATTATGGTTTCAATCGTCTTTACCGGAAGTGCACTTTACTTGCAACTTTTTTCGAACTTTTCTAATAAATCCAGAATGATCAACTGTACAATGTTGAAATTCAGTATTTGAGCTTGATGTTGTACCAGAATGATTATCTGCTATTTTTGTATGAATTGGCCAAGCCAGACAGGCACTTCACTTGAAACTTTTTTGAAATTTCTTGCATATTGAAATTTAGTGTTTGAACTTGTAGCATCAAAATAGTTATCTACTATTTTTGTATCGATCGGCCAAGCCGGAAGTGCAGTTTATGAGTATAACAGACATTCAGAATTTGCTGCATGGAACAATCAGTTTAATTGAAATTAGGTAGGCAATGATAATCTGCTGTCAATTTTTCAATTTGGTTTTGTTACATGTCAGAATATTTCTCCCTAAATTTCATCTCGTAAGCATGACAAAAGCGACAAAATTAGATCAGAACATGCTTATTTAAAATTGATTTTCATTATGTTGGTTACAATGTCCAGCTTTAGTTTTAGCATTATTGAACTCCAAATATACATACTTATCAAACCTCTTGAAGGCATGAAAATCAAAATGAGGCACTGAAATCTACGATTATCTGACGGTCTAAAAGTACAAGGAAATATTGTGAAACCGACAAAATTCACATATCGAAATTTTTATGGATTTATCCGTTTTGAGCATCTCTGAATCCATTTTGACTATTTTTGGCTTGATGTCGGTACGTATGTACGTATGTATGTGTGTATGTGCGTAACTCGCAAATCTTAGAATTCGTCAAACGTATAATGCTGAAATTTTGTATAAAAGACTGGTATGGGATCTAGGATCTTGATGTGCACCTAGCATCTTAGTTGCAATCGTCTGTACTGGAAGTGCACTTTACCTGATGCTTTTTTTGAATTTTCCGCATAAATCTAGAACGATTAGCCGTAGGGTACTAAAATTCAGTATTTGAAATTGCTGTAGCATCCAAATGATCATCTCCTATTTTCGTCACAATTGATTAAGCCGGAAGTGCACTTCATATTACAGACTTTTCGAATTTCTCTCATAAATATAAATTAATGAGTCGCATAATATTGATATATTGTATTAAGCACTTTTAAAGCATCTAGTTATACACCTTGCATTCTTATTGTGATCGGCTAACCCGGGAGTGCAGTTTACTCGAAATATTTTTTAATTTTCCGCATAAATCCAAAAGATTGAACGTATGTAGAGTATAAGAATACGGTATTCAAGATGATAGTACTGTCAAGATGCTTATATTCTATTTTCATCAAAATCGACTGAGTCGAAAGTGCACTATATCTGATGATCTTGGAATTTTGCGCCTAAATCCAGAACTGTTAGCCGTAGAATCCTGGAAATCAGTATTTAGGAATGTTGTACGGTAAGAATGACGACCTACTGTTTCCATAGCAACCGACTAGCCGTGGAATGATGAGATGTTGTGTTTGATCATACATCCAATGATGTATAAGTCAGTCACGTGATGTCCGCGTCAGATTTTCTAATATGTAGCTTTCATTAATTTCAGAGCAGACATCTCTCATTTCTTGACTAAGCGCCACTATGACTACTCCACTAAGTCCCAAGGGTCAAAACCTCAATTGGTCGTTGCATAAAAATATCTGATCATCATTTTATAAGATTTACTCACATTGCTGACTCCACAATTTTATCATAATCAACAATGGTGGACCGAGTACCAAGCATGTCTAACCCGCTATCATTAGCTGAATTGGTGGTGCTCGCGGGCCGTTGCTGACCAGTGGGCTTTAGATTGGAGCTTTCTGTGGGTACTAGATAATCAAAATTCTTCCTCATTGATATATGAAATGAAATTTCGGATATTCGTCACTATTTTATCAAATGAAATAGTAGAGAGTTAGTAAACATCAGAATTGTTCGAATATACATAGATGGTTTTTTTTTCTGCTATGATATTCAGAAATATGAATTTAAATTGTACATCGAGCAAATTATTATCTTTCAGGAACAAGAGATGGATACTGTTTCTCCTTACAATAATTTCAGCATAGGTATACTCTCTTGTCTGTAACAGTATTAATTTATTCATGGAAAATTTGGATCTGTATCTCCAGATCTCAATAAAAATATTCTAAGTCGATCATAACGAGAAAAGTATTAGTGGGGTCTGTTTTGCGGTCTTAAATTTTTATTTTTTCGCACACATCTGTCAAATATTGATTTGTTCGCCAACTGTCACAAAAACATGATATTTTTGTATTGTTATGGATACGCAAATCTCGTGATTCTTTCACTAGTAAAATAACTAAACATATTTTTACACACCTAATCTAATATAAATCAATTAAGTAATGCTACAAGGATAGAAACAAACAAGTATTTAACAAGAAAGAAATATGAATTTGTACACAAAACTACTTATTTTTAAATATAAAAATTGATTGTTGACAGTTCTCTATTTATCAAACAACAATTGCGCATACTTTTGGTTACAATACCCAGGTGACTGCAAATTAATTATAGTTTGTACTTTTTTCCTACATTTTACTGAATAAAACAATAATTATTGTTGATCTATTATTTTTTGACATTTGGCGGAAAAATATTGTTTGTATTTCGTGTGCGGAGTGATCGTATTTTGTTGCGCTTTCGAATGAATTTGTTACCTCGTTCTTACGGTCTCGATTAAAATTGACGTTCTCACGCGCAATAAGAAAAAACAATCACTCCGCACACTTGATACAAAAATAACTATTTCTGTACACATCTATCAATTTTTTGGACTGATGTGTCAAAAGCCACTTCATGAACACATTTACATACTTTTATTGGCAATTTGTTGAACACTGTGAATAACATTTTTTGCCAAGATGTATGTTATATATTCTTTTGTCAACCTCACTAATAAAAATTTCTAAGATATACACTTGATAGATGATAATGGAATAAAATGATTCCAATGGAAACCAGGATTCACAATCACGATGCTTCAGAAATAAATTGATGAAATTTTCTGATTTTGATTCTTTTGTGATTATCGCCTTCAAAACATTTTCTACATCATGACCAAAAATGCCTCTTTGGGCTCATCTGAATTGCAAACAACAGATTTGACCAAACAAGATAATCTTCTCAGCCTTTGATACCTACAAACTGTTATTGTAATTATTAGTCCAGTCAAATTAGACATTCACCCTTGCATAAAGGCCCAAGAAGCTGAAAATTGGCATTAACGTTAGAAATATCATTATGATGAAGTTGTGAAGAGTCCCCATCGATCCCATGTGTGAAAATTTTTTATACGAGGTCAAAGTTCGTAGAAATGGGTTTTTCGAATTTTTGAACGAAATTGTCAGTTTAATGATAGAAATAGCTCCTACAAAAATTATAAATCTTCTAATTCTCTACAAAAATGGTCCTCACACTTTTTTCTCAAGCTTTGCCATTTCTGAGAAAAACCCATTCTAATGTTATATTCTCCATAATATGCACACGTTTCCACGCCCCCTATGGGGTAGTGTACTTGGTGCATATTTTTAGTCGTGGTCTCTCCGGTAGTCCTATTCTACGGTCTTTATATTGAAGTTCAATATAATATTAGGTCTTGTTATTCCACTGCTTCGTCTTTTTCTACATCTTTCTGAGTTAACATAAACTGTTCAAACAGCGATACATCAGTTGTTCCGCCGTTGATGTAAGGATCATCTTCTGTTGGAGATTCAGCATTTAAACACGACTGGCATTCACAGCTGGTGCATGCTGGTGGACAAAATAAGCCTATTTTTTTGCAGCCGCATTTCGATTTACGCACCTTTTTGCAGTTGAAAAAAATAGTAATCAGAAGCTATTCTGGTGCAGGGGGGAGTAGAGCGTGAATTGGTTCCAATACATCATTAATTAGCTTCCAACCCCATTATTCTGGGTCCAGTTCATTATCAAGCCACTATTGAACCTGGGAATATACTCGATAAAAATGTTGATGAGCAGAATCCAAGGTTGGAGGAAGATAAGCTGATTGAACACCTTTTATATCTCGTGTATGTTTTGCAAAAGATACGTAATGCAACTTACCTATGCAAGTAATTTAAAGTAAGTAATAGACGGACACTGCCATGTTGACAATTGAACAGAAGACAGATATTGCATAAGGCTACATAGTCACATAAAATGAGGGACTAGGTTTCATTTCATTTCATATTTTTAGAATTATCATTCAATATTAATATACGAGTACTAGTCACGCAGACTGATAGTTTTGTTCATATTATGCGTCCATAATGTACATAGGCAGCGTAGTCATGCATGTTATTGAAGAAATAACTTCAGAATGGCTTTTTCGCAGAAATGGCAAATCTTGTGAAAAAAAGTGTAAGTACCATTTTTGTAGAGAATTGTGAGATCTATAATTTTTGTCTGAGCTATTCCGATCATAAAACTGGCAATTTCGTTGAGAAATTTGAAAAGCCCATTTCTACGAACTTTGATCTCGCATAAAATTTTTTGCACACATGGGATCGATAAGGACTTTCCACAATTTCATCATAATGGTATCCTCAACATTCATGCCAATTTTCAGCTTCTTGGGAATTTATGCAAGGATACCCGTATTTTTAGGGCTAACTTGACCGGACCATATGATGATCCAAATCTATTCGAAGAGAGCAATTTTTTTTATTCGAAAAAACTCTCATTATCACTTTATATTTTCGAATTATGAATGAAAGTTTGAATCTCCAGTTTTAGTTTTTTTTTTTTGTGAGATTTTTGAGACAGGTTATGACTAACTAGCTTATAAAAGTGAAGCAAATAACTGTCTACGCACTGTTTATTCAGCATAAATATTAGAAAATTCACATAACCGTTACTTGTTCAATGTATACTGTTAACGTTGAATTCGAGTGATGAAAGATTCGAACTCACCAAAGAATATATCTCCTCAATTGAAATTTCAAACTGAATTGAGCCTTTGGTAGTTCATATTCAGGGTGTAACAGAAATGGGTACAATTATTTTGACCTGTAATGAAACTCGTCAAGCATAACAATTTTTCTCAATAACTTTTTTTCTGTAAATTTACTGGATATCGAGTAAGAATTCATCAAAGTTTTGTCAAAATTTTCATAGTGTGCCTATGATCTGAACTAAATGTTTCTCATGTGCTGGAAGAATGACAGCTGTGATTGGAATAAGTATTTTTCAACTTTGAACCATCGTAGGCTTGTTAATCATTCATTTGAAACTGGAAAAATATTAGTATTTTGGCAATAGATTGTTATCCGCTTACCTCAATAATTTATTTTTGTATGTGTTGGAAGAAAGATTGAATTTGTCTCTGAAATAAAAATTTGTTCTATTTGTCGTATTTATATGTCATTGTAAATAAATTTCATTTCCATTTGAGGATTTCACGTGTATTTTCGAATGGTACATTTCTTAACATTAGATTGTGCGCACAAGCCCATTGCACTTGAATAAGCTGATTTGAATAGGCCAAATACAGTCAGAATATGTGCCAGACTGTGCTGCCATCCATGAGGATCTCAAAAAGTAGTTGCTACTCTCAACTTGCTCCATTATCGTAGGTTCTCAAACATAAAGAGAAAATCATTCAACGATTTATTGCAAATAAACGGTAGAATATTGAATAGGATGCAATTCCAAAATAATTAATCTATTATTATTAATATTATAGAAGCTTATTCTTGAAGAATAGAGAACGGAGCCCACAAATATATCAAACTTAATTTGGTAATTGATTGTAAATATTCTCTGAGATATGAGATAGGAACAATATCTTATTTGTTCAGCATTTGATTGGCTGAAATACAGAGAAATTTTATCATAACGAAAAAAACGTACTTGGCTTTATGTCGGTTACATCTACTGTCAATCATCTACCAATCATCATGAGGAATTTGTGCAGTTTAAATATCCAAATTTGTATCCATTCATATAATGAGTGGATGTATCAGGCGCTTTCATAAATTGAATCTTGTTTTGAGTTCAGCATTCAATTGAGTGAATTCTATTTATAGTTCGTCTGAGATCGAGATCTTATTATCACAAAATCACATAAGTGTATAAGAACGTTCTATCTCATCTGCTCCCAGTCAATTTCACTTTCGCATTTTCGTTGAACGTAATCACCGTGACTTCCAAAAGAGAAATTCAAGTTGATCATCACTGCTGCTTCTGTTGTCATCGCCAATCTTCGTCGCCTTCACTCCATCGCAAGTTATTTGTTAATTCAAGGCTTGCTACGTCATATTTTCCGCAGAAACAGCCGCAAGGCGTACAAAACTACGATCACAAGTTGCAGTAAATAAATGGAAAAGTTAGTCCGATATTTATTTTTAAAATAGACTTCGTTTGAGATGAGGTAGTCTCTAATTGAAGAATAATATATTTTTATTGGAAACTGTTTGCTAATTTGGTGGATATGTAGAATTCACTAGTGGTATGAAGGATGTAATAGAAATGAATATATTGAATTAAACCCGTAATATAATCCGTCAAGAATAGCAATATTTCTTAGTATTTTTTTCCAAGTTTCTTCAGTATTCTTATCACTCCAGCTGCTCCCATAATTATTTGATCCAGCAGCAGTAACAAAGAAACAATTGATGTTGACTTATGTAATTTGTCAATCACTTCAAATAAACTCGGAAAAAAGGACTCGAATAATAATTATCACAAGTTTGATCCTGTGAGAGTGTTTACCTTTGATAATAGCGATTCAGAGGCATGCAGCCATAAAATGAAGTTTTGGAAAATGCTCAGTCCAGCGAATTTATTTAAAATATTTCCGAATTGTCATTTCATTATAAATGGAATTGCGAATCGGTTAACATATTCCATGTTAGAATCTTATCTGCTCATACATGATAAAAAAAATTCTATAAGGTATTTAGGACTTATTGTTCGTTTGAAACACAAAATAGTGGAATAAATCAATTTATGAATTAAATACCTGGAAAAAATTGAATGTGTACCCGCTTTTTTCTCATGCTATTACAAACTTCATATTCGGGTCGTTCCAATAATGTGTGCCTCGTTAATTAATCTACTAACCACACACGTGTAATATTTATTCTAATATTTCAAAAGATGTATATACATTGTACATAATATAATTTAAATATTACATACAGGTAATGAGGAAATGTATTTTTCGCATTCATTTTCCAAATTTTGTGTTGTAAATAATTCACATCAACCTACGATAGTATTTCAAGTAGTGACTGTGGAATGTCAACATTGAAATTTGACACGTGAAATATGTCCAATTTAATTCCTGCTCTCCTGATTTTCACTTTGGAGAGTCAAGTTGTATGCAATGATGCAATTGTTTTCACATTCTTTAGCTTTTGGTTCAGATTTTATTTCATAAGCTCCAACATTTCCCTGGAATTGTAGCAATATGTATGACTTTGTTTTTCATTCATGCGTAATGTTGACGAAAATCTTATAGTGTTAATTTTCTCGCAAAAAATTCATAACGGTTATCTATTTGAATGAAGTCGTTATTACTAAGTATTATTTTAATTGTAATAGTTAGTGACTATCGAATTAATTTCTCATTAAATATGAGGATGAATCAATACCAAGTATGGCAGCCACTCCAAAACTGACTGGAAAATTTTAGAGTAAAGCTTATGTGTCTTTGATTGGTAGTAAAAAGGTCACGATATTGGTCATAGGAAAAATAGGATGGATATGCGCGTACAGTGTTAAGTACACTGTTTTGACAATTTGCCTTGCCTTAGATCTCTGCAAATTTATAATTAGTTTATTCATACCGTAAGCTTGTACGATACAAATTTACGAAACTATGTTTAATGAATTCAATTTCTACTTCAGATTTACCGCTTGGTTGTCTTATAGAGTTCCACCTACACTGGGAACATTTTTCTTCTAACTTTTACATTAGATAATTAGCATTATACCGATCCGCAGAACTAGGTTCGATGATTTTTTTTGGAGAGGAAAATTTAGTCAATCAATGCTCTACCCACTCTCTTCGCCATTTTCATTTCTCTGATGTCATCGCAACCTTATTATCTTTGAATTGAAAGAGTTGGAAAATCTGCTTTTTCAAAATGAAAAGATGAACTATTTCGCGTGAAGTTATATTTTCAGTAATATTATCTGTATTCAATGATATGATCAGAAAATCGAGAGTTGGATGATGGTCATATTCAACATCTAGGAGTAAATTTGAGGCACGATTGATTGTGCATCAAACATATTGGAGATAATAACATCAAGAAGCCTGTTATATTCATTTGGAATTAAATTAAATTGCCTAATAGTCTAAGAGCTGGCTATACATATATTTTAGCACTCCCTATTATATATGTATAATATAGAAATTGCTATCTCATTGTCGACAATTGACAAAATGATATGTTGTATACAGGATGGTGACTGAAAGGATGCACCATAGCGTTTTCGATGCTATTTTTAATATGTTCAATTATTGTATCAGAAACCTTTGACTCAATCATGTCCATAAGACATCAACTTCCGAACCACCCTTATATATATGGGCAATAAAAATGATGCTTTTTGTTCTAGTTGCCGTGAAAATATCGTTCAGGGTGATAAAAAAAATCTAGTGGAGTATTTGAGCTTCTTTTATTGATATTGAAAGATGATTTTCCGTGAATTTTGATTTACTGCTGGTTTTGACGTTGATGTCATAGATTCAAGGGTAAGTAGTATAACATGTGTGGATCACGAAACAGAAAGAATTTTTTCAATTCGAAAATACAAAATTTGACTTTCCTTGAAGAAACTTTTGCGCAAATTTGAAAATTAGTTCATTGGACTCTCAAAATAAATCACGTTGGGAGTAATGAAGATTTCATTACCCACAAACATCAAGTGAATTAATTTCAAGTATTGAAGTTATGTTTTCACAGAAAAATGCATGTGTTGCCAGTGGTCCAGTTGTATGAAAAATGTTAGTTTTATGAAAACTACCCTTAAGTATATCAATTTTCAAAAAACTCTTACTGTTCTGTGACTTACTACTACTAATTCCTCTTGAATTTATGACTCCAACTTCAAAACCATCCTGTATATACATTATTGCTAATGGTCATTCAAAAAGTATAGAACATATTTCGATGGAAACTCGTTGATGAAAAATGCCATTTTATGAAAGTTTCGGCTCTTTGGATATCAAAAGATATGAATTTGGAACAGCATATTGATAATATTTTAATGTGGTGATTCCATATATCATACAAAATTTTTTTTGGCAGCTCTAGTTTCTGGGATATTTAAATTCTTCACATTCATTAACATTTAAGAGGTAGATTTTTTTTTCTGTTTCACCTAGCACATCTGTTAATTTAATAGTGAATATTACAATGACTACGGAGATGAGACCTTGTACGAACGATCCAGACAGTTTTTGTTTTATTTGTGGTGGATATACCTCAATATAGTATCGTAGATATATCACAAATTGAAAAAACCTTTGGACTCCAAGAATGCGGCGAGAGAGTCACTAGTTATTGATAATCAAAATGTGATGAATCCCCATTTAGTGAATCAAGAACGAATTATATTTCCACCGCTTCATAATAAACTCGGCATTACGGAACAATTTATTGAGGTCCTTAACAAAGATGGTGAATGTTCTGCTTACTTATCAAATCTCCTGAGCGAAGTGCAGAAAAATTGAAAGTAGATATTCTCGATGATTTACAAATTTGACTGTTGATCAGAAATCTAAAATTTTATTGAGCACGTATGAGCTCGAAAAGAGAACATGGAAATAATTCGTTTTTGAAATACAAAAAGTCAGAAAACTATTTACAATTTGTACAGGACATGTTGTCAAAACTGAGAGATTTTGGGTGTAACAAGAACATTGAAGTTCATCATTTACATTCTCATTTAGATCGATCTCCTAAAACTCTTGGAGATTTTAGTGAGGAACAGGATAAAAAATTTCATCAAGATACGAGTTATGGAAGAACAATATCAAGGATGATGGGACACTTATATGATGGTATATTATTGTTGGAATCTTTGTCGGGACCTTGTGCAAGCTCCTTATTCCAGAAAGTCCTATAAAAGACAATATTGTATGGATTCAAATCAACTCAAGTGTGTGAAAATATACGTTTCCGTAAGAATTTATAGCCTGCATGTAATTCAAAAACAAGAGCTGCTAGAAAAAACTAGTGCTAGTTTTGAAATCAGCACCCTCAATTCAACCAAAAACGATGAACAGAATTCTGGAAAATTTTTGTGTTGACCAGTGTAATTTGTATACCAATCCAAACGATAGACATCAAATTTGACAGCCCAAGACGAAATTTCTTGGACAGGATTCAATGTACACGAAAATGTATAGTCTAAAAACAGCTTAAGAGCGAATCTCCCCTAATTTTAAATTTGATTTCTACATTCCGTTGAAGTGAGCCATGGAAACTATAATTGCTGTTTTTTCATATGTTAGTCTATCCAATCAACATTCTCTAAAAATTGCATGCTAAAAATTAAAATGAAAAAAATATCCATAGAGAACTAGAGACTATTAGAGTGATCTAGATGTATGAATTTTGTTAACGATGTCTTATTCATATTATACATTTTGAGCAATCTATTCATTACTATATCTTCAACGTATATTCTGTCTCTTGATAATAAATGATTCATTTCAATAATTGAATTCGTATGGTATCTATTACGATGATTAGATTGAAAATTGATTGCAGATTTGATTTGGAATTGATTCTCTCCGGAATACTTGGAACGCTCGACGCTTTGCACTCTGATAATTGGTTTCAAGTTGACGCAAATCTAATAACCTAGATAGCTTGATAATCAACAATATCTATCTTCAATTTATTGAACATTTTAATCGTTATTTCAATGATACATATCTATTGTTCGATACGATCATGAATTGATTTCATATAATGTAAATCTGTTCTGTAAACCCGGTTTGATGAGTTGAATAAATCACTGTGCCCTTATTAATTCAATTATTCTGATTCTGAAAAGTAGTAAATAGCTATTTATGTATCTAGTTCGCAAAATTATATCTTGGTGCTTGTGAATGGAAATTTTTTGTCAAGGCGGTGCCGAGACACAAATCATTTAAAAGCCCCAAAGAAATTTCGTGCACGTATTGCATACAACATTTCAACTACAGACGTCAAAAAATTATGAAAAAATATTAGAATCATATTGAAGTACAAAAATTAGTGGAGTTCTTCTTCTTGACAACGTACATGAAGTATTTTGTGAATGCGTAGAGATAAAATCAGTGTACAAAATACTTTGAGTACGTACCACTAGATAACCGCAACGCTCACGACCGCGGTTTTTGCTGTTCCACTAACTCATAGTCGATACTGCTGGAGCTACAAGTGGAACGATGCGAGTGTCTGATTAAATGTCAAATATACTGATAATTTGTGATAAGGATCAAAAAATATATCATTAATTAGATCAAACTAACCTGTAGTAAAAAATATATATGAATGGAATGAGTCCAATATGTCTGTCTAAATTAATCGCTCCTAAATAATAAATAATGATGATAAGATGCCAGGAAACCATCTGTCATATTGACAAATGAAAAATCTTGAATTGATTGACATAACTTGGAATCGAAAGTATAAATTGGGAAAACATCCTCTCTTTTAATTTGAACTTCTTCGCGATTTCGGCAGAAATGAATACAACGATCGCTTCGACCCACTTTTCAATCGCGGGACTTGCGAACTTGAAGTGGTCAAGATCAATTCCGTCATCTATGACGTATTTATCATGAACGCCAGAACCGCGATCGTCTTGTGGAATGATTATTGAGGCAACATGGGCGTTGCAGTCGTCTAGTGGAACGTACCCTTTGTGTCCGTTGTCATGATGAACAAATCCAATGCGACATTTCGCATACTAATATTGATGTAGAAATATCATAGTTTTTTTATGTCTGTAGAAGAAATATATTATATATCTAGAAATTATTTATTATACTTGAACTATTCCAACTAGCGATTATATAAACGCATATTAAAATTTTAGATTATCATCGATATAAGACAACTATTCGTGAACAAGATATAAATTGAAAATTGAATCATTCACTGTCAACTTCAAAATAAAGTAGTTGATAAAACTATCTCTAATCCGCCAAATGAAGTCTCACGAAACCAGCTTCACGATCAACACTTATCCATGTAATTCTCTCTAGAATAATGTTAATAATTTGAGAGATTTTGATCTATTTCTCAATTCACCTGCTATCTCAATTATTTCAGATGAATAGAATATTGCTCCCGTTTTCTTTCCCCTACAATAATTTTAAGCATAGATTGGGCAAAGTTTCAGAATTTGATGAATCCTATCCAGTAGAAGAAGTTTTCAATAGATCTCATTCCAAGGAAACATATTTCATACTTTGATACTATTTTTTGCTCTCCCTTTTTGATGTAGTCAGATATTGTTTTTTCAACAACGTCATTTGAGTTCATTCAAGGAATATTCCGATCGGAAATTATTGTTGATAAAATTTTCACTTGGGTTTTCAGCTGAAGATGAACTACAGATGAATTTAACTGACCTGGATGAATCTAGCCCTATGTGAGATACTTATCACATATACTTAGTTGAATTTTGGGCAAAAATCTATGAGATTATACATCCAGATGATCACAATATCTGAGAATCTGGTGGAATATCAGTGTGAAATAAATATGTACCTATCATAAATAGCGGACAGTGCCCCAGAGAACAGAAGAAGTTGAAGATTCATAGCCTGAAATCAGAACGTCGATTGGAATCTAAGGAATTCTCTAACTTCAGAACAGAGGGACACAAATTCATCTGATATGAGTTTGTCATACTCCCTATTCTCTATCCCTTACATTTGACAACCTTAAATATCCTATTATCATTCCAGAATTATTTTAAAAGCTATATTTTATCAAAATTGTGTGAATTTCAGATTTTTTCTCCATCATCACTTATTTCTGCTACTCAGAATTATTTGTCATAATCTGTTTTAACACACTCATTTTTACTATAAATCTTCTATGCTTCAAATTGGTAGTGGCATCCGCAGTATGACCTCGTAGTGAATGGACTTTGAATCAGTGAAGAACCTCACAATAATCACCAAGTTGTTCTCTCTACAATGTGTAGATATGTGGACATAAAACATCCTATATTTTTATACTTTACTAGCTTTTTCCGCGACTTCATCCGCGTGGAATAGTTAATTCGGGCAGCATTTTCAATTTTTTGGGATACTTATTTTGCAAATAATAAACATATACACTGTTGTGGTTTACTTCAAATAGTTTATTTTAATACATTTTTCTAAACTATCTACATTTCTTGTTTCTCTATCCTTTGCTGAAACATTAAAATTTTGCGGGTTGGATACTCGTGAGAACGCCACATAGAGCTGCCCATGGAAAAAACAGTATTTTTCTAAATATACACCTGCAGCTTTGAGCGTCTGCCTTGAGCTTTGTCTATTGTCATTGCAAATGCTGGTTTTCGGGGAAACTGCACTCTTTTAAACTGAAATGGCAAATCGGTGGGAATTATCGGAATACGGGGAATAAGAACATTTTCTTCTTTTGCCATTCCAGTCAGGATTGAAGCTTTTATGATGTTGCTTCCCAGATAAGTAATTTGTATCCGTGTACCATTTCATAGCCTTGATGCGTCAAGATTTCCCATTTACAGGACTGGAACACCAACTTTCAGCCTCAAGTTATAGGGAGGCACTCCTGATAATTCTAAAAAGTTGAGAAAATCTATAGGGTACGATGTCATTTGTTCAGTGTCTATAACATTGTCTACTGAGAGGTGCTCGACAACATCCCCATCCACGTTTGACATAATTTGTTCATTGATCTGATCTACTGTCTCATTTGTCGGCGCCAAAGTTGTTCTTCCACACAATCGTTCCCGATTGCTCATATTTATTTGTAGATCAAGATAGACATAATTTTTTAAATCATCTGTATTATCGCCAATTTGACAGAATTCACATCCAAGTGTAATCAGACTGTTACTGTCTGTTGACATATAATCTTCTCCGATTTTAAGAAGAGCAGTCGCATATTGTCCTGCTTGGGAATCATTGTGTAGTTGTACTCGCATATTTGTAGTCAAACAAAACTTTTTTACGTGTATCCATAATACAGACGCTTTCAAACAGGCATTTATTTTATCTGCTTGTGTACTCCTAGTTATAACCGGCAGGGTCTGTCTGAAGTAACCAGCTAAAAGTACCACCATCCCTCCCATGATACTCTGGTTGCTCTTGATATCTTTCATTGTGCGATCTAGTGCTTCGATTGCTCTTTTGTGGGACATCGTACATTCATCCCAGACCAACAGCTCACACTGCTACAACATTCTTCCGCGCTCACCGCTTTTGTTAATACTACAAACTGACTGAGTCCAATGGCAGTTTAAGAACTGGGTGCGCTGTTCGTCTCCCACTAAGTAGCGTAGGAGCTATTCCAAAGGAAGTTACTGCAAAAGAAAGGTTTGGCCAGTGCCTCCTGGACCATCCAAAAAGAACAAACCACCTTCTCCAGTGGCAACTTTCTGAATAACTGTTTCAAAGACTAATCTTTGTTCTGGGTTCAAAAGTGGAAGGGTCTCCGTTATTTGTCGCTTTAAAGAAACAGTGTCGTAATCTAGTTCTCGCATTAAATCACTACTAATTTTCCCAACTCTTTGTGGTTTGCTCATCCTAAAATCAGATAAGTCTTTTCCAGTATTTGTTAACACTTGGTCTTCAACCTTTGTTAGCATTTCATTGTAAATTGAATCATTGTATGAAGCATTTGGATTCTGTTCTTGTAATCCGTGTAAAATATAATCCGCCATATCATTCTTTTATTTTTCCCACAATTGTTTAGGGTTTGAAAGTCCACATGTTGCTAATAATATAGCGAAAAGCTCTCTCACCTTGAGCGCAGTTCTGTAATATGCAGCCTCTTCCAGAGTTATATCCCACTGATTGTCAATCTCTAATAATCCTCTAACCTCGCATGTCTCTCGGAATGTCAAAAATTCCTGATTATCAAACTTGCTGAGATCTTTAAAAGAAGTTGGACCACGGACATGGTGTAAAAGCATTCCTAAACAAAAACATTCCATATTTTTAACATGGATCGTGTAAACTCGACCTAAGGTATCTCCAGATTTGACAAGTGCTCCTTGAACTCGGCGTTTCCATAGTCTCCTTGTTGTGTTCCAAGTGTAATATCTCGGTATCTCAACATAGAAAAGCGTTCTTGCAAATTCATCTCTTGTACAAAGATCAAAAAAAGCGGTGAGTGTCGTTTTCGGAGGAGAAAATAGTTTCTCTTGAAAATTATTTTCAGTAATATAAACACGTCCACCATTCTCTAGGTGCACACTGAGGTGTGTGACGATGGGGTGCCTTTCGTGTAACAGGAACCCTAAGACCCACCACACGGCTTCGTTGCTGTTGACATTCCGAAGAGAATGATATGTCTGGACTTCATCTACGGGATTAGCGACTTCTGTGTTTCTAAAATTGAGAATGGCTTGGTCGCTACCCTTATTGATATATTTGCAGATATTGCGGACTGAACTGCAAGCCTCGGCATTAAAAATTTTTGAGAAAATAGGCAAATATGGCATCACCCACCCATTATCTATAGTAACGTAACTACCATTTCGGAGTTTTACAGATGCTGTCTGACCTCTCTCTGCTGGCGCTCTTCTACGATACGGCGACTATCCTGTTATTGTAGACAGTCTCGTTGATAAGATTGTGAGGATACTTTTCAGTGCATTTCTCATCCTTCATGCAAAGGCATTGAGATTTTCAGGACCGCATGGGCCATGAATCATATTTTCAGCAATAATTTCATGGAGTGTCTTGTCACTATTTGGATCCGGTATTTCAGCCCTGATGATTTTATCTATTTGATCGGATCTCAACTTATTTTTCTACCACTTTAAAATATGCACATGTGGTAGGCCGCGCTTTTGCCATTCTATCGAATACATGAAGCACAATAATTCTCCAAATTTTTTTCCCTTGGTAATAACAGTGATTAACTTTTTAACTTTCAATCTCACAACTATATCATGTCTATCTATCGCGCTTTGTCCCGGCAGCAACTTATCAACTATTTGAAGCCAACTTTGGTTACATGTGAAAGTGATAAATAAATCAGGGCGACTATATGTACGTACATTAGCAAATGCGTCATGTGTATATTCGTGTAAATACCGGAGGCTTTTTACAAATGGAGACGGTAAAAAACCATTCTACCCAAATTATTAGGATCAACATCACCGTCATTTGCTACAGCATCTTGAAGATGGGTGTAGTTCTCCGCTCTCAATTTGTTTTGATTTAATGATAAGTATCGTAACCGTTCGTTTTCAACTTTCACGTACATATCAACATAAAACTGATTGGCCAGTTGTCTGCATCGTGGTATTAGATTGAAATCATTTTCTCGAATCATGATACGGTAAGCATAAAAATCCATGCAAAATACTTTTTTGTTGAATAAGGGCAAGTCTGTCACAGGATTGACCTGTGGTATTAAAATGATACCCCTCTTGCTCTTTGCTGAATATTAAGGGATATTGCAACGCGTCATAAAATTTGTGTGTGTCCGGTACCATTTTCTGTTGGCATTCTCTCTAATGCTGTTTTGAAAGTGTTAATGAGCCTGTTATGATTGTGCAACATTCTTTGAATTCTTAAAACGGTATCCCTATCTTTCAATTCCCTCAATAATTTGACACCTGCGATCAACTTCGCTATTTTCGTCTGCCATTAAGTAAATCTACGAAAATTTAGGCTGATCGTTTGTAGACAGTAAAGAGCCAATCCTATGATAAACCTGACCTTGGATTTTGAAGTTAGTGGCAAATCCAGGCAGAACAACCTCATTATCTACTCCAAATGACGTCATTTGTAAACAACAATCATATTTCCTTATTCTCTTCAGAAAATGCCGCGATTCATTGCTATCGTTGTTAAATAAGGATTCTAGGAGTTCCTCTGGCTTCCCAAGTGATGGAAGTGAAACTTTACCACCAGAACAACACATATCTGGAGTTTCCTCTTTCCATTTTAGTGCTTCACAATGTGTACACTTTCTATCCAGCTGTCCTGTGATAACTGATCGATGATTAATATGATCAATCCACGGGTCATAATCAAAAGCAGCGTTTCGAAATGCCTCCCATGTATCACTTGTAAATGCACTTCTCCTTCGTGATTGACATTCAGCATTTGAAACATGTCTTCTTTGCGTTTCTTCATGGGACTGTGCAGCAATCAGTGACGCATGACGCTGAGCAACTAAAAGCCGACGTGTCCGAGTTTGCTCTAATGTTTCAGCAGCCCTTTGGATGCGTGACGCTCGGCATCTAAGAGTTGCTGCGCTTGACTTTGTCTTTCAGTCTCAGCAGCTCTTTGGGCTGTGTGACGCCCGGCATCTAAAAGCCGCCGCGCCTGACTTTGCCCTTTAGTCTCAGCAGCTCTTTGAGCTGTGTGGTGCTCAGCATCTAAGGCCAAACGGGTTTGAGACTGCTCTTCAGACTTTTGGCTTCTAGCAACTTTCGCAGCGCGAGCTCTGCTAAAACTACGCACTGAATTGGATTTGCGTTTTCGATGCATATCAGAATCTAGAAGAAAAATGTAATGAAACAAAAGAAAATCTTCGACCTGACTTATACGAATCAAAAATGTTCTTACTTTAATTGTAAAACTATTTTAAATGAACCAAATCAATAAAACCGCGATAACTATTTACAATTTATTTTACTTATGAACTTAATCAAAGCAAGAAGTTAAAAGAACTATGGATTAAGAAACAACTAATTCATTTTTAATATTCGCACTCGCCTGCCCTAATGTGACTGGCCGTTCGGGTAGCCACATTCAGCGATATTTCTCCCACTACGCCGCGCTGCGCAGGTGCTTGGATTTCAATACGAACTTTCATATCCTATTTCATCCCCATGTAGGTCGAAATCAAAAAAATGCTGAAAGAAATGTTTGTTTACTTATCAAGTGCCTGATGCCTGGATACAAAATTTCATGGTTTTATCTTCGAAAATGACGAACTTCCATCATCCCGTATTTTAACCCCCTCGCAATAAAAGGTAGCCTATGTCCTTTCTCAAGCTCTAGTTTATGTCTGTACCAAATTTTATCAAATATGAATGCTTATCAATATATAAGCTACAATAAAATCGTTTGTCAATGGAACTCAACTGACTGTGTTTCACGAAACTCAAATTGCTAACACAATAATATTCTTATATAAAATCATAAGGGACTGCAATTTTTCTTGAAACATTGTTTTCTTAGCAACATCGTAAGAGTTATCTTACGCGCTCGCATGATTTGATCTGAGCAGATGACTCGAAGGATGTTGCTTAAAGGTAAACGATGTTTGAGAGAAAAATTCATGATAAAATTAAAGTCGCGAGTGATATTTGTGGGGAATATTTCTCGAATGAAATTGCTATCATAAGTACCTATTAAATTATGTTGGTTGCAACTACTAACTTTTTTTGATATAAAATGCACTATATTGTCTCCATATACTCTTTTGACATCTATTTTTGTATTTTCAGACTTCTCGTTTTCAATTTGATTACAAATTTCCATGAAAAATGCATTTCCACAAAGATTAAACTTTGACATTCTCGAAAACTGATTGTTTGTTTATGTTAAAACTGAGTAATATTTCTCCAAGGCAAGGGCAATTTATCGAGATATAATGGTCTTGAGAATTCACCTCCGTAAATATCCGTTGACAAGCGATTTGTTACTATAACTATTGTCATTGTCAGTATAATTAACGTTAGTGGAATAATCATTTATTATACCATAAGTAGTTGAAGTATTATCGATTATTTTTGTGATGCTATCACGAATGTTTATTGTGCTTGCGTTTGAATATCACGAGTGTGCAGCACGAGTGGTATTCACAAGCACAATAAACATGAGTGATTGCACCACAAAAATAGTCTATAATACTTCAACTACAAATGGTATATGGAGGACTATTCCAGGAGTCAAACCATTTTTTCAAATTAGTTTTCTATGGATCTAGTAACAACTCACGTAATTTTCATAGGAACGAGTAAACAAACTTCTGTCAAACTGAAAAATTATAATTTCTTGCATTTTCTTTGACGAATAATAGAGAAATATATTGCGTCTTGATATGGAATCTAGTTCAGAAAGGTTTGGTGATAGATCAGAAGATAAAATTGATGAAGATATTCAGAAAAATATTCCATTAAATACGAAGAAAGCACAAATTGGAGGTATCCACATCTTTGAGTAAAATACTCACTCTGACCACTAGTGTAATACCCGATGGTATTTCTACACGTCCAAATACTCACTGATATGCTCCGTTTCTATGGCGATTTAGCATTGTTAACCTTGTTATAAATACTACGAATGGAATAGTCAACGTAAAACATTGTAAAACAACGTAAGTTAAGAGAATTTGTTATCTGTTTGGTCTATTTATTAATGAGTTGTACGGTCAGTTCTCTTACTCATTCTGGTATAAAAATTTGGTAAATAATTTTTTTCCACTTCTCGTATGTATTTTTGAATATGTCCTACTGAAAATATCCCTTAATCATTCAAGAAGTTGTGGGTTTTTTCAGAATATTATCAGCATTTAAAGTGATGATAAATGTATAACGATGATATTGAATTCATAGCGCATATCTCAAAGCATTTTCTAAATTTTATACAACAGATAACCATGCTAAGAAACAAGTTGTAATATGGGTGTATGATTTTATTGTAGATAACAATAATATAGGTTGAAATATTTATAAAACTAGCAGATTAGATAGCTTTAGAGGTTGATTGCTGCTGTTTCCAAATAACTGAATTTGAAATTTGCAAAATAGAAAACTGCTTCTTCATCAAACTATGATATTGTACGATTATCGGAACTGAGAATATTGAAATAGTTGGCTGAAGGCAAGGACAACATACTCAAGACAAAGCAAGTAGCTATTTGTCATCAAGCCAGCAGGATAGAAAGAGACGTACGAGGATATATATATATATATATATATATATATATATATATATATATATATATATATATATATATATATATATATATATATATATGTATATATATATATATATATATATATATATATATATATATATATATATATATATATATATATATATATCGATCTTCCTGAATATTTTCTCACTAGATGACAACTATTTGAGAAATTATGAAAAATATATTTCAAAAGATCATCGGATGATGGATAAAAATGAAGGATAAAGAATAATAATTGAGTCATCTCTTCACGTTGCAAACGTTTCGATCTTTATTAGACCTTCATCAGTGCCTATAGGGCAATAAAAAGAACAATAGAATATATAATATTCAACAACATGCAAATATTCTCACAATGAACAATAAAATAATAATTACCTTAGAGAAAAGTAGAACCTAACCAAAAATCTTATAATATTGTGCAAAGACATCTTCACACTTCTACAATACAGAAGCAACTGAATTACAAACGGAAATGTCAACAAGAAATCACTTGTTAATGAAACATAGCAAAAAAGACGTGCGCCAAAATTCAGCGGCAAATATAAAACCAAGAATAATTAGAATAAAAAGTGCTATCTTTTACAAAATGACAAATCCAAGATATTTTGATACGTTTTACCTAAATATTCAGTATCAGTTCCGAAATTGATCGAGTTATAATCTAGATAAATATATATCATCTCCATGAAATTCCTTTTCTTATAATTACTTTCATGATCTAAAATTTTAACATTTGCAAAATCGAAACGATGATTATTATCTATACTATGGTTGGATGAAGCTGTTTTTTTATCATCTAATTTCTTACAATCATTTTTGTGATTATTCATACGACTTTTAACATATTGTTTCGTTCGACCTACGTACACGCCATTACAGTCAATACAATTTATTTTATAGATCATATACACGTGGCAGTACAGAGATTATTCTGCATCTTTGAAGATAACAATCTATGTCTACAGGAATTCCAAAGTTTGTTAACTAGGTTAGAATCAAATTTATCACGTTTTGAAATCAATAGTACTCTTATCACTCTTAATATTATTAATAATAAATTAATTAAATTAGAGAATATGGCTAATTCACAATTACCTGCATCTGTTGTATCAAATTCCAAAGCACATCAAGATATATGGTGTGAAAAATATTCTAATAACATCAAGAATAAACAAATTATGAAGTTTAATAAATTAAAATCTATTCAAATTGGTAATATGGTAGCTGATGGCCAGAATAATGTGATTAATTTAACAGATAGAATCATTCCTGATGATATTAACAATTTACTATCATTGAGTCCCAAATTCAATTTAGATTACAATAAAAATGAAATTCCCATCATAAATTTGCTTGAAGATGTGGAATACTGCATCAGTAGTCAAAATGATCTGTCAGTTGATGTGAAACAAGCCCTTAGATTGAACACCACTAACATTATTACTAACTTCACTAAAAAACTGAATAATCATACTTCTAAGCTCAGAAATAATAACAGTTTAATTGTAACATATCAAAAAACTAGGAAATTCCTTAAAGAAAATGATGATATTCTAGTAACTAATTCAGATAAAAGTAAGAGTACGTTTATTATCAAAAAAGAGTATTACAAAGAAAAAATGGGTGAGCTGTTGGATGACGTTAATACTTATAAGATTTTAAAATGTGATCCTACGTGTAAATATCAAACAATGAATAATAAACTGATTAAGGATCTTAATGATAAACAGTTAATAGATGACAATCTTGCAAAATTTTTAAAAACATATAATTCTGTTTCACCAAAAATCTATGGTCTACCTAAGACCCATAAACCTCCACCAGTTCCTTTGAGACCGGTGGTGTCATGTATTAATTCACCTTCTTATAATATTTCTGAATTTGTATCGAATATTTTATTGATGATTGATGAACACCTCATATATAACGTGAAAAACTCTATTGAAGTGGTAAATAAATGTAAAGATTATATATTACCCGATAACCACATATTGATCTCGTTGGATGTATCATCCTTATTTACTAATGTCACAAAAGATTTGGTCATTGATGCCATTGATGATTTGTGGGAGAAAATTGAACCTCACACATCCATTGATCTTGTTTCTTTCAAAAATATTGTTGAATTCGGTTTTGTCAGCAGTTATTTTCAGTTTGATGGAAAATTTTATAGTCAGATTGATGGTTGTGGGATGGGCAGTCCAGCGTCTCCTATTTTTGCGAATTTGGTCATGACGAAATTATTAAATGATATCCTGACCAAACTTCCTTTCAATCTTATTTTCCTACATCTTTATGTTGATGACATTTTGACTTCTATTCCGTCTAATATGATTGATGAAACATTGAACATTTTTAATAATTACAACCCAAAAATTCAATTCACAGTGGAAATTGAATAAGATGGCAGTATACCATTTCTGGATTTGCTCATTGTGAGACAAGCTCACGGTGCTTTGATAACTAATTGTTATAAAAAACCTACTTCTTCTGATAGGATGCTACATTATCAGTCTAACCATCCTTTACATCAAAAAATCGGAATTATTAAGAGCTCCATTAATAAGATTTTACACTTAGTGATGCTCGTTTTCACCATGAGAATTTCCAGAAATTAAGAATTTCATTGAATAATAACGGGTATTCACTAAAATTTGTTTCCAAAAAATTTTCACTCAACTTTATCCGCTCTAACAGTCAATAATAATACAGAAATAAATACTGAACATGAAATATATTTTAAAATTCCATATATTAATAAAGTTTCATATCAGCTAGCGAAGGTGTTAACCAATAATAGAACCAATATTGTATTTTATAATAATAAAAAGATTGGAAACTTATTAAGTCGTTTAAAAGATCAAGTAAATATTGAAGATACATCCAATGTGATCTATAAAATAAATTGTATTGACTGTAATGGCGTGTACGTAGATCAAACGAAACAATATGTTAAAAGTCGTATGAATAATCACAAAAATGATTGTAAGAAATTAGATGATAAAAAAACAGCTTCATCCAACCATAGTATAGATAATAATCATCGTTTCGATTTTGCAAATGTTAAAATTTTAGATCATGAAAGTAATTATAAGAAAAGGAATTTCATGGAGATGATATATATTTATCTAGATTATAACTCGATCAATTTCAGAACTGATACTGAATATTTAGGTAAAACGTATCAAAATATCTTGGATTTGTCATTTTGTAAAAGATAGCACTTGTTATTCTAATTATTCTTGGTTTTATATTTGCCGCTGAATTTTGGCGCACGTCTTTTTTGCTATGTTTCATTAACAAGTGATTTCTTGTTGACATTTCCGTTTGTAATTCAGTTGCTTCTGTATTGTAGAAGTGTGAAGATGTCTTTGCACAATATTATAAGATTTTTGATTATGTTCTACTTTTCTCTAAGGTAATTATTATTTTATTGTTCATTGTGAGAATATTTGCATGTTGTTGAATATTATATATTCTATTGTTCTTTTTATTGCCCTATAGGCACTGAATAAAGATCGAAACGTTTGCAACGTGAAGAGATGATTCAATAATTCTTTATCCTTCATTTTTATCCATCATCCGATGATCTTTTGAAATATATAATTTTTACTGGATATGACTATTTTCTAAAATTATGAAAAATGTTCTTGTATATATTGAATTTAATTGCTTCAAACCACAAAAATTGTTTTATGGCCGAAATAATTCCCCCGGTATTTAATCGCCATGCCTTCACACAACTTTATTCACACAAAAGAATTATATAAAAAATTTTGCGATCTCTTAGCATATAGTATAAAATACTAAGTAATATGAAATTTTTCGTGCTATTCAAACAAGGCTGTGAAAATAGTGGTCGGTGTCACTTTTATAATATAAAAGTGAAGCTTTAAAATCCAATGTGAATGGTAGAGGATCAAAACCATGATAACTTGAATGGCCAAAGTGTCATTCGATTTGCTGGATATTAACATGTTACTTAAACTTCAAAATCAATAATAACGAGCAGAATTCATAAGATTATCTAATCAAAATAGCATTTTCGAAATAGGTACTCCAATCAACTATGATTTTATATTCTCTTAAGCTTGACAAGATTCAGAATTGTGGTGAGAGCGGGTATATTTATATTAGTATTCAAACACTACAGGCCTTACGGGCCTTGTTCGAGTTAGAAATTTGTTAGTCTATATTCTTAAGAACTGCGTTTTCCTTCTTCTTCCTAGGTCTGCCTCTGCTTCTCCTTGTAGTTTATCTCCCAAACAATTAACTGTTCTCTCTTGAGCCATCATTCACCGGAACACTTGATACCGTACCGTCCACCCTCATTTTACATTTTATATTCACATGTGTCATTTTAATCACTTGTGAGAGATGTTAAAATATTCCGAAATGTCGTTCAGCTTGCTCCTATTTATTGTATAATATGCTTGCTTAAAATCTATAGAAAAACATTGCATAGCTGAATAAATTGTGTTCGTAGCTATTGTTCGTAAATTGTTTCTAAAGATTAACTTAATCGTCAGTCGATTTATTCTTCATAAATAAGGTTTGGTAATCTCTTAGATTTTTTTCTGTTCCTTCTCTCATTCTATCATATATCAAAATGGCTAATATTTCATATACTGTGTCAAGAAGTGTGATTTTTCTGTAATTCTCACATGCTTTCATATCTTATTTTTATGCATAGGATGGATCAAAGATTCTAATCATTCTTCGGGCTTTTTATTCTATCTTCAAATCTTTTTCATTAGATGAACGATATCTTTGATGAGATATTCCTCTTCTATTTTAAATAATTCTATCAGTATATCCTTTTCTACCGAACTTTTGTCTCATATTGATTGCATACATAGTTGGCTGTTCTCTTGTGTTTTTCCAATTTTCATTATTCTGAGGCTCTCTAATTCATCGAGTATGTTTGAGAAACAGAATTATTTGGACGATTCATCAAAATCTTCATGGATTTGCCCTGTTTACAATCCAAATTTTGAGACTGTGGATATGGAGGGCTCATAAACAGTCCAGGAAGATGCTAAATTGAAAATTCCTACAAGTTCTACAATGGGAAGACATCAAAAATGTCAAGTCTTAGAATTTCTTTCACAGAGCTGGGCGCGTAAATAATATTTTTGTCACGAACATGCTCGCTCACGATTATATTTTTTTACTCACACCCATTCTCTCACGGTGGTTTATTTGAAAACACGATCATGCCCGCTCACGATTAAAATTTCTTACTGACGCCCAGTCACGCACGCCCTGTCACGATCGGATCACGACGATTTTTAAACAAATAATAATTTTTGAAGGTGATAAAATAAGTTAACTCAAATCTGATGCACAAATTGGAATTATCACACAATAGCCTCTCTATTTATTCGCTTAAAGAATTTTTTTCTCTGCCAATCGTTTAATTTTAAATGAAACTGTATCCCACTTAATAACGAATTCACAAAGATTTTTTGGATATTGAAATATTGAAAATTATTCCCGACTTTATTTAAATATATTGTATATTTTCATTCATAGGTGATAATTGAAAAAGTATTCGTATGTACAACTTTATTTACGAGTAATTAGTAACTAAATCAGATATTTCGAACGTCTAATTTATACATGTTTGATTATGTTCTCATTCTCCGATTGATTCCCATGTGCAATATTGGTTGTTGGCTAACACTAGTAACACTTTCTTATTTTGTAGTATAACAAGAACTGTTTGGGTAATTGTAAGTAATTTTCGTGCGATAGCTTTACTCACGCATGACCAAAATGTCCTCCCGCATACCCACTCACTACATTTTTTTTGTGAATCACGTTCACGCCCGATCCTGAATTTTTCTTCAAAATTGCTCACGCTCTCGTGGGTCACGTCATGTTACAGCATGAAGTATGTTAGGTGGAAGTCTCTTCAGAAACGAAGGAATTGTCTATAAGATTGTTCAATTAATTTTGATTATTGTCTCAAGCTTAAATTTTATAATTGTTTCCTGAAAACTCAAATTTTCTAAAAGAGTATACTTTTTTACTCACTCAAGATAAATACTATTTTGCGCACGTTTCTGCGGGCGGTAAATAGCTGTCCGCCTTATGCGTGCGCCAAGTAGAATTATACTTGGCGCACGCAAAAGACAAAGAGCCATTAACTGCCCAGGAGAACGTACGCAAGTAAGTACTTATCCCGCATGAATAATAAGAAGTGATGTAATAAATTACTCCACAACCGAATAGCTCCCAAGAGAGAAGGCCTAATTACTTGTAGTTTGCACGAGTCATAGCGTACAAAAAAAAGTAATATACACTTGAAGTACTAATCAATCTAATTATAGAAAACTTGCTCTATCAAATATTAGGTACAACAATATCTATTGCTCGATATTTTGAGTACTTCTCTGATGTCCTTTTATACTTTCTTTATTCTATAACGAAATTTACACGTTCAATTTCAACAAGAATAATTATATTCCGTGGGCAAATATTTTTCGGAAATTTTTTTGAAAGTTGTGAAGACTCAATTTTTCGAGAGTTTTTTTCCAATTTGAATCATAGATTTTCCTAAACAAAAAAAATTTAATGGACAGAAAAAATATATTCTCGGTATTTAAAGATTACGGGTGATGTTTTACAATATTTTCTGGTGTTTAAGCGCCAGTATATTTTCAAATAATAATAGACGGCAAACCAGAGCCAAAGAAAGTCTCTGAATTTACTGTACCTAGTTTTTCAATAGTTTATTGCAGTGACTGTGTACACAAACATACTGCGGTCAGTCAAGCGAAACTTAGAACAGGTGTCTCAGGCACGCTTTTGAACCTGTCGTTCCTGCCAAAGTGATAGAATGAATTTACTAAGGCTGAGAATTGTTATACAAATAATATATTGCTATTGCTCATAAATGAGAGTGATGACAGTCAGTCAGATGTGGGGACGGAGCTGGTCAGTTGGCCACAATGTATGAACAAAAATAATAAATACTGTGCAATTCGTTTACTACACTTCAAAACTTATGAATGGTAGTGAATTTCATATCAAACATGAAAAAAATAGTCAGTCATCGAATAAGTAGGAAAAAACATATCAGTCAGCAAATATAGAAATGAAAATTTCACACACAAAAACAGGCTTGTTTCTGTCCGGCTATACTCGCATTTGTCTGAAATTGTTTTGTTTTGACTGATAAAACAGGCGTTGAAACGCCTTGTTTCAATGCAGGTATTATGAAAAGTATATTATATTATTCATTTCCATCAATTATTATTGAGATCTATCATTGTACAAATAACAATACTCTATCCGAATCTGCATTGCTTACAATTTTAAGCGATGACGCTCATTATAATTCTGAGGGCTTCGTCAGTCGTGAGAATTGTCGCATTTGGGACTTAGAAAGTCCATGAGTGATTGTAGAGAAACAAATGTATCCATAACGTGTCACCGTTTGGTGCAAATTTTTGGCTGGAAGCATCATCGGACCATTCTTCCCCGAAGAAACAGTTGATCAGGCAAAGACATTTAATGGTGCTCGCTATCGCAACATCAAGTATTTTGTGTCTACATAGTAGGGTATGAATGTGAACGACATATAGTTCTTGAAATTGAGTGCTGTATCAACGAAATTTGCTTTATATTATATTCCATACATAATCCTTGTACTGTATAATTTATGATTCGATATAAAATTAATAATTCTCAATTTAAACCAATTCTCTAGTGAAATTTGATAGCTCTTGTGCTGTATACTCTATGATTCAATGAGAAACTCGTAATTTCCAATTCAAAACATGTATTTTTATCAAAATTTGTTCTTGCGTGAGCTTTGGGAAATTTTTATATCATAATTTTATAATATCATCATTGAATAATTCCATTTAATTTCATATATTTGACACCTATTTGGTTGCGAGCATTACTTTTAGTGTCTGAATGTTTTCCTTCTGAAATGTCAAATTCAAATTCCTATCTATGCCGTTATGATCACTGACCTTTCGTAGGTCCGATTTACTCTAAACCAAAATTAAATTAGACAAAAAAAAACTATTACCGTTTCACCTTGATTAATTCTAAATATACCCTGTCTCACATAATGTCGTTCTCCTTTAATTAGTAATTTTTTTTTTATTTTATCAAATCTAAGCTAATGATAGTGACCGCAATATGGCACCTAAATCTTCCAATTTGATTGAATTAAAATGTGTTCTACAACAATCTCCTTGCCATAATATTACCAGTTTCAACAAAAAGAGTCACCTACAACAATTAAAACAAATAAAATTATCATTTATATGGGCGTGCTTCAATAGACATTTTTTTTTTTTTACAGGATGGAAGTAGATCGACTGCTGGTCGAAGATGGACCTCTCTCCGCCAACATCAACGTCCACCACCTGGTTTCGAAGCGCCCAACTCTTCCAGTGGAGTATCAACCCCATCTACTGCTAGCACCGCACCCGAATCGCACGTTGAACATTCTCTCGCTCCTACACCTCCTAGGAAAAGCAACTGGGAAGTGATAGAACATTTCACCGGGAACAGTGGGACCAGTTCAAGGTTGAGCAGTAGTCTTATTGCGGTGAGTGTTAGAAACTCAGAATGTATCACATAAAGAGATTGCAGTATACTGAATACATTTAGGATAATTTCTGTACAAAGATCCTGCCATGAAACATTTGTTAAGGCAGCCTCAATTTATTGAACTTCTAATGCATTCTCATGATCATAGTCTAAAACTCAGCTTCAAGCTGTATTCAGTCAAGAGTATAATGCTTCTTATTTACTTGTAAAAAGTAAAAGTAAGTATTGTGTGAAATCGACAAAACTCACATATCGAAATTTTGATGGAAATATCTGATTTGAGCATCTCTTAATCCATTTTGACTATTTTCGGCTTGATGTTGGTATGTATGTACGTATGTGGGTATCTGCGAATGTGCGTATGTTCGTAGCTCATACATCTCAAAACTCGTCAGACGTATTGTAACGAATTTAAGTCTGTAAATTAGTCATTTCGGCTTTACTGGTGCTTAGAATTATTGTGGAGATATTTTACATCAACAAATAGAAGCGAATATATTTGTTTTCCAGAAAATTGCTGGCACCTTCTAGCATTTTCTAGAATAGCCTCGACGTTTGCGGGCAAAATGTAGTGGAAAGAGACCGACGGTATATATTCGTTGACTAAGCCAGGGGCAATATTGATTTTTGGCTTAGCGATCTTATACTATGGATTGCTAGCGATTGAAATAAATTGTGTTATTTAAAATAAATCAACATTGACATAAATAATTGAAGTTAAGTTTAGTGTAGTGTAATAATTCTCAGTTTAAATTAGAATTAGTTATTAAAAATAGTGTTAGTTATCTAATTTATTATTTTAATAAATCATAAAAATGAATAGTAGTGTTTCATAACTTTTGCTCCCTAAATTTGAATAAATAACGTCACAATTGGTGATCAGGTGTGAAGTTTTAAATTCAAATGAATGAAATGGCGTCAAAGACAGTAAAATTGAGTGAATTGAAAGGGGTTGATCTCAAGAATGAGCTAGAAGAACGAGAATTGGAGATAACAGGAACCAGGACCGTCCTCCAACAACGTCTCCGACAAGCTTTGGAGAAGGCTGGTGAGAATCCTAGTGAATCCATTCCGTGTGGCATACTCGATTTCGGGAAAATGAAAGAAGAGCTGCTGGAGAATTCAAGAAAATCAGAAGAAAAGTTGATGGAAAATTTTAGAAAACTAGAAGAAAAATTGACAGAAAATTCAAGTAAATCAGAAGAAAAGTTGATAGAGAATTCTAAAAAATTAGAAGAAAAATTGACAGAAAATTCTAGAATGTTGGAAGAAAAATTGACAGAAAATTCTAGAACATTAGAAGAAAAATTTACAGAAAACTCTACAACATTAGAAGAGGAATTTACAGAACATTCGGGAACATTAGAAGACAAATTAACTGATAATTGTAAAACATTGAAAGAAGAATTGCTAGAAAATTCTAGAACTTTAGAAAATAAATTAATGGAAAATTGTTTAACCTTGGAACAGAGAATAGAAGAAGAATTGGAAGAGAGTTCTAGAAAAGCAGAAGAGGATTTGAAGAACTTAGGGAAAGATTATGAGAAGAAAATACAGGAATTGGAAGAAAATTTCTCAAAGATGACTTCATCACCGATATCAGAATCTGTCGCATGTGAAGCGAGCAATGTGAGGATAATAAAAGAAGAGAATAATGCAAGGATCCACATTGAGACACCGGAATTTGATGAGAAGACGTCGTGGCCAATTTACCTTAAACAATTCGAAGCTGTTGCGAAGGCATATGGATGGTCATCTGCAGATAAGGCTACAGCATTGACCGTTTCGTTGCAAGGAGAAGCCATGAATGTTCTTCAAACATTAAAAGAAGACGAACAAGGTGACTATGACCAACTGATCAAGCGGCTGGAGATGCGCTATGGCAACGCGCATCTTAAACAGGTGTATCAGACGCAACTGAGAAACCGATGTCAGAAATCACAAGAAACTCTTCAAGAATTTGAAGCTGACATTGCTCGTTCAGTTCACCTCGCATACCCTACCACCTCCGATAGCGTTTTGGAGGGCTTAGCCACTTAAGCATTCTTTTTTGGGGTTTGAGATAGCGAAATACAGCAGGCACTACCAATATATCGTCCTAAGTCTTTAGTTGATGCATTATCGTATGCGTTAGAGCATGAAGCAGCAGAACAAGCATCGCATGGACAGTCCAGAGCTAGACAAATGAGTGCCAACAAACATGATGAAATTGAAGTTGAAGAAAAGTTGCGGCGTATCGAGTCCAAAATTATTGCAGGGAAAATGCAACTTCGCTGCTGGAACTTTGGAGAATTGGGCCATCCACAGAGGCTGTGTAAAAAATCGAAGATTGAGACGGCAATAAAAACCAAAGAAGCAGAAGAAGAGGAGTCAGAAAAACTATTGCCGTCAGGAGGACAACAGTAGTCGATTAGAGATGGCAACGGAAGAGTTACGCAAAGACCAGGAGAATGATTCGGATTTGATAATTGTACTGTGGAAAAATAATGATATGAGACCAGCTTGGGAAGATGTTGCACCACACTCTCGAAATGTAAAATCGTATTGGGCGCATTGGAATTCCATCGTGGTTGAAGAGGGCCTCCTGAAACGCGTCGTAGAGAGTACAGATGGAAATGAGAGCAAGATGCAGTTGATAATCCCCAGGAACAGAGCACCGGAAGTACTGGGAGGGATTAATGATGAAGCTGGTGGAGTGCACTTTGCAATCAGTAAAACATTGGAAAAATAACGCCAGGGATTCTACTGGATAAATTGTAAGGAGGATGTTAAAGAGTGGTGTAGGAAATGCGTGGTCTGCGCCAGTAGTAACGGGACACAGAGAAAAAAATAGCTCCAATGCGTCAGTACAATGTGAGAAGTCCTTTCGAGCGCATTGCAATCGATGTGGCCGGACCGTTTCCAGAAACTAATAACGGAAATAAATACATAATCGTTGTGATGGACTACTTCAGTGAATGGGTAGAGGCGTACGCTCTACCCAACCAGGAGGCTGTCACTGTCGCCGAACTTTTGGTGAAAGAATGTATCTGTCGATTTGGAGAACTTCGAGAACTTCTTTCGGACCAGGGGAGAAATTTCGGATCGGCCGTCTTCCAAAACATTTGTTAAATCTTGGGAATCCACAAGACCACGAGCACTGCATCACATCCGCAGTCCGACGGCATGGTTGAACGGATGAACAGAACAATCAATCGATATCTGACAAAGGTTGTCTCCGACCATCAGCGAGACTGGGACCAATACCTTTATCTGTTTCTGTTAACATACCGTTTAGCAGTACACTGCAAACATCTTATTTGGACGAGAGTTGCGCTTGATATGCGACCTAATATTTGAGAGTAAACCAGCTGAAGTTCTAGCAGGAGAAGACTACGTTACCAATCTGCGAAGAAGAATGGACGACATTCATGGCCGAGTTCGTTCAAATATCCAAAATGCCAGCGACCGAATGAAGGAAAACTATGACACCAAGGCCGAGAAAGATGGTTGTCAACCCGGGGATATGGTGTGGCTTTATAACTCCCAGAGGTGCCGAGAGTTGTCACCAAATCTTCAGCGGAACTGGGAAGGTCCATATGAAGTGATGAAGAGAATTAATGACATCATCTACCGGATACGGAAAACTCTAAACGAGGAGCCGAGAGTCGTCCACTTTAATCGGCTAGCCTTATTAGCCGGCGATAACCATGAAGACCGACATGGAGCCACGGTTCGATGAATTGTTGAGCAAGAACCAACCTTTGAAGAGTTCATAGCCAACTATTCCAACGGTCGTAAAGTGCTGTACGGCGTGACGGAAGAAGAACAACAAGACCTGTTCACAGTACCTTTGAATCATTCCCTGGCTCATTGTGTGGCGAGTGACTTGAAGATGTCCCGAGGAGTAGCGTCCGTTTTCAAGAAGAATTATGGAAGATTGGAAGAACTGGCCAACCAACATCCATCAGTCGGGAAAACACTACACCTAAAGGACACCCGCATGGAGCACAAACGATACCTATACTATATGGTGCCTAAGTCATGCTCCTACCAGAAACCGACTTACCGCACTATGTGGAATGCTCTGCTCGATCTCTGGAAACATCTATTGGACAACGACGTTATAAAGCTGGCACTACCGAAGTTGGGCTGTGGTCTAGATAAATTGGATTGGAGGGTAGTAAGGAATATGTTGGAAATCCTCTTCCGGTCTACCGGAATAGAAATCCT
Organism: Dromius quadrimaculatus; assembly: GCA_963989225.1. Taxonomy (NCBI): domain Eukaryota; kingdom Metazoa; phylum Arthropoda; class Insecta; order Coleoptera; family Carabidae; genus Dromius; species Dromius quadrimaculatus. Next base: position 22,100,979 of record OZ022331.1, on the reverse strand, counting down.
TATCTGTAGCTACAACCCTGAACAGCAGACGAATAATGGACGGACCATCGACTGCTACTTCTACTAAACATCCCGATGTACCAAGAGTGACCAATGCATATTCCGATATGACTTTCCAGGGATTCGTGAAGAACCGTTTCGGGACGAAACAGTCCTGAGGAGGGGACACTGTTACGAATTTAAATCTGTAAACTAGTCATTGCGGCCTCTCTGGTGCTTAGAATTATTGTGGAGATATTTCACATCAGCAAATAGAAGCGAATATATTTGTTTCCCAGAAAATTGGTGGTACCTTCTAGCATTTCCTAGAATAGCCTGGACGTTTGCGGCAAAAATGTAGTGGAGAGAGACCGACGGTATATATTCGCTGACTAAGCGAGGAGCATTATTGATTTTTGGCTCAGTGACCTTATACTATGGATTGCTAGCGATTGAAATGTATTGTGTTATTTAAAATAAATCAACATTGACATAAATAATTGAAGTTAAGTTATAGTGTAGTGTAATAATCCTTAGTTCAAATTAGAATTAGTAATTAAAAATAGTGTCAGGTATCTAATCTATTATTTTAATGGATCATGAAAATAAATAATAGTGTTCAGTAACTTTAGCTCCCTAAATAAAAATAAATAACGTTATAGTATAATACTGAAATTTTATATTTGAGACTGGTATAGGCTCTAGTTGTGCACTTTGCATTATAATTACTATCGTCTGTACTAGGTGCATATACATAATATTCCTATATTGCCAGTTGGGTTTGCAGAACGGCGAGAACACTACGGTGCAGACAATTATACGTCTACATCTTTCTATTTCACCTCGAATCTTATGCGCATGCTTGAAAATTGAGCAGCTTTGTGCAATTGGTGCAATCCACGGAGCATAATATATATAGGAGTTGAAACGAAGCGCTCGTACACGGCACAAACTCTTATCGCCGTACGAAATTAAAATTCTTAGTTGATTCAGTATTGATCAAGTTATACTTGTTTCAAATCAAATGATTTTTATGATGATTTGTCCTGCGATTTTTCAAAATAAAAATCCTGGATCTTCTTCAGATAAATACAGAAATTATTTCTCTTACTTCCAGCAAAGAAATAAATGCGCATTTTGTGGAAAGTCTTGATTCACTCAAATATATTGACACTCGAAACATCCTATGTCAAATTGATAAAAAATAGTCTACATTTTTCAGAATTTTGATGAAAAATAGATCATTTCTGGATTTAAATTCTGTATAAATACTTTTAAATATTTTTAATTACCACGATTTCCACAAATCCTGCTATCACCTGACTGATTTATAATAGAAAATCATTTCAAATACTAACTTATTCTATTTTTAGAATAGTTAATTTTTTTTAAAGAAAGTGATATGTAGCTGGAATTAATAAATTGTGTTAGATTTTTTATAATTGACTTTCTTCAATATCTATGATATAAATTTCAAAATAAGCCAGATGTCTCACGTTACTAGAGATAATTATTTATTAGCATTTGATTGACATAGGAGGTATTAATAAGAAAAATAGTAAAAAGTATCATATTCATCACTTTTTTCATTCACATATTCCTAAATAAATACTAAAGATAACAATAATAATAACCAAGAATATCACAAAAAAAATTAAATGAAAATAACCAATCTTTTAGCGATAATACTGGTCTCCACTTCATTAATGTCATCAAAGAACAGTTTATATAACAGACTATTCAAATTTTTCGCATAAATTCAGAACAATCAGTTGTGGAATATTGAAATTTTGTATCAACACGTTGGCTGCGGCAACGAAAAGTGACTTTTACATCTTAGTGCATTCCTGAGAACCAATAAGTAACTTTTATCCTGTGCGGTATCGGTCTCCGGGAATCGTTATACTCTGTTTCATTCAATTTTATCTAATTGTCGAAAGTGAAAATAATTTCCAAATGTTTCTGTAGAATTCTGCAATTTATCTACATACAGAAGTACTACATACGTCGCATCGGTCTCCGGTGACCGTCACCGCACCAGATTGAATAACAAAGTCATTATGATTTTTTTGGAATTTCAGATAATTTTTAGGAATATGCATACAGAACTCGTTCAGTTTTACAGATTCTATAAACCTTGAGACCTTCCTCATGACATTTCTAGAACAATTGGTTATACATAGGTTAGTTCTCCTATTTTGCTTATTTTGCCTGGACTATCCGCGAGTGTAGAAGTCCAAGCGAGAGCATAGAATGGCTCTCGAGCCAAAAGTTAAGATCGAGACGAAACCAGAGTCTTGCAAGACTCTCGCCGAGACTTGTATCATAATCACGAAGAACTCATTTTTAATTCAATTCCAATAAGCTTCATCCGAAAGTAATCTTATAGAGCATGTAGATAGATACCCACAAACTGCATTAATAATTGGTAAATTAAGATATTGACTGATGGCCAAGTTTCTGATTGAGATAATCATTCTTTCTACCGCTTTTTCAAAATATTTACTTCATATTCAGCCTATTTAACAATATTTTTCCGTCAATTGTTTTTTCAACGTGAGTCATTTGGTTCTAGCATGTTTCATATTAAATTGTTGCTCCTGCGAGAATAATCCTAGTTGAAGTATGGAATAGGATATTTATGCGATTGTCAATTGTTTCTTTCTTATTTAATTGATTTCTAGTTTGGTATTGGAAGCTTTCGAAGAGATAGGCTTAGTGGGAACATAGAATAAATAATTAGTGGAATCCACGTAACCATCTTTGATTTATACTTCCGGTGATCAAATAATGTTAAATCTGTATGTTCCAATGAATCAGTTACTGAAGAACTCCAAAAATCTATGAAAGGACTCTTTAATTTTCAAAAACACGTTTTTTATGTAAGGATTCAAATATAACCATCATCCGTCACTTTGACAATGCCAGCTGTCATTTTGAAATATGCAATTAATTGATGCGACACTCTAAATCTATGAAACAGCGATAAAACCGGCCATCAAATCTATGGTTGGGAAGTGTGGCTGCAGCAGATTTTATATGATAAGATTGTGTATCAGGACGAATCCCAATATCATCATCATACTATAATTGATTTCCACTGGAAATACGTTACATAAACTCCTAAAGACTGCTGGTTATATTTTTGTATCCTTTCTTATTTCGTTCAAAATTATATCAGATTATAAATATATATACATATATATATATATATATATATATATATATATATATATATATATATATATATATATATATATATATATATATATATATATATATAATATATAAATAGGGTGTAACAGAAATAAGTACATTAATTAGTGATCTATACATTCTTTCAGAATTATATTAATTATATTATTACATTAATTAGAACCAGTGATAGAACTCTGATCTTTTTTTAGCAATTTTTATCTCCTATAATTTAACGAGTCGTTCAGATGCATAATTATTGGATGTAGTAGCAGTTATGATAAAACAAATGATTTTAACATATGTGAGTTATTCATTCCTTCAAATAGATTCTGGAAAAAAAATCGATTAATAATAATTATTGTCACAAAAGTTAAACCTGTGAAAATGTCTAGCTTTTCTCTTTACGATTTCGCAGGTAGTTTAGGATTAGCTCAGCGAATTTATTTGGAATGATTTCCAAATTGTCATGTTTCATCGAAAATTGAATTATTGTCGACATGCTGATGTATTTTATGTCAAAATATTGTACATTTATACATTACTGATATACTGATGAGAATACTACGAGATATTTAGAAATTATCGTTTATCTGAAACGTGAAACAGCAGATGAGATGAATGAAATACATTAATTCATAAATGAAGCACCTGTGTATCAGATTTTCCTCATACTATCACAAACTTCACATTCAGGTCGTTTCAATCAAATATGCCCGGTGAATTGATCTGCTGAACAAATAAAATATTGTATGTTATATTTTAGAAAATATTTAAAATCAATCACCAAATTTCTGTTACGCCCTATTTATAATATATAATTTGAAAATATTTAATTTAATATCATTATGTATTTCCTATAGTCAAATAATTCCATTATATACGACAAAATGCGAAACATAGGAGTTTAACATAGGACTTTCAAAATGTGCGGCTTTCCTCTATATGTCAGACGTTAGGGCAAAAGTGCGTGGATGGAAAGTTGTTTAAAATCAATTTTTATCTATGAAAAGTCTTCATTGGATGCAGTAAAAAATTTGTAGCATAAGATAGGACATCTCCGTCAAAAATCAGATAGCCATGAAAATAAAAAACGAATGAAACAAAATCCCATTCTGAAAGTTTAATTTCGTGTTATTACTACAATTAACAATGATGCAAAATTGTTTAAAATCCTTTTTTTTTGTAAAAAGTCTTTGTTTGATGCAGTGGAATATCTGAAGCATCCAAAAAAAGGATAACAATAATAACACGGAATTGAATTGTCAGATCGGGAATTTGTTCCATTCGTATTTTATTCTCATGGCTGTCAGATTTTTGACGAAAAAGTCATATTTTATTTTCTAAATATCGAATGCTACAGATATTCTACTGCATTATATAAAGACTTTTCATGAGTAAAAATTTATTCTAAACAATTCTCCATTCTTGTACTTTTGCTCTAAAACATACAGGAGAACCACTATCCGCATAATTTTAAATCATATGTTAAACTACTATGTTCCTCGTTTCGTTGCTCACGCTGGTTATTCTACTAATATATAATATACTTATCACGAAACACTGAGTTGATGTGAAAATTTGATAGTAAGTAATATGTCCAGGATTTCGAAATAGTTGAGCTCGAATATGTTAGCTTTGTAATCCTCGAACTATTGTTCAAAGTACAATTGTTCACATTTTTGCATCATTCAAGTTTTTTAAATTTAGAAGCTAGACAATTCAACTCTTTTGAATCAACAAATTTCAAATTTCGAAGGCTCAAAGATTGTATGTTACAATTTTTTAATCATTTAAATTCCGGAAATCTACATAATACGTTATTCAAGTTCATCATTAGTTGATTTTATTATCAGATATTCAGTTATTCTAGGATATTTTAACCATCTATCGACTGGCGACTGGCGACTGCCGAGCGCAGGATGATGAATGTGGCCGCTCCGACTACAGTATCGTAACGTCACACTGCTGAAATGCTATTTCGAGCGATCCGAGAATTTATTGATTCCAAAAGTAATTATTAGCGGTAAATTGATGACAAAATTGTTTCTTTCTTACTGCATTGTTGGTTTTTGTCACTAATCTCTATAATAGAAGTGATTTTACACTGACTTTCGAAATTATGTCCCAACCCTATTTTAATTTAAGTATTCCCCTACTGAAATCTAGAACAAAAATTGTTAGTCCGACCGTACTTTAACACTGAATCGATAATGCTTATTTCTATCCACTTTGACCTGCATTTAAAAACGTTTGTTGGAGATTCTTTGAACTTTCATTATGTAACAAAAGAAGAGTACCTTTGTTCCACATACAAAAATGTTTCAGAATAAAAATTTTATTTGAGCATTTCAGATTGCATTTCACATAATCTTTTTGAGAACACTTTGTCTTATAACCTGTTCGTTGTACGTTGTCAAGAGTGAATATTATTTCCGCCCTGATTCTTATCATTTTATATCCATATTATCGGAATTTTATCCAAATATATAACTGCCAAAATAACATCTTTTGTATCCCTGAGCTTCACATATAACGTATGTGTCATCTGTATTTCTGTAGAGAAACAAAATCCGAAAAATTGTAGTGCAAATCAAGAATAATTATAATGATCTATACATTCTTTCAGAATTATATCATAATAAATAGACTTTTTTGATTTTAATTCTGTATATTTTATTTTATTTTTGACGTTTCGACTCTCTAACCGAGCGTCTTCATCAGAAAAAATGATACAAAAATAAACAAGGCAAGAAGGTATCTAGATAATTAGATATTGAAAATTGAAAATATACAGATAACTAGATGTGAATACGTGGATTCCACATTTAGTGCAAAAAGAACAAAATTCCTCCGGCATTTACCCAAAGTCTGAGGAAAAACCACGTAAAAACCTCAACAGAGGAATCAACGATATGAGTCTTGTGCTACGCCTCTCGTAGACGATCCCGGGCAAGGTCCGGTTGAACGCCGGCTAGAATAGTGGAGATAGGGATGGGTATATAAGGTACGAGTCTAGCTCTGATTCAGTACGGAATTTGGGCGCCAGTTGACCAATACGACATTCAACCTTAAGTAGGTCAACAAACTCCCGGGAAGGCGGCACACACAGTATCAATAAATAGTCTCCGATAAGAAAAAAAAAATAATTGATTATATTCAGAAGGAAAAAAAACATACAGAAAATTAACTATGTTTCGCCTAATTTTGATAGTTCAGGTCAAATTTAAAATACTCGAGCGAGCGTCCCGTCAAAAGAAATATATATAAAAAAAAAACAAATACCTATATTCAAACCCCGAATGAAGCGTGCGCGAGGACTGACCTGCACCTATAGGAACAAGGACTTAAACACAAAAATATATATAATAATCTAGTAGTATTAGCGACGTAGAGTGCGCGGGAAACGTTGGTCGACCACCGATACCGGCACGAACACGGCTACTACGAAATATATGCGTTTGAAGGTAGTACTTTAAGCCCTAGCAACTACAACAATGCCTGACATGCCCTAACGAACGTTGAAAATATACAAAAAAAAAAAAATAACGTGTATATGTCAAGAATTAATCGAACTCTCGCACGAGCTAACAATAACGAGTAATAAAATGGTAGATAGTTATATAAATGTATCTTGCGACTCTCAGTGGTGCGCTACTGAATAATATTCTTGTAAGTTTAACAACCAAAAAAAAAAATAAGGAATAAATAAATTGTAGAAAACAATGGCTTAGCTGGAATGATCCTGGCGTTGCAGGTGAACGTTGGTCCAGATGGTAGGAAGGGAAGGTACGATCCCCAATTGACGATCTGGTCTCCGCGGTTGCCAAATCTCAAGCTTCGGTTCAATGACCTCGCTTATTCACGCTGGTCGATAGTCCAGTGCTGTCTACCAGTTATCAAATTTAAAGGGAAAACCCCAAACGGAAAAGCCTGAAAGAGAATTGTATGAATTTGCCCAATAACGAAGAAAAAAAAGAAGACTGTATCATGATTATTAGTATAATCTTTTTCTACTCAAAAAAAAGAAAAGTATTGAATATGCATCAGATTACCTTAGATATTGTGCGGCTTGATAGAATGGTGAAGAAAATGTGTTGAAGAGTTAATTGATCCGGGAACAGCCCGTGGAAAACTATGTCCTCCAATATCAAGGTTTATTTGTCTAAAATCCCTCAACCAGAGGCGAAAATGTTCATCACCAGACGAACCGATAAACGTTAATTGAATTTCTGAAATTCTCAGAGATATAAACCCTGAACTCACTCAACTAATTTCTTTCTTTCTTTTTTTTTCCACCTGATCACTTCAAACTTTATCGAACAAGTCCCAAACCAAAAAGGAAGACCAACGGTCAATTCGCAATTAGCGCGATAATTGAAGAAGTGAGAACGATATATGCAAGATTGTAAGAATCAAGGAGAGACAGAGAATGATCCTCTAGCGACAATTTTTTTAAACAACATTCGGCCACTGAAGCTTAACTTTAACCTGGCCGTGCCAACATCACAGCGAATAAGAGAAGACAAAAAAAAATAATAATAACGAGAATCAGCCCAACTCAAATTGGAGTTGTGGAAGCAACTGATTAAGATGAAAATAAGAAGAATATAATCACTGAGTCCAAAGTACCACTGCCAAAATAAATGTGATGAATAAATTTCGCTCGTAAGTGTGAACGATGCTTTAGTTGAGAAGCAGCGCAAGACCGGGCACTCACGCCACTGAATCGTGCAGCGTAAATTGCGAACTACCAATTTGGTGCTGAGCAGAGGCATGTCAACAAGAAAAAAAAATGTAAACAATAACTTGCTTTAAAAGTGTAAACTAAAATATATGTTTGATTTTTTTTTTTCCTCCTTCCAAGTTTAATCGTAGATTACGATTTATTTTGTAACAATTCCACCCTTACCCACTGAAGAAATTTTCTATAACAGAAAATTTCTTAGAAGACAAATATTCCTACAGCTTATCCAAAAAAAAGAAAATTTAAAATCAAGTCGTAATCGCGTAATTAGGAATGGCGAGATTGTCAACGGAAACAGTCAGATAATGAATAGTCTATTGGGGTCTAGGTCACATCTCTATTTGCAGGATTTGCCCTCAAATGCTTGGTGTTCCAAGTGCCTCGTAGAACATCGCCGTCCATGTTTTTAAGTTGATAGGAATCGCGAGACAATTTTTTATGTATGAGGAAGGGACCCACGAACTTTTCTGCTAGCTTGGCCGTATAATACTTAGAAGCATCTGATAAAACGAAATTCTTCCTCCATACAACCTGATTCGGTAAAAACGATACCTCTCGCCGACGGAGGTCATAACGGACCTTTGATTTCTCGTAGGCACCCTGCAACCTTTCTCGAACGTCTCTATAAAGTTTTTGAAAATTACACGCCCGAACCGATGTATCCCCATGAGTCTTATCATTATCCGATAAATCCGTCTCGCCGTTCTCTTTATGTGCATCTCCCAGTAGCACTGCCTCACGTCCAAAATTAACAAAATATGGCGTCAACCCTGTAACTTCGTGTTTCGCCGTGCGAAGAGCACATGTAACTTTGGGTAAAAACTTATCCCACTCGCGGTGATTATCTGACACAAACGCCGTCAACATAGTTTTCAAAACCCGATTAATCCTCTCGGTGGGGTTTGCCTGGGGATGGTAGAAGGAAGTAAATGAAGGTTTGACGTTATAAGACTTCAAAAGGTCCAGATATTCTTTCGACGTGAACTGTACGCCATTATCGGAGACTACAGAGCGCGGTACACCGTAAACTAAAAACACATCATTTTCGAGATGACGAACGACTGCCTTCGCAGTAGCTTTCCTGAGGGAAAAACATAGGGGATACTTGGAAAAGCAATCCGCCACCACTAGGATGTAGTGGAAACCTTGTGAAGACTTTGGGAGTGGACCTACAATGTCTAAGGAAATCACTTCCCATGGTTTCGAGATCAAAGAGTGACCACCCATTTTACCAGCAGGAGGTTTCTGCTCTGGTTTACATTTAAAGCATGTAACACAGTTCCGTACATATCGAGCGACATCACTCCTCATTTTAGGCCACGTATAAGACTGCGCGAGTCGATGGAACGTCTTAAAGGTTCCAAGATGGCCACTGGTGGGTTGGTTATGACACTGAAAAAGAAGGTCTTTACGCCTGTCTTTGGGCACGACTTGCTTCCATTGATTCGCGGTACCGGACAAGGCCGCATAGTTATCACGAACAAATCGGTATAATTTACCATCTTCGATGCGAAAATTCGGATACCGGAAATTGTCTTCTGAGACCGACTCAAACAGTTTTGAGTACCACGGATCTTTTATTTCAGAAGGTTCTACAGTGCTTATGACTGGCACGGAGCGGGATAAAGCGTCTGGAACTACATGCTCCTTACCCTTTCTATGGATGATATTGAAGTCATATTGCTGCAATCGGACTGACCAGCGAGCTAATCGACCCGTAGGATTTTTCAAGCTATTGAGCCACAGAAGCGAGTAGTGGTCGGTGATAGCTGTGAAACGCGTGCCCTCTAAATAGGGACGAAGTTTCTCTACTGACCAGAGTAGCGCTAAAAGTTCTTTTTCGGTAGTCGAAAAATTACGCTCCTGTTTTGTAAGAGACCGGGAGAGATAACAAATAACTTTTTCTCCGTCATCATATTTCTGCGATAAGACAGCTCCTAACCCAAAATTTGAAGCGTCTGTCTGTAATACAAATTCTCGATCGAAGTCGGGACACGATAGAATTGGGGCTGAAACTAATTGATTCTTTATATCGTCCCAAGCTTCCATACATTGGGAACTCCACGCGAATTTAACCCCTTTCTTTAATAAATTGGTCAGTGGCGCTACGACAGTCGAGAAGTGAGGTACAAAGCGTCGATACCATGACGCCATACCAAGAATGCGGCGAACATCAGATACTGATTTTGGCACGGGAATATCCAGGATTGCCGTAACTTTCTCCGGATCCACGAGCAGTCCATTTTTATTCACGACGTACCCCAGGTAGCGCAATTCCTCTCGACAAAAATGACATTTCTCACGCCCCAAGGTTAATCCAGCGGTTGACAACCGCATCATTACCTCTTGCAATATGCTTAAGTGTTTTTCGAACGTTTGCGTGATAACGATAATGTCGTCTAAATAAACGAAAACGTAAGGTTCCAAATCCGCACCTATAACCCTATCAATAAAACGTTGCCACGTAGCAGGGGCATTATGCAACCCGAACGGCATGCGACAAAATTCAAAAAGTCCGCGATTTGGAACAGTAAAAGCGGTATATTGCTGGGAGTTGCTTGCCACCTTGATCTGCCAATACGCGCTTTTGATATCTAATGATGTTAAGTATCTAGCATCCCGTAATTTATCTAGAGTATTTGAAACATAGGGCAAAGGGTACGCATCTCGTTTCGTTACTGCATTTAACTTTCTATAGTCCACGCAAAACCGGTAAGAACCATCTTTCTTCGGAACTAGCAAAATAGGAGAAGACCATGCGCTATTAGATTTTTGAACGATACCGTTACGAAGCATTTCATCTAATTCGATATCTACCTGTTTTTGCATAGCTGGAGAAAGTGGGTAATAACGTTGCTTTATTGGTGGGTTATCCGTATGAATTTCGTGCTCAACCATAGAAGTGCATCCGAGTTTATCAGACGGAAAGTGTGCGAACATCTCATCTAAGAAATCATTGAGTTCTTTTTCTTGTGCCGATGAAAGTGATGTACGAGAAGTAAGAAATTGAACACTATCTACAGTAACGGGATGAGGTGAAAAATACCATTCGCCTCTACTCAAATCTGGCACGATTTCTAGAGTTCGCCAGAAGTCAATTCCGAGGATCAAATTATGTTGCAAAGCAGGAACTACAAGAACTTTGATAACTTTAACCCGATCGCGCAATTTTACCGGAACAGCAATCTCACCGAGACTCTCACAGCGTTCACCATTCGCCACTGTACATGTACCACGTTTACTAATAAGTTGCAATCCTAACTCGCAAAGAGATTGATAGCCCGAGTTACCTACAACGCATCGAGAGGCGCCAGAATCAAGGAGACCAAAGAAGGACTTCCCAAGGATAGAAACCTCGAGATATGCTCGCTCATCATCCTTAGCGTGTGCAAGGATAAAGTCCAACCTTGCATCAATAATGTTGGTCGATATGGAACGATTATCATGAAGTAGACGACCTCCTACTTCATCCGTCGTCCATTTCCCGAACATCGTGGGCACGTATTTACCGTCACGTCTATCTTGCCACATCTGAAGCAATATCTCTTACGCGGGGCCTTACATTTACCCGCAAGATGTCCTGTGCTACCACAATTCCAACAGGATCTCTTAGTTTCAACCGTGTCGACTGGTGCTACCTGTGTTGAAGGGCCAGGATAAGAAGCAACATGAACGTACGCTAGGTCTGGCTCCAACGAGAGATTGCGACGAGGTGGAGGAGCGAAATTCTCAACAGATTCTTTACGTTCGTCAATTTTACGACAAAGTATTAAAAGCTCCGCGACAGTCTTAACATCGACAAGCACTAACTGGGTTTGATAAAAAGGCAGGATGTTTTTCAACAGAATATGAACTTTCAGAGGCTCTGATATAACACGTGATCGTAACCTAGCAAACAGAGACGTCATCGTGGCAATGTACATCCCGATACTTTCATGTGGACCCTGGGTACGATGATTGATCTCCTCAAATAATTTTTCTTCATAATTAACCGGAAGAAATTCCTCTCGCAACCCATTTACTAATCCGTCCCATGAGTTATAACTGTGGCGAGTCGCCCTATACCAAATTAATGCTCTGCCGTCAAATAGGTCTATAGCCGAGACTAATAACTGAGCTTTGCTAATGTTACGTGCTACTCTAAGCTCATCAACTCTTTCCAAAAAGGCATTTAGAGACATTTGTTTTGTATCACCCGTAAATTTAAGACCCCATTTACTAACTGGCACAGGTTGAACACTTGCCGAGAAGTATTGTTTTTCGCGAATTGGTTCTGTATCTGAAGAGTCTGACTCCGAATCTGATGAATTATTTTCCAGATTCAAATGAGCTAGACCAGTGACGCTAAATGAACCACCTACTAACGGACTTGCAATTATCGATGACAATCGTGCGGTTTTCGCTTTTGATTTTACGTCGGATTCTAAGGTGATAAATTTCAACAGAAATTGGGACTTTTTTTGTTTGTCGTCGTTATTCAAGGCTACTGAACGATTTGTTCTACCAATGGCGTGATAAATTTTATTGCAGATCTTCTTGTATTCAGAAGATGACTTAATATCTGAAAACTTCTCAATTCGACCTCGGAGTTCCTTAACTAGCTTCTCTAAAGCAATAGAATCTTCCGCAAATGTGAACGGATATGTAGGGGCTACATACGAACGTGATTTTTCGACGCGTAATAAAGAGCGTAATGAACGCCTCATGGAATCCACACTACTAACTTCTGACAACCCTCTGATCGTGAGTTCGTAGATTAATTCGTCTTTATTTAAACGATTAACCTCCAAATTGTGATCCATAGCGACAATAAAAATAAATACACCAGCAATTAAATACCGAAATTATGCGATCACTACGGGATCACTCAGACACGTAAATAAACAACATGAAAATTTTTCTAAGAACATATAAGAAATCCCCAAGAGCAAAAGAAATATATATATATCTACCTGGCAGCTAAGTAGGCCAATGAATAATATCGAAACTTTTCTGAGACTACAATTGAACAGAAACATTCGTAATGAAGTCCAAACTCTAGAATACTCGAGCCTGTAAATAATATGGCCCCACGTTGGGCGCCAAATAAACTTGCTACGCCTCTCGTAGACGATCCCGGGCAAGGTCCGGTTGAACGCCGGCTAGAATAGTGGAGATAGGGATGGGTATATAAGGTACGAGTCTAGCTCTGATTCAGTACGGAATTTGGGCGCCAGTTGACCAATACGACATTCAACCTTAAGTAGGTCAACAAACTCCCGGGAAGGCGGCACACACAGTATCAATAAATAGTCTCCGATAAGAAAAAAAAAATAATTGATTATATTCAGAAGGAAAAAAAACATACAGAAAATTAACTATGTTTCGCCTAATTTTGATAGTTCAGGTCAAATTTAAAATACTCGAGCGAGCGTCCCGTCAAAAGAAATATATATAAAAAAAAAACAAATACCTATATTCAAACCCCGAATGAAGCGTGCGCGAGGACTGACCTGCACCTATAGGAACAAGGACTTAAACACAAAAATATATATAATAATCTAGTAGTATTAGCGACGTAGAGTGCGCGGGAAACGTTGGTCGACCACCGATACCGGCACGAACACGGCTACTACGAAATATATGCGTTTGAAGGTAGTACTTTAAGCCCTAGCAACTACAACAATGCCTGACATGCCCTAACGAACGTTGAAAATATACAAAAAAAAAAAAATAACGTGTATATGTCAAGAATTAATCGAACTCTCGCACGAGCTAACAATAACGAGTAATAAAATGGTAGATAGTTATATAAATGTATCTTGCGACTCTCAGTGGTGCGCTACTGAATAATATTCTTGTAAGTTTAACAACCAAAAAAAAAAATAAGGAATAAATAAATTGTAGAAAACAATGGCTTAGCTGGAATGATCCTGGCGTTGCAGGTGAACGTTGGTCCAGATGGTAGGAAGGGAAGGTACGATCCCCAATTGACGATCTGGTCTCCGCGGTTGCCAAATCTCAAGCTTCGGTTCAATGACCTCGCTTATTCACGCTGGTCGATAGTCCAGTGCTGTCTACCAGTTATCAAATTTAAAGGGAAAACCCCAAACGGAAAAGCCTGAAAGAGAATTGTATGAATTTGCCCAATAACGAAGAAAAAAAAGAAGACTGTATCATGATTATTAGTATAATCTTTTTCTACTCAAAAAAAAGAAAAGTATTGAATATGCATCAGATTACCTTAGATATTGTGCGGCTTGATAGAATGGTGAAGAAAATGTGTTGAAGAGTTAATTGATCCGGGAACAGCCCGTGGAAAACTATGTCCTCCAATATCAAGGTTTATTTGTCTAAAATCCCTCAACCAGAGGCGAAAATGTTCATCACCAGACGAACCGATAAACGTTAATTGAATTTCTGAAATTCTCAGAGATATAAACCCTGAACTCACTCAACTAATTTCTTTCTTTCTTTTTTTTTCCACCTGATCACTTCAAACTTTATCGAACAAGTCCCAAACCAAAAAGGAAGACCAACGGTCAATTCGCAATTAGCGCGATAATTGAAGAAGTGAGAACGATATATGCAAGATTGTAAGAATCAAGGAGAGACAGAGAATGATCCTCTAGCGACAATTTTTTTAAACAACATTCGGCCACTGAAGCTTAACTTTAACCTGGCCGTGCCAACATCACAGCGAATAAGAGAAGACAAAAAAAAATAATAATAACGAGAATCAGCCCAACTCAAATTGGAGTTGTGGAAGCAACTGATTAAGATGAAAATAAGAAGAATATAATCACTGAGTCCAAAGTACCACTGCCAAAATAAATGTGATGAATAAATTTCGCTCGTAAGTGTGAACGATGCTTTAGTTGAGAAGCAGCGCAAGACCGGGCACTCACGCCACTGAATCGTGCAGCGTAAATTGCGAACTACCAATTTGGTGCTGAGCAGAGGCATGTCAACAAGAAAAAAAAATGTAAACAATAACTTGCTTTAAAAGTGTAAACTAAAATATATGTTTGATTTTTTTTTTTCCTCCTTCCAAGTTTAATCGTAGATTACGATTTATTTTGTAACACTTGACAATTATTAAAGAGAAAGATTTAATTGATATAACACATTAGGACGATGTCCCGTTTCTGCAACGCACACAGTTCCAAGGTCCAAACATGTCATAAAAATTTTTTCAACAGAAAAACTGAATTTCAATAATCTACATCTACATGAATATAACAAAACAAGTGTCAAGACAAATATTTCACAAATCAGGAATAACTATTACAAATGAATAAAATAATATGAGTCTTGACAATTATTATAGTCAAAAATGAATGAATTAATATAACATACAAGGACGATGTCCCGTTCTTGCGGACGCACACAGTTCCAAAGTCCAAACATGTCATAAAAATTTTTTTTTATACAAAAATTGAGTAACAATTACGTACATGAACGTGATAAAAATAATAATCAAGACAAATATTTTACAAATTATGTATGTCTATTATTGATTATTGGAAGCCAAACATTTGCCAATTCAAAACCATCAGTATGGTTGAAATTATTCGGATCTTTAATTATTTCAATCGCTTCCCTGACCAATCTACCATGAATGGATGAGCATCTTGCAATTATTCTTGTTTCTTCGAACTTGATGTCGTGCAAAAACTCAATGGCATGATCAGCAACCGAAGACTTATCTGGGTGATTGAGTCTTATGCATCTTCTATGCTCAGCAATGCGAGTATTCACAGTTCGGCCCGTCTGTCCAACGTAGACTTTCCCACAGGTACAGGGGATCTTATAAATACCCGAAGATTGTAAAGGGATCATGTCCTTGACAGGTCTCAAAAACTGCTGGATTTTCGTGACAGGAGCGAAGGAAACTTTGAAATTATATCGAGACAAGATCCTTCCGATCTTCTCTGAAACATTACTGACATAGGGTAAAGAAACATAATTTTTACTCACGCCATTATCCGCCACGGTAGCATTGTTAGATTTTGGTCGAAGTGCTTTCCTAATGGAATGATGTGAAAAACCATTTTTCTGGAAAATTACTTCTAGATTATTAATCTCTTGATCAAGTTTATCAGGGTGACAGATATCATTGGCCCTTTGGAAAAGACATTTAATTGTTCCATACTTCTGTGAAGGATGGTGATGTGATTCTGCATGAATATATTGGTTTGTGTGTGTTGGCTTCCTATAAACAGTGTGTAGTAGTCTACCATCATTGGTTCGCTCTAGATTCACATCAAGAAAAGGCAATGAGCCATTACGCTCTAGCTCCGATGTGAATTTGATGTTTTCGTGAACATTATTTAAATGATTCAAAAAACTGTTCAAATTGTCATGACCATGAGGCCAGATTGCAAAAACATCATCCACGTAACGTAACCATAAGGATGGTTTGTAGGTACTAGTTTCTAATGCTTTTTCTTCGAAAAATTCCATATAGTAATTTGCAATTGATGGAGAAATTGGGTTACCCATTGCTACACCATCAATTTGTTTGTAATATTCATTATTGAAAATGAAGAAGCTAGAAGTCAGACAATGGTGGAATAATTTAATAATATCTGGAGGGAAATTCCTTTCCAAAAGCTTTAGGGTGTCTTTAATTGGAACTTTTGTGAATAAAGAAGAAACATCGAAACTAACAAGGATGTCATTATTATTTAGTCGTACGTTACTAATTATTTCAATAAAATGTTTCGAATTTTTAACGTACGAAGAAGAATTATTGATTAATGGTCTCAATAAACTGTCAAGATATTTGGATAATAAATAAGTTGATGAATTAATGCAATTAACTATTGGTCTAAGAGGAACCCCTTGCTTATGGATTTTAGGTAAACCATAAAATCTGGGTACATATGGATCGCTAGGAGTCAAATATTTAATAACATCCTTATCTAGAGAAGATTCTTTAAGAAGTTTAGTTGTTTGATACTTGACCGAACTTAAAGGATTCCTGCTGACTTTTTCATAAGCTGCATCATGAAGCAAGTCTTCAGCCTTGCTGATATAGTCGTCTTTATTAAGGATGACAGTAGCTTTTCCTTTATCGGCTGGTAAGATAACAAGATCTTCATTACGACGTAAATCTTGCAATGCTTTGAATTCATCTTTAGTCAAATTCGGCTTAGGAGGCTTTGCATTTTTCAATATTTTGGCTGTTTCAAGTCTGACATCTGAAGCTTCATTTTCTGGTAGTTTTTTGACAGCTGTTTCAACCACCGTTATAATCTCTTCAATCGGGACACGACGAGGAGCAGCAGCAAAGTTAAGACCTTTGGACAAAACAGAAACCGCAGAATCCGAAAGCTGGGAAGAGCTTAAATTGACTACTAGTTTATTAGCATCATGTACAAAAGTATCCTGAGTAGGATGTTGTTCATTATTTAGTTTTGAAAATTTATCTTTCTGGGAATTAGTCAACAAAGCCGTATGTTTCTCAATTTTATAAATAATATTGTTTTGTAATTCAAGCCAGTGCTCATTTTCTAATGTATTGCTCAAAAATAGATGTAGATCTAGTAGAAAACTATCTAATTGATTAATAGTTTTACGAATGTCACCAATACGTTCACGTAGTAACAAAAAACCAGATTTACGTAAAATATGTTTCGCACGTGATGTTTTAATATGAGAAACGAGTTTGGTGCAATTTGGTAGAACATCAGAGTCTCTACAACGTTTTAGAAATGCTAAATCACATAATCTACTTGCCTTTTTTATTGATGTTTTTTCAAAAATCTTGATCTTTTTCATTACTTGCTCACCATAGAGTATTTTTAATGATCTATACATTCTTTCAGAATTATATCATAATAAATAGACTTTTTTGATTTTAATTCTGTATATTTTATTTTATTTTTGACGTTTTAACATTGCAAGCATTGCAAAATTTACGTCGTAATGAAGATCTTGTTATCTTACCAGCCGATAAAGGAAAAGCTACTGTCATTCTTAATAAAGACGACTATATCAGCAAGGCTGAAGACTTGCTTCATGATGCAGCTTATGAAAAAGTCAGCAGGAATCCTTTAAGTTCGGTCAAGTATCAAACAACTAAACTTCTTAAAGAATCTTCTCTAGATAAGGATGTTATTAAATATTTGACTCCTAGCGATCCATATGTACCCAGATTTTATGGTTTACCTAAAATCCATAAGCAAGGGGTTCCTCTTAGACCAATAGTTAATTGCATTAATTCATCAACTTATTTATTATCCAAATATCTTGACAGTTTATTGAGACCATTAATCAATAATTCTTCTTCGTACGTTAAAAATTCGAAACATTTTATTGAAATAATTAGTAACGTACGACTAAATAATAATGACATCCTTGTTAGTTTCGATGTTTCTTCTTTATTCACAAAAGTTCCAATTAAAGACACCCTAAAGCTTTTGGAAAGGAATTTCCCTCCAGATATTATTAAATTATTCCACCATCGTCTGACTTCTAGCTTCTTCATTTTCAATAATGAATATTACAAACAAATTGATGGTGTAGCAATGGGTAACCCAATTTCTCCATCAATTGCAAATTACTATATGGAATTTTTCGAAGAAAAAGCATTAGAAACTAGTACCTACAAACCATCCTTATGGTTACGTTACGTGGATGATGTTTTTGCAATCTGGCCTCATGGTCATGACAATTTGAACAGTTTTTTGAATCATTTAAATAATGTTCACGAAAACATCAAATTCACATCGGAGCTAGAGCGTAATGGCTCATTGCCTTTTCTTGATGTGAATCTAGAGCGAACCAATGATGGTAGACTACTACACACTGTTTATAGGAAGCCAACACACACAAACCAATATATTCATGCAGAATCACATCACCATCCTTCACAGAAGTATGGAACAATTAAATGTCTTTTCCAAAGGGCCAATGATATCTGTCACCCTGATAAACTTGATCAAGAGATTAATAATCTAGAAGTAATTTTCCAGAAAAATGGTTTTTCACATCATTCCATTAGGAAAGCACTTCGACCAAAATCTAACAATGCTACCGTGGCGGATAATGGCGTGAGTAAAAATTATGTTTCTTTACCCTATGTCAGTAATGTTTCAGAGAAGATCGGAAGGATCTTGTCTCGATATAATTTCAAAGTTTCCTTCGCTCCTGTCACGAAAATCCAGCAGTTTTTGAGACCTGTCAAGGACATGATCCCTTTACAATCTTCGGGTATTTATAAGATCCCCTGTACCTGTGGGAAAGTCTACGTTGGACAGACGGGCCGAACTGTGAATACTCGCATTGCTGAGCATAGAAGATGCATAAGACTCAATCACCCAGATAAGTCTTCGGTTGCTGATCATGCCATTGAGTTTTTGCACGACATCAAGTTCGAAGAAACAAGAATAATTGCAAGATGCTCATCCATTCATGGTAGATTGGTCAGGGAAGCGATTGAAATAATTAAAGATCCGAATAATTTCAACCATACTGATGGTTTTGAATTGGCAAATGTTTGGCTTCCAATAATCAATAATAGACATACATAATTTGTAAAATATTTGTCTTGATTATTATTTTTATCACGTTCATGTACGTAATTGTTACTCAATTTTTGTATAAAAAAAAATTTTTATGACATGTTTGGACTTTGGAACTGTGTGCGTCCGCAAGAACGGGACATCGTCCTTGTATGTTATATTAATTCATTCATTTTTGACTATAATAATTGTCAAGACTCATATTATTTTATTCATTTGTAATAGTTATTCCTGATTTGTGAAATATTTGTCTTGACACTTGTTTTGTTATATTCATGTAGATGTAGATTATTGAAATTCAGTTTTTCTGTTGAAAAAATTTTTATGACATGTTTGGACCTTGGAACTGTGTGCGTTGCAGAAACGGGACATCGTCCTAATGTGTTATATCAATTAAATCTTTTTCTTTAATAATTGTCAAGACTCATATCGTTGATTCCTCTGTTTAGGTTTTTACGTGGTTTTTCCTCAGACTTTGGGTAAATGCCGGAGGAATTTTGTTCTTTTTGCACTAAATGTGGAATCCACGTATTCACATCTAGTTATCTGTATATTTTCAATTTTTAATATCTAATTATCTAGATACCTTCTTGCCTTGTTTATTTTTGTATCATTTTTTCTGATGAAGACGCTCGGTTAGAGAGTCGAAACGTCAAAAATAAAATAAAATATACAGAATTAAAATCAAAAAAGTCTATTTAAGAAAAATTATATTTCAAGATTGAGTATGCAATCAGCTGTTGAACATAGATGATACACAGAATCTGCAAAAATGGATCAAGAAGAGCATACACCATCCCAGTTCCTTTCCATGCGACAGTAACGCCGCTCTATTGGAAAAGGGCCGGAATAGCTAGCGTACAATTTCAAACTGTTTTGCTGAATGCTCCCAATGACAGGTGTGCAAATATTCCAAGAAAAGTGATCAAACAAACAAATTTTCTATGATAATGGAAGTTATTACTTCCCGTGAGTTTGAAGCAAAGACTAAACTCTCTCAGGTCATTCCGATTCATATTTGCTAACCACTTGTTCTTCAAATCCTCTACACGTGGAAAACAGAAAAGGCCCACTCTTTTCTTTATGGGCAGGGAATTGACCAAGCATTGCTCATGCACGCAGAACTTTTTTCCTAGAAATATTACAGATAGAATAGTTTTTTATTATGACATTAGGTATAACATTTATGATGGCACATTATTTTGTCAGGTTAGTAATGACAAATATATCGAGATCATATCAAATATTAATACTTACAGGATTTTTTTCTACTCGGCAACACTGAAATCAATGATGTCATTCTCACAATAATATTAAATAATGTAATACACAATACAGGTCACAATATAATGGCGATTGCAAAAACAGCGGACAGAAATAACAGCTTTCTCAATTTTCAAATCCTGGACATTTTGGTGGAGGGGCTGTCACACTAGCGCCAGTGTGCGGTGCCGTGCAGTAACTAACACTCACTAACACATACGCAAACTTTGTATTTTTCTTTCCGTAAGAGTGACACAGGCCTGGTTTGAATTCAGATATATTTCGCGACAAAAATATTCAGTCAAAGTCAAAAAATTATGCAAAAATTGTCATATCATGACGTACAACCAGTCATTAGAAAACATTGCGATTTCGAATCAATTTCTGGTAGTTTTGCGGGAAACTTCTGATGCTCATTGGATGAATGATAGTTTTCATCAACCAAGTATGGAGGCAAGAATTTATTATTACACATATATACATCAATGAAAAAAATTATGCTGAACAACTGGTCAGAATTACTTGAATTTTTTATTCAATGAATTGTCAAGCTTAACTAAACCAATATCACATTGGATTAGATGTATTGCATCTCATAAGTAATACAGCAAGAGTACTTTCAGATATAGATTTCAAATGCAAGGATGGAGAATACTGCAAACATGAGCTGCAGTTTGCATATACATCAATCAGAAAATACACATTCTTAAATCAATTGTTTTCCTCCGACAAATGTACACTATATTCATTGGAGTTCATGTTTTTGTTCTAGTTCTAGAA
This sequence comes from Dromius quadrimaculatus, assembly GCA_963989225.1. Lineage (NCBI taxonomy): Eukaryota > Metazoa > Arthropoda > Insecta > Coleoptera > Carabidae > Dromius > Dromius quadrimaculatus. The sequence goes on along the minus strand of OZ022331.1, from coordinate 22,079,505 downwards.
CAATTCTTAGAATATCTACTATTGAGAAAAAATACATTCAATAATTATTGATTATATTGGCAATTTAATACAATAAATAGAATTTTTTTGCAGAAATCAACGTTCTTAAGTATCACTCATTTCCTTACGTTTTCTTGAAATTAAATCTTAATCTCAGTAAAATATTTTCCAACATATATTTCAATAATACAAGATGTTGAAACCCTTCAACTCTATCGAATGATTTCTTCCCATATAGTTTAACATAAATTGGTCTCACTTTTCAAATTAGCTTCCTTGTTTTACCTAGTCCTTGTTTGAAATCTTGTAGGTAATACAATATTTTTTTCATCTCTTTCAGTTTCTGAAAAACGTACAATTGAAGATATAGTTTATGTAAATCCTCTATGCAATTATTATTTACTATTGTTAACAATTTATTCTTGAATATCTTTGTACTCTAATCCAAGTTTCTAGTCTTTTTACTTACCTCATGCTCGCGATTTGGAAAAGAATAAAATATCCATTGATATACATACAACATAGACTTCTATTTCTTAATTTCTCACTATTTACATTCATTCAACTTCAGTTTTATAGAAAAATTTATTTAGGTTTGACAAGTTAACAATCAAATATCACATGCCGTTAAAATAACAGTACGCTAGCTTTTTTCAGTATATATATATATATATATATATATATATATATATATATATATATATATATATATATATATATATATATATATATATATATATATAAATATATATATATATATATATATATATATATATATATATATATATATATATATATATATATATATATATATATATATATATATATATATAGAAAAAGTAATCCTAACCGCAATTAAGTAGAATTTGGAAATTTATTGGGTATTTCCGGTTCAGTTTTTCGGGCAATGGAATAAGTAAACTCTTTGAAGTTATCTAGCTTTCGGTATATTTTTTATACCTTCATCAGGACACCACAATATTGATGATGATGTAAGATACAAGAGGAACGCTAACATTATTCATTCACAGTTCGTGGAAGAAATCATTCAAAAATCAGCCAGATTAATAATAATAATTATAACTTCAATCACCAACATGAATACAATTAATATAAGAATGAATCAAAATAAGAAGAACCAGATTGAAAATTATAATGAAAAATTATAGTCAAAACTGTGAAAAAGTAATATATATGATCAGTCAAAATATGATATAAATAAAACAATTTTTTGAAAAAACAAAATAATAATAAAAATTTTTACACATAAAACTTGATTTCCAAAATTTTGGAATGAAAACTCTGGAAAAATCTCAGGAGCAAATTGAAAATCTCGAAAAATGACACAAAAACAGGAAACTCAAAAAATGGATGTAGGTGAAAAATTATTAGTCATTCCAACTTTTAGATATTTCAAATGAATTGGCATATATTGAAGTCAAGCCATCTATGTCATTTTTCTTATTTATTGTATTATCTGTCGTTTTAATGTATTGCATTTCCAAAAAAGATCGTTTTTTAGATTCTTCTCAACATCCAAAACTGTAGCATTACTGTAATCTATTTCATGTTTTTTTTGAATTTGTATGCATCGCTAATGCGGTAGCATTTAGTTTTAAGCGCCTGTCACTTTCATGGGATGTTATTCTACTAATTAACTGCTGACAAGTTTGCCCAATATAGCATTGATCGCAATTTTTACAAGGAATTTTATATATTAAATTTGACGTGAGCGGGGCTGGTACTTTCTCTATTAATCTTGTGAAAATTGACCTAATAGTTTGAAAATTTCATGCTATTATTTTAGTTTTATCATTCCTCAAAATTTTCATAAGCTTAGATGTAAGATTAGATGTATAAGGAATTGAAGCAAACAAAACTCTCTGACGAGTCTCATCAACCTGTACAACTTGACATTTGGGAGGCTTTATATATATATATATATATATATATATATATATATATATATATATATATATATATATATATATATATATATATATATATATATATATATATATATATATATATATATATGTATCAAATAACATGAAAGACCAGGATACAACGTCTCAGCGAGTAGCTCACTGACGTCATTTTGTGACGTCATTTTGTGACGTCAAATAAACCATTATGCTGACGTAGAATTATAATTTTCTGATAACATCAACCGCGACGTTTTTAACAATTTTATATGACGTTAGAAATAATAACTATTAATAACATACCACAACATCAGTTTACTACATAATTTTAACGTCAAAATTGAATTTAACTGGTAAATGAAAGAAGAAATGAATAAAATGTAAATTTTATCATTCATACATATAAACTTACGTACAAAATAGGATTCAACAGAACTAAGAATATAATTATTATTACAATCGAAAATAAATATTTACATCAATAAAAAAACGAAAAATGTACTAGACAGAATCAAAAGGATCACTTATAATTGTACATTAAAAGAAGTCTACTATATCAGGAAATATTTACCATTAAAAAATTATATAATTAACTGCAAAATCAAACTATTTTTTTCAATTTACTACAAATCGAATGATTTCATAATTTCTACTTCAACAGAACTAAGAATATAATTATTATTACAATCAAAAATAAATATTTCCATCAATAGAAAAACGAAAAATGTACCGGATAGAATCAAAAGAATCACTTATAATTGTACATTGAAATAAGTTTTATATATCAGAAAATATTAACCATTAAAAAAATCATATGATTAACTGCAAAGTAAACAATTTTTTTCAATTCAAATTTCAAAAAAAATTAGGCAAAAATAATTTACTTATTAACATTTTGATAGGTTAAAAATAGCAAAAAAGTATTTTTCTCATTTTTCCTTTCTATCTATCTGTTAATAACTTTTGAAATAATACGAATTATAATCTTGATACACGTGACGGTTTAATATTTGTAATAAATGGATGTTTAAACATGGATTGTATGTCCCATAACATTGAAAAATAATGTCAAATTATGACTTCAATACAACTTGAATATGACGTTAAAATATAACATTTAAACTACGTGAATAATGTACGTGAATAAAATCGTCGATTCTACATTCATTTGAGGTAACAAAATGACGTCTAGGTATGACGTCCATACAACCAATATACAACGTTGATTTTCAGTTATTGTTATATGAGAAACAACCACACTGCCTGAAGAATCATATGAAGAATAAGTATGATTTCCTAAAACGCTAAAACATAACATCCAATTATAACGTCAGTTCAACATTATATGACGTTATTTCTTGACGTCAATTTATGACCACAATTTGACTTGACGTGTGACCTCAGTTCAACGTCATATGACGTCTAAATATGACGGTCACATTATGACTTCAATATGACCAAAATGCGACGTCACATTTTAATCGACGGTCAGTCATTGTTACTTGGGATATACAGGATGTAACAGAAACAAGTACATTAATTTTTAACCTGTAACAGAACTAGTCAAGCATAACAGTTTTTCTCAATAACTTTTTTCTGTAAATCCACCGGATATCGAGTGAAAATTCTTCAAAATTTTGTCAAAATTTGCATTGTGCGCTTATGGTTGGATCTGAACGCTTCTCAATTGCTGGAAGAATGACAGCTGTCGATTGAAATAAGTATTTTGCAACTTTGAACCATCGTAGTCTTGTTAATCATTCATTTGAAACTGGAAAAATATTAGTATTTTGGCCAAACATTGATATTCGCTCACCTCGATTGAAAGATTGAATTTGTCTCTGAAATCAACAATTTGTCCGTTAGTCGTATATATATGTCATTGTTAATAAATTTAATTTCCATTCAGGGATTTCACGTATATTTTCAAATAGTACATTTCTTAGACATTAGATTGTCTGCACAAGTTCATTGCACTTGAATCAGCTGATTTGAATAGTCTGAATCACGCCTATCCAATTCCCTATCTCAACTGTGTTGCAAAAGTGAAGCCAAAAATGTAATATTGCTAGAGAGAGAAAGAAACTGAGAGATAGGTTGAGGCGGGCCCATGTTTGTATGGAATTAAATGGCTAGGTTCGGTTTATTTAGTATTTTCATGTAAAAATATATTGTAAAATGGGAAGAAAATGTTTTGTGATAAATTGTGATACTGGGTACAGAACATGTGACGAAAAATTTTTTTTTTCTGCATTCAAAGATGTTATTTGATTAAATAATTGGCAAGGATATCATAAAAGAATGTTCGTCTGAAGATGTAAAATTGAGAAGAAATTATATTGAAATTAAAGATCATATCAATGTTCATTGAACGTATTTAATCTAAACTTTTAGTAAAAAATTCAACTTCAAGAAAACTTTTACTTTAACTTTTAATGAAGAATATGAATATTCCTATTTATGTTTTGAAACCAATAGAGATGTGATAATTGTTTACAAATTCACCGTACAGTATAGTATGGAATTGTTCAATTATATGAAAAATATATTATTACAGATACCGTTCTTCAAATATTTCCGACCAAAAAAAAAACATGTCCGGGTGTTTTTCCAAATTGCCCGAAGTATTCAAATGTCTCTAAAAAAACAAGGAAAACTCTAATAAAACAGGATGGATCTTTGAAAAAGCCCAAGCTGTGCAAAAAAGAAAATGATATTATAATGTAGATAGAATTCATCTTCAATTTATTCGATTGAAATAATTCTTAATTTTTAGTAGAAGACACATAAACGCTAGAGATAAATTTAAATCCAAAGCAAAACTTGGATCCAGAGGACTTGTAAAAATTTTTTCGATTTGAAAATTATATCCATCGAAAGAAACAAATTTTCATCAATGAGATGTTGGAGACAGAATACTTTGTTTTCAGAAAGGAAAATAAAAATGAACGTAATTTTCCCATAAATATCACGGATGTACGCCATTTAGAAGATTTTTGCCAATTTTCTTGTTAATATTTTCTTCTGGTATATAAGGAATGGTTTGTGTGTATTTTCTCAATTCTATTATGCCCATTGTAATATAAAATATTCATAAAATTATTTATGTATCTGTTATTCATGATTAGAAAACTCTTATTTAATATATAATAAAGAATTTAACATAATGAAAATATTGAATTCATCTGGCAATTGTATTTAATTGAAAAAAATTCAAATATGATCTCATTTCTGTATATGAAGCGTACAAAGCTGGGCCCGCTCCCGCTATCTCTCTCACGTCTGCCGCAATACATTTTAGGTTTCATGTTTTCCAACTGAGTGTCCGCTCCTCTATTATTTTCCTTCGTGGTCTGAATACAGTCCCTGGTACAGTCAGAATATGTGCCAGCCTGTGCTGCCATCTATAAGCATTATGAATATTAAATGAAATGCAATTCTAAAATAATCGAATGATTCAACTGAAAATTTTGTCGCTATAAGATTGTAGAAGCTTATTCTTGAAGAACAGAAAACATAACCTATAAATATATCAAACTGAATTTGGTAATTGATTTTAAATAAATTTAAATATTTTCTGAGATAATAAGATACAATATTTTATTTGTTCAGCAGATCAATTCACGGGGCATACTTGATTGAAACGACCTGAGAGTGAAGTTTGAAATAATATGAGAAAAAACTGATACACAGGTATCTTATTTATAAATTAATATATTTTAGTCAACTCATCTGCTGTTTCACGTTTCAGATAAACGATAAGATCTAAATATCTCATAGTATTATCATCATAATGTATAAGTGCACAATATTTTGACGTTAAATACATAAGCATAACCACAATAACTCAATTCTTAGTGAAAAATGATAATTAGCAATTCGTTCCAAATAAATACGCTCGGCTTATCCTGAACTGTCTGCGAAATCAACAGAAAAGCTAGACATCTCTACAGGTTTAACTTTTGTAACAATAATTATTTATTGATTTTTTTCTAGAATTTATTGGAAGGATTTGGTAACTCACATATGTCAAATTCAATTGTTCTGGATCCGATAAGGTAATCAATGTTTGAAAGAAAAATTTATGATGAAATTAAAGTCGCGAGTGATATTTGTGGAGAATATTTCTCGAATGAAATTGCTACTATAAATACCTATCAAATTGTGTTGGTTTCAACTACTTACCATTTTTATTGCAAAATGCACTAAATTGTCTCTATATACTTCTGTATTTTTACACTTCTTGTTTTTAATTTCATTATTTTAGGCGAAAAATGCATTCCCAAAACGATTAAATTCAGACATTTCCAAGAACTGATTGTTTATATTAAAACTATGTATTGTTTCTCTATTGCAAAGGAAATTTATTACCATGATTGTCATTATACGCCAGCCCGATTCGATTTCGCGCTACCCGAACGCCGTCCTAGCGGCACAATTGGTAAACTATCGATGGAAGCGTTTAAAAACAAAGCCCGCGCAAGTAGTGAGAGATGATAATAATTGATTGCAAGATATTAATCCAATCCATATTTTTTGAATAACCACTATTTAATTATGTTGGTAATAATCCAAGGAGATTTTCAGAAAGCAGATTTAAGCTTTTTTCGTGTGAAAATGTGAATAAAGGAAGAAAATTATACGTCGAAATCAGTCCGTGAGAAGTATCATAGAGCATCAAGAATTATTATTATATATGTATAAGGTCCGGTTTCACCAAACCCAGTTAAATTTATCAAGGAGTTATTTTGAGTCAGCAACTATGGTTACAATTGTATCAACAATACTTTTCGTATAAAATAACCTTTGGATAAATTTAACTAGCGTTGGTGAAACTAGCCCTAAAACGATTAGAACTTGTTGAGTATAATAAATTTATTTTGAGAGTAAATTTACTTGGTCTTTTATAAAACCGGCCATAAGACAAATTGTTCGAGAAGACGGTTTTTTTGGAGCATACCTTCTGTTTTGCGTAACATTTATTGTTTACTTCATCTTTTATAATTACTGTATAATCATGATTCCTTTTTTCAAAAATTCTCAGCACTTTATTATTTAATCACTTATTTAAATTGAAACCATATTACTATTCGTATATTCCGGTTGTATTACAGTCATTTTATAGGCTAAAAATTATATACCTAACATTCTCATTTAACAAGATTATTAAATCTATACAAGTTTATTTATTTATTTGTAATGAAGAATCTGCATCATTCTGTATTACTTTTCGTGATCTAATTATGTATTTACGGAGCTCGTCGTACACGTGTAATCCATTACTTCTTCGTTCAACTTCCCAATCACTGTTTGGAAACGAGAAAAATGTTCCATCAGAGTTACGTTTTTCGGTATTGGGGCTATCGGGCACACAACACGCTCGACCATGTCCCTTGTTTTATTTTTCACTCATTTTATCTGTACAAAAGCTATAATAATTGCTATTTATGTAATTAGTATATAATATAGAACTTTATTGGATGAGCAGCTGGTTATGGACGAGCGAGCAGTGCGAGCGAGTCTAATAAGGAAGGCGAATCTATAAAGTTTGTTTATGTACGAATTACATTATAAGCTTTATGTTCGACTGCTCTAAAGACGCAGGATATCTTCTAAAAATATTTCTCAATTTCCCTATACAAAAATTCGGTAAGTATAACTTGGTGTGCTTTGCTAGTGTTGCTATTGTTACAATTGTTTTTTACTGTTTGTTTGCAGATGTCAAAAATATCAAATACAATTTAAAAGAAGAAATAGATGCTTTAGAAAGTGTAGAAGAGATTAAATACGATAGAAAAGAATAAATGGATACTTCAGAAAGTGTAGAAAAGAATAAATACGATAGAAAAGAATAAATGGATACTTCAGAAAGCATAGAAGAGTTGGCAGCAAATACCAAATAATCGCAAATATTGAGGGAAAAATGTTTTTGTAACAATAAGAATTCATATCCAGGTCTAAATATTCGCGACAATACCAATTGTGTCTTGACTTATAAATATTATTACCATAATAAATAATATGTTGATTTAATTGTTTGGATTTATTTTATGATAATAAAAGAACTATTTGTGTGACTTTCTCTGACAATGACAGTTCCGTTCAATTATATAAAGTAAAAGTCCTAGTCAAATTAAGTGGCACATTATGGGCACTAGATGCAACCATAAACTACATGATTATGATGCAGTCGAGCATAAAAGCTGTTATGAAGCTATTGTCCGTATAACCTGTCAAAATATACCACTGACAGTTTACGCTTCTCGCCGAATAGCGTCGCCTCGAGCGTTGTCGGGCTGGCGTATAACCATGCAAAATTTGTCGGTATAATTGACATGAGTAAAATGATCAATTAATGCCCGGTTTTATAAAGGGCAGAGTATTTTAATCCCAAAATAAATAAAATTTCCTCGGTTAAATGACAGTCGATTTTTTGACAGCAATGACTCTGTTGTCATGAAGACACTAATGCTCGGTTTTATAAAGGGCAGAGTTATTTACTTCCAGAGTAAATAAAATTTACTCTGTTAAATGACAGTCGATTTTTTGACAGCAATGATTCTGTTGTCATAAATAAATTCAAAACGATTAGAATTTGTCAAGTAGAATAAATTTATTCTGAAAGTAAATTTACTTGGTCTTTTATAAAACCGGCCATAAAAATGATTAGAATTTGTTGAATAGAATAAATTTATTTCAAGAGTAAATTTACTTGGTCTTTTATAAAACCGGCCATGAATATCATAAAATCTGATGATAAATATCATTCAATGTTCAAAATACTTACATTCAAATAAGATTAGGTCATCTTAGGCCGCGTCCACACGAGAGCACGAACAAGCTAAGCATATGTGCTTATATCTGGCGTCGCATTGTATGGACGGTATTTTGAGCACGAGCAGATGTTCGCGACAAACAGCGAACGCGATCCGATCGTTGTCAGTAAAGTGAGCTTGCTCAAAGGCATAATTGCTTGACTCACAGCTCCGTTCGCACGTGTTCGTGGAAACTTAACGAAATAAAATAATATTTATCAAATGGCATGAAATAATGAGAGTTGTAGTCAGGTGATACAAAAGAGTATCGATTGGAACTTGTTCTTTGAGATCCAAAAAATGAATTTTATTATTCCAAAATGGAAAAAAAAGTTTGGGAAGAAATGGGTAAAAATTGGGATAAGAACACCGTAGACGTGTAGAGAAAGGGTATTGGCTGGGTGCGTGACAACAATGCCCTCTATAACGCACATTTTCCATGCTTATCAATATGTAACATCATTAATACTCGTGAATTCAAATAACAAAAAAACAAGAATTGAGAACTCAGTAAATATTGAGAGTTATTGAAATTGAAGAACTGATAAAAATAACTACTATTGCTATGAAAGAAGTAAAAACATAGTAATACAGATAAATTAAAAAAAATTCTGAAATATGTTTATATAACAACTAGAAAAAGTGAGTAAAATAGAGTACTAAATTGAAATTGTTTATTTGAAGAGCTTGAAATAATGTTTATTTTGTCCACTACTTACGCTGCAGTCGGTTTAGTTATCCCCACCATGTACATACTTCACACCCTGCCAATAAGTCTATTGGGGACTTGGCTTTTTTTTTCATCAGAATGTAAAAGTAAAATTGCGGCCCTTTTTCAGTTTCAATTCATGTTCATACATAATTAAATCAGCTCCACATAATTACAACATTCACATATGAATATCTCGAACAGAAATTTCGCACACAAATATGAAGTTGTGCATGGCATCGTCCAAACCAGGGAGTACTGGTAGTATTCACTGCCATGTTAAATAACTAGCACATAAATTTAAGAATGCCCTCCAGATCCGCACTGTGGTACTGGCTGTTTTTTCAATTTATTTTATTTAGATTTGAATCTATGAACTGAGACATAGAATTTCTAAGATATTGAATTCTAGGCTTCATATAAAACATTGAAATTTCTGCGTGGCAATGAAAATTGAAATTGCTCTAAATGAAGCTTGTAATTCAAGCTCTTGGAAATTCTATGTCTTATTTCTTGATGATTCAATTTGATTTCTCATTATCCTTTGAATATGAGTTCTCAGATTAATTTCGAAGCTCTGTATATAATGATACAATATTTCATACAAAAATAATATGATTACAAAATTTATTTATTAATACAATAATAATATTTCCTATATCTCTATAAATGACAATTTATGGTACATAAAACTCATCTGATTCACCTTCTTCACACAATAACTAAAGTTCTGAGAGTATTTGCGAATGATAAAAACGATGAACAGATACAGTTATAGATAATTACATGGAGTTAGAATCAGTAACAATGATTTTACAGAAAAGTATGAAATACATCATCTCGATCAAAATATTCACTAAATATTTTGTTGTGTGAACAAAACTACACATTTTAAAGACTGGCGGACAATTAACATGTTGTCTCCCATCCGAGAAGATCAATACACTATTCGGATTTTGCGTTATTGTTAGGATGAGAAATTTGGGCAATAATATTCAGACAGGTAGTTCGTCTCGAATATTTCTTGCTCTCCTTGAATGATAGGTGATCGTAATAATTTATTCATTTCAATAATAACTTGCAGTTAAGAGAATTGCGATGAATGGAAAATCCTGTGTTCCAGATACTTTCCGCTTTTTTTGAACTCCAAATGAATGACAGGATCGTGAGCTGAAGCCAAAGGAAGTGAAGCGATAGTAACCTTGAAATAAATATGTAAATTATTTACTCATGATAGCAAAAAATTAAGTACTTATATGCTTATCAAATACTTGCGGTACTTTCATTTCAATGACTTCTTGCAGCGTCCAACCGCAAGTCGCTGTATGTGATCCAAAACAGCATAAAGACGACTGTCTTGTCCACTAAAGTATCTATTTGTTTATTCGTACTACACAAAATAGCCCCATCTGGTTGAACAATCGACTTCTGCTCAAAATATTTCACACAAATCTCGTATTTATACCGGGTAATCTGAGGCGTGTTTTTGCAAGACTTGAAATTCCACCATAAATCATTCCGAGTAAATGACGAAAAACTGCTTTGCTCCTTCTAGTAAGTCAGAGATACTTTATTTTGGTTCATTCAAATTCAGAATTGGTATATTCCTGTTTGTGGCAAGTTCTATTAATCTTATGTGATACATTTTGAAGATATTCTGATTTTCAATTTGGATTTAGATAGTTATGCAAATAAACATTGGATACAAGTTTTGAAAACATATCAATAGGATTTGAAAAGTTTTGGGCTGAAACAAAATGATTATGGAAAATAGATGATGAAGAAATAAATAATCAAAACACCGTTGAGCTGCAGTTTTATTTTATTATAAATCATAATATTACGTACAAAACAAACTTAAATAGACTATTCTTCAATTAAAAATACAGTAGGAAGAATCTTCAAATTCTGAGACCATCTTCTTCATTGGTGGAGTACTCTGACCCTTTTTCGACATCATCTTGAATGTTATTAGCATTATCGCTAATTATAGAGTGATAGAATTCGAGATCTGCCTGCATTTTTCAAGTATCTCCAAAGTGCTTCTTCAAGAGCTTGTCTATATCAGCAACTTTTGCTCCCTTAACAGATACTTCATTTGTTAATTTCATGGAATTCATATCGGTCCGACTCTTTTCTCTCTTCAATATTGTACGAAAAAATTCTAAATCAAACTTATAATTTATTTCTCCTCTCATCAATATATTATTATTTTTTGATTTTTTTTAGCAAAATCTTGTTGACACGCTTTGTTCAAACAGCGAACGAATTGAATAGGTTAGAAACCCAACAAGAATATACATACCTGGTTTTGGAAACGCCATTATGAATTCCAATGCTTGTGAATGAGGACTTAGAGAGTTTTGATTCAAATTGTCGAATGGATCCAATTATTTTTGATCACAACCATACTGCGGACTTGGAAAGTTTTGCAGATACAATCAGATTTCAAACCGAAATAGAGATGAGAAAAGAGAAGTCTTGAAGCGACTCGAGTGAACACATTGATAGGGCATTTTTTTCAGAATACGACGCCATCTTCAACTCAATTTTGATAAGAATTGGACTTAGAAAGTTTTTCAAAAACACGAAATTTTTCTTCTTGTATGAAAAACAATCTTCGACGCAACAAGGTTTCTTGTAGCTCATCTAGAAAAGTAGCAATGCTCGTATTCTTCCAAATTTTCAACATGACAAATTTGTATATACTCAATATTCATCAAAATGTATTAAAAAAATATTGCCAATCTAACTAACCTTTTCAGTCTTGCTCAAAATTTTAATAGTATATTGTGTGGCTAGGGAAAAAACAAGACGATTTCAGCTGAGAGTGAGAGTTACTTGCCTGAGCGAAGGGAGAGCTGACATCACCCTCAGCTGAAATCGTGTTTTTTCCCGTGCCACACACTGTATTTTTCATTATACCTGCATTGAAACTTCCCATATTACAAATTTGATATAACAAAGTAAATATTTCTCTTTTGATTTTGCAGGTAACAAGTCAAGAATAGCTGCTTGTGCTCTATCAATAAGATGTTGTGGTATACTTGAAATTATCGTATTAATACTTTTTTTTTCTTGAAAATAATCCTTTTTCAATTTAATACACTGTTACGAATACAACAACGGTCAAATTGACTGAGGTTATATGATTTTCATTTAGAGCCTGATTTTGAGATTGACAATTGATAAATGCGACTCTGCCAGAGATAAAACGATGTGAGAAACAAATTCAGCAAGTGTATCCGGGCAGAAACAAGCTTGTTTCGGATACACTTGCATTCGTCTGAAATTGTCTTGTTTCGACTGACAAAACAGGCGTTGAAACGCGTTGTTCCAATGCAGGTATTATGGGAAATATTTTTCATTTTTGCACATCCGACATATTTTCACAAACAAGATAAACAAACATTACTTGTCAACCTGGGTACCAATCAGATTCCAGCAAAATATTTCACTGCGCAGGAACTACTGAAACCTGGCACACACAGCAAAAAACTTTAATTTTTCCTAGATCCGCTAGATAGCGCAAAACTGATCAATTTGCTTCATAAGAGTGATGACTCCCAGTACTCCCTGTATTACATGTAAGAATGAAAAGGTTTTAACATAATTGTAAAATTCAAATATACAGTTTGATATTAAAAATTTTCCGTGGATAACTTGTACCCAACAATATGGCGAATGAATTCAGACTTGTTCAAACAGAAAACTGCGGAAACAAATTAAATTCTGAAATTTAGAAACTTTTTTTTTAGGTTGGTCACACAAAATCGAAGAACTAGAAATCCATTAGTAAAGAGGAGGGAGGGGCTCGGAGCTAGTTTCCTTAGATCATTTGTATCTAGATGGAAGGAGCCCTATATCACACTATATATTTTTGCAAACGGTTACGCCAGGAAGAGAGGAAAATATAGGTTAAGCTAGAGCGACAGAGAAATAAGATATAATAAGAAAGATGGAGTAAAACAAACTGCGCCTGTGTATCGAATTTCATTTGCTACTTCTAAAAGTATTTCAAGAAAATGTACTTTGCAATCAGAAAACGGTGAAAAAATATAAATATATTTTACAGAAATAAGAACTCATTAGATCATGTGTTTGTGCAGTTCATTTTTTCAGCTTTCTTACAATATATCTTCCATCTCTATAGGGAGAAACTATTTCTTTTTATGATTTGCTAATTTGAGTAAGTAGGTGTAAATATTACTCAAGCCATCAATGTCGGTTTCTTTATTCATGGTTTTAGAATCTTTTTTGATGAAACACATTTCCAGAAAGGTTCTTCTGTACGAATTTTTTCCGTATCAGGGATGGTGACACTATCGTAGTCAATGATATGATTTGTTTGTCTGACATGCTGTGCCAGAGCTGTTGACTCAGGTTTTTATTAATTATTACTCTTATGAGAAGTTAAACGATTTTTTAGATTTCGTAGTGCCTGTCCTACATAACTTAAATCACAACCTCTACAAGGGATGCTGTGAATAACATTTGATTGTTGTAAGGACGTAGTTTTGTCCTTCAATTTAGTGAAGATTGGTCTTATAGTACTAAATTTATACTAAAAGTTCAATAGATCAATTTTGTAAATTTTTTTGATATTCTAGCGTCCTGATGAAGATTATGAAATAGATCGAAAGCTTGACTACTTCAAGAGAGTATTTATATGTATCACACATTTTACTCAATACTGGTGAAGCAGTTTTAGTTCACATTGATAGATTAATTCATAATTTTCAAGCCATGAGGCTATCAGTCGTCAGGCTACGAGTATTCCTGGGTTTTGTAAAAAGTATATTAAAATTCAATGAAAATCATACTGGTCCGTAGTCAGGTCAAGATGCGGTTTTAAACCCGGTTCTAAGTCTGAATTATACATAACCATGACAACATGTCAAAACAATGTTGTAACCTAATCGATTCTAAACGTCCTCACGGTTATATATGAAATAGACTCAGGCCTGGGCTTGAAACCGCGTTCTGACTACAGGCAATTAAGTCATGTCCTGAGCTGACAGCATTCGGATTGCAAACCACAGCCAGTATATTTGCATTCAATTATGATTACTTTTGAATAGAAAACTAGAGCCTTTGAATGCAGAATAGTATTTCATACTGTTTTTTTCTGAATGTAGGTGTAAATATTACTCAAGCGAATCGAGTAAGATCCAGCTATTCGTAGCATGTGTTCGAAATCAAAATCAGTCATAGGGTTAGTTTTAAACGTCATGCGTATCTAATTGGAATCTTACTAATTGTATATAGGATTATCACAGTTGAAAATTTCCAATTGTAGTAGTTATTCATTATATATATATATATATAATATATTATGAATAAATAATGAAAATGTCATCAAGGATTCCATCACCAATAGAACATATGGCATCTCTTTGAGAAAAGTAGGAACCAACTTCAACATACACTTCTAAAGAGTAAAAGATATAGTCTATCTGTGTCCCATATAATTTTCGACACCCTGAAATCGGCTTTAATGTAGCAGTTAGAGAAGGTGGTGCATATCTCTTTTGTTTTCATGAGTCTTCTTTAAGATGTCGAGAATCACAGGAGTTACAAAATACTCAATTTCACTTTTTAGTTGTCTATATTGAAGTCGGCTTCAATTTTTTCATATTAGGTTTCACTTTTTTACTTTCTTGTAATCTTTGTTGATACCGCTGGTTCATGTTGTTTCAGTTCATTTTATCGAATTTCTTATTATTTATTGAAACAGAACGCATAAAATTGAGGAAGCTTGATTTAGAAAAGTAATTTTCCAAAATAGTAGAGTGTGTAGCATGCGTGTGTAGCATGACCACTACAAATTCAATATTCTTATGTATTAATTATAAAAAATATCTCTGTCTTACAATGCTAACTCTAATTTCCATATGTCTGAAGCTTGTGAGGCTGAGAAATGCGCATTAGTTTATTAAATAAATCAAAAATATTTTTTAATGAATTTGTAGGCGAGTGTGTTCATGTGTTGGAGCTGTTTACAATCGACTTCATGATTTCTAGAGCATGCTTCTTCTGTACTTTTCTTTACTCTAAGGATCAGCTTCATTCACTGTTCACGAATATAATACTCGCTTGGTTAAACTCAGCTTCTCCGAATTCACCCGAATAAGCCTTCCACCTCGGAGTGTGACGGATCATCTTTTTTTAATGCTCATGAAACTGTGTGCGCTTCGAGAAGTTTTATTGGAAAAATGAAAACAGTAATAACAAAGAGACTTTCTTCGTTAGTGTGCGTTAGCTGCTCCAGCAAAATAGGAACTGTTAAAATAATTATTAATCATCATGTGAGTAGTATACTAAGAATAAGGAAATTCATTGATTCTATTTACTTCTCTTTGAGTTTGCTCTTGATTTTGCTATCGAGATCTGCGGTGAGTCCATTCTTTTCAGATAACTAAATTTGAATAAAGTGAATAAACAGAAGTGACTGAGTAATTATTCATATAAAAGTCAAAATATATCAAAGTGAACTTATGGGAATCAAGAAATGACAAACACATAAACAATAAACATATAATGATAAAATACTCAAGACAAGTTGAAAAATATTGAGATCGCTAGAACAAAAAGAGGAAGAGGAAGTGATATCAGTTGACCAGATAAATTAATCAGATTTTGATGTTGACTTAAACATACAACATATGGACGGAATAATTCAAAAGTTTCTAGATAAAATAAAAGAGAAAATGGAAGAACTAAGAAACAAATTGAAGAAGATCGAAGTGGGAATGAGATGAAAAGGGGAAATATGGAGCAAAGGGAAAAATTTTCTAACGAAAAGAAGGTATGGAAAATTTGGAGAGAAAAATCTAAACTGATAAAAAACAAAAGAAAAAGCCGAACATAATTATTGAGGGAATCAAGAGTACCCGATAGGAGTAATTGTTAATTTGTTTCAAAAAAAACTGCAAGTTGGAGCAAGAATTCATAATAAAGTAAAGATACAAGGAAGAAAATTTTATGTATAATAGCTGAAATGAAGAATTGAGGAGAAAAAAGTTATGACAGCTGAAAATTTGTTAGGGAGTATAAATATTCATGTCGAAAATAATTTGACCCAGAGAGAAAGAGATACCTCTGCAGACTTTTCCCCTAATCACTAAAAGCCAGTTCCACCGCTCCAGCTTAAATTTTAAGCTTCACTTGAACAGGAAATATCGAATCGAATTAATGATGGCAATGCTAATGTCTCATCCAACTTTCAAATTCTGATAAGATATTGCTCATTCAAGCGACACCTAAAATTTAAGGAGCAGCGATGCAACTTGCTATTGTAGTTCCAGGCCCTAATTATCTTGAGTTTTGACTATACTGTACTGACAGGTCCTAATGATAAACACGTGTATACAGTTGCTCACCTATCAAAGATGATGAAAATAGATTCGACTCTTTCATTTGTAGTTCACGCAAGATTTATGTATTTCTCCGATTTCTAATTTTTAATTAGAATGTAGGTAAAATCTTTCCAGAAGTAATTTTTAATAAATATGTTTTATTTGGGTGAAGTTCTGTATATAAATTATTTGAAACACAATGCTTCAACAGCAATGTGTTGTCTTTTTACTTACTTGTACAAAGTAACAAGTAAGTATTGTGAAACAGACAAAATTCACCTATCTAGATTTAGATGGAAATATCCGTTTTGAGCATCCCTGAATCCATTTTGACTATTCTTGGCTTGATGTCGGTACGTATGTTCGTGCGTGCGTGCGTCCGTGCGTAACTCGCAGATCTCAAAACTGGTTGAACGTATGATGTTGAAATTTTGTATATAAGACTGGTATAGCGTCTAGTTGTGCACCTTGCTCATGGTTCCAATCGTCAGTACCGGAAGTGCACCTTACTTAAAACATTTTTCGAATTTTTCTAATAAATCCAGAATGATCAACCGTAGGATGTTAAAACCTGAGTATTTGAACTAGATGTTGTATCAGAATGGTTATCTGATATTTTTTAAAAAATCATCCAGGCTAGAAGTGCACTTTACTTGAAACTTTTTTTGAATTTTTTGCATAAATATTAGTGTTTCACAAGAATCAAGAAATAGTCTTGATCTTGTCTTGATCTTGTCTTGAAATCAAGACAAGACCAAGACAAGAAGTATTTTTCATTTTTCAAGACAAGACAAGAAAGTACCATCAAGAATCAAGATTTCTTGTCAAGAAATCTTGATATCTTGACAATTAATTTTCCTAATCTGCGTATTTATTGATTTATTATTAAAATATTGAAATCTGCTGTGGCCATTGCAGTTTTTCCCTGACAATAAATTTCATGGCCAGTTCCATCACTGATTGATGAATTTAGGAATGTTATACGAACTTTCAAGGTGACATTTGTCATTGTCAATCTGACAGTTCAAAGTGACAGCGTCATTGTCAAAGTTATAGCGTCATTTTCAAAATGACAGCTGTCATCGTCAAAATGACATCTGACATTGTTGGTGACTGATGGTGGCTTTGTTTTAGTCCTTACACTATGAGTATTTTTGAAAATGGGGAATCTTTTTTAGATTTTCTGGTAAGAAAAGCTCATTTACAAATTTAAACCTAGCTTTTTTATAAAAGACTCAAAAATTATTGAATTTTAGTCAAAAATTCGTACGGGTTCTTTAATTATTATACTTTCAGACAGACAGACCGACCGATTTCATTTAAACTTATGTTTCGTGGGTTCAGTAGGGTCTAAAATGTGAAAATTCATCAGAATTTTGAACTATCGAATAATCACAATTTCATTACTTTCCCGATTATATAAAAGTCTGAGAAGTAAAAAGTATCTGTGACAATGATTTTCAAAACAAATATTTGATCGCAAGCATCAGTCGTCAGTTTCCGGTGATTAACTCGTTCATGTAGAGAAGATATGTACAGGTGGATTCTCCAATACTTTAAGAAAGTTGTTAGCTCTTAGCAACATTGCTAAATCATATAACAAATAATAATTGCAAATACTGATTAAAACATGAAAATGACAGACTTGTCATTTATTTCTATTTGTGGCAATCTTGGAGAACGTTGCTAAAATCGGTTCATAACATAACTGACAGGGAGAATAAAGGGTAGACACTAACGCTGAACTGAATGTTCGGATTGGATAAAGCAATAGAGAAAGGGGATTCCCCCAAAATGTCAAGATCAAGAAATATCAAGAATTCTTGAAACAAGACAAGAAATGCGTCGTCAAGAAATGGGCAAGACAAGAAGTTTTTATTTTCTTGTCTTGAAAATCAAGACAAGACAAGAAATGATCATTAAGACAAGAAATCTTGTCTTGATGAAACACTAATAAATATAGAATGATCCGCCATAGCATATTGAAATTTCGTATAAAGAACTTCTTCAACATCTTGCATTATGTTTGCGATCGGCTAAACCGGAAGTGCACTTCACTTGAGACTTTGTTTTTTAGCATTTGACATTGCTGTAGCCATGGTCATCTTCTATTTTTGTAACAAGCGGCTAAACCGGAAGTGCACTTTATATGACAGATTTTTTGAATTTTCCGCATCTATTCATCAGCCGTAGAATATTTAAATTTTGTATTAGGCACTTTTATAATATCTTGTTATACACCCTGCATTATGATTGTTATCGACTAAACCGGAAGAGCACTTTATTCAGAATATTTTTTGAATTTTCCGCATAAATCCAAAACGATTTAACGTAGATTATTAGAATTTAGTATTTAGGACGATTATACCGTCTACATGCTCATATCTCATTTTTATTGAAAACCACCAAGCCGGAAGTGCACTTAACTTGATAGTCTTTTGGAATTTTTTGCATAAATTCGAAACGATCAGGTGTAGAATATTGAAATTTGGTATTTCAGTCTGCTGTAGCATCTGAATGATTACCTACTATTTTTATAACAATAAACTGAACTGGAAGTCCTCCACAGTAGGAATTTATTTTTAAATTTTGCGCATAAAGTCAGATCTGTTGGTAGTCCTAGGATTCTGGAAATCAATATTTAGGAATGATGTATTATAAGAATAATGGCCAACTGTTTCCATAGCAACCGACTTGGCTGAAAGGGCATTTTACTTGACAGATTCTTAGAATCTCTTTGGTAAATCCAAAACGATTAACTGTGGATCATATATAAAAATTAGGACTCAGACTATAAGTAAGATGAAGTTATTATTTTGCGAACTTCAAAGGGTCTAGCAAAAATTGTCGCCGATGGGAAGTGTCTGGCAGTGTTGATCATTGATTTTTAACAATATTCTCTAGAACATACATAAAAATCAATACTCAGAATTTGGGAAAAGTTTCTAATGTTTTAACGTATCTCTAGCACCTCGTATCTGTGAATTGGCCGTCGGCACAAACTAGCGAATATGCGTATGATCAAAGTACATACTAGCACTATTCTATTCCACACATTTAGTTTCTCAGAAAATAAGTAACGTCTGGCGGGCCTGGGATCTTGGACTGTATTTAATAATAGGATAATTAAATATGATATGTCATCGTTTTCTGGCTAATCAATTTGAATTTAACCGAAAAACTCTGAAAATCTGTCAATTGAAGTGCGCTTTCAGCCTTGTCGGTTGCTATAGAAACAGTCGGTCATAATTCTAATGCTACAACACTCCAAAATACTAATTTCCAAGATTCTACGTCTAACAGTTCTAAATTTACTACAAAATTACAAAAAAAGATCAAGCAGAAGTGCACTTCTGGTTTAGTCGATTGTTATGAGAATAGTAGGCAATCATTCAGATTCTACAGCAGACTGGATTACTAAATTTCAATACTCTCTGGCCGATTGTTTCGAATTTATGCCAAAAGACTATGAAGTAAAGTGGACTTCCTGCTCAGCCGATCTCATTATAAAAAATATTTCAAGTAAACTGCACTTTTGGCCCAGTCGATCGCAATCATTATGCAAGGTTTACAACTAGATGTTATAAAAGTGCTTTATATGAAGTTTTTGTATTTTACGACTTATAGTTTCGAATTTATGCAAAAAATTCGTAATGTCTGTTATATAAAGTGCATTTTTGACTCAGCCGATTGGTACGAAAATAGAAGATGACCTGTTAGATGCTACAGCAATTTCAAATACTGAATTTCAGTTTCTCACAGCTGATCATTCTGAATTTAAGTGGACAATTAAAAAAAAAATATCAAGTAAAGTGCACTTCCGGTACAGACGATTCCAATAATAATGCGATGTGCACATCAGGACCCTATACTAGTCTCAAATACAAAATTTCTGTATTTTACGTTTGACGGACTTTGAGATTTGCGAGCCACGCACATATTTTCGCACAAACGCACATACATACGTAGCAATAACAAATGCCTTGAAAAATCTGAAAATAAAGTACTTAGTGCCGCTGTCAGACATGAAACTGGTAATTACATTATATATATATATATATATATATATATATATATATATATATATATATATATATATATATATATCGATATAAAAAAAAATCAGAATTCCTTTTGATTTTTAATCCTTTGTTAAATCAGAAGAATTATCATTAACAAGATAAACAACTTTTGAATAACTTTATATGGCAATTTCATTAAGAACAATATATGGAGGGCCCAACGAAGCAAAACAGTTGTGGGTGGGTTATTTATACAATTATTTTGTTTTCAATGCTTGGTCCCATTTTAAAGTAAATTGATTGAAGAAATTATTCTTACCAGGACCTTTCTCTTTCAAGTATGACCATACTATAATGTTTTTAATTATTTAATTCATGTTTGATGGTATAAAACAAATATTTTATGTACATTGCTCTCTTTAGTGTACCCCTGCCGTAATGCCCGCACGAAATTCTATTTCCGATATTAATTTGGAGATTTGAATAATTGAGTTAGAGCTTCGAACTTTAAAGGTATGATATTGGAAATTTGTAGCGTAAAGATGAGAATAAATAAAATTTTGTCAGAGACTGTACTGACGGTGAGAAGAAGAAGAGGAGAGTGCGCGCGCAGTGCCAGTGGCAGACTCAAAGATGTCGGACTGTTGAACTGTTCTTGTTATGATATGTTTATGTGTTTGGATTGTGTTTAGATTGTAGCTCCAAATTTGATTTAATTGCTTTAAATTGTAATCATTTAGCAGTAATAAATGATAAGAATTCTATTTTCTTCCAGAATCTTTTCTCAAAATGTCGCTATCGGCTATGGTTTTTGAGAAATTGCCATTAAAATGAGTCCAATTTTCTCTGTTTTCATCTTGTGTCAATAGCAATAGTAATTTTTGTTGTACGAAATATTTCTGAGAACATCTTTTTTGAAACGACGTCCCGAATCGAATGAGCTATCGATCATATTTTTAAGAGACATAAAACGATTTCTTACTGAAAACTCATTTTTTGACTAAGTTAGACACTATTCTTTATGGATGGGCCATCAGACAGCCAGTCTTGATCTAAATTTCATTTGACCCAACAAATTTTCCAAGTGCTTGTAAGTAGGTATTTATTCTGATTGTGATATCATCATCAAGAGAAATGTTGCAATCTTTACTCATGCAATAAATTTTTTTTATAGAAGCAGACTTATGCTCATATTCAAGATCATATTTCGAACATCTACTTTTCACTTTTCTGTGCACCCGCAACCCGCAGTATATATTCAACTCCAATTAAAAATCATCAACCAATTGAAAATCTCATCTGACATACAGTTATTCATTGTTCCACTGTTTCAAGCTATCGTATCCATTTATAACTTTAATTCTGTTCAAACAATTTTCTCAACCTGAAACTTCTGTGACAGTTTTTATGTCCGTGGTCAATTCAATTCAGATTGCTGCAAACAATGTAGTTCATTTCGGTATCCTGCAGGGCATGAGAAAGTTGTTAATTATTTAATAGCTTTGCTTTAGATTTCGCTGGTAAATGTTGCAAGACTTAAATGAATAATTGAAATGGTTGAATTTAACCTGAATTTTTCATGCTTTCTTGACCTTTTCTGGTTCTTTTATTCCTAATTGAGTTATTTCATTTGTAATTTCGTGGGGAATGATTTAATATTCTTTGTATTGTATATGGAACAATTTTTCATGACGAATCCAAATGAATTTTTCTGATTCAATGTTTGTGAGACTTTTCATGAAGGATTAATGAACTGAATCAAATACACAAAATACTCAGGCAATGAATGAAACACAAGTTTTCGCATGTAGCTTCAGACTCAGATCTACCATCAAACGTTGTTGAAGTAGCACGCGATTTATGCAATTTCATCATGTTTCCATAGTTACCGTTCAAGTGTGAGCGCTTTTGCATCCTCACTATATTAGTGTTGCTAGATCCAATTTACAGAAAATCGGTATTTGAGGCTAAAAAAAATTGTCTTGAAAATCAGGATATAAAAGCACAGTATATATTGTTGAATGGAAATATTTATTCACGTATAAAATTCAGAGTAGGTACTAGTATACCAAAAAGTTACCCAGGCAAACAACCATTGAACTCGTCGATGATAGTTGAGCATCTATTAATCAACAAATCACATTTGAAGCGAAGCTTTCAAAAATTATTCCGACAACTTCTACGTACTTGACTTGGATTAGATTGTACATTATGCATAGTGAACAGGAAAAGCGGGACTTTTGTTGTTGCGCGTGAACCTTATGTGGTTCATCTTACATCTGGAGAACTCTAAATCCCTCAAAAAGGCCACCCTATCAGTGTGATTTGCTAAGTATTTTATTAGTCTATTCTAAATCTTGAACGATCGACGATTGAAATAGTGATATATTGATGAATTTATGTTATATCTTTAATTCACTGATTACATCGTTATAACATAGTGAAAAATATAAATTATGATTGAAAGTGCTGTAATCAAGTAGAAAAAAATATTTAAAATTGAGAATAATTTTGAGCTGTTTATACGCCGCCATTTTCGCACGCTCTATGGATGACGTCAAATAATATGTCCAGTGACATTACAGTCCATTGTTTACTACAGGTGTTTTCGTTGTCAGCTTATTTCAGTATTAAAAAACCTCAAAAGTCAATTTATAATTATTGCATTGTGCCTGAATGGAAAATACTATCAGAAATTTACCTGGTAATGTCTTTTTCCTATCCAGACAGGTTTTAAAATTCGTAAGAAATGATGTAAGGTTATCAGAAGAGATGAAGTATCATAATAAATTTGACAGATCATTAATAACATTATTGCCCAGTTGCACCGCTATCACTTAACTTTAAGTACGGAATAATCACCATGGGAACAATTGTCTATACAATAGTAACCATAGATATTATTCTTCTCTTAAAGTTAAGAGACGGCGGTGCAACTGGCCATATAGGTGATTAGTTTTAGCGATAAAATACAGTCTATGTAAGCGGCTTCGTTCAACATTTGCTCGTTTTAAAATAAACAGAAATTTTAGGCTATGTTTACTGCTCATCATATTTCGGATTGTATTTATTAAAATAGCGTACATAATGTGTTATTATTGAATAATTACTCTGCAGTGTTCACTATTTTCACTTCAACGGATCTAAAATTTGGATTTGAAAGAAAATAAGACTACATCATGATATTCTTGGCAGATTATCCGATTATGCTTTTACAAAACCACTTTGTCTTGAATGATTTATTATCTCACTGGGATGCTAAAATTACTCTTAAACAAGAAATGAGTTTACAACATACACGTTATTACTATGTTTCCTAATCAAAAGCCTGCAAAACCATACAAATGTAAGCAGTGCGCACTTGTTGGCATATTATTTGACGTCACATTTCGTTTTAACCAATGGTGTTGCGTTTTAGAACTTTGAATTTCCCGCGCTTAGTTTGCATTTTTATTTATTAATTTCAAGCAATTAAAAAGATATTAAATACCAAAATGATGGTTCAACACAAAAGTCCGGCCAATATAAATTCGGAAAAAAAAATTGAACTAAATTAAATTTTATGCATATTTCCTATTATCAATTGGCAACATTAAGCTACCCTGTATTTTAATTTTTGTCATATTTATATCAACTTCGCAGAAAGACGTTTAGTAAAGCTTCTTCAAGTAATGGAGAGAGCTAAATTGGGCTCAATGTGCAGTGACGCTGCAAGCGTAGACTGAAAAATTTAAATCTTTAACGTTACCCTCTTGACTAAGTATAATACCACGATTCCATTTATTAGTTTCTCACCGCAAAGTGTCAGTTTTGAATCACACACAAAGTTATCTCTCTTGAAGGCTCATTTTTCCTCTTCACTCGCAATATATTTTTCTTTTATACAACAAGCGTGAGCGTGATAATAAATAAAATATCGACCCATTTCCGGAAATACTTTTTCTATTGTGCACTGGAGAAATATGCGACACTTACCTAATACAAATTAAATTTGTATCACTTGATCTGGGTTGAAAGAAAATTAAATATCATCCTTCTCAATTAAATTATTACTTTGAATCCATAAATGCTGCTCACACTCCATGAATTCAAGAAAATCTTATCAAGTCACTTCTATTTGTGCTATAGTTAATAATTTTAGGTTTGACTTATTTTCTGTGATTTTCATATTCTTTTCAGTTCTGACTGTATACGTTTCATTGAGTTGTGAATAAAAATTCTTCAATATTTGAATAGAATCGCTAGGCCAAACCATGGACTCTAAACTTTCAAGGCTATACATTGCACAGTCTTCTACTTGAACAGAAGTTTGACCATCCAGTCTATCACTTTTATCAATAAAATAAAGTGCGATGCCTGGAATCAAGCGGCACAATTCTAGACAAATATTGAATGAATAAACTCAATAGCAAAAAAAATCTTTCAATGCACATGTAATGTGCGAAACTGGCCCACGTCGCAGGGTACCAATTTGTAACATGAAACTGGAAGGGTAGCGGAATAGAATAAACCCATTCTCAATTACCAGCAAAATATACTTTTAAACGGCAGTACAGTATTGCAAAAAAAGCAAGTCCATGCTCTGACCAAGTAGTAATGATGTAAGCTTTAGAAAACCATCAAAACTTTGCCAAAATAATACATTGGACGCTACGTGAGCTGAATTTGCATTGAAAAGAAAAAAACGCCACGCAATTATTAATATTTCCTTCCCCAGGCACGCAACTGCGATAGTACATGTTAAGAAAAGTAATAAAAATGTGGTTGGATTGACAGGTAAAATATTGGAATTACTGAACAATTAGATCTGTCGGTGTTGATCAAGATGCCGCAGAACATAAAATGAGACAATGTCTCAAACAGCTTGAAGATAACACTACATACATACACTCTCAGTAAATCAAAGTGGTAGGTATTTTTTCTACGAAATAAATGAGAATCAAATTCCCGCGAAGTAATGAATATTCAATTAAAGTTCATAGAAGAAGTTATCAAAAGTGACAGAAGTATATAACGTTCAAACTGTAATTAAATTAATTATATTATCAATTTTTGATAAATTTGAAAAGATACCCAAATATTCAACATAGTGATAGCGGCGATTCGCGTTTCTAGCACAGACTTCAACAAGTCTTAACTTAATTATAATCTGAATAAATACTTTCATGAACCAATTCAGGAAAATGTCACAACAAAATTAAAATCAGGCTTGAGGTCGACCGATCTGATTCACAACAAGACGTTGCATTTATAACGTAGTAAAGAGCATGAAGAAAATAGATAACGACGAATACAAGATCATACAAAATCAAAAAAACTAAATACGTGATGAAGCCACGAGGTGCTTTCACAAGCGAATTAGCACCAACACAAGTCTCCAAAGTTCACAAAAAAAACTACAACACGTAGCTAATGGTAAGAAATCTGGCTCGTCCGCCTGGCATCTGGAACTCAGCCTCGAATCTGATTGGACTGGATTCCAGATAGTCAGGAAATCCAGGGTGAAGATCAGATAGTTCCACAGTATTGCACCCTGGCTTTGGACGACATTTGATCGTAGATGGTAGCAACAGGAGAAAGTTTAACCACTCACAATTCAACTTATCCCCAACACGTGGGCTACTTCACACATTACAAAACATGAATGATCAGAATGCCCTAAAATATTTTGCTTAAGCTCTATAAATGTGGGCAGACTCATCCGCGATTATAGTTCCTACCACGAAACGTGTGATCGACTGTCAACAGATATAGTGCGTTCGGTAATGCAAATCTTTTCACTCCATCTACTCTTTTGCGTTTTTTAATTGCAAAAAGCGTGAATGGTACAGAGAAAGACCAGAAATAGTAACGTTCGGTAATAGCAGAACGGAGTATTTGGAGCTCACTCTCAATGCACTAGCGTAAGAGGTGGTGCTCGCGGAGTGAATACTACAAATCGCGCCAAATTATAAACGTACGCGAACCTGACAAGAACTTATGAACAAAAAATGGAAGAAAATAGCTTATTTAATTTGTGAAATGTTTGTAATCAAGCTTATGCATCTTTTGACGAGGTTCCGAAAATATTCTTTGTCTGCTAAACACCACAATATTATCCTTACTTGATTGTCTATTTGTAATTAATGCTGTTTTTTTGCATTATACTGAATAAAAGTATTAAGTTTTGTCAAAAATACTTTAAATGTTGTTGGTTGTATTCTTAAATGCGATATAAATTGATTATCTGTGAACCGAGGAACAGTTTCTTCGGCATAATTTTCTATTTTTCCTAATAAATAATAGATACATTATTTTTATCAACATAATTATCATATATAATATCATAAGTGGTTAAATTTTACCGGAAAAATTTTTAGATTGTTACGAGAGCTTGTTGCTTAGCAATTTATTGAGTGATTTTTGATCAATATCACGAAATAAATTGGTAGCAAGCTCTCATGACAATCTAAAAATTTTGCCAGGTTGAATTTAATCACGAATGGTATTCGAAAGATTATTTTTCCCATCCAAATTCATCAATAGATTCCAGAGACTCGACTCCGAATCTGCTCATTTTCACATTCAATCTGTCTGTCAGTTTGACAGATGCTGAATCAACGCAGCTGAATGTTCTTTGTTTTGTATATATAACCAACAGACAAAATTTCCAAGAAATTTCCACTTGAAAACCGTGTAGATTGTACCACGTGACGTCGAATGGTGCAATTCTATTGGTCGAAATTTGGATGGTAAAAATAATCAACAGTAATTACACAAGAGCTTTTTATTTTGCTGGATAAATTTCTGTTTCCACGAAACCTTGTTACCTAGCAATTTGACAAGAAAACTGTTCTTATAAAATCACGATACCGTAGGTGGAGTGATTTTATTTTTTTGAACAGTTTTCGAGTCAAATTGCTGTCAGGTTACAAGGTTGAGTTGTCAAACTGAAATTTATTCCAAGAAAAATAAAATGCTAGAGTGTAATTCGGCGAGATAATTTAACGACATTTTATTTATGAAAAAGTTTATTTAAATGTGCAATTATTGAGAGTACAATTATCATACATCGTTTCACTTGACAAATTTCACTATACGTATTCTTTATAATTTTCTCCATCAATTCTTTGCATACTTTAAGTCCAATCTAGCAAAATATTTGGAATTTGACATACCGTTGTACCTGTTTCTAATACATAATTCTGGTTTGCACAAAATACGTTGAATTGTCTCCAGATACATAATTTATTGTTTTTCGTTTTTATAGACACACTTTTCTTAATATTTTCTTCGGAAATATTCCAATTTCTGTTTATTTTGCAGTTCATTGCAGTTTAAGCATGGACAAATTATGCAAATGACATAAATATAGTGAGTGTTTTGATTTGGTCGCTAGGAGAAAGGTAAATAACGTTTTATCACTTGCAGAAAGTTACCTTCCCTTTTATCCGCTGTCAAAACGATAAAATTGTTTTTGATATATGGCTTACTTTATATTGGAGTGGAATTATCGTATATAATATCACAAGGGACTGTTATTTTATCAATAAATTTTTCTTGAAAATATTGATTACCTAGCAACATCATGAGAGTCACCTGTCCGATTAAATCACGAGAGCGAGTGGTATTTGTGGAGAATATTTCTCGAATGGAATTGTTACTATAAGTACCTATTAAATAATGTTACCTGCAACTACCAACCTTTTTAATTGAAAAATGCACTATATTGTCTCCATATACTCCTGTATTTTCAGACTTATTGTTTTGAATTTCATTACTTCCGGCGAAAAATGCATTTCCAAAACGAATTAATTTTGACATTTCCGAGAACTGATTGTTTGTTTATATTAGAACTGTGTATTGTTTCTCCATGACAAAGGCAATTTATCGCGATGAATCGCTTGCCAACGGGAATTTACTGAGGTAGCGAGAATTTATCGCGGTAAATTCCCGTTGGCAAGGAATTTATTTTTATGATTGTCATTGTAACTATGCAAAATTTTTCAGTATAATTGACATGAGTGAAATATTCGTCAAAAATTAAATCTTGACCAATTTGAATCGCATTAACTAATAAATTCCTCATATTCATATCTTCCAACCGTTCTAGCGCCAATAATTTTTGAATTTTAGATATATCTGACAGTTGAATCGTTTTTTGATTCACGGAGAAAATGGATTGATTTGACATCCTCTGACCTAGCTCCAAGCTCTGTACGCTCTGCGCTCGAGCTGCATTAACGAACGCACTAATAGTACGTACTCATAATCTTTCATTTATTGTCAGAAATTCGAATATTATTTTGTATCTTCGTGTATAATATGAATTTGGGAAATTCAATCACTAATAAATTATTGTATGAGTCGGTATATATTTCAAATAATTTATGATAATGGAATTACAATTACTGAGTTAACTATGGTGAATAATCTTACGAGTAGAGTTATTCTGTTCTAAAGAAATTATTTACTGAATATTGTTGATGATAGGTAGGTTTGAATTGTAGTATGGAAATGAACTGTACTTATCTGACCATAAATTTCATGAACAGTTTCATCGTTGTTTCAAAAATTCAGAGTGACTCATCAATTAATTGCATATTCCAATGTGACAGCTGTCATTAGATGTTTGCTATATTTTAGTCTCCACATAAAATAAGTATTTTTGGAAAAAAAAGAGTCCTTTTCTAGATTTTCGGGATCTTTAATTCATTAAAACATAAAGTTTTGACATTTGATCGCCGGCAGTGTAGTTTAAAGATGGTAATGTGGACTCCACTTATTATTGATTTTTGATATCTACTAAGCTCATCTTCCTGAGAGCCTAAAATTGGTACCAAACTAGACATTATTTGAATCATTTGTAAAAGAAACAATTGAAAATCGTTCAAATGTTGTCTTTGACACTTTCAATAGAATTATCCTAGCAAGAGCTCTAATTTGATATCACACACGACAAAGCCAAATTACTCATTTCAAAAAAATAATTACGAACGTTTGCATGTGGTAATAGCTTCAATTTCACACTAAGATTCTTTATTATTTCTTTCATCCAGAAGAATATAAGGAATTTCATGATTACTCAAATTTTATTAATGATAAGTAAACCGCTGATAATTTTGAAAAATGATTCAGACTTTGATTTGCCAAATTATTTGAGAATCAATTTCAGTCATGTCATATTTTATGATGAATATTATATTTACCAAAAATTACGGTGGTTGTAGGGCAGAAAAACTTTAGAAGAAAAGTTTCATTAAGATGCTATTTTTTACTTTAAATAAAAATAACATTCTAATGAATCTTTTCTCCTGGAGTGTTTTTGCCCTACAACTACCGTGATTTCCGTTGAATACTGTTTCATCTTTCAACAAGTCGGTGTTACTTCTTTTCAACTTAAATACTACCTTTTATGAAATAAACCCAAAAAACAAAAAGGATCAATCAATAAAGTTCTGGTACTACTGGTTGCAAATGGTTCATCCACAAACTTGGGTCCAGTTTTTTGATGATAAACTTGAATATCAAATTTCAGTCTAAAATTCGTACGCGTTCTCAAGTTATCGTGCTTTCAGGCGGTCTGTCTGAAATCATCGACAGACAAACAGACCGACAGACGAGCAGATCGACAGACTGACAGATTGACAGAATGATAGACCGATAGATAAACCGACTTTTTTGACTATGTTTTTTGGGTTTAGTAGGGTCTAATCCGTGAAGATCTTTAAAAAATCTCGAACTGTCAAGAATCACGATTACAATACTTTCCGCATTATATAGGTCGAAGAAGTGAAAAAAAAGGAGAGAATAAAAATTTTTCGAATCGAAAATTTCATTCAAAGAAATCACATTGATTTGATTCATAAGATAAATCGTATTCACATAGTTTGAAACAAGTCAACCCTGCCTGACATTTTTTGCACTTAAATATCAATAATAAGTCAGAACATCTATCTTCTAATGGAACTTTCATAGAATCATTTGAAATTATGACTAATTCGAGGCTCAAAATGCAAAAAAATATGATAACTAATATACAGAGTGTACTAAGAGTGATTAAAATTTCTTGTCAGTATAGGGTACGGCACTCAAAGAAGAACTAATAGGACAGTCACGATTTCATTTTTTGAAATGAAAACTTCTTTAGGCACGTTGGGCACTTTTTGGGATGGGAAAAAAATGAAAAAGCACTGCATTTGCGTGACCGTCACGCTCAGACATTTATATACAGATGTGTGTGCGAAAATTTGCGTTGGTCAACGTACTCCTATATTTTACTTTTCATAGTGAGATTTCTGGGAATTTTTGACAAATGTCACCACTGACAGTTTAGTCACTAGAATATTTTTGCCGATTTTATCTAAACTGTTATATGTACGTGAATTTGAACAGTAGTTTAGTGAATAATATTCATGAGCATTGAAGCTCCAACCAAGCTCGATGTGCAGTTTTGAGTCCGAGACTATGATGGCGGATCAACCTCAACATGAGACGTGCACCTTTCGTCATTGTCTCGAACTCAAAATGCCATGTCAAGTTGTTTCGGACTCAAGATTCCATGCCGAGCTTGGTCAGAGCAGACGAAGCCCCCTCGTTAGTTGGGTTCAAAGAACCGCCAGTTGAGAACAAAAATCACTGTTTTAGTGCCACACATGCACAATGTATACATGTTATATTATTATGAATCGATAAATATAATTTTTGAGGCGAATCGAGCTTGACAGCCAATAGTTTCTCATATTTGAGACGAAGAGATTCGATTGGAATTCACGATTATTATTGTACCATGATTTGATATTTGTTTGAAGTTTCGGTTCCTCAGAGTCGACTAATTCAAGATTTGTACTTTAAGTAGATTTACGAAGATGTGCAAAAGGAAATACAATTCATACTGTTTTGAAAATTATGAATAAGAATACTAGATGTAGTTTCATAAGAGGACTTATATAATTCTATATCGATTTTGGCTGAGTAGGTCATGGTCGGAGAGAATAACAGAATAAATACACGAATACAGAAAAATGTTTTGAATATTATTGTAACAAGTAAACAAAGTCATGCTTATTGTTTATACAGACTAATTAGAAGAATCCTCCATCAGAGCTTGTAAACCAAACGTATGAGTAAATTATTTAACCCAATTATTATTTCTTCCGACGATGGCCTAATGAAATTGATAAGGAATTTTATAGATCTCTTTGAGAAACTATATCAAGTATTTTTATTGAGTGCCAACAGATAAATATTTCGATTTTATTAATCCCATTTTTTGAAGTCTTATGAATCAACTCTATGATCGCACTTTTCAATTTTTCTATGTATAAATAATGCAGAGGTTATAGGTTTAGAACTCAAGTTCAGTTTATGCAATTAGATGTTAAAGGGATTAAATTTAAGATTGAAGTATAGAGGTTCATGCGCTGCGAGAGTTACAACAGAAGTTCATAAATACATAATAACTTCCCTGAATTTGAGCTAAGAACAATTTGAAAGGATCCTAAATTATTCATATATATGTCAGAGAAGTTTTTCTTGTACAGATATACCAAAATTTTCATTCTGCCAATTTCTATTCTTGGTGTCATTCTGAATTAAATCTAGAGTGACAATTATAGTTTCCAACTAATCCTGTGAATCTTTGCGTCAGTTAACTTATATGGCCGTTTGCGTTATTTATCATTGGCTATTCAGGGCTAAGTAGGCTCTTGGCTGGTTCAATCCTATAGCTGCACACAGAAACTTGTTGGCAGGTTATAATTTTTTGAACAGATTTAATGTGGCTACAAATTATTCAGTTGTTGAAAATAGTGACATATCTATCTCTATGTTTAAATGTTGGCTGAAATAAGACAAATTTGTTAAGAGTATTAGCATCTAATTATTCACTATTATTATCAATTTTAAGGAAAACTGCCTCCAGAATAATAAAATTCTATTGCATCTATCTCGTTCTACTATAGGATAGAGAAAATGAATATATCTAGAGATGATTGATTCATCACTACATAATATGTTATTCTTTGCGGTAATATGAACTAATTTCCTGAGTAAATTGCTTTAAAGTATGATTATATTATATTACAAATTCATATAAAAGAGAATTTCAGTATTAAAAGTTTTAGCGATATTTCATTTTTAATATTGGAGAAATATTCTGATCATTTTCGCTAGAAATCCATCACAGAAGCGAGAAGCCTTAAGACCGATCTCGTTATATTTTAATCAGAGTTTTGCGCACCTGTATGCATTTCATCAATGGATGAGTCTCATCGAATCTCTTATCTTATTGATATTCATTACCACAGAATCTCTTTTGAGGTCTTATATTCTTGAAAATATATTGAATGCACGAAAAGGGCGAAACCCTCGCTTGATTAATGTCGACATTTGACTTATTCTTATTCTTATTTTGTCATTTGAAAACATAGTTTCAAGAATATTTCAATGAATTTTATCGATGGTGCAAGATTTACATAAATTTTACAGATAGCGAATAATTTTTGACGCATTACATGCGGTCGCAAGCTCTTATGAAAAATATGGGTCGGTATTCTCAACTTATCCAAGCACCATTTTAACAAGAATTAGAAAGAATGAAGATAGCGCTATCGTAACAATTAGAGAGAAAAACAGTGCATCAGATTTTGGAAACAATCGCTTCAAGAGATAATAAAAGGATCATAGTTTTTTGATAATATTGTAATGAAACCTTACTCGCTCGTGGGTTCAATAATTCATTTTAGCTCAAGACTACAGTAATAAAACTAAAATATCCATTCATGAATACTTTTATTCTAATCAATGCTGAAGCTTGACACCGACATTACACGTATTTATCATCTACACAAGAATACTGTCTAATATCTATTTCCACTGCTTTCAATACATTTCCACTGCTTCTTATCTATTCCCACTGCTTTTTATCTATTTCCACAATTTCTTATTCTTATTTCGATTAGTTCACTTATTCATTTTCAATCTTATGCGTTCCGTGTTCGAACTACCAACAACTGTTTTCCGTTCGACCTAGTCCCGGGTTTATATATCCCTGGCTACGGTTTCTCGCAGCTTCCAGAAATATCTAATGAGTCAGATGTCACCACGTCCTTTGCACATAAGTCAGTTGTGTTTGGCTACTTGTTTGACCGGCCGGCGTATCGGGATTGAAGTCTATCCTGTAGGGGCCCTATTCGTTACTCTAGCCTGTTTTTAGATTCGTTGTGCTTCAGAACGATGATTGTCCTTGACATCTGTAGAATGGATCAAGGAGGAGTCAACATTCATTTTCATACTTACATGTACCAATGCGATGAAGGAAGCAATGTACTGTTTTCTAGATCAGGGGCTTACTTTTCATATTATGTCCTCCACAATCCTCCAAACCAATTGATCCAAACATCCAAGTTTTGATACTGTCTTCCTCTTTTACCAGTGGCTTTTTTTTTGAGGATCCTGGCTCCTTCTCATTGGATATGATGGTGCTGTTCCCGAGCATGCTCAGCCAGTTCAGACTTCGTGGTTTCTCCTCTTTGTGTGTGTTGTTGATATTCCTTGATTCTGGTTTTCAGTGGTCGTTTGGTCTCTCCAATGTATGCTTTTCCACATTTACAATTGACTTGGATTCTCTGTCTGTTTGGTGAGTGATCTCGCAATATTAGCAAATCCCATGACAAAGCATTGATAGTACGTACAAAGACCTAGAAATTTTCGTACTTCGTGTCTATCTATTGGTACGGGCCATTCTTGTACCACTCAAATCTTCTCAGGGTTCACAGTTGCACCAACTCTTACTGCCAGATTTCAAGTGCTCTTCGAGGAATTTTCCCACAACCATCATGTCGTCCAGATATATCAAACAAGTATATCATGCTTATCCCCTCAAAATTGCTTTTATGAGAAGATCAAAAGTGGCAGGAGCATTGTACAATTCGAAAAGCGTGACAGTGAACTGCTATAATCCTGAAATTATTGTAAATGCGGGTTTTATTACTGCTTCCTGATAACTACTTCTCAAATCCAGGGTTGAAAAACATTGGGAACCAGACAACGTACTCAAGATGTCATCTATTGACGACGGGTAGTCGTCCTTTTTCTACTAGGACAACTGGTGACGCCAATTGACTCTATAACTCCGTGTTTTGCGATTGCGATATCAGTGATACTATTTTCATCTTTTTCTCGCTACGCCAACATAAGAGTCGTCTTGGATCTTGTCCAATTGGCTGAGCGGTCCCTGTATTGATCTTATGGCTGACGATGTTCGTATGACCTTCATCATTGTCATTAATGGCGAAGACAGCTTTGTATTCCGTTACCAGTCTGTCAATCTCTTCCAATTGGGATGATCCCCTAACATGGTACAAATTTGTAATCATATCTACTTGATCTTCTAGATGAGCTCTTGAAGGAACTTTTGATCGTTCATACGACTACTGACAGAAAATAAGGGTAAACATTGTAGAATTACAACATTTTTCTCCAGGATCACCGATTATCCGCAATTATCGCTCTGACTGGGTCAATATCTCTAACTTTAACGAATTCTGATCAATGAATGATGCAGTCAACTAATGATAAGACAGGCTAGTATCACATACTAACGCACGAGCAAGGACAAGCGTGTCAGTGTATTAATAATATAAAGAATGAACTACGTGCCGTGTGTTAGGTATTACTAAAATTTGCTATGGGTATTGAATAGTTTTTTCATATGTGTTGAACATGCTATTTTTTTGTCGGTCTACGACAACTCGACGCAGCCACTACGGCGCGGTCACTTCGGTGCGGACACTAGGGTGCCGGCCATTTCGGAGCCGAGCCATTACGGCGCCGGGCCATTTCGGTGCCACAGCATTAAAATTCTGGACTTGTAGATTTGTAAGTTTGCAGGGAATTAAAAAAATATTGTGATGCAGTGCAAAATATAACTTAAAATATATCTCATTTATACTCAAATCACTATGGCACGTCGTTTTGTTATTCAATAGCAACAATTACTCTAGTTAAATCTAAACTGTACTTCCTTATTATCCTGCGAGATAATTTTGATTCCTTGAATTTTAATGATTGAATTAAAATCATGTACATAATGGAAATTCAGAATTACTATTATCCTGCGAGATATTTTTGATGCATTGAATTTCTATGATTGAATCAAAATTATGTACATAATAGAAATTCGGAGTTCTTATTATCTTGAAGGATGATTTAAATTTTTCGAATTTGTATGTACATAATGGAAATTCGGAGTTAATATTATCTTGCAAGAGTATTTTAATGCATCAAACTTTTACGAACGAATTGAAATTATGTAATAATCTATAAATTTTTCAGAATTCTATTGAATAAAAAACATTTCTTGATTTTGAATTCTATATATTTTATCTCAAACTTTGACGTTTTGATCCTTTGATCAAGGATCTTCTTCAGAAAACATTCGATACAGAAATGAAACAAGGCAAGTATCTATTGTTTTTGGAAGAAGATCTTCGATCAAAGTATCATATAAAATATACAAAATTTAGAATCGAAAGTAGCTCTTTCAAATTATGTACATGATAGAAACTGGGAATTTTTGTTATCTTGCAGAATAATTGCATTATTGAATTTTCATGATTGAATTAAAATAACGTACCTGATGAAAATTCAGAATTATTATTATCTTGCAAGATCATGTTGATGCGTTGAATTTTTATGATTGAATTGAAATTATGAACATAATAAGAATTCAGAGTTATTATCATCTTGCAAGATGATTTTATTGCATCAAATTTTCATGATTGAATTAAAATTATATACATAATAGAAATTCAGAATTATTTTTGTCCTGCAAGATAATTTCATTGCATTCAATTCTTATGATTGAATTGAAATTATGTACATAATAGAAATTAGGAACTCTTATTATCTTGCAGGATAGTTTCGATTCATTGAATTTTTTTGATTGAATTAAAATTATGTACATAATGAAAATTCAGAATTATTATTATATTGCAAGATAATTTCATTGCATCAAATTATCATGATTGAATTAAAATTATGTACATAATAGAAATTAGGAACTCTTATTATCTTGCAGGATGATTTTGATTCATTGAATTTTTTTGATTGAATCAAAATTATGTACATAATGGAAATTCAAAATTATTATTATCTTGCAGGATGATTTAAATACATTGAATTTTCATGATTGAATATAAATTGAATTGAAATCATGTACGTAATTTCAATTCAATCATAGAAATTCAATTGATTAAAATTATCTTGCAACGTAATAATAATTCTGAATTTCTATCATGTACATAATTTCAATTCAATCATAAAAATTCAATAAATTGAAATAATCCTGCTAGATAATAAGAACTCCAAATTTCCATTATGTACATAATTTCAATTCAATCATAAAAATTTAATGTAATAAAATTATCTCGCAAAATGATAATAATTATGAATATCCATTATGTACGTAATTTTAATTCAATCATAAAAACTCATTGAATTAAAATTATTCTGCAAAATAATAAGAATTCTGAATTCCTATTATGAATATGCGTCTGTTATGCGGTTGCTGTGGGAACGACACTTTTACTGCCTAGGCAGTGAAAGTGTCACTTTACAGACTGTAAACTGTCAATAAATTTGAACTTTTTAAGTCAGTCAGCAAAAAATAACTTTTTGGGATTGCTCAAATCGCTTGACTCTATAAAGCAGAGAAAAGTATATTGGGATTAAAATGTAAGTAGCTATAGTTATTGAATAAATGAAATATATTTCAAATTATGTCTTACTCACCCACAAAACAATTCTAAATTTGTGGTTGAACAGAAAATAATCATCTAAATGCACGAATAATTTTCATATGCTCTGGCACCGATATGGCTTGGCACCGTAATGGCTCGGCACCGAAATGACCGGCATAGTAACAGATGAATAATATTAAAAATTGATTTGTCAGAAGCGTCAGAAGCTAAAGACTCTCGCGAAATTCAGTCAAAGCTGTCATTTGGGCGCGTTTCATAGTGTTGCTTACTGGAAAACTGAAACTTCTCTTCACTGATTTCTACATATTAAACCCAATGTCTTACATAAAGTATACAAAAAAATATATTTCATCTATGATCGTATACAAAGTGACAGCTTTTCACATAATTTTCAATGTAAAAAGTAGGCTTTTATGTAAAACCATCTAATAGAAATTTTATTGAATACTTTTTATGCACGTTTTCAGTGGAAGGGTCCATCAGTTTCACTCACCAGTATATCATTTATCTGAGAAATATTTTTTAGAGGATCTACAACACTAAAATCACTTTTGAACATTTCAAATTTGATATTTTAATTAAAATATGTGTCAATTTCAACGAACATAGTCAAATTCATAATATCGTTTACTCAGCTACCAACAGTAGCCGTCAAAGTATAATTCACAAAAGGAAGATATTTGTATATTATTGAGTATTCTATGAGAATTAGGACGATCAAAGATAAAAAATTATACGATACACAAATAAAAAGTCTCTAGTACACGAAGCTTCCAAAAATACTTGCTTCGGCTGAATTCCTGACCAAGCCACTCGTGCATTGAAGAATAATTTTTTACACGTTTATCTTAGATATCTATTTTATTTGTATAGAATTATAATATTCATGAAATTAATCATATAATTGCCAAATATCATTTTTATAATCCAAAATATTAAACTTCATTGTGGAAATTTTTCATTTATTCCAATCCGAAGAAGAATATTGTTTGATTTATTATATATTTATGCGAAAAGGATCTTCAATTAGAGATCAGACAAAAAGCAAAATAGATATTTTGTGGAGATATTTCCAGAATATCCTTATAGCTCAATCCACACATAAACTGATGTCTTCTTGTAACAACGAATTCATTGAGTGAGGATTTCTCTACGTTTTATCAGAATTTGATGAAACTCTCATCTTTAATTATTGAGATATTGAACTTTTTGTTTTTGAAAGATTTTTTTTTCGTGTGAAATAATGTTACAGTGGATCTCAACCCAAAATTTATTTTATTATCATCTCAACTATTAGGAATCCTATTGACAAAAAAATCTAATAGGAACACTATATGACCAAGGGCCTGTATTTCAGTCCTCGGTTCATATTAAACCTTACTTGTACACCTTTTGACTGAATAATTGACTGTTACTGACACTGTAATTGACTCATTGACACTAGGCAAAATCGATTACAATCAGAATTTGAGGTGATCATTTGGATGTTACAATTCATTAAAACGCTGTAACAGTCTCAAATACTAAATTTTATCGTTCCACGTCCAATAGTTTCTAATTTATGCGGAAAATAGGAAAATATTGTAAAAAATAAAGTTTATTTCCGGCTCAGTGGATTTCTATGAGAATAGCTATAATTTGAATGCTACAATTGCTTAGAATTTTCTTGATTCTACAGCTGATTGTTTTGGATTCATGCGGAAAATTTGAAAAATTATCTAGTAATCTACACTTTTGTTTCAGCCAATCGCAAGTCTCTCAGAGTCGTATAGACATTCATTCAGCAATTTCAGAATTAGAACGCTTGCTTCTCGATACATTCTGGCCAATTTAATTTATACTAAAACCACTGAGTATGACCATGAGATACAAAATTATAAACATGATTATAACACAAGAAATAGAAATGAATTATGTACTCTTCAAATCAGACTTGATCGATCTAAATCAAAAAGTAACTGTTTGGCAATCAAGCTTCACGATCAAATATCGAACGGAATAAGAATACTTCCGCTGAGATTATTCAAGAAGAAAATGGAATATCTACTTGTAGGAAAAAATTACTATTTGGTAGACGAATATCTAGCAGACATAACTGTTAACTAATTTCGTATTATAATTGTGCGATAACTTCTCATTTTGATGTGTCCTACTTATATGAACCTATATTTTATCAATGATTGACGATGTCGGATAGAATTAGCATATCCGAGAAAACAATTGATAACTTGAATTTTCAATTTTCATTTGTTAGCTTATAACGTGACAAATAATTTATCTGATTTGTATGCGGCTACGATCAAGAAGTCTAGAATACAGGAGGCTCAAAGATAGTGGTGAGGGTGAGGCAAAAAAGAAGTGCAGCAAATCGTGTAATCTGCTGACCTGCGCCGAGCAGCGGAGCAGCCTTTCTCTAGCGCTTGTATATCTATTTGGCGTTCTGACGTAACGTTTGCGAGTGAGAAACAATGATAATTGCGAGTGGTGAGAGGCGCTACGTGCAACCATATTTTACCTCAACTCGATACACGATGCAGCATGGGGCGTTGATTATCCTGTATTCTAGATTCTTGCTTACGATATCAGGCAGGCTATCAAAAAAACTGTCATGAACTGCCAAAAACAGTTTTTTGCAGTTCACAAAAATACTATGCATCTTACGGAGATAATTGTTGTCGCAAAAGAAGCGCAATGGAAAGACAAATCAAATGAGCTCTTTTGATCCCTGATCGGTCCAGTAGCTTTTGAGTAGATTTTGTAGAAACCGTCATTTTTGGGCATTTATTCGAAAATTCATAATTCGCATTCTACTCAAAATTTGACAGTATGTAGACTCAGTAAATTTCTTTATACGCATCAAATTTCGGAAAGATTGACTGTGAACTTTTTGAAAAATGTTGAAAAACCCAAAGAAAGACCTTTTCGAAAGACAGCTATAAGAAAGTTGTTAGCTAACGTAGATCAGTTTTACAAGAAGCCTCCCCTTTGTCAAGAGTTATTCTACAACGTACTCAAATATTGTCCCTTTTGAGCGTGTGTAAATATGAGAAAGATTGATTGCAAAAAATACCAATTTCTGCGATAGCGATTTCCAAAATATTGATAATTATGGCAAAGGTATCATGAATCGTTATTTTGTTATTGTCCATTGACTACCTCAACAGCATTTCCAACGGTCAAAATGCGCGGAATCGGTTCACGAGAATTGAGCGTGGCTTCTCGAGCGTAGCGGCCTCCAACCACTGGCCACCAGCCAGAGAGCAGAAGTGCGATTTTTGAAGCGAAGCTTTTATCGTACCCTTATGATTCTCTGTATGAGCAGTGAAATGATGAAAACCGACAGATTTTTGAACGATACCGACCCTCCCTAAACCAAACAGCCTTGATTGCTGCTGCTGATCTCTAGGCTCTCTTCTTTCTCTCGCCCTCACACAAGTGCCCTCTATTTTTGTTGCTGGTAGCCGTTCCCCTTTATTTTTACTTTTCACCTAAGCGGCTACTACTACAAGTAGAGGACGCATTGCAATAATGCTGCTTTTTCGTAATTCAACATTACATATTCCGAACTTTAATCTAGTTTATCTTCTGTTGCTGAGTGACGCCGTAATTTACAACAGAAAGTGTAAATGTGATGATGGCCTAGCGATTAGCGTGCTCGCTTGGTGCGACAGCGTTCGGGGTTCGAGACCGCATCAAGTAAGCTTTTATATTGTTATTTTTGATTCAAAATCGGTATGCAGCAAGTTGAGACTGAAAAATTAAATAAATAATGGATCGGCAGTATATAAAGCCTCCGATTTCGAAGAGAATGCAGTTGAACTGTAGCGCCTTCCTACAGTTGAGCTCCCCAGAGCTGGGCTGTAGCGACTTCCTACAGCCCACCAGCTCTCCAGGCTAGTGGACAGCCTTCGAGTAAGCAGCCAGTAGCGTTCGTCAGACTAAGGGTAAGCAAACCGATACCTAGTGCCCGACTTGCGTCTTCCAAGTCTCCGTCCTAGTATCCAGCTCGCGTCTTCCGAGCTACTTCCTAGAGATCCGACTCGCGTCTTCCGAGTTAACGTCCTGTTGTCCAGCTTGCGTCTTCCGAGCTACTTCCTAGTGATCCGACTCGCGTCTTCCGAATTAACGTCCTGTTATCCAGCTCGCGTCTTCCGAGCTACATCCTAGTGTTCCGACTCGCGTCTTCCGAGTCATCGTCCTTCACTTCTGTTTCAGTGGATCTGCGTTATGAAGTACGTAAAAGTATCCCTAAGTCTGTACACTTCGTCAGTAAGTATACTGCGTCAGTCAGTATACTCCGTCAGTCAGTATACTCAGTCAGTTAGTATACTCAGTCAGTTAGTATACTCAGTCAGTTAGTAAACCCCGTCAGTCAGTACAGTCAGTACAGTTAGTAGTCAGTCAGTATACTCAGTCAGTCAGTATGCTCAGTCAGTATATTCAGTCAGACAGTGTACTCAGTCAGTATACTCCGTCAGTCAGTATACTCCGTAAGTCAGTATACTCCGTCAGTCAGTATATTCCGTCAGTCAGTACAGTCAGTAGTCAGTCGGTATACTGAATCAGTCAGTACAGTCAGCAATCAGTCAGTATCAGCCAGTAGATTCAGTCAAGTAGTCGAATATTTAGACGAGCGGTCAATCATTTGATTGTGACAATGGTTCTGTTAACACTATTTGACATTGTTGAGATAGTCTAGCAATAGAATATATTATTGCTGTTATTTGTGTATTATCTTCAATGTTTATTTTCAATTATAATAAATAGAAATATTTTATTTTTGGTAAAAGCTGTTACTCTTTTGTTGCGTGTACCTCGTTCTCCTTTTTCAGCAAGATTTCAGAAGCCTGGACATCATACCTCCACAGAGCTACCTTGGCACGTACAATAGCCTGTCGCTCCGTTAGTAAATGGCGCCCGAGCATTGAGTTAAAGTTAGCGACAGACCCAAAAGTACGTTACATATTTATGACGTTCCAAGCGGGGACGTTACACTTCTTACATTACTTTTTGATGAAAAAAAAATTCTTTTGCTTTAGTCACGCTTATTTGACTCACAATTGTATATTATATATAAGAAATGCATTGCTTTTCACCACAAAACTACGGAAAATACTTCATGTATTGGTGAGATGCGATTTTTGCATTCGATTTTTTCCATACTTACACTCGCTCAAAAAGAAAGCTATTTTAACACGTTGTAGTAACTATTGGCAAAGAAAAGACATCCTGTAAAATAAGTACAGATGGGATACGTTATTTGCCACATTATAAGCTAACAAATTAAGAAAAAATATTTCAAGTTATCAATTTTCTTGATTTTAGCTTATATTTGCACTGATTCTATCCGACTATAATTGCAAATAAATTGAATTGGATTAAATCATAATGCGAGATGTACAACAAGATGTTATATAAATTCCAAATACTAATTTTTAGCATTCTACGGCTAACCATGTGGGATTTATGCAAAAAATCAGAAAAACTAAAGTAAAGTGCAATACCGCTACAGACGATTGCAGCCATAATGCGAGGCACATAATTGAGCCTTAGACTAATCTCAAATATAAAATTTCAACATCACACTTTCGACGGGCTTTGCGATTTGCGAGCTACGCACTTACGTAATACATATATATGTGATTTTTCTCTGTTTCATAATACTTATTTGTATCTCCTTGTTTTTGTTCGGTGTAAACAATTCTCTAATCGAGAAATAAACAGAATTCTCTCATCTTTGATTCTTGTGGTAACCGTAGATCCTTGATATCATTTTTGTTGCTTATGTATTATTTATCACAAACTATCTTATTCTCCTGAGAGATTCTTCAATTTCGATACTAGTGGAATTGCTCTTATAACTGTGGACTATGGAAATCAAATTATGTTTAAGATAAAGTGAGAAGTGAGTACTGAAATACTGGGCCTTAGATATATAAACTATATTACATGAAATTAACGTAAGTAACATAGAGGCTTATAAGCTATCTCTATGCGAAAAATCATGAATGTCCATTGCTCCATCGCTGTGTGAAGCGACAAACCAAT
Organism: Dromius quadrimaculatus; assembly: GCA_963989225.1. NCBI lineage: Eukaryota > Metazoa > Arthropoda > Insecta > Coleoptera > Carabidae > Dromius > Dromius quadrimaculatus. The sequence continues at coordinate 22,035,886 of OZ022331.1, read as the reverse complement.
CAACACGCTTTCGCATTTATAATAGTAAGACATTGTCGTAACCGTTGACAAATGAGATATAAGATTATTATAATATCGATTTAATAACTTATTACATGTAGAATATTCAAAGATTGAGATTTTATGAATTTCAAGCAAAATTGAATGACAGTAGCCAACTTGCAGCAAGCTGAAAATCACTCAAAAAATATTCACAATTACTAACTATATTTAAAAATCAATATAAAAGATTAACATCAAGCAAAAACTTTCATGTCGCATACATTTTCCCGTCACTTAAGCACTCAACTTTTCTCGATGGCAACTTCTCTGTATATATTTATCTATTTTAGACTAGAGTTTTAACGATTTTAATCTTTCAATAGGTAGGAGAGATACCTCGTACGATCAGCATCAGGGAGGAGGGCTCAATCGCTTCTCCTAGTCCGGAGCTCGACCTTTCTGGCAGTCCTGGGGGAGGTCTGGGTCGACGGGGTACCTCGGCAGGATGCAGCGGTGTAGCAGGGGACTACACAGCTGAGTCAGCTCTACTTATGTCATCTGACGCGAGAAAACAAGATACGATCTGCGGAAAACTTAGAAGGGTAGTGCATCGACTCTGCAGCACTCATCAGTTCAAGAATCTGCAGGTGAGATGGATCAATTTATAATTTCTATGAATGAATCAGTTTTGTGAGTACTATTGAATAATTTTGGTGGAGATGGGCTTGAATATCTAGCCTGTTGATTGATCTTGGAACTCCTTGCTCTCTGAGTTCTCACAATGTGGCTGTCAACGAATTGTATCCCAATTTTTCTCAACAAAGTTCATTTAAGGTAGTGTAAGTTGTATGTATTTTTGAATTGGATTTCTTTGTGAAAGAAAAGCTTAAAAGAAATACGTGATTGTATATTGTGAAGTAAATATAATACTTTGTATACTGAGCATGTGAGTTTGTACGATGATGGATGCAAGCTGGGCAATTACATGCGAAGCACACACAAAGTCACGTTTACTCCAAATAACACATTATATTTTTTCTTCAAACGTAGAAGAAATACTCTGGGAACTAAATGATATTTAAGTGGCTCGGGACTCGGGTAGCAATTCTAATAGTATTCCTGACAACTTCAAGTTGTAAGGTTGATGTGACGGAGGGTAGTTAAGAGTAAAATTTCATCACTGAGATGATGAGGTACTACTTGCAGGTGTAGAACAAATAAGACGTTGAACGTCAAACTTATGAGGCTCGGCAATGTATTTTCATCTTTATCGAACTATATTTGTCCAAGCTGAAGATTACGAAAAATAATTCTTAAATACAATATATTTTGTTTCGTAATTGTAATTAAATCTGCAAACTATTTTTGATCATAATTTTACATTTACGTTTACAACTCAAGTTTCACCACTTGAGTCTTATTACTTCCTGTTTCAACCAATTGAGTGTTGGAATCAAGTTTTCTTAGTAAAGGAATGTATAGAATTGAAAATGTTGAAAGCCTAAATTCTATGTCATCTATAATTTCTATTTGTCAATATGTTGTGTTGTGACTTTTGTATATTTATTGCAATCTTCACTATCCAATCGTATGTAAAATATTTGACTCTGGATGATATCATCAAAAAAGTAAATAATGCTGTTTGTCAAGTATTACCAGTAAAATCTATTGGTGCTTATGAAGCTGTTGATAACAAAACTTACAGTCAATCATTCATCTTACACTTATTATTCCTCATAATCTTCTATATAAATCAAAATAAATGTTTATATGTTTGTACCTTACGCGTTCCGAAACCATTGATCAAATTGTGGTGAAACTTTGATAGAGTGTTCTGGGGACGTACGAGATAGTTCGTGGTACAAAAAATCTATATATAAATGAGTTTTTTTTTTTCTAATTAATTTTTCTGCTTTGGTGGGAACAATGTATATAATTAATGACTTAATACACAAATAATTGATTATTATTATCACTTTATCACAGTTTATATCGAAAATTAGACTAATATCAGTATTATATAAAACAAATTCGGATTACTTACACACACCATTCATAAATCAAGAACAACTTGACCGATTTTCATGATCTAAGATTTTTTGGATTTGTCTCCGTCAAGAATAGCAGAATAAGTATCAAAAAATCGGAAGAAGAAATATCATTCTATCATACATTTTGTATGGAACAGATTTTTTGATGATATCATAAGAACTCATTTATTGTATCCAGAAGGTTTGCCCCAGGGTGGAACAAACAAAAGTAGCCGATAGGACCTGAAAATGAATTTGGAAATATTTTTTTTGCCATGCGAGCGAAACGAGCTTGGTCAAAAATAAGCCGCCTTACTAGAGATGCGAACTCGGTTAACGGTAAACTGCGGTGCCAGCGAAGCAAGCTCGATTAACGGTAAAACACCATACAAGCAAATCGAGCTCGGTCAACAGTAGACCGCTGTAAGTTGCCGTGTGAGCGAAGCGAGCTCGGTCAATGCCAATTTGATGTGCGAGCGAGAAGAGCTCAGTTAACGGCAAGCTGTCGAGCGAGTCAAACAAGCTCGGCTGACTATAAGCTACTGTGTGAGCGAAGTGAGCTCGATCAACTGTAGAACGTCATACGAGCAGAACGAGATTGGTCAACGGTAAGATGCCGTGCGAGCGAAGCGTGCTCAGTCAATGTTAAGACGCCGTGCGAGCGTTGCAAACTGAGTTAAAGGCAAGCAGCCGTGCGAACGAAGCGACGTCGCTCAACAGTAAACCACCATATGAACGAAGCGAGTTTGGTAAACCTGGATTATTCCCAGCACATGCATATTTATTTTATTGTTATATTTTGGTTAGGCTCATATTCAAATAAGCAAGTTTTGTCCAATATGATAATCACTTGAATAAACATGTCATGTGAGATTCATATATTTAATGTACAATCTTTAATAAATCAGCAAAAAAGAGAGTAATATAAACTCAAAAGACATTCAGTGGAACTGCAAAGTCTCGGCCAGAGAAAAAAATCTCCTATTTCGATTGATTTCCTACAAAAGAAGATCTTTTCATAGTTTGACATATCCTTATCATTTCCGGATTATAAGGTCCTGATAGATAGACTCAAGTACCTTGCAATCTGAATTTATCAATTCTGTGGCGTTACGAAGTACGCCGGGTCAACTAGTATATCATATATATTTTGCAACAATTCATTTATTTGCAGAAATGATTGAGTTTTTGTTGAATTTATTACTTTTATCCAAGATCTTATGAAATATAACATAACTTTTAATGAAAAAATCAAGTCCCAGATTAGAATCCACATCACTAGTCCCCAATTGTGGATTGGATTGAATTCTTTAGAAAATGTGACTGATACTTATCAAAAACAAAAACTTAACAGAAGAAATAAAAAACGTCAATCAATCATTCAATATTTGGGAAGAGTAGAGCTAGGAGAAGACGTTTCGTTTTTGATGAAAGTTTTCAAAAACTAGAGCATTCAAGTAGCAAAAGATGTGCCTGCTCGAACTCTTCTAATACAGGCAAATTGAGTATCAAGCAAATGAAAATGATAGAGGCACAGTTTACCAATTTGTGACGATAAATTCGAGCACCTGGCAGAGAGAACATTTTTCAAAATCGTATTTACAGAGGAGAAATCATGTATCTTGCGAGTTTCATGATTAGTTCAGATTATAAAAATGTCTTCTTCCAATTTATGCAGTTTTAGCTGTAGTTTCATACAAATGTCTTCGAATTTCAAAAGTTCGACTTTCAGAGGTTCGACTTTTGAAATGAAGATATTCCTGGATGATTCTTTACACTACTCATACATAGATATCATCATAGATATTAATTTCAATACACTGTCATCTATTATTATTCTCTAGATGCATGAACTGGGCCTGTCAATAGTATTTGTTTTTCAAATAATTTGTACTAATATAATTAATTGGATCCAGCACTCCAATATGGTCTGAACAGATATTCATACAACTGTTTTTCAAGTCAAACTTTTTTTACTGAAACAACAAAGCCAGCATTATAAGGATAAATTCATCAATGAATAACTCAATATAACTTTGTATTAAACTTCAGTTAAAAATTACAATAAAACAATATTCACCTATAATTGATGCTCAGCGTCAGCGGCCGCCGGTCTTAGAATGTAGATCTGATTTATTCTGGAAATAAAATATAACATAGGCAAAATACTGGCATCAACACACACATTATACAATCAATACCATCAACACAAAATCACGCTTCTCAGTGTACACATAAAGAGGGAAAGCACGAATTGCGAAAACACATAAAGAATATCATAAGGGAGCGCCGACCAATCGACTTGCTCAACCCTACCAGGAGCGCCAAACTATCGACCTGCTCAACCTCTGCCAGGAGCGCCAACACTACGTCTAGCTTGATCTGCTCAATCCCGAGTCCTCAAGACAACGCTAGCCTCACAGGCTCGGCTCTCTGGAAGTCGAGAGTAACTCAGTCACGTCTGCTCTGAATTACCCTAGCTGCGGTCACCTCGAAGACTTTACAGAGGACTTATGGGGCGTTAGAAAAGCCAAGGTAAAACCCTTTGCCCCTACTGTATAGTGACCCAGCAAAAAGTTGCACAAGGCTAGCTATTGCGCACATACATAATTATGTCGCCCTCTTAGCTTACGCTCTCAACTCAGAGCTACGACTAAGCAACAACACAAGGGATATCACAAAAAATTATGCTTAACGTATACACAAATGAAGGCCTATAACTATTCCACCAATGCTCATTCTCAAATGCTCTCTCTCTTCCAACCAACACACTGCATACTCATTCAACTCACACATCTAGAAATGCAACTCACTGATTCAACTCACCTTTGACTTTTCTAAGATACACCAAAACACTGTAGAACTCATCCCGCGTAAATAATCACACAAACTGAGTAACAAATGATTTTTGAACTGTTTGAATAACTTACGTGTTGTGTAACTCCCTGAAATATGTTGAGAATGGTATAGTTATTGATCTCACATAAAGCCAGAGAAAAATATGAGTAACATCAGTGATCCTGAGATTTGAAGTTTTTTCATCCTATATTATGGAAATAGTTTTTTGTCATCACTGTCCTACATTTGAATGGATCGGACCTACAAGGCCAGCAGAAAAATTATTTTTGCCATCACATCTAAACTTTTGTGCAAGTTGAAACCTGAATTTATTGCATGCTGTATAAATGTTCGTACATCTCATCTCTGTTGAATTGATAGCGGCGTTGAGTTGAATAGTAGTATACATGCACTATGACATCAAAAGAGTATACAAAACGAGTGAAGTTTGGCGATCCGAAGTTTGAAGAAACGCTGTAACAATGGATTGATAAGTGCGATGATCCACTTTTTGAAAAAAGTGAAGTTTCAGAAATAGAAAATGATGATATGATAGACAATGATTTGGAAGCAAATTGTGTTGAATTCTCTGGATCTAGTACCGATAGCGATGATGATGGCATTAACGCAGAAAATATTTGTGTTAGCATAGACACAGGTATTTCATAATTCTCCAAGCAGCCTAAAGTGGAGAATAGAAGCACAAGCTAAAGATAAATTTGAGCCACGTAATAAGTATTTATTATTCGGCACACACCTTGCTTGGCACAGAAGCATATGGCTGCTTCGCTAAAAAGTTATTTGTGACTTGAATTATTATCCAGGAAATTATGCACTGTACTATCATAGAAGCAAGACGTGTTAACAATGAGATACTGGAATCCAATGTAACTTTTGATGAACCTCATGAATTTTGTGGATGACTTATTTGTGCTGGAGTTGACAGAAATTGGGGCGTACTTGCAAGAAACATTATTTCTGTTGAATTTGGAAAAATACTATGATCTATTAGATTATACCAAACCAATGTAATAATTAATTGATGAAGATCTTATGAATTTTATTTTATGTGCGAATCTTAATCTGGCTTAGCTCTTGATGGTTCAATTTATGTTGGTCTCTAACCTGAGAGCCTGTATATAAAAATTGAGCGTTTGAAGTAGTGCAAACTTTAGTGCTTAGCATAATTCTGGTCTGAAACTATTCCATACAATGATAACACAGAAGGCAGTGTTGACGTTACAGATCGACTTGTTTCCACATTCACATACACATGAAAAGGCAAAGTGAGCATTAGCCCATGATGTAGCAGCATTGAATGCGTCTATTGTTTTTACCAAAGAACATCCAAATTATAATGTCAATGACATTTATAAATGCAGAATATTTTCAAAAGAGTAAGAGAACTTGTGATTCCACATATGCTAAGAAAATTGATAGACTCTTATATATGACATAACATTGTGGAGTGTATACAATAATTTATTAACATTTCTGATCAACCTGCAACACAAACAAACGAGATAATCAAGAGACAAAGATGTCCAGTGTGTTTATCAAACATAGATCGTAAAAGAAGAATAATATGTTCTATCTGCAAATTATTATTTGTAGTGAACATAGTATAACTAAGAATATCCACTACACAGGCGTAAGCAAGAGCCGGCTCATAGGCCGATTCCAGCCCTTTAGATTGTTCAATAAACAATTTTGTGTTATATCGTAGGTAATTATTAGGTTTGTTTCATGTTTCATTCAAATCATGAATGCGCCCTTGAAAATAGTTTTATTTTAGTAAATTTTTCTTTCGCATTCTATGATGAGTTTCAGTAGGCCGACCTAGGAGGCCCAAAAAATATATATTGTACCATATGTCCACTTACGCTGACATATTAGCGGTGAGAAAATTGTAAGAACCCTTCTTTTTTCCGTGATAAATTGAACCCAATGAAGCGAAAGCATATTACTATTGTTATTATTTCTTGCTATCTCATGTATATTACTCTCTTGGCTTTAAATTGGGAATTTTCACGTCTAAAAACAATCCAGTAGTTGGGTACTTTTGATTCACGGAATCAAAAAATATGAGAAAATGATTTCCACTAAGAAATATTGGTATGAAAAATAATTAATTTTCTATAAGCTATTAATTAAAAGGAGTTATAGGCTTCCAGTAATCAAATGTATTTGAGTTAATATTTATTAAAACATTTATCCCAATAAATATAATTTCAAATATATGAATTCACTGCAGGCCTAAAATTCCTTAAATCATCATTCTATGAATCCTTCGAGCAATTTTCAATAAGTAATCGAATTTTCAATTATCACAGCCCGAGCGAAGCTGAGAAAGCCGCTTATATATAATAATTGACTAGCACCTGAGCAAACTGCCCGCGGTAGCCCTATGCTATAGATATTTTAATGGTTTTGACTTAGGAATAATATATTCCATTGACTTTTTTTTTTAGAAGCATTGTTCATGCATCAAAATCTAAAGAAATGCTGGTTATCATTGGCAATAAAAAATATTGGTAACGAAAATCCATAAAAAATTGAAGCTATGAAAAAAAATTTAACACACGAAAAAATGTATGTGTTCAATATCACTTACCAGTGAAAGTCACTATTTGGGAAAGTCCATAATAATGTCCATGTATATCGGTTATTGATTCTCTTTATTCCTAAAATATTTGATGTATGAAGTAAAGAATCACGCCAAGGATTAAAGTTTTTTTGGTCTTATTTTTGTTGATTATTCTTTACTTCTACAAAATCCGAAAGTTTCTGATACATAATTTTCATACTCTATTGAGAAGCTGATTGAAACATAATCTCTATAATCTCTATCAAGTCTGTTCTTCTCTTCACTATATTCTTAGAATGAGAAAACTGAAATATCATTGAGGAGGAAATACAGCTTACGTTAGTGACATATTTTTTATGACGCAGTGTTATGTTTAAATTATATTTGATACTGTGAACAAGATTGTTGGCTTAGGCCTCGCAAATCTGTTTTTAGTAGGTGAATGAACAATTTATGTGCGTAAGAATAAGATACAGCTCCATGAGATGAGTAGATTCCTAGTTACATTTAAAATATGCGGAGTCACAGGAAATTTATTCATTTTCTACAAAAGCTTGAGAGTTTATTCAATTTTCTGTTGCTTTATAATTCTTCACCAAAAATAAGATGCTGTACAGAAGATAATGAGAAGCTGTTTCTGTTGAGACAAATTTGTTATTTTTCATAATTATACATTGAGTACAAGCGGCTCAGTGCGAAACCTCGAATAATTTTTTTATTATATAGAATATACAAAAATGGGGATGCAAAGTTTTTTGAGGCCAAGACAAAATCTTCTGTTCAAAGAGATATTTTTTAAAGCCAGGGGCTCTCGTAGAATAGATTTTTGTTAAATGTCACTGTTTATATATTCCAAGATCTCCGACTAGAATAATTTCTTGTGAATAAATCTATGTTAAAATAGTCAATCAAGTTTGTGCTGAATTTTATGAGAACGATCTATTTTTCTTGTGAGATTGATCAATATCACTATCACTTCAAGTGGCGTAGTAAGGGGGGTGCAAGTGGGTCTATTATGCTCCGGGCGCCACTCACGGAGGGGCGCCAAATGGTCTCCAAGACGAACAAGATTTTATGAATTTCAGTTGCTGTTTTGATCGATTTCTGGGAAGCATATTCTAAATTAATAATAATTATTATATTCATATTACGAGTAAATTCTATATATTAGGAAGGTTTTTTTAATTTAAATTCTGTATATTTTATTTATTTTTGACGTTTCGACTCTCTATCCCAGAGTCTCCATCGGAAAAACAATGATACAAAAATAAACAATGCAAGTATCTTGATAATTGAAAATATACAGAATACCAGATGTGAAAACGTATGTTTCACATTTAATGCAGAAAGAATAAAATTCCTATGTCATCCATTCGAAGTCTGAGAAAAAAACTATGGGAAACAACCTCAAACAGATTAATCAATAATATGAGTCTTGACAGTTAATATCATTGTGAAAAAAGAATTAATTAAATAATATAACACAAAGGACCTTATCCCGTTTGGAATTTTTTTGAATTATTTGAATTATGTTCAATCTAGAACGAAGCAATGATGGCAGAATCTTACACACTGTTTATAGGAAGCCAACATACACGATACACAAACCAATATATTCATTCTGAATCACATCACTATCCTTCACAGAAGTATAGGACAATGTCGATTCCAAAGAGCTAATAATATTTGTCGCCCTGATAAACTTGATGAAGAGAATAATAATCTAGGAGTTATATTTCAGAGAAATAGTTTGAGTTATCATTCCATTAAAAAAGTACGTCGGCCAAAGTCTACCAATGCTATTGTTGTAGATAATAACATGAGAAATAATGGTTCTTCACCTTATGTGAGTGAAGTTTTCAATACAAGATTGAAAGGGTCTTGTCCAGATATAATTTCAAAGTTGCCCACTTTCCTGAAATGAGAATTAAGCACTTCATGAGACATATGAAGGACGTGATTCTCTTAAAATCTTCGGGTATTCACAAGATCCTAGTACCTGTATTCAGACGGACAGAACTGTTAACACACGTATTGCTGAACATAGGAGGTGCATAAGACTCAATTATCCAAATAAATTTTTAGTTGCTGATCATGTTATTGAATTTTTGCGTGAGATCAAGTTTGAAGAAACAAGATTAATAGCAAGATGCTCATCGTTCATGGTAGATTGGTCAGAGAAGCGATTGAAATAATTGAAGATTCGAATAATTTCAACCATACTGATGGTTTTGAGTTGGCAAATGTTTGGCTTTCTATAATGAATAATATACATACATGATTTGTAAGATATTCATTTTTCTTGATTTCTATTATTATCACGTCCATGTACATCATTAAAACTTGGTTCTTTTGGTGGACAAAATTTTAAGACGTTTTTGTGCATTGGAACTGTGTGCTTCTGCAAAAACGGATCATCGTCGTGGTGTTATATTAATTAATTCTCTTTTCTCAATGATAATTGTCGAGAATTATATTATTGATCCCTCTGTTTGAGGCTGTTCCATGAGGTTTATTTGAGTGAATTTCAAAGAAATTTTGTTCTTTCTGCACTTAATGTCGAGTCCACGTTTTCACATCCACTATTATGTATATTTTCAATTATCCAGATACTTGCCTTATTTATATTTGTATCACTGTTTTTCTGATGAAGTCAAAATGTCAAAAATGAATAAAGTATACAGGATTTAAACCAAAATATAAAACCTTTCAATTATGATTTAATTCTTCAAGAGAATTTATAAATTATTCTATATATTATAATACTATTATGAGATTCTTGAGGGCTGGTGGGAAAGGGGGCGCCAATAGTATGTCGTGCCCCGGGCGCCAGTTATAGTCGCTACGCCACTGATTCACTTGTATTGCATCATTCCACTACTGGGTATAGCTCCTTCCGCAATCGCTTTTCGGCAACAGGTACTCCGACAACTAGTATTATAGACTGGGAGCTAGTGACAGGTGGGGTTCTCCGATTTTATACCGCTTGCCTTTTTGAGGGTTGATAATTTACCTCTTGATAGGAAAGATAAAAATGTTATTGAGTGATGCACGCTTTCCGGTCATAGTTCAAATTTCAGTTAAAGGTCTGAAAAAAAAGTGTTTTTTCCGTGATATCATGATGCATGCCTTTGTAATGTTGAATAATTGAAATAAATCTAAAGCAAAGTACTGAAAGGCAAGCGATTCGCAACAGCCCAAGTGGCTCAAAGGGTTGCGGGAACTTGTGAAAAAAAAAATATGAAAAATGCCGTATTCCCAAATTGCATGCCAATGGAAAGAATTGAAGTTTCAGTCATAAAACCCTTGTAAAAAAATTGGCAAGCATTCCTCGCTGGCGCAAGGGTTTGAAATTTGGGGGTAATCTTGCATAAATTTTGCACCAATTAGCCGTGATTTGAAATTGCATGCCTTTTCAACTATAGGTAATTTGTTCGATGAATTGTTATTGGGGAAATTGACATGCACCCCAGGATGTACCAAAATGGAGACATGCAGTGAGGAAGTTGCAAAAAAAAAAGAGGTAAAATTTCCGTCATTTTATTTTGCATGACATTGTGTATTTCGTTCAAAACTATCTTTTTTAGACGACACAAAAAATGGCAAGCATGTTGCTCAGGCTCATCATTGATAAATTTTGGAAAAAGGATTGAGAAAAAGTGCCCGTAAATAATTTCAGTAAAATTGACAGGAATTATTCTGCAAATTTATCTATTTAAATTTTTTGACTTATTTCAAACAATAATGGCCTAGGTGAGTCTCTTTCAAAATATTGCAGAGAGCTACAATTTAAATTATACATAATGTTTTCATAGCAACAATTCCAAAAATATTCAATTGAAATCACTGGAAACATCAAATTTTCCCATTAATATCAGTATTTGCTCTAACTGCAGGTATAACATTAAATTGCAACCAATAAGGCACTAGAATAATACTATATCAAAGAGTCCAAATAAGGACGAAACACGTATGTACAGTCGACATCCCAACTTCTGAATTTGTGAAACATTATGGTTTTGAATCTTGCTATAAATAAAATAATATTCACACATATTAACAACGAAAAAAATAATAATTACGTTCTTACTTTTCCCCCGGAATGTGAATGAGTTATGTGGATGGAATATTGTTACAAAATATATTTTTGAAAGTTAAATTGCCTTCATCTGGAACTTAAGAGTAGGTATATCTTCATTATCATGCGAAAATATTATTATCATCATGAAAAAATGAAAAAGCTAATTATCAGAAAAAAAAATTATTATCATAGAAAAATCATACTTAAATAGCTAATGGGATATTTCATAATATAAATAAATAGGAATAGAGAGGAATCTGAAATTGGCAATAATTGCTCAAATTTCCATTTCTTCATCCTTATCGTCCTTATTGTCGGCCTTTTTTACAATATCATGCTCTTTAATAATTGTAGGAAGAATTAGGTTTCAATTTATAATTTTCTTTATTGATTTACGATGACCATTTCGACTTTTGAAGTCATCTTCAGGTATATTTTTTATAAAAAATACATAAATCATAAATTGAAACTTAACTCTTCCTACAATTATTAACTCAAAATGTTTCAACTTTTCCTCAATGAAAAAAAGTCATGCTTTTTAACTCTATTCATTTTCATACTATTCTTCACTTATTTATGCCAAACGGAAAACTTACTGATATAAAAGTATTGTTTATGAACCTAATTGTATTACTTTGAATATGTAATCTGCACTATTATGGGAGATTTACCTCCTGCCATGTCTATAAATACAAACTAAGTTGATTCTAGGACATATTTTCTTAATTTTTTTTTCATTTGTAAATGTTTGTCTAATGTCATATGCATTAGATTTTTTTATTTTAACTTGAAGCATAAGTATTTCTTTATTGAAATACAAAATAATATCACTGAAATATTCTTACTTTTTATTGTCACTTTTTCCAAAGTTTTTCAATGATCGGACAGAGTTACATGCATGCCATTTCCGAAATGAATTTAAAACAGCATTTATTAATGTAATATAAAATGGCAGGCAGAATGAAGTCGGAGAAATTTTGCGTGTTTTTTATGCAACTTCCATTATCATTTAAAATATGAAGGGCTTGAGAAACATGCTTGCCATTTCCCAGATTAATTTGAAACAGCATTTATTGATGTAATACAAAATGGCAGGCAGAATAAAGTCAAAGAAATTTTTCGAGTTTTTTATGCAACTTTCATTATTATTTAAAATATGAAGGGCTTAAGCAACATGCATGTCATTCTGAATTTATGATTATTTCACTTCAGAATAAAGTTTATGCTCCATTTGAGGTAATTTGGAATCACGGCTAATTGGTGCAGAATTTATGCAAGATTACCCCCAAATTTCAAACCCTTGCGCCAGCGAGGAATGCTTGCCAATTTTTTTACAAGGGTTTTATGACTGAAACTTCAATTCTTTCCATTGGCATGCAATTTGGAAACACGGCATTTTCCATATTTTTTTTCACAAGTTCACGCAACCCTTTGAGCCACTTGGGCTGTTGCGAATCGCTTGCCTTTCAGTACTTGGCTTTAGATTTATTCCAATTATTCAACATCACAAAGGCATGCATTATGATATCACTTTTTTTTCAGACCTTTTATTGAAATTTGAGCTATGACCGGAAACCGTGCATCGCTCAATAACATTTCTATCTTTCTTATCAAGAGGTAAATTATCAACCCTCAAAAAGGCAAGCGGTATAAAATTGGAGAACCCCACGTGTCACTAGCTTCCAGTCTATTAAGAACGTAGCATTGATACAGCGATAAATCCTTTTTTTCAGGAAGCACTAAGAGTGCTCAATCTATTCAGCTTTGTGAGATCTCATAGCAGCTACGCGATCATAAGATTTTGTTCAATCTCTACAAATTTTGTTTTAATAGGACTTCCATACGTTCTATTGATTCTTTATCTAGCCTAGCCAGTACACTGAATTCTCGCTTGGAGATTTTTTTCTTATTATACCCATAAAAAAAACTGTACCCTAACACTCTGAAATTCCAGATGTTCAGAATTATTCTCATACTATAACATTCCTTTATACTGATCTCCAAAATTCTACAATTACTAAAAGATCTGGATTTATGCGCAAAATTAAAAATAAGTTCCTACTGAAGTGCACTTCTGGTTCAGTCTATTGTTATGAACATAGTAGGCAATCATTCAGATGCTACAGCAGACTAGAATACCAAATTTCAATATTCTACACCTGATCGTTTCAAATTTATGCGAAAAATTCCGAAAGACTGTTGAATAAAGTGCATTTCCGGCTCGGTAGATCTCAACAAAAATATGATATGAGCATCTAGATGGTATATTCGTCCTAAATACTGAATTCTAACAACCTACGTTCAATTATTTTGAATTTATGCGATAAATTCAAAATTTTTTTGGAATAAAGTGCTCTTCCGGCTTGGTCGATAACAATTATAATGCAAGGTGTACAACTAGATATTATAGAATTTCCTACTACGGAATTTGAATATTCTTAAACTGATTGCTTAGAATTTATGCAGAAAATTCAGAAAGTCTGTCATATAAAGTATAAAAAAATAGAAGATGACCATTTAGATGCTACAGCGATTTCAAATGCTAAATTCCAGTATCCTATGGCTAATCACTCTGAATTTATGCGGAAAATAAAAAAAAAGTTCCAAGTAAAGTGCACTTCCGGTTTAGTCGACCGCAATCATAATGCAAGATATACAATAAGATGTTATAGAAGTTCTTTATACAAAATTTCAATATGCTATGGCGAATCATTCTATATTTATGCAGAAAAATTGAAAAACGTTTCAAGTAAAGTGCACTTTTGGCCTGGCCGATTCTTACAGAAATTGCAGATTCTGATACAACATCAAGTTTAAATACTGAATTTGAACATCCTGAGGTTGATCATTTTGGATTTATTACAGAAATTCGCAAAAAGTTCCAAGTAAAGTGCACTTCCGGTACAGACGATTGAAACCATAATGCAAGGTACACAACTAGACCCTATATCAGTCTTAAATACAAAATTTCAACATTATACGTTCAACCAGTTTTTAGATTTGCGAGTTATGCATGCACACACGCACGCACGCACGAACATACGTACCGACATCAAGCCAAAAATAATCAAAATGGATTCAGGGATGCTCAAAACGGATAGTTGTGATTAAAGAGAGATGCAGACAACAGGGCGGAAAATAAATCAAAACTTTGTCTTGTCAAAACCTTGACATGTCGAATCTTTGTCTCGTCGGATCGCTACCGCAATCCTTGATAGCGTAAAAGCTTCCTTCTGTCAATTGCCACAATCGATTTCTATGGAGGATACTGACTGAATGACTGCGTGTTAAAAATCGTACGACCCTGCATATTGAGTTTATTTGAATAAAAACTAGACAGTTATCAAAAACATTAGACTGAATTCCCATAATTTAATACCAACTTAAAATGTGTCGTCCATTATCCCATGTCGTTTTGACAGTTGACAATAATTGTGAACAAATTTGTAATGGATATCTGTTGAAGTTCAATTTTGTTCCTTAATCCGTGGAGAGTGGGTATTATAGATTTTATTGCGATGCCAAACCTTCATTTTTGTGACAAATCAGTTAGTTTACATACGTGAAACTTCTTCTGTAGAATTGTTCTCATTGGCATCAGTCATTGTTGGTTATACTGTAGATACTCATTAAGGAAGTCTATTGATGATTTCTTTCTTGCAAAAGGATTGTATTATAGACTCTGGTTAGACTATTCAAGAAATACTTTTTTTTGTGTGTGTTTATTTAACAGTAAAGCGATGAATTCTGACTAATCACGACTTGGCTTAGTTTTGCTAATAGATTTCGTATGGAATACATATTTGAAATAAACATTATGAAGAACTCTTTGTTGACGACAGAAAGTGAGTATTATAATGTTAGGCACACTCCGATTCGGCACATTTGATCTCCCGATAGGACATCCATTAAAACTTGATGATGAGCCTTATAACCAACTGGGCACATCTTGAACAGATGTTTACAATAAAACCTATCCTTATTATTGACTAAACACCTAAGATAAATATGAATTAGAACTTTTTGTTCTGTAGCTGTCTATTACTAACCTATCAACAAGTCAATGCTCAAGATAATCAGCCAACGTGATGATACACTACTGATTGTTGAGCAGCATTAATTCAGAGAATTCAATGGAAAATTGTTATTTTGTGAAGTGAAGTAGCAGTATGTTGATCGAACGTGCAAAGTATCTTTCTGTTCCATCGGCGAGTCCAATTAGTGAGTAATAACGACAAACAATTCAATCCATATCTGTCGTTCTTGTATTTGTATGATGTCAAATTTTGTATGATAATGAAAGAGCAACTATAATAATAACTCATGCAACAGTAGTATAAAGTTGAGCACTATGACATGAGGCACAGAATTTTAACTGCTACGCGTTTGAATGATGATAAAACTGAGACCTGAAAAAGACTTACTTTATGCATCGTTCGCAATGCGTCAAGTATCCACTTTACGCACGACTGGATTTCATTTTATTTAAAAACATTAGAGTGGTCTTGTTCAATTACCTAAGTCATGATATTATTATCAGAGACTATCTGCAAGTGTGCCGAGCTGAAAATCGCTGCGAGAATCTGAGATACTCATATGTGCCTAGTTGGGTAGTCATTAGCGGAGACTAATATTTTTTGTGAGGCCAATAATTTATAATAATAAATCAGATATTTACTTTCAAGATTTTTTGCCTGTATTATTCTAATTGTCAATCATTGTTGACTATACTCTTAATAACTATTGAAGGGCCTGTGGAACTTCACTGTTTTATAAAATAATAACAGACTCTAGTTTGAATATTTCATGTATACTTTGCTTATTTGAAGGGTGAAACGATCATTTTCATTATCTATGATACATGACTTAATTTTTTTTCCCAGCGTATTCATATGAGATACGCAGTTTAAATTCATATCTATAATAATTATCAGTTGGCGACAATTTCGCTGGGCGGTAGTACTGAAATCAATCGTCGCTTAACGACGCGTAGCTTCACACCAATCTTAAAGTGTAGAATGGAGCATAAAACATTTGAGACGATTAAAGGAATACTGGTATAAATTAGATTTAGGTGGAATGATTTAAATATTGACAAGATCTCATGAAAATCACGGTTCACAACTCTCGAACAGCAGATTAGCAACAAACAACCGGTTGGGAGCATAATGCCAGAAACTAATACAGACCAATGAAGTGATGTAACATCTTATAATTTGTTCTCTGTTTGTCCAGTCTTGTTGTATCATCTATCCTACGTTGCGCTACATCTTCACAAGGATAATATTCCATATTGATGACCATACATTACTTGACTGATTGTCGTATTAGCTCACGTTTTACCACGTAAATTGATTGAGTCTGAATATATGGATTTTTAGTGGACCAGAATGTATGGATAGTTCTTGTATTGCTCATAAGCTATGTAAAAATTAACATATATACAAAAATATAAGATTGATCAACAAAGATTTGAATTAAATTTGAACACAAATATAAAAATCAATTAAACGTTTGACCCTGTTCACTAACAGAAAGACAATATTTGAAACAGGCATTATAAGTACCGGGCTTTCAAAAAGAACTATGTTGTCGACATTTTACATAATATCGTACGTATACGACCAAACTGAACTCAGCTTAAAACGTCGTATGGAAATGGAGACTTCGCTATTTTCATCAGACAAATCTTATGGAGCATCTGCAGCTCATTTCACTTCACTGAACCCTTGAATAGATAAAATTTTCTTTATGCTAGCTTTTTATTTTTCTCTATTTGTAGTTATTCTATATTCTATCACAATATCTTGCATTCATTTCTTTTTTTAATTTCTGGAGATATTTTTCATCCAATATCAAAATTTTCAAAAAGTTCGTGAAAATCTTTTATTGTTTTCCACTTCCTTTTAATGTTGTAGTAAGTCAACATTTCACTTATCTCCAACTTCGATAGCAACATATTTTTGAATAAGAGAAAGAAGAGTGCAATTCCGTACAATTTTTGTCTTTCAGGTGTGACGCAATAAATTTTTGTCAAGACTCATTTGTTATTGGATTATTTTCTAAAAGTCAGCTAAAGATGTAAGCAGATTTGAATGAAAAGAAAAATGAATCAAAAATAATGGAAGAGTGAATAGGGAGAAAAGTACGACTTATGATCTTTTGGCGGTCGACCACAGAAATGAAATGGAAAAATTGGTATACACTTACCATTACTATTTTTTGCACGTGTGAGATATAAAATGAAGACACTAGAACAGTGGTTCCTCATTTCTTTGATGTTAAGAAGTACTTTTGATATGAGTCTGTGAAACACTCACATTCATGTTCTCGGCGACCGACGAAAGTATTGAATTTCGACTACAAAATTTTGCGAAGCAATAGCAACAAATACCGGTTGAGTCACGCATTAGAGCAATAGTTGAATATTGACTAATTTGTGTTTTGAGAAGCCGTTTCTGAATAAGTAGTTGGAAATTGAATAATGGGGGAAAATATATCTCATAAGAATGGTATATCATCATTTATTTCACAAACTGAATCTAACATGAAGCTCAATATCAATATTTGTATCCACAATTTTTCTGTTATCTCCCATTTTTGGATCATTTAGAACAGAAAAAAAGTTGACTCAAACTGATTCATCGATATGATTATTTCTCATACGAAATCAAATATCAATATGAACTTCATGTCTAACGTATGTTCTTCACTCTGAAAATGGGGAAGTATATTCTAAAATTCTTCATGTCCCAACCATTCCGAACTGATTCATTCAGTGATCTAATGCTCAAATGTTCTCACTTTATTTCGG
Source organism: Dromius quadrimaculatus (assembly GCA_963989225.1). Lineage (NCBI taxonomy): Eukaryota > Metazoa > Arthropoda > Insecta > Coleoptera > Carabidae > Dromius > Dromius quadrimaculatus. Next base: position 22,017,554 of record OZ022331.1, on the reverse strand, counting down.
AATAGTATTTATTATTAATTATACTTTTGAAATTATGTTTCACGAATCTATTAAAGGCACGAATGTTGATTGAGAATATATAGATCGGAAACTTTGTTTTTTTCGATTTTGGCAACAATAATTTGCATGCAAAAACGTGTCTTCCAATCTTCCAATGTCATAACTTTGCGAGCTTTCTTTGTGCCGACTGGCAGACTGCCAGGTACCCTTGGCCGACTCTGCGCTATCGGAAATCAAGGTTGCACTTAGGCGCCAGACAAACAGGCCCCGTTTGACCGTTATTGCCACCATCTTAGCCACGAGAATTTCCTCCGTCTTCGATTAGCCAAAATATGATTGATTGTAGTTCAATATAATACGAGTTTTATTGACAATGCAAATCGATATAAAAATTTGTCGAAGAATAATAAAAAGAATTCACATTCACGTTAATATATATACAAGCTCACAGAGATAATTGATCAGTATTATTCTTTTAGAAGACTGCAGAGAATTAAAGTAGATATTCAAATTATCTCTTAAAATTCTGTAGAATAGACTTTGGGCTCGAATAGTTTGAACATATGAGTATTCAGTCAGTGTTACTACGAAGATGCTGAACTTCTAGTTTAATAACTTTATGTGGCTTGTGAAGTGTTCTAGTTAAAACATAATATGTAATCAGATGATTCACACTCACTGGTTTGAAGTTGATGCCACCGATCAATCCGTTAAATAATAGAAATATCAACAGTGGTTAATTTATGTTTGGTGAGAACCTGTACGCAATATCAATTAGGTCCCCATTTAATTGGATAATTTTTAAGTCTATTATATCTATAGATAACTAGAGCGCTTTGAAAGACTTTTAGTCCGCGGTACAAAACCCCTTTCCCCGTATTATTAACAGTCTTTTAAAACTTTGTGAGTGGCTTCATTCTGATAAATCCGACAACTTTTTTATAAGCAAAAATTTTTGAAACTGCTGCATTTTCCACCGAACAGCCAAAAAAGACGTCTATTTTATGATTTATTCTCACTCATTACCATCACTTTCTTCTATAGTTTGATCCTAAGATAAGAATAGCAAAAACACACACAATATTTTGTCCGACAAAAATATTGCTGCGTTCGGCGTAACCCCCATCTCCAACATGTCGAAATTACAAGTTTTGTTGGATTATTATTAACGTTTTGTTGAATCTCTTAGAATTATCAAATGAACAAAAGTAAATTTGAGTGGTGATATTATCCGACAAAATTTTTGCTGCATATTTTCAGTCCGAAGATCTGAAAATGTCAGTTTTATGAGATAGGTTTTCTGATTAACACTTGTCGGACAAAAATATAGGTGAGTATATTTCTTGATCAAATAATATATTGTCCGACAAAAATAGTGCCTCGTTTTGCCAGTCCGAGAATAAAAAGATAAGAAGAAGCGTTTTCCGTGTATGTATGCGCACAATATTGAATCTACATTTCAACCAAATTTTGTGCATCTATTTGTGAGATCAAAGAATAATACGACTCTATTTTCTATTCTTCTGAATTTCTACGTCTTTATTTCTATAACTTGGTCCATAGCGATTTCTCATTCACAAAATTTTTTTCTTTCATCTTCTCCACAGTAGTGCAACATGTAAAAAAAAAAATTAAACAAATATTTTGATGCAAAACTGAACATACATTTTTGAAATATCATTATTATAGGGAAATTTTCAAGGCAAAGCGGAAAATTGTTAGCAGATGTGAAACAAGAAACATAAAAAATGGTTTCAACATTAGAGAACCTATTGTCAGAATTATATTTTCCATATACGATTCGAAAATTTTGATATCTTAAAAACTTCCAAGAATAATGAGAGAATTTGAAATAAAAACCTTATAATTTATATAAAGGGATACATGCTTCAGAAGAAGATAATTTTTAGAGCAAATATTCAAACTATCAGTATCAAATTTACCCGTCAATCTCGGTGACACTTGCAGATATGTTTCAAACATGAAAAAGATGGAAGGCGTAGGTATAGACTATAGAGACTATTACCAGATAGAAGAAGATTATTCTTCATACTTTCTATGGTATTACATTGGTACTTATCTTCAGAGATCGATTTCAACATTTGCGAAATACATTTTTCGAATTTTTTATGAATATGCAGCAGATATTTTGTCAGACAATCATATCAATGTTTTCTGTACATTATTCCAGAAGAAAAAATATTTTAAATGAATATGTATCATTCAGCAAACCAATCTTGTAGAATAGACTTCGGACTAAAAATATGCAGCGGAAATTTTATCGGACAATATCATCACTCAACTTCACTAATGTTTATTTGATAGTAGTGAAAAGTTCAACAGAATGTTAATAATCCAACAAAACTTGTTATTGCAACATGTTGGAGATGGGGGCTACGCCAAACGCCGCAATATTTTTGTAAGGCCAAATATTCGGACTGAAAATATGCAGCGGAAATTTTATCGGACAATATCATCACTCAACTTCACTAATGTTTATTTGATAGTACTGAAAAATTCAACAGAATGTTAATAATCCAACAAAACTTGTAATTGCAACATCTTGGAGATGGGAGTTACGCCAAGGTCCGCAATATTTTTGTCAGACAAAATATTGTGTGTGTTTCTGCTATTATCATCTTACGATTGAACTATAAAAAAGAGTGATGTTAATGATCAAGAATAAATCATAAAATCGACGTATTTTTTGGAGGTTCGATGGAAAATGCAGCAGTTTCAAAAATTTTCGCAAATAAAAATGTTGTCGAACTCATCAGAATGAAGCCGCTCACAGAGTTTTAAAAGAGTGTTAATAATCCGGAGGAAGGGGCTCTGTACCGCGGGCTATTAACGTACGTAGTTTGTATTAAATTGCTCACTAGATTATCATCTATGTATGCCTCAGAATATTACAATGATCATGTGTCACTTGCTGTATGTTTTGCTTCAAAAATCATCTTGAAGGCACCATCAGAAATTTCACCTCGAAAATTCATTATATTACTATCCGTCTCGATCACGAAGTGAGTTTACATGAATGATACGTATTCTTCAGATCAGATGAAACCGTCTATAGCAAACTTTGATCATATAAGTAGGTATATTTATATAATAAGTAGGATTTCGAATGTCTCGACAATTTCATTATCCCGAGATATGAGACAACCCAAGATCATAGTCTCGGAATTATCGCTTAGTATATCTGATAAAATTTTATTACCACATTTTAGAGTACTGAATATATTGATATTAACAGCAGACTTCTTTACTATTTTCAATCTTAAAATTTCAATTTGCTTTCCTGTCACTTTCTTTCCAATCACTCTCTTTCCGTCTTCATCACTGGACAAGAACTCTTCTTATTCTAGTATATCTCACTTTCTAGCTTCCGTCAATACATTCTCTAGAACGTTATTCTCATTCTCGGTACCAATACAGGTCGCTGACATCATAACGATGCTATGAGTTACAGTGAATATTATTGTTGGGCACAAAAGTTTATATTTAAATGGAGTGCTGAGCCTTTTGTGATGATATATCATGGAACTTATAACAAGTGTTTCTCTACTGAGGATTTCTGTTCATCGTTATATATTCAATCGATCCATTGATACAATTAGAAGCAGGTTTATTTAGTCAAAAGATGAAAAATCGACTCCATGTAATAGTGCTCAAAACTCAAAATAACTTTCAACAATCAAATCGAACCATGGAGAGAAACAAAGCTGGAAATGTACTAAGTTGAATAAGTTTATCCATGGGTCCTTGAATATAAGATATATGCTTTCGAGAGAGTATCTTAGCAGCATGGTGGGGTGAACTATAAAGAAATAATAATAAAACTGATAGCTTATGCATTTAGGGCCTCTGGATTTTTTAACTGACGTTCATGAAACCATTTTCATTACTTTACACTATAAGTCCAGTGCATATTTTATATTTATCTATATAGTATTCTTTCTACCCAATTTTTGAATATTGAAAATACTAACCACTGCGGTAGAAATAAATACCATATTACATACATTGATTTTTCTGTTCACATAGTTGTGTAAAATATGTATGTAACGATGAGCACAAGAATAATATTTGGAATACAGTAAAACAACATTTTATATGCAACTTGTACGTATTCGGACTTTATGAGTCTTTCTCGCCGCGTTCGTTAATCTATAAACTATAGTATATAGAACATCATAGCGAGCCAGATATTACTAAATCTCCTTCTCAATACCAGAAGACGTAATGACATCGACGACATAGTGCTAGAGGATACTTCAAGAAAGCCTCTAGTCTTAGACAGAGCATTGCTAGCCTTTAACCAACTAAACAGCTCGAGAATTGCCTACGTGATCTTACTTCATTTGTCACGAGATCTTACTCCCCATATTTGGTCATGATTCATGATGAAGATATACAATTGATAGAATTGGACGCGTAAAGTGATAGTTCGCTGGCTAAGAACTTTTTTTATGATCATTTGAAAACATAGTGAGCTGAGGAAAAATCGTCTGCTGCACAGTGGGGGGAGGATTACTTATGCATCATTTGCTCGCATGAACTTATAAAAAAAAGAAATACATCGATCAAAGTAATAGTACGCTGCATGAAGTTTAACTGACATGATAAAAACAGGAAAACAACAATCAGCTGAGTGTGTAATTGTTGCGGGAATATACAGTATCCACATTTCGAGATGCTAGAATTGGGACCTAGGGAACTATAAGAAATATGACCTTAGTTGAATAAAACCTCTCAGGCGCATATAAGAGACGATCTCAAACATATTTTTCTCTGAAAAACTTGCATATATCATTGGATAACGACAAAAAACTTATATTGGTCAACTTTTTTCTCTTTAATTCCTGAACTAAAAAATAATTACTCAGTATGGTTGGCAAAGGCGACTTTGTTCTATTGATGAATTACGAACAATAAGAGATAAGGTTTCAGTATCAACGGATTTCATTTTTCTGCAAGGACGAAACATATTTATTTCTGAAAACTGAACGCGATACACTGAAAATATCAATGAACGATAGTTTATCGACAACTGAGGAGATTTGGTTGATAGGTGAATTAGCAGTTGAATTAATAGCGGTCCTGCACACCCGTGTATTGTCAGAGGGAACTCTTGGAGAGATATGAGAGAGTAAGTGAGGAGTATCAATTGAATTAACCAGTAACATGTACAAGAACATGAAATCAGCTAATACTCTTCTATTCTCTAGAGGAAACAAATCAAAATTGTGAGCTGGGAATCTAAAATTAAAAGATTTTAGAAGTTGTATTTGAATTTTGCCAATTTTATTTTTATATACGTCATATAAAGAGAGTACCAGCATACACATGCAAATTCCGAATGACTACAAAGAAGATAGTTGTGAATGGTCAGTACCGCTGATGGATTCCCGATTTTTACTTGTACTAAGCACAAGACAGTATTATGAAACCGACAGAATTCACCTATCGAGATTTTGATGGAAACATCCGTTTTGAGCATCCCTGAATCTATTTTGACTATTTTTGGCTTGATGTCGGTACGTATGTCCGTGCGTGCGTGCGTTCTTGCGTGCGTGCATAACTCGCAAATCTCAGAACTGGTTGAATGTATAATGTTGAAATTTTGTATTTAAGACTGGTATAGGGTCTAGTTGTGCACCTGGCTTTATGGTTCCAATCATCTATACCGAAAGTGCACTTTATTTGAAACTTTTTCCGAATTTTTCCAATAAATCCAGAATGATCAACCGTAGGATTCTGAAATTCAGTATTTGAACTTGATGTTATATCAAAATGGTTATCTGCTATTTTTGTAAGAATCGGCCAGGCCAAAAGTGCACTTAATTTGAAACTTTTTTTGAATTTTTTTGCATAAATATAGAAAGATCTGCCATAGCATATTGGAATTTCGTATAAAGAACTTCTATAACATCTTATTGTACATCTTGCATCATGATTGCGATCGGCTGAGCCGGAAGTGCACATTACTTGAGACTTTTTTTTAAATTTTCCGCATAAATCCAGGATGATCAGCCGTAGGATACTGAAATTTAGCATTTGGAATTGCTGTAGCATTTTATTGGTCATCTTCTATTCTGGTAACAATCGGCTGAGCCGGAAGTGCACTTTTTATGACAGACATTTTGAATTTTCCGCATAAATTCTAAACAATCAGTCGTAGACTATCTAAATTTCATATTAGGCAATTTTATAATATCTAGTTGTACACCTTGCATCATGATTGTTATCGACTGAGCCGCAAGAGCACTTTATTCGAAAAAAATTTTGAATTTACCGCATAAATTCAAAACAATTGAACGGAGGTTGTTAGAATTAAGTATTTAGGACGATTATACCGTCTAGATGCTCATATCATATTTTTGTTGAGTTGACAGTCTTTCGGAATTTCTCGCATAAATTCGAAACGATCAGGTGTAGAATATTGAAATTCAGTATTTCAGTCTGCTGTAGCATTTAAATTGCCTACTATTTCCATAACAATAGACTAAACCGGAAGTGCACTTTAGTAGGAATTTATTTTTGTATTTTGCGCATAAATCCAGATCTGTTGGAAGTCGTAGAATTTCGAGAATCAGTATTCAGGAATGTTGTAGTATGAGAATAATGGCCTACCGCCTCCATGGCAACCAACTTGGCTGAAAGCGCATTTTACTCGACAGATTTTTAGTATCTCTTGGGTAAAGCCAAAACGATTAACTGCATGGAACGATGAGATTTTGTGTTTGATTATATATATCCAATGATATATAGGATCAAACACAAAATCACATCGTATTATATATATATATACATATATATATATATATATATATATATATATATATATATATATATATATATATATATATATATATATCCAATAATGTACAAGTAAATCACGTCAGATTTTTTTTTTATTCACGAATCAATAATCCTAGCATTCTGCTTGCTCTCCTAGTGATCATGTCAACGTAAAGTTAATTTAGAATGCAAAATTGTTTCTGAATTTTTCACTTTCTCAACTGTTTTCAGGTTTACTCGCAAATTATATATTTCAGAGCTAATAACGTGTCTACTATTTGTAAAAGTATAGCTTCAGAGCATTCAGAAATATTGAGTGATAATTTGTTATCCTCGCAGTATTCCCTAAATTTGTTCAAAGCAGACAGAATATGCTCCTAATCTAAAGGCGAGTTGACTGCTTGATATATTTTGAGATCATCCGCATACATAATAAAATTTACTCCGGCAATAAAAAAAGAAACATCATTAAGGGAAATGTTAAACAATACAGACCCAAGAAGCGAGCTCCCAGGAGCATCAGATGATACATATATAAAATTCAAGGAATAGAAAAACCATGCTTAATGTTCTGTAGGTATGATGAAAACCATTTAATCAGTGTACCGTCCACATCAATATCATATAATTTTGTAAGTTACATATGTATTATGATCAATTTTTCCAAACGCTTTTGGAGAATCAGTGCATATGGCATCTACCTGAACTCTTTCATTCATGGAATTTCATATGAGATCAGTATATTACACTAGATTAGTCTCAACAGAGCGACCTGCAAAAAAGGAATGCTGCTTACGTGTAGTTTTACGCAAACAATGATCAGGCTCCCACAATTCTCATTGCCAGTCTACTATAGATGTGTCTGCTGACTGCGTTGAGTATGTGGACTTGAGGGGTGAGAGAAAATTTTTCAAGATGCCAGACCTGTAGGGCCCAGTTGTCAATTGAATAGCATGTGTATTCCATTGTTTATTATGTTGAAGCAAAAAAATTAGAATCGTTTCAACATGAATACTTGCAAAATTCAAGAAGCCAACTTGATGGATTAATTATTACTGATTCGTGGGATGATGAAGATTACATAAGCGAATCGGACGCCTAAAATCTGTTGATTGTGTAACATATTATTCAACCAGTTTTTTTGCAAAAAATTGTTGAAAATAATCAGTTGTTCAATTTACATAAATGCTCCATTACTTCAATAACTGGAAAACCAATATGTGCTCATGCCACAGCAGCATTGACACATTTTAAATGTTTTGGTTTTCTAACGCATATATATATATATATATATATATATATATATATATATATATATATATATATATATATATATATATATATATATATATATATATATATATATATATATATATATATATATATATATATATATATATATATATATATATATATATACGTAGGTATTCTTGTGAATTTCACACCTAGTTAATTTATTATCTAAATAGTTCTCATTTATTGTTAACTGTAACTGTATGTGATCTCTAATATAATTCAACTCAGTTTTTAGTATGCGTAATAATTGAATATTAATTATCAGTCAATGCACTACTAATTATACCAGTATGTTGATTTTCGATCAGCATAAAATATATTTTTCGCACATAACATATTCGGTTAACTCCAATTTAAGAATAATATTGTCAAGTTTTGTTGGTTTAGTGTAGATATCCATTAAACACTATTGTACAACAAGACCAACTGATGTAAGCGTCTCTAGCGGCGACAGTGCAAACTAAAATCATCTCATTGTCACGGCGAGTCAGGTTATCGTGAATAATAATCCGACCATACTTTTCTTGAAGTCCCCATGACAGATCCTAATCATTGTCTTAACTCTTCGTCTCAAGATAGAAAATTTATTATGATAAATTTAATTTTTGTAAATTTTATATTCCGAATAGAAGTATTGTGCGTTTTGAATAAGGGTGAAAACAGTATAACGAGGGACAAATTAGAAAATTCCAATGAATATATTACTCATGTCAATTATACTGACAAATTCTGCATAGTTACTCTGACATTTATAGTAACAAATCACTTGCCAACGGGAGTTTACCGCGGTAAAATCCCGTTGGCAAGCGATTTACTGCGATAAATGGTCTTTGCCATGGAGAAACAATACAAAGTTTCAATATGAACAAACAATCGGTTTTCAAATATGTCAAAATATAATTGTCTCAAAATGCATTTCTCGTGGATAGAAATGAAACTCAAAACAAGAAGTCTAAAAATAATAAAAAAAAAAAATGTAAAAAAATGTATATGGAGACAATTTCGTGCATTTTGTGATAAAAAAGGTTAGTAGTTGCAACCAATATCATTCAATAGGCACTTATAATAGCAATTTCATTCAAGAAATATTCTCCACGAATACCACTCGCGACTTTAATTTTATGATAATTTTGCCTTTCAAGCATCGTTTATCTTCAAGCAACATCTTTCGAGTCATCTGCTTGGATAAAATCCCGCAAGCTACGCTCTTGTGATTCATTCAAACAGATGATTCTCACGATGTTGCTAGGTAAACGATGTTTACAAGAAAAATTTATTGATAAATTACAGTCCCATGTGATATTATGTACGAAAATTATTTATAAGCCGTTAAGACTCTTTCGTATTTGTGAGCCTTGTATTTAAATCAATTCACTTAAATTGATAGTGCATCATTTCAATCTTGTCATGTTTGACACCTTATAATTAAAAAACGTCAAATCCGAGATTAAACCAGGGGAGAGAGTTTCATTTATGCATTATTAGGTCAATATTTGTTTACGAATGAACAAGCAATTCGCGTAAACATGGTAAACATCGAAAATCAATATTCGATAGGTTTATGATTCGTTTCAATCTTGAATATATCATGCATTCACCTGGAAATAGAACGCAAATACTATTTGAATGTGGGTAACAAGAATGACAAATACATACTCATGACAGAAATTTTTCTTCTATTCTGTTATGAATCCAGAACCATTACATAGCATTTATTGTTTGTTATACTACTAACATACTGAAGCAGTGATTATTCATCATTTTTATGCAATTTCGCAAATATCAAAAATAATCACAATTATGATATGCTCATCTTCTCCAAAAGAGTATAGAAGTAGATGGTGATCATTCTTGAGAATTTATTATGATTTTGGCTCTTCAGATTATAAGATCCAATCCAACCAAGTTCATTTTATTGTTAGTATTTCTAGCAATTTTCAAGGAAAAGGGTCTTCTCTAAGGAATATATAATATCATTTATGTGATTATCGGAATACCAGGGACTGATTACACCAAGCAATTTGCACGCTTTCAGACAAATACGACTCATAACCATTCTAATTTCACATAAGATTTCCATCATTACATTTCTTTGCACGTTCCAGGAAAACGTAAAGAATTTCATAATTACTTGGATCCTCACAATAACAGGTGAACCGCTAGAAGTTTTAAAAAATGTTCAAGGTAAATGCTGTTTCAAATCATTCAGAGATCAATTGCAGTTATTCTATATTTCATGATGAATATTACTGTTTATAAAATAAACGCAAGAAATTAGAAAGTGTCATCTATTAAGAAGTCTTGGTACCACTGGTTGAGAAAAGCTTATTTATGAACCTAGAAATAGCTTTTCAATAAGAAGTTTGAATATGAAATTTTATTCAAAAATTGATACGCGTTCTCAAGTTGTTTTCAGTCAAATCGCTAGACCGACAGACCGACATATCGACAGACCGACAGACCGATAGACCAACAGACCGATAGACCAACAGACCGACAGACCAATTTCTTCAAAATTATGTTTTTGGGTCCAGAAGAATCTAAGCTAAGACATGATGATTTCAAGTGAAATTATATCGACCGAAATTGACTGAAGCACCAGAGATAATTTTTAATGTCGCCGGCAGTAATAACTTTTTTAAATCATGAAGAAAAAAAAAATATTCAAGAACCGAAATAATTTACGACTCCAGTCCGCAGTATTCTGCTCTAGATATTCTTGCTATTCTATTCTAGGATTAGAATTTCTCCTAGAGATATTATATAAGTCGCAGAGAATACGATTTTCTACACGAATATATTGGAGTTTCCCAATTTAGGCATTCCACAGTTTTGATGTGACATGTACTATTCTTAGGAGTACTACTTTACATCATTCATAAGTAAACCTGATTAACTTATTTTCATGAAAAAATAAAGGGCTTCTTTTTGTAGGAAAATTTGTGATAACCGACTGTTAAGAGGGGCTAAGACCAAGTTAAAACATGTACGTGCACTCATAACAAAATAAATGCAAAATTGCACAAGTACGAACGCAAAAAAATCTAATCAAGAAGTATATAAGAAATTATTGTGTGGCTAGAGACGAAACAGGACAATTTCAGCCGAGGACGAGTGCTGCTGGCATCACCTGAAGACTGAAATCGTGTTCTGTCTCGTACTACATACTATACTTTCCATATTACCTGTATAGAAACTTTCCAATTTACAAATTTCACATAACAAAACAGATACTTTTCTTTCGGTTTTGCGGACAACAAGTCGAGACAAACTGCTTGTGCATTATCGATAAGATACTGTAATGTACTTGACATTGTTGTATTAGTACTTTTCCTCTTGAAGATCATCGTTTTTACTTACTTGTACAAAGTAAAAGTGAGTATTGTACAACCGACAAAACTTACATATCAAGATTTTCATGGAAATGTGCGTTTTGAGCATCCCTTAATCCATTTTGACTTTTTTCGGCTTGATGTCGGTAGGTATGTATGAGCATACGTATGTTCGTAACTCGCAAATCTCAAAATCCGTCGAACGTATGATGCTGAAATTTTGTATTTAGGACTGACATAGGGTCTTAATGTGCACCTCGCATGATGGTTCCAATCGTCTCTATCGCAAGTGCACTTTACTTGGAACTTTTTTTGAATTTTTCGCAAGAATCCAGAATGTTTAGCCGTGGGATAACTGAAATTTAGTATTCAAAATTGCTGTAGCATCTTAATGGTCATCCTCTATTTTTGTACTTATCGGCTAAGCCGGAAGGACACTCAATATATTAGACTTTTCAAATTTTCCGCTTAAATTCAAAACAATCAGTCGTAGAATATTAAAAATTCGTATTATGCACTTCATCAACATCTAGTTGTACAACTCGCACTATGACTGCAATTGTCTTTGCCGGAAGTACCATGTTACGTAAAATATCACAATTCAGTATTCAAGATGATAGTACTAGGGTTTATACAAAAACCGACTTTTTCAAAAACCGGTTTTCGAATTTCAGATATCCAAAAAACCGGTTTTAGCCGGTTTCCGAATGTTTGTCAGAAAAAAAATAAAGAATAGAGTAGGAGAAAAAATTCTATTCGATTTATATAAAATAACAAAAATCAAGATGTATACCAAAGTCAAAAGTCAATATTATATGAACAAAAAGTAAGGGATATCCATTACTCACACAAAACAACGAAAACTTGAACAAAAATTCTGAACTACAATCACAAATAATATTTATATCTATTCCACTAACTGTAATTTCTTCTAAGAAAATAGGATTTTGAAAAACAAGTCATCCACTGAACGGGTTGTTTTGAACACAATAGTATCTGATACTGAAACTACTTGTTCTCTAGCTACTGAACTTGGTTTCATAGTTTCCAAGGCATCAAATAACAAATCTAAGTTCTGGTTGTTTTATTCGTTGCCTCAAATAATAAAAATTTAGCTTTCAGAGTCTTTGGGTTCGTGAGTTTTTCTTTAGAATCTTCAAGAAACTTATGAATTGATTATTTCATGACTTATTTCAAAAAAAGCATTACTGTGATGAGTAGTTTCTTCTATTTGTTCTTCATCAGGATCGGTTTCCATACAAGAATTTGCAACGTTGGAAGAATGTGCTGTCCGGCATACAAGGAATAACAAATCAAATAGAATAAATTAAAAAAATATTCTCAAACCGGTTTTTCAATTGGAAAAACCGGTTTTCGAATGTGTCAAATTTATCTTAAAAACCGGTTTTTGCAAACCGGATTTGGAAAACCGTCAAACCCTAGATAGTACCGTCTAAATGTTCTATTTTCATTAAGATCGACTTAGCCAGAAGTACACTTTACTTAACAGTCTCTCGGCATTTTTCGCATAAATTCGCAAGGATTGGCTGTACAGTGTACAGTATTGATATTCAGTATCTCAGTCTGCTGTAGCATCTGAATGATTGCCTTTTATTCTCATAACAATAGACTGAACCATAGGTGCACTTCAGTTGGAGTTTTTTTCTTAAATTTTGCGCATAGATTAAACACTGTTGGCCGTAGACCCTTAGAAATCAGTATTTAGGAATTTTGTAGCATAAGAATGATGATCTAGTGTTTCCATAGCAACCGACTAGGCCGAAAGTGCACTTAACTTGACAGATTTTTAGAATTTTCTTGATACATTCAGAACGATTAGCCGTGGAACGATGAAATTTTGTGTTTGATTATCGTATTATTATTATATGCAAAAAATATATGCAATGATGTACAAGTAAGTCACGTTATGTCCACATCAGATTTTTTCATTTAAATTTTATGTTACGAATACAATTGTCTAATCATTCGAGGTTATGATGATATTTATGTAGAGATTAACAGTGAACAAATGGGACTCTGCCAAAGATAAAACAATGCAAGAAACAAATTCAGCAAACAAAATCAAACATGTTTTTACCCGGCGACACTCGCATTTGTCTGAAATTGTCTTGTTTCGATTGACGTAACAGATTTTGAAACGCGTAGTTTCAATGCAGATATCATGAAAAAGTATATCACATCTGAGTTGGGAATTATTTTATCACAGCCAAGGGCTCATTATATGACCCAGAGGCGAATCCTCGAGGATCAGATATAACGCAATGCTGAGATAAAATTCTCACCGGAGTATGTATGCTATTCCATTCACAATCATCCTTCATCATTGGAATAACAATTGATTCAAGTCCGTTCTTTTTTCAACAAAGTATTTTGATGTAGTAATTCATAAAACAAAAATGTTTGGAAGAATTTAATTAATTTGACATTCGCTGGATTCATGAATCAAGCCAAGTATCCATTGAAATTATCAATAGTGCGGATATCAATAAGTTATAACAGTAAAGTAGAGTGATATACTCGTCCCGAATCGAACGAAGGTGCTACGGATGTAAGTTCATTGCGATTCTGCTCACAATTTACAGATTTATGATCTTATAAGACTTATACACCTATTGCGTATCCTCAGTGGCTCCGCTCTATCGGTTAAATTTTACATCTACGAGGTGTGCCGGCAAAAACGTCAAACTGTCAAACGTAATTTTTGTATGTCATATTATTCGATAATCATGAGCATAAATCATTCACTTAGAAGTTATTGTGTTGTTGGATGTACTAATACTAAAGCAAATAGCCAAGAACTAATTTTTATAGGTCTCCGGTAAGAGATTATGAAGCGAAACAAAGAGAAATGTGTATAACAGCAGTTAAACGAGTGTGATTCTATGCAATAATCTATAAAAATGTATTAGATATCATTCAATTCTCAGTATTAACCATCTTTGAGAGAAGTTAAATATTATAATTGTGAAGAAACTCAATAAATGCCACTTACATAAGTTTCTTAATTGACTGAACAGTCACATAAATTCGTCTCAGAATCCTTTACTGAAAGCACCAAATTTTTACTTGATATTTTTCTTTTTCAAAATTAAACAAGATGAGTGTGCTATTTAAAAATATTAATAAGAGTTTAGGGAGGAAACTTAGCTTTTAATAACTGTCATGTCAGCATACATACAACAATAAAATGCCAACAAACTTTGATGCGTTGCTAATTACAATAGTATGCTATAACAAAACAAAAGAAATAATATCACATTCACCCCTCCTTTTTCTAGTCCCTGACATAATCTTTCAAATAAACAGGAGGTTGTCTGAGACGTACAGAACGCAAGGGTGGAGTGTCCAAGTCATTTTCAGTTGTGTCTCCTGAAGAGATAATCGAGTCATTTATGGACTGTATTTCAGAATTCAATCTTTCTTCATTAACCACCTCGTCGTTAGACAAATTATTAGTATCCCCTTTAGGAGCTAAATGTCTAAGAGAAACGGTTGTCTCTCTTCCATCCGTGAGTTTCACATGAGCGTAATCAGGGTTTGCCTCAATTAGTTCTACTTCTTGGACAAGTGGTTCATATTTGTTTGAGCGTACCTGATTTCTCATTAGAATTGGACCTGGTTGAGTAAGCCACGTAGGTATTGAGCTGCCATTATGTGATCTCCGTGGGTGAGTAAACATTCGCTCGTGAGGAGTAGCGTTAGTGGTCGTACATAGCAGAGAGCGAATGGAGTGGAGAGCAGACTGCACAACTTCTTCCCACTGTTCAGTTCTCAAGTTATTAGTTCTTAAAGCCAGTTGTATAGTCTTCCAAATTATTCCATTATAGCGTTCTACTAGTCCATTTCCAGCTGGATTGTAGGGGGTCGTTCGGCTTGTAGCTATTCCATGAGATGTTAGGAAAGATTTTAACTCGCGAGACATAAAGGCTGAACCCCTGTCAGAGTGAATGAATGATGGCATCCCGAAGATTGAAAAAATATTCTGTAAATTCGATATTACAGTAGTTGTGGAAATATCACTACAAGGAATAGCAAATGGAAATCTTGAATATTCATCAACAATGGTCAAGATATAACGGTTTCTTGAAGCACTAGGAAGGGGTCCCTTAAAATCCAAGTTCAATCTTTCGAATGGAGATGTAGCTTTTACAAGAGATCCTAAATTTTTGCAAAATCTGGGCTTTAATTCATTGCAAACCAGGCAAGAATTTGTGACTCTCTTCACATCTTCTAAAGAAAAGGGAAGATTCTTGCAGCGAATCCAGTGGTGCATTCGTGTAACTCCTGGATGACAAAGAGAGTTGTGCAACTCACTTAAATTAACTCTGGAGGTTACAGCCCCTGTTATGCGAGATAATGTGTCGGCAATTATGTTTTGTTTCCCGGGGCGATAAATTATGTCAAACTTGAAACTAGCCAGTTCAAGTCTCCAACGGATTAATTTTTCATTTTTAATTTTGCTGCTATGCCTCTGATTGAAGACAAAAGTGATAGCTTGTTGATCTGTGAAAACTTCAAAATGCTTTCCCATCAAAAAATGTCTCCAATGGCGCAGAGATTCGACGATAGCATATGCCTCTTTTTCTGGGGATGAATGCTTCATCTCGGACGTGTTCAAAGTTCTTGAGAAGAAGGCAACCGGACGGCCAGCTTGACTCAATGTAGCCCCAATGGCAAAATCTGATGAGTCAGTTTCGACTCTAAATGGAATGTCGTCTTCAATTGCAGCCAAAGTAGCATTAGCTACATCCTCTTTGAGCATATTAAATGCAGATACAGCATCCTGAGGAAGAGGAAATTGTTTCTTTCCCAGCAAAGGGCGTATTTTTTCCGAAAACTTTGAGATCCATCGGCAATAATGGGCAAACATACCCAGAGCACGTTGTAAAGCAGAATAATCTCTAGGGACAGGCATATCCATCAAAGGTTTCAATCGTTCAGGATCTGGTCTGATTGTATTCTCACTAATAATGTAACCCAGCAGCTGGACCGAATTGGTTGAATAATTACACTTTTCTTCATTTAGAGTTAAATTATATTTCTTTACCACAGCTAAGAATTTCTCAAGGTTAACATCATGTTCCTTTTGATCTTTGCCACAAACAGTAACATCATCAATGAATGGATACGTTAGATCAACTCCTTCATTCTCAATGATTTTGTCGATGACTCTTTGGAAGCATGCTACACCATTTGTAACCCCGAAAGGGACACGCAAAAATTGATATAATTTACCACAAGCTTCAAAAGCTGTATAATGTCTTTCGCTGTCAAGTATAGGAATTTGGTGATAAGCACTTTGGAGATCAATCTTACTGAATACTTTGTTTTTTGAGATTTTTAAAATTATTTCTTCAATCTTAGGCAAAGGGTAAGCATCCAGCAAAGTGAATTTGTTAATTGTTTGTGAATAGTCAACCACCATTCTGGGCTTGTGATTTTCTCCTCTGATCACAAATGCTTGAGCTCTCCATGGAGAGTTACTCGATTCAATGATCCCTTCTTGAAGAAGTTGCCGAATTTCCGTAGTCATAAAAACATTGTCCTCATCTGTATGACGTCTTGATTTAGTAGCAATCGGTTTACAATCTGGATTCAAGTTTGAAAAGAGTGACACTGGAGGCACTTGTGCTACAGTTAAAGAACAAATTGTTAGCGGAGGTCTGTTACCCTCAAATCCAATCTCTACTGATGAATGTCCTTTTAGGATATCATGACCTATTAAAACATCAGTGCACAGGTCTTTCATGATTAAAAGCTCTGCATCTTGATAAGTGAAATTTTCAATTTTCAAATTTACTTTGCAACAGCCTACTGCTTCAGTAACCATAGAGGAATTAGCCATCGATATTTTCCCAAAATATGGTTCTATTTTGACTTTACATTTAGCTACGTGATTCTCATTCAAAAAACTTAAAGAACTGCCCGTGTCGATTAAGGCATTAAGCTGTATATTGTTGACTGATGCCCTAATGATTGATTTCTGAAGGCAATGAACAGCTCCCGATACAGCTGCCAATGTGTTTGTGCATGCTGTCACCGTAGTGTTTCTAGCAGACCTTGCTTTGCATACCCGCTGATAATGTCCCTTTTTGCCACACTTCCTACACATGGCCTCCCTGGCTGGGCAAATATTTCTGGAGTGTAAATCGTTGCCACAGAAAAAACATTTTTGTAATCTCGGGGCGGAAGCAGCAGATGTGGGTAAAGCTTCATTTTCCTGTAAAGCACGATCCTCAACAGCCGCAGACAACGCAGGATTGTGATTTTCCAAGTATGAGGCGGCCTGAACTTCAGCCGATTCAAGGGTTCTGGCTTGCTCAAAAGCTTCATCCAGCGACATCGACGTATTCTCAAGGAGTCGTTGACGGATACGTGGGCATCTTAATCCTCGTATGAAAGCATCACGAATATAATCTTTACGGTAATCTTCCGCTTTGACATCAGTAAATCCGCAATCTTTACTCATTTGGTTCAGAATTTGTAAATATTCTCCTACGGTTTCACCAGTTTGTTGATTTCGCGTCGACAAGCAATGTCTAGCGAATATAATATTTCGTTTCTTAATATACAACTTATCCAGAGTCGTAACTGCTTCTGTATAATTGGTGCAATCATTTATGAACTGATAAACGATCGAACTAACATAATTGCATAGTAGAGGTAATTTATTTTCTTCTCCAATGTTTGTTATTGTTCTAAGGAAGTTTTCGAAAGTCTTCTTCCAGTGGCTCCATTTTTGTTCCGCGTTGGCGCTCGTCGGATCCACATCAAATCGTTCTGGTTTGAGAAGCTGCTCCATAGCAAATCGTTTAGCATTCAAGATTTCGATAATAGTACAGTTATTAAAAATTGTGCTATTTAAAAATATTAATAAGAGTTTAGGGAGGAAACTTAGCTTTTAATAACTGTCATGTCAGCATACATACAACAATAAAATGCCAACAAACTTTGATGCGTTGCTAATTACAATAGTATGCTATAACAAAACAAAAGAAATAATATTCTTTCCCAAGGATTTCGCTCAAATTCTATACATATATAACAAATTATAGATCTAACTGTAATTGATTACCTTTAGATGAGTCACATAAACAATAAAAATTAATAATGACTATGGTTGATTTGCTTCTTTTAGAATATTTTTGTCTACAAATATTGTCATAAATTAAGAATAAAGATAGTTCGTCATGGATTTCATTCTGATTTTAAAGCAGATTGACATTTTTCAAAACATTGATAGGTGACATCACATCTCGAAGTTGTGATTTTTGAATAATATGCGGCGCTTTCGTCGTTATTAGAAGATACGCAACTGGTCTATAGCTTTACTCAGAATTGCAACATAAATCCATTTCTTTTCAATATTGATTGTTCCATTTGAATCATAAGGTATGATCGATTTTTTGGCAGCACGGATTATTTCACTCCAACAAAGATTTATGACTGATGCTAGAGATGAGAGTGTCGCTTCTGACTTGTGAGAAAATCGTTGCAGTTAGAAATTACATACCACAGACTTTACATACTTCTCAACCACTAAAAGTTTGAGAATTACCAAATTACTTTGATGATTGTGGAAAAATAGTTTTCCATATTTATCTCCTGTCATGTGGCTCTGTCCATATTTGACATCTTGATCTCATTTTCTTCTATTAATCGACTTCTCCAATATATTTGTACGATTTTGCTATTCTTTGTAATGCGTACAAGCATCTTTTTAGGCAAGAGCTCAGTCTGTAGTCTTCATAACGCTCGATCCTGATAAATTCTTTGATTCACAAAACTCATGTTTCTCATGCACCATGAAACATTATCTGAAGGTACATTTATATTGTTCAATTACATACAAATAAAATTTTCTGTGAATACAGTATCAATAATATAAATCTCCAGCACTTCTTGCAGTGGTTCAGGTGGAGCTGAAAAATATAAATATGTGACTGAATTACCTCTTTTCAATACTTAAATTCAACGTACTGGTCAGCGTCATCAAAATATATTATTGGAATGATTTGTGAAACTATCACCAAGTGTTTTATTCAAATACGATTACGATACGATCAGGGAGTACTAGGAGTTTTAACTCTTATGAAGCAAATTGAACATTTTCGCGCTATCTAGCGAGTTGGAGAAAGTTAAAATTTCTAGCTGTGTGTGCTAGGTTTCAGAAGCTTCTGCGCGGTAAAATATTTTGCTGGAATCTGATTGGTAACCAGTTAGACAACTAATGTTTGTTTATCTTGTTTGTGAAAATATGTCCGATGTGCAAAGATGAAAAATATTTGAAAAATTTAAACAAGACTGAAAAGGAAAGTTAGATTGGCAATATTTTTGAATACATTCTAGTGAATATGAAGTATATACAAATTAGTCATGTCAAAAATCTTGATGAATATAAACATTACATTTTCTAGATGAACTACAAGAAACCTTGTTGAGTCGAAGATTGTTTTTCATACAAGAAGAAACCGATTATTTGGTATAAGTACGAAAGTGTGAAATATTTCGAACAAAAGTAGATTGTTCCCAATTCAATTAGGAGAATAATTCGAGATGGGGCTATTTTTGTGTGGTACAAATGAACAAACAGATACTTAAGTGGATAAGACAGTCGTCTTCATGCTGTTTTGGATCCCATACAACAACTTGCGGTTGGATGCTGCAAGAAGTCATTGAAATCGAAGTACCGCAAGTAATTGGTAAGTATATAAGTACTGTATTTTCTGCTATTATGAGTAAATAATTGAAATATTTATTTCAAGGTTACTACCGCTTCACTTCCTTCGGCTTCAGCTCACGGTCCTATCATTCATTTGGAGTTCAAAAAGAACAGAAAGTATCTGGGACACAGGATTTTCCATTCATCATAATTCTCATAGCTGCAAGTAGTTTTTGAGATGAATCACCTGTCCGAATATTGTCACTTAAATTTCTCATCCAAACAATAACGCAAAATTCAAAAAATGTAATAATTTTCTTCGAAGGAGAGACAAAATGTATATTTTCTGCAGATTTTTTGAATGAGTAGTTTTGTACACACAACAATGTATTTTGTGAAAATTCTGATCCCGATGATGAATTTCATACTTTTGTATAAATTATTGACTGATTCTAACTCTATGTAATTATCTATAACTGTATGTTCATCGTTTTTATCATTCGCAAATACTCTCAGAATTTTAATTGTTGTGTAAAGAAGGTTAATCAAAAGATTTCCATGTACCATAAATTGTAATTCTCAGAGATATAGGAAATATTATTATTGTATTTATATATAAAATATGTAATTATACTATTTTCGTAAAAAATATTGTATCATTTTATCAAGAGCTGCGAAATTAATTTGAGAACTCAGTCATAATTAGAAATCAAATTGAATTATCAAGAAATAAGACATGAAATTTCTAAGATCTTGAATAACAGGCTTTATAATTTAAATTTTCATGTGACAATGAAAATTTTATTTATGAAACCTGAAATTCAATATCTTAGAAATTCTATGTCTTATTTCATAAATTCAAATTTAAATAAAATAAATTAAAAAACAGCTAGTGCCACAATGCGGCTTTGAAGAAAACTAGTAATTTTTTGTGCTAGTTATTTAACATGGCAGTGAACACTCCCAGTACTCCCTGGATACGATTATATGATATGCCGTCGAGAAGCGATTACAAATTTAATCCTACTATAATCAACAGGTTTTTTATGATTTCTACTCCGATACTGAGGTATTTTTAGAAGAGTTTGCAAATTAGGTCATTTTCCACTATTCTGAGAGAAGGTATGAGTATATTGCTTGTTGCTGGTTTCTGTGTACTTAATATAAAGTAGTATAAAGACTTCAAAAATATAGAAATTCTTGACAAGTGTGACAATTATGTCAAGCGTTTATTTTTAGAAATGTATCATATAAATCTTCATAGCAACACATTGAATAAAAAAACTGATACTGAAAATTCAAGTTTGCATTACTTTGATATAATCAAGTCTTCATATTTATAATATTCTATATTCGATTTGATTCATTTGTTTTTCACGCAAAATTGATCCACTTATTGATTATCTATTTTTTTATCTACTTGTTTTACAATATTTCTTATTGTGTCATCTATTTATCTCTCCATCCGCTTTTATAATTCATAATTTATATTTATGTGTTTCTGGTTTTTATATGGTACTTGCAACAACTATCAAATGTTCCTTCGAATTTAATTCTCTACTTTTCTGTGAATTATTATTTATCAATTTTATTGCTTCATGTATGTTTCAACTGTCTTATTGTTTATGAATTTAGTTCCCCTGATGAAGCCTTCAATTAAGATGAAAGCTAGAGCTTTGAAATAAATGAGAATTTCAAATGAAGGCTGAATACCCGATACAATTTCTATTTACAAATATTTGCAATTAAAAAAGTAAAAATTTCATATATTTATATCAAGTGTGTACAAAAGTCCTATATGATTCATATATTTATTATCAACGTTCTTTCTGATAGAATAATCTCGCTCCTTTGTTATTGTGTCGGTCGAGAATTTCTGGAGCCAACGTCAAATGAGCTGTCATCCACATTCAAGTTGGTCGTCGATAAAAAGTCTGTTTTTTTGCTATTCTGACAAGAAAAACATTTCATGTGGCTGATATTAAGAGCTCACAAGTGTTATTATGTCGATGCCCTGAACGAGATGAGATGTATCGGTACGTAGTTTGTTAATCTTCAAAGCGTATAAATTAGAGCTTATGAACTTGGAAACCATAAGAGAGGATAAGATAGTTTTCAGTGTTCCACATTCATAATGATTGAGGGAATATCTTCGAATTATTCTGACAAAAATTTTACTTAAATGCCTGATATTGGTCACCATTTAACCTATGGGTATTATGTCTACAAGTCTAAAAATTCAATATAAATCTATGCTGTAAATTATCTCTTACTACTACATGTGGATTTTTTTGAGCCCAATATAATGAATTGTGGAAATAATAGACACCATCATGTGTGAGAATTGCTTCATCATTAAATACAATGAGCAAAGTGAAATTTGAATTTGCAGCATGCTATTGCATGTTGTTGTAGAATCCACTGGCAAATTATTATTCTAGCTTGGTGATCAGCAGGCATAATCCTTGAACACGCTGAAAATGGAATAGATGTTATTGATATTCTTCTCTGGCTTCACGTAAGATCAATTATTATTATATTATTTTCAACAATTTCAGTGAATCACACAGCGTGCATGTTATTTAAACAGTTCGACAATCAGTTGCTACCTCAGTTTGTGTTATTATTCACGCAAGATAAGTTCTGTGATGCATAATGTACATTTTAGAAGAGTTAAGGGTGAGTTGAATCAGTGTGTTAGTTGATTAAGAGAGCGCGTTTTGAAGAGAGCGTGAGTTTTGTTGTTGTTGGGGTTGTTAGTGTCTCGAGTTATTGCATGTATTGTTGTGTGATTGCTATTCTTTTGTACGTCGCAGTCACTTCAGGAAAGTCCTCTGCGAAGTTGATGGGAAGTGACAACCAAGCAGTTGCCAACGATGCACGACTAATATAGATGGTAATCATTCCTATGTAAAATGATCAAAACAATCGAGTGAGATATTTCTTCTACAATACGAGATGAGTCTCTGCCATTAATTGTTGATAATTTACCTCTTAATAAGAAAGATAAAAATATTATTGAGTGATGCACGCTTCCCGGTCATAGTTCAAATTCCAATTGGAGGTCTGAAAAAAGAATGGTTTTTTCCGTGATATCAAATTGCATGCCTTTGTAATGTTAAATAATTGAGATTAATCTCAAGCCAAGTACTGAAAGGCAAGCATTTCGCAACAGCCCAAGTGGCTCAAAGGGTTGCGTGAACTTGTGAAAAAAAAATGAAAAATGCCGTGTTTCAAAATTGCATGCCAATGAAAAGAATTGAAATTTTAGTCATAAAACCCTTGTAAAAAGATTGGCAAGCATTCCTCGTTGGCGCAAGGGTTTGAAATTCGGGGGTAATCTTGCATGAGTTTTGCACCAATTAGCCGTGATTTCAAATTACCTCAAATGGAGCGAAAACTTCATTTTATAGTGAAATAATTATAAATTTAAAATGGCATGCACGTTGCTTAAGCCCTTCATATTTTAAATAATAATGAAAGTTGCATAAAAACTCGCAAAATTTCTCTGACTCTATTCTGCCTGCCATTTTGTATTAAATCAATAAATGCTGTTTTAAATCATTTGGGAAATGGCAAGCATGTTTCTTGAGCCCTTCGTATTTTAAATAATAATGGAAGTTGCATAAAAAACACCCAAAATTTCTCTGACTTTATTTTGCTTGTTATTTTGTATTACATTGATGAATGCTGTTTTGAATTCATTTGGAAAATGGCAAGCATTTTGCTCAAGCCCTTCATATTTTAAACAGAAATGAAAGTTGCATAAAAAACTCGCAAAATTTCTGACTTCATTTTGCCTGCTATTTTATATTACATTAATAAATGCTGTTTTGAATTCATTTGGAAAATGACATGCAACTTTGTCGGATCATTGAAAAACTTTGGAAATAGTGGCAAAAAAAAAGTAAGAAAACTTCCGAGATTTTATTTTGCATGCTGTTTTGTATTTCAATGAAGAAATATGCTTCAAGTTAAAATAAAGAATGGAATGCATATAACATAAGACAAACATTTACCAACTCTGAAAAAATCAAGAAAATATGTCCTAGAATCAACTTAGTTTGTAATTATAGACATGGCAGGTGGTGAATCTTTCATAATAATGCAGATTATATATCCAAAGTTATACAATTAGGTTCATAAACAATACTTTTATACCAGTAAGTTTTGCGTTCGGCATAAATAAGTGAAGAATATGAAAATGAATAGAGTTAAAGAGGATGATATTGTAAGAAGGGCCGACAATAAGGACGATAAGGATGAATCAGACGATGATGACAGCGACACTTATTCTCAAATAGGTGGTGAAACTACTAAAGAGGAAACTGAAATTGACAATAATTATGATGAAGAAATTGAAATTTCAGCAATTATTGCCAATTTCAGACTCTTTTCCATTCCTATCCATTTATATTATGAAACATCCCATTAGCTATTTTAGTATGATTTTTCTATGATAATAAATTTTTTTTCCTGATAATTAGCTTTTCTACTTTTTCATTATGATAATAATATTTTTGCATGATAATGAAGATATACCTACTCTTAAATTTCAAATAAAGGCAATTTGACTTTCAAAAATATATTTTGTTACAATGTTCCATCCACATAACTTATTCTTACTCCAGGGGAAAAGTAAGAACATAATTATTATTTTTTTCGTTGTTCACATGTGTGATTATTATTTTATTGATAGCAAGATTCAAAACCTTAATGTTTCACAAATTCAGAAGTTGGGATGTCAACTGTACATACGTGTTTCGTCCTTATTAGGACTCTTTGATATAATATTATTCTAGTGCCTTATTGGTTGCAATTTAATATTAAACCCAGTTAGAGCTAATACCGATATCAATAGGAAAATTTTATGTTTCTAGTGATTCCAATTGAATATTTTTGGAATTGTTGCTATGAAAATATTATGAATTATTTGAATTGTAGCTCTCTGCAATATTTTGGAAGAGACTCACCTAGGCCATTAATGTTTAAAATTAGTCAAAATACTTAAATAAATAAATTCGCGGAATAATTCCTGTTAATTTTACTGAATTCATTTACGGGAACTTTTTCTCAACCCTTTTTCCAAAATTTATCAATGATGAGCCTGAGCAACATGCTTGCCATTTTTTGTGTCGTCTAAAAAAAATTATTATGAACGAAATACACAATGGCATGCAAAATGATATGACGGAAATTTTTCTTCTTTTTTTTTGCAACTTCCTCAATGCATGCCTCCATTTTGGGACATCCTGGGGTGCATGCCAGTTTCCTCAATGACAATTCATCGAACAAATTACCTATAGTTAAAATGGCATGCAATTTGAAATCACGGCTAATTGGTGCAAAATTTATGCAAGATTACCCCCAAATTTCAAACTCTTGCGCCAACGAGGAATGCTTGCCAATCTTTTTACAAGGGTTTAATGACTAAAACTTCAATTCTTTTCATTGGAATGCAATTTTGAAATACGGCATTTTTCATATTTTTTTTTCACAAGTTCACGCAACCCTTTGAACCACTTAGGCTGTTGCGAAATGCTTGCCTTTTAGTACTTGGCTTTAGATTAATCTCAATTATTCAACATTACAAAGGCATACAATTTGATATCACGGGAAAAACCATTTTTTTTTTCAGACCTTCAATTGGAATTTGAACTATGACCGAAAAGCGTGCATCACTCAATAATATTTCTATCTTTCTTATTAAGAGGTAAATTATCAACCCTCAAAAAGGCAAGCGGTATAAAATCGGAGAACCCCATCTGTCACTAGCTTCCAATCTATTTGTGAAGAATCATCTTTCATGAAACAGTGCGTAAAATGTACTTTTTAAGCACTCAGTGCGTAAAAGTGTTGCTGAGTAACGAAATGTCAGATTGTTAATAAAAAATTGAAAACAACTCAAATCAATAGAACTTATTCCTATAATTTATTTTAACAAAATATGTATAATGTTTGAGAATACATAAATATCAATTTCTAGACACAACAACATTGATATTAAAGATACAATTCGTACAATTGTAGAATTTTAAACCGTCGGATTTCTAAATAGCAGTACTTGTTCCTGAAGATTCATGAACTTCACAGTTAGTTAATCTCCTCCAGCATCCGCAAGCATAGTCGCAGATGACCGTCTGAAACAGTGACCAGTATAAATCTCGAGATTTGGTAAATTCAGATATTTAGCTATTATGAAAGGCATCCTTCCAAACGTATCAATGCCGACGGGTTGCTTATTACATTTGCTGTTGTGATACTTCAAAAATAATCGCTGTGTGTGTATAACGGTAAACATTCTTTCGATATCTGTTTTTGATTCGCGAATTTTCACAATAAGTACTGATTGTTTGTCTTCAATATCACTTGTCGTCATTTTCATCAATTCTTCTCTGCGACATGCTCCAGAAATACCAATAATAAACACAACTTTGATCATCAAAAATTCATTATCTGGAGCTTCTTACACAAATTTCATGAAATGTTCTTTTTTAAAAATTCCAGATTTTTTTGGTTTATAACCTTTATTCTTCTGTTTCAAATATGCTGTTGATTTGTGGTAAGTTGAGATATCAATATCATTCTCAACTTTTAGAGTAGATTCTATCATAGAATAGATAGACCATAGCGTCGCTGGTTTATAATTTTTCAATTTGTCAGAAAAATACGCGAGTAGAACATTTTCTGTATATTTAATGACTTTATTTTCTTGACACCAGTTCATGAACAATTTATATTGCCGTTCATAAATTTCCACTGATTTCTTAGGCAATAAATCCAAACTTGCATGTTTCGCCGTCTCTGCTAGATTAAGAGGTGTGCAGTAAAAATCTAAAGAATCGGAAAATGTATCTTCCATTTTGGTTTCAAACTCCTTCAATATGAAATTTTGTATCAGTTATAGTTAGAAAAACATTCGATTATCACTCACCTTAGTATTTATCCTATATTACACTATTTTACATATGAATTACAGCAATTTCTGGCTTTATATTTGACGTAAGACAACAAACAATTTTTACTTTAATTGTTGGTATAACCCTAACAACACATATAATTTGTTTTTAGGATGATTTACGACATAATTATTTTAAAACTTTTATAATATTATAGACTTCGGTTGTAGAAAAAAGTTTGTATGCAACACGTGTGTAAAGGTGTTTTTTTATCTCGTGCTACAATTTTTGCATTCGCTCCGCTCATGCGAAAAACTTCGCACTCGATAAAAAAAACACCTACTTTACACACTAATTACATGAATAATTATTTTTCACCAACATCTTCGAGAATCATAATGAAATATTTCCTTTATTATACAATTATTTTTGTTGAGAACGCTATTTGATTTGATTGTGAAAATAATATTTCATGCAACCAATTTTGAATGTATTTCTGGTAATTATTTGATTGAATTTCAATAATATAAACAAAAAATTAACTTGGAACTATGAATTCTCCTTCTTCGAATTTGGAAATGAACTCTTTCTGTTTCATAATCTTCATATGTCATACCATTTATCCTCAAATTTATGTTATCAACTTCTAAGCCAGCCTGTGATCATATCAATTACCCACATTCAAGCAAAAAATTAAGATTGTAGGCCGGTAAAACTCACATCAGTATGTGAAATTTGAATAACCTTGAAACTTGTATGTTACAGAAATCCGTATCTCATCTAATAATTTGACAGATGCTCGGATAGAATAATATTTATCTAATCATCGTGTATATTGAGCCTTATATTCATATTCATTAATGTCTGTAGAAGCTCATACTTCACAAAAAAATGTGATGTGGACATCACGTGACTCACTTGTACATCATTGGACATATTTTTTGCATATAATAATACGATAACCGAACACAAAGTTTCATCGTTCCAGGTCTAATTTATCTGAGTTCAACCAAAAATATTTCGAAAATCTATCAAGTAACGTGCGCTTTCGGCTCAGTTGCTATGAGAACAATAGATCATTATTCTTATGCTACAACATTCCAAGATTTTACGGCTAACAGTTCTGAATTTATGCCCAAAATTAAAAGAAAAATCTCAACTGGAGTGCACTTCCGGTTCAATCCATAAGAGAATAGTAGGCATTCATTCAGATGTAACAGCAGACTGAAATATTAAATTTCAATACTCTACAGTCTATCATCCCAAATTTATGCGAAAAACTCCAAAAGACAAATATAATGCACTTTCGGCTCAGTCAATCTCAATAAAAATAAGATATGAGCGTTTGGATGTGCCTGTCGTCTTGAATACTGAGTTCTCACATTCTACGTTTTGTTATTTTGGATTTATGCAATCACAATGCAAGGTGCACAACTAGATGATACAAAATTTAAATATTCTACGACCGATTGTTTCAAATCTATGCGAAAAACTTGAAAAGTCTGTTTCATAAAGTACACTTCCGGCTCAACCGATTGGCACAAATATAGGAGAGAACCATTCTGATGCCACAATAAGTTTGAATACTGAATTGCAACTTCCTACGGCTAATCGTTCTGTATCCATTTGAAAAATTAAGAAAAGTTTCAAGTGAAGTGTACTTGCGGTACTGACGATTGAAGCCATGATGCGAGGTAAACATCAAGTCTCTTTGCTAGTCTCAAATACAACATTTCAGCATTATACGTTTGACAGGTTTCAAGATTTGCGAGCTACGAACATACGCACACACATACCGACATCAAGTCGAAAATAGTCAAAATGGATTTAGGGATGTCCAAAATAAATATTTTCAAAAAAATCTTGATGTGTGAATTTTGTCTGTTTAACAATAGATACGTACTTACTTTCACTTTGTTCAAGTCACGGTGTTATATACAGGTCTTGACACTAACATCTCAGTACCATTATTGTGGGTTGACTCCATTGATCTCTATATAACACTGGATTGGATTTAGACCGCTGAGATGCGTCCCCAATTGAGCGCCGCCATCTTGTCAAAAATTGAGGTCTTGTGACAGTTCAGTATGGCGTTTGGCCGTGATATTTAAAATTTAGCTGTTTGGTTTGACGCTTTTTATTTATCAAACATGATGGTAGAGTGCATGTTTTGCGAAAAGAAACCAGATTCATCGAGAAAATTGACGCTGCACACTGTCAATTAATAAATATTTGAGAGTACAACTCATTGAATATGCGTAATTGTTGCCTTGTACCACGATGTAAAATGGGGGGAAACATGTTGGACTAACATGTTCAGTTTTTTAAGTCTTCAATAATAAAGAATCAACAAAAAGGTGAGAAACTGTGATATATTGTAGTAATCAATTATGAATCCACTAATAATAATAATTTGATGGAGATTCAGGAGAACAATAACTCATTACAAGATCAAATTCTTATTTTTGTGTAAGAATTTCAACACAAAATAAGACTTAAATTCAATTAATATGAAATATGAGATGACCTATTAGTCCAAGAGCCTGCTCAGAAATGCTACCTTGAATCTTCAGACGATTCTTACGTATTCTGAACGATTCGTCGTGAAACCATTACCCTTAAATGTTAACGGTGCCATTTTTAATTCTGCCAGAAGCAGTTAATATTAATTATCCATTATGAGAATTTAACGCACAAACAATCTTTCCATCTTAGACACTTGGTAATTACACTTGAACATGTATTTTCATGTGTAAAACAAGAAAATCTCATGGTGCCGAATCTCACTTTGCCACAGCCCCCGGCACCGTGGATTCAAAGAGGTTGGAAATATCGATAAAGTACCTTTTTCTATCAGACGAAAAAGTACTATACAAAAATTGTAACCAGAGACCTGACGAGTTCAAAGAACCAACGGTACCGACTCTCATGCTGCCCGATGTCATCGGCACCGTGGATCAAATCAGCGCTCACGCGAATTATTATCAGTCTGATTAAAATTTTCATGCATTTATTCTTGGTGCAAGTACCTTAAAAAGGAGCGTGTAAGTTATAATATGGAATGACTAAGCTTTTAGAATATAATTATCCATTTCATTTCAATTCCGGTAAACTGCTAAAAGCAATCAAAGAACAAAGTAAAGGAAATGAAATCAATCAATTATCGAAGCATAAAAATAGAAAAATTAAAAATCAGTGAGTTTATTACTTAGGTACTTGTAAAAAGTACAAATAAAGGCGGATTCATGCAGCCATTTACATTTACGTTTACATTTAATTTTCATCTTCATTTAATTCTCATTTATCTATTTTTAAATGTAGCATTCAGGCAGACGCACAAATATAAATTAAATGAGAAATGAACGCATGCGCATATCGATTTCTTGTCACCTAAAATATTTCTGTATTTCTGAAGCGTCAAATAATAGAAGTTGTGTGTTCGTCAAAGTTCATATTCCTCGTCTCTATCAATTTTGAACAATAGCAATACGATGAAATTTTAAAAGATGCGACGTTTGACAGCTACAACCTTGAACACTCTTCACTGCACATGCGCAGTGTATTTCTCATTCTCATTTAATTTAAAAAGATAAAAGTTAGTCATCTTATAAATTAAATGAAAATGATAGATAAATGAAAATGTAAATTAGAATGGTGCATGCATGGTTCCATTCAGTTACACACATTTATCTTTTAAATGAAATTAAATTAAAATTAAATGTAAATGTAAATGGCTGCATGAATCCGCCTTAAGTATTGTGAAACCGACAAAACTCACATTTCAAGATTTTCATGGAAATATTCGTATAATATTGAAATTTTGTGTTTAAGACTGATCTAGGGTCTGGTTGTGCATTTCTCATTATAATTGCAATTGTCTGTACTGGAACTGCACTTTACTAAAAACTTCTTCTCAATTCGCCGTATGAATCTTCAATGATAAGCCATAGGATACCGAAATTCAGTATTTAAAATTATTATAGCATCTAAATAGTTATCTCTTATTTTTGTACTAATCGTATGAGCTGGAAGTGCACTTTATATAACGGAGCTCTCAAATTTTTCGCATATATTCAAAACAATCAGTTGTAGAATATTGAAATTTTGTATTAAGCATTACTGTCACATCAAGCTGTTTACCTTGCATTATGATCTGTACCGGAAGTGTACTTTACTCGAAACATTCTTAGAATTCTCCACATAAATCCAGAACGATTGACCACAGAATGTTAGAATTCAGTATTTTAGAGGACTGTACCATTTGAATACTCATATCCTATTCTTATTGAGATAGACATTTTTCTTGACAGCCTTTTGGAATTTTTCGCATAAATTTGGAGCGATCGGCCGTAGAGTATTGAAATTCGGTATTTCAGCTTGTTTCAGCATCCAAATGATTGCCTGCTATTCTTAAAACTAAACAGAAACATTACGTTGAAGTTTCGCATAGTGTAAATTGACCTTTGTTCTTCTCTTCCAACTTACACTTTCCCTCTTAACCAAACCAAAAATAAATGTATGCAAATTTATGTTGCCATTCTGTGTAAATCTATGAGTCTCATGAATTTATATATCTGTAAATTATGGATAGAATAGCAACGAACCTGTCATCTTTATGAACGAACTGACATTAATCGACAGAAGTCGATCTGTGAGACTGATGGATTTGCACACATTCACAACATTAAATTAGACTGAAAATAGGTCGCGTGAGCGCCGATTTGATCCACGGTGCCGAGAGCAACTGGCAACATGAGAGTCGGCACCGTTGGTTTTTTGAATTCGTCAGGTCTCTGTTTACAATTTTTGTAGAGGATTTTTTCGTCTAATAGAAAAAGGTACTTTATCGATATTTCCAACTACTTTGAAGCCACGGTGCCGGGGGCTGTGGCTAAGTGGGACTCGGCACCGTGAGCTCTTGTTTCACACATGAAAATACATGTTCGAATGTTATTTCCAAGAGTCCAAGATAAAAAGGTGAACAATTCGATGTTACAGAAATGCTTAATACAAAATTTCAATATTCTTCAACTGGTTGTTTTGAATATATGCGGAATATTTGAAAGAAGTCTGTTATAAAAAGTGCACCTCTGGCTCAAACAATTGGTTCAAAAATAGAAGATAACTATTTGAATGCTACAACAATGTTGTATTATACGAAGAATCAAAAAAATAGAACAAGTAAGTAAGAAATTTACTGAATTCTTTCTCTTTATTGGTATGCTTCGATAATTAATTGATTTCATTTCATTCACAAATTTTTTCTTCAATTGCTTTCATCTGTTCACCGGAATTGAAATGGTATGAATATATACTAAAAACTCAGTCACTCTAGATTTGATCATTCTTAGATGATAGGATGGAAGGATATCAAATATCATTCCATAATCACAGCTACCACTCTCCTTTTCAAGATAATGTAACACCAAAAATAAATTTATGAAAATTTTAATCAAACTGAAAATAGGCCGCGCGAGCGCCGATTTGATCCACGGTGCTGAGGACATCTGGCTACATGAGAGTCGGTATCGTTGGTTCTATGAATTCATCAGGTCTCTAGCTACAATTTTTGTATAGGACTTCTTCGTCTAATAGAAAAAGGTACTTTATCGATATTTCCAACCACTTTGAAGTCACAGTGCCGAGAGTTGTGGCAAAATGAGATTCCGCACCGTGATTTTTTCCAATTTTACACATGAAAATACATGTTCCAGTGTAATTTTCAAGTGTCTAAGACATGATGGTTGTTTGTGCGTTAAATTCTCATTATGAATAATTAGTATCAATTGCTTCTGGCAGAATTAAAAATGGCACCCTTGACTTTTGAGGGTAATGTTTTCACGACGAATCGTTTAGAATACGTAAGAATCGTCTAACGATTCAAGGTAGTATTTCCGAGCGGGCTCTTGGACTATATTGTTATTTCAATTTTAGTAATTCGAATATTGAATATTCATCAATAACTTCCATGATATTTAATTGAATATTCCGTCCAGCCTCAAATGATTCTCTGTTTCTTCTATTTCCAATGCACCAGTAATGCACATTCTCTACTCCTCTCGCACAATTATCTTCTTGATCGTAACGCTGTTTGTGGTAATTTCAATAACTAGTAAGCTGCTTCAATAAGGGATACTTCCACTACTGATCTGAATGTTAAGACCTGTGCATAAAACTGTGGTACAAGTAAGTAAAAAATTTGAAAAAAATTAATTAATTTTATACAAAACTATGTCCCAATAATACACAGTTGTCAAAAATAGACATCCATTCTAGGAATATATCTAGGGGGCAGTCTAATACACGCATAAATGCAGGACAACCGAGAACGTAGAGTACTCGAATTCTTTTTTGGAGAACAGAAGAACCCGAGGGAGCTGGGCTCGATTCCAGGCAGAGTCAAACGCCGTTATAAGTTTTCAGTTTGAATAAATCTTCTTTGTAGTGTATCGTTTATTAACAGTAATTGGTACCTGTATTTGCTGGCTGCTAGTCGCACTACAGTATCACATCAAAAATTTATGAAAAACATGTTCGATATTATTTCGTTATTCTAGCAACGAACATATCTGTATAATACCTCAACAGCATTAAATTCAAGTCTTAAAATGTGTATAATTTAGTATTCAGAGTACAAATACATAAAGCAACTGGAAAAAAGCAGAGTGTAATTACACATTTCTCTAATCTTTCTATTCCATAGATTTGTCTGATGACGCTGACTGGTAAAGTTGAATGAAACGAATGGAAATACGGAAATTCAGTCAAAATATAGTTTTCTTTTTCTGCTCTACAGTTTCGATCCCACTTGGGTTTTGATGGAATCACGCACATGTAATTATGAGTACATAATCATCATGATCGAGTTATTAATTACAATCGGAAATTCAATTAAACGTTAGACGTTTGTTCTTGATCAGAAATAATATTAAAAAAAAAAGTGTTCCGATTTATATAGCTTTTTGTTGGATCAATTCATCGCATTATTGCATGTATTGTTCTAAAATATTTGAGATATTTCAAACTATGCTTGATTTTGATAAACTTGTTATTGGGAATTCAATCAATTTATGGCATTCGAGTATTTCGAAAATATTGCTCAAATCCAGTTGTTATATACGATTTATTTGCATGTATTTAGTGATAATAAAATGAACTATCCTATTTCATGTCCATCTCATCGAGCTCCTATTTTTTCAATTGTTCCTGAGTTCACTGAATAATTTGTAATTCGAATAACTCAATTGAATATTTCTATCACGGCATTTCGTTGCCTCAGAAAAATGCATTTCAACCGTTCGCATAAAATAAATTTTATTTTGATGTAAAAAACCAATTTATGAAGTTGGAACTATTTTCGTAGAGATTGCAAACATCAAAGGAATTTTCCTGCATAGAATGTATCAATCGAAATATGAGATCTGTCTCATATTCTGTAAGAGTTTCCATATTCTTCTTTTGTCCATCGAGAATAGAATATATTATATCCATGCTTTATGTTTCATGAACTTACGTAATTTTCTGTTACACAAAAATCTAATGGTAGCTTTCAGATATTTCAATAACTTAGATCTCAAAATTTCGAGCGAACCCGTGTAACATTTGCACTGACTTTACTGTACGTGTAATAATTTTGCACAGGCTGATTAAGCATAGCCACAGCACTTGATAATATGTAAACATTTATACTGGACATAGAGTAAATTGAGTTGTTTGTAAAATGGATTGCATAACTCTAGATCTTTTAGCACAAAGTCGGAACTTGAAGTGACAGTTGATAACCTTTGAATTAATCATGTAATCCATTTAATCATTTATAATTTGATAAAAATAGCATATGTAATATGGGTGTTTACTATTCATAATAATGTAAGCATACGTAAAGTAAGTTTTAAGTATACATAATGAAGTACGTAATATTAGTGTTTCGTATTTATAATTAAGTGTCAGTATGTATTAAGTAATTGAGTGGTCAATATTCTTTATAAAGTGAGTGTACGAAATAGGAATGTTTAGAATTCATTATTATGTAAGCGAACATAATATTGGTGCTCCGTATTTATGATTGGGTGTCTTTAGTTGCGGTGCTCAATATTCATAATAAACTGAGCAAGAGACTGTTTGCTTATATGTGGATGAATCAATTCTGGAATAAATTTATATTCCTTAAATATTTTTCTGGCTTTCGTATGACAAAAGCAATTTCAAGTTGTATCTATAAGTTAATTTATGATTTCAACAATTTTCTACTAAAAGCCAGAAAATGAAATTAGAAGCAATGTCATGTGAAGAAATATTGTTCCGTTACACATGCACCAAAAGTATTCTATTACTGAGATGAATTTTGTTCGGAAAGTTCTCAATCCAAACCATGACAACAATCATAAATAAATTGTTTCCTGTTGAGAGAATAGTATATTATGCTACAAGGACCGAAAGGCTGTCATTTTTGTCCAGAATCAATTTGGCTGCACTCGGTGAAGACGAGAGTAAAGCCCGAGACAAAAGTGAGGGCGAAGTACGAGGCGAAGGCGAAGCCCAAGGCATAGCTTCGTGCAGCCCAACTTGTCCGTCACTATGACAGTCGTTCAGTGTCCGTTTTGCATACGATACTTTTTGTAACAAGTGCTCCGAAGTACCCCCATTACCAAGCTTCTTAAATAAATTTGGATGTATTGAAATTATCTTATGGATCTGACAAACAAATTCCTGCAAATGCGATCACATTACAATACTCTACACTAATACAGCGAAATCTAACTTACATGATTTATTTTATTGATTGATATATTTCACATTTATGTGCTATCCTGTTCACAATCAATGCACACACTACAACGAACACATCTTGGAATACAAATTTCTTCCAAATATCAATATGACATACCTATATCAATGGAATAACAAAATCAAACGCTTTCCATAATCCCCAATTTTCATTTTTATCCAGCGGACATAATATCCATTTGTTCCCTGTACGCAGAGAGTTAATGAAAATTGTTAAGTACCATGGTTTGGAATTGAGAACTTTCGAAGCAGAATTCAGCGCAGTAATAGGGTACTTTCAGTGCACGTTTCACATAAAATACTATAATAGTGACTCATGGATGCTGTTGCTACATTCAATTTTATTGTTAAAATAAAATAGGTCATGGAAGTTATGTTTCGTAGTATCAGTAGATATAATAGACATAGGTATGTCAGTAGATATGATCACAATTGCAGGAATTTGTTTGTAAAATCGATAAGACAGTTTTAATACATCTGAAAATAGGTTGAGTAATAGGGTACTTCGGTGCACTAGGAGTCTTTATCTTCGTAATGCAAAGATTCTGACCAAAATGGAGGAAAAGATCAAGGCAATCAATGATATCACAAAAAATTAGATATTAGTACATTATAATCTCCTATTCCAGTGAAATTTTAATGCTTCAATCAGTTTTGCAGCATTACATTTTATATGCATTATCTTATTAAACTCATACATTGCGCATATTGTGACATATGGTGCGACAAGTACTGACCATTGATTTTTGTGAAAATCAACAAGATAAATAATAATCTGCAGTGGTCTGCACAATACTTCCCAACCATGAATTATATGGCTAGTTTCATTTCTGTTCCATAAATTTAGTGTGTCGTATCAATTAATTGCATATTTCAAAGTGACAGCGGTTATTGTCAATGTAACAGATGGCGGTTATATAAAATTACTATTCTATTTTGAGTTTAATCTGCTTGAATTGTATAATTAACAATAGGAAAGATTACTTACTTTGAATTTCTACTGAGTTTAACTTCCCGAGAGCTTAAAATTGATATCAAACTAGAAATAATTTGAATAACTTGCGAAAAAACAATTAACCATTCGTTAGTGTTATGGGGTATGTCATACCCCAATAACTCTATTTTTAATCGTAAAATCAATTTAAGACAAACAAGTGATTTCTTTTTCTCAGTAGCTTAGGATTATACTTGAACAAAGAGAATAGAGTTATATACAACTATGTATAAACTTTCAATTGAGCATCAGACTTGCTGGAAGTTGGTTGAGGTATGACATACCCCGGTACACTTTTAAAGTAACTTCTTATGTATACTCATTCTGAAGATAAAATTTAAAATTATATTTCGTTATACAATAAGCTATTTCATATTTTGGTATTTTTTAAAGCCAATTTAGCCAAATGAGCCAAATGACAAAAAACAAGCAGAAGATGTTCTGTTTGTCCTAGAAACAAAGATAGAATAGTAAATTGTGCAACAAGTGCGATAAGTTGTCGATTGCCCACGAAAGCAAAGTTGGGCGTACGAACGAAGGAAGTGCGTTAATTCGCTCAAGCAGGTTATTGACAACACCGCACGAGTTGCAGATACTATTTTTTATCACGAATGCGGGATAAGTACCATTTTGCGCTTAGTTTTCTAAGCGGTAAATGATTTGCGTGCGACAAGATTACTTGTCACACGCTAATTATACTTGGCGCACTCAAAAGCCAAAGAGCCATTTACTGCCCAGAAAAAAGTGCGCAAAATAGTGCTTATGTATTAAAAAGACATTTAATGCTTGTAAGCGATGTAGAATTCCACTGTGCTTGGAACATGCAATTTTGAGTTGCAAAAACTGTGCCCAGTTTGAGGAGCAATAATTTTTTTTTTCTTTGATGATACTTGATTAATTTTTTCTTGCTTTACTTATTTGATTCTTCTTCTCAAGAAATACTGTGAGATCTTTGATGTGTGATGATATTAGAAGTATTTATGAGCGATAATATTGATGTATGTTTTTTCCAAGGCAGACTTGCTGTTATTTTGATTTATCTTTTATATTTTTACAATAAATATAGCTGGATACATATTGTTCAGTTTATATCACTTGGTAACAAGTTGTAGAACATGTGCAAACAGAAAAATTATCATATTTTAGAATTTAAAATAGCTTGAGAGGACTTTCATATGGGGTATGATATACCACACAACACCAATCGTGAAACTTTTTTCGAGAACACTAACGGATATGGGTCATAGTAATTCTCATTTTATATTATGATTTTAATTTTTTCTTCTCTGCATATTTCATTTATTGAAAATTTTTTTTACTTGAAAAAGGTTGCACTTTACTTTTGGAACCTCATGTTTCTTATTATTTTTCATATACTGATTTTTTAGATTAATATATTATTGGGAGCAAAAATTAGGCTTTATATACTAAATTTAGAAAATAGTCATATCCAGTAAAAATTATGTATTTCAAAAGATCATCGGATGATGGATAAAAATGAAGGATAAAGAATTATTGAGTCATCTCTTCACGTTGCAAACGTTTCGATCTTTATTAGACCTTCATCAGTGCCTGGTTAACAAACTTTGGAATTCCTGTAGACATGGATTGTTATCTTCAAAGATGCAGAATAATCACTGTACTGCCATGTGTATATGGGTGGGAATGACGTGGTTGCTTCTGCATTGTAGAAGGAAGATTCTTCTGTTCTTCTGTGCCGTAAAGTATACTAAGGTTTGCAGTTTGACTGCTTCACTACGTTCGGTAGTTAAAGTTACTTAAGCACATAGATACGTTCTAGTTCCGAATGATATATACTATTTTTTTTTCAAGCGAGTAGCTGAATTGTAACACGTGAAGTTAGTACATTGAAGTTCAGTGCGATGCAATTAGCTCTAAGATCAAGCAGAATCATAATACCTACCCAATACAATTTTATTATGGTGACGATATAAAATTATATAAAATTGAATTGAAGAAGAAATTAAAAGTGACATTCGTGTTATCATTAGCTGATATCGATAATCTCCCAGGTGAAGTAAGTGCAAATGGTGGAATGGTTCATTCCAAAACCCAATTTTCAATAACTGTATATTCACGATAAATATTACTAAATTATTTGGCTAGAATATAAGATTTTTTACTTTATGTGATAAGGCATATAAATTAAACGAAAGTTAGTATTTTATCTGCCCAATCAGATAAAGTGACACTTTCACTTTGGTAATAAAGATATATAACATGTCACTTTTGTGACGTTTGAAAATAAAAACGTATTTATCGAGAATAGTCAATTTAGAAGTTTGAATTTCCCACGCTATTATCTTCATTTTTCTATTTAATAAATTTTCATGGTGGTTATGGATGGTTTTAAGAGGATGTTGCTTGGCAACAGCTTGATGCCTTGTAGAGGGCCTGTTAATTTGAAAATAACATCCCTGGGGGAACTGTCAAGATTATTTACTAAAGATCGAATTATATTTAGCAAACGAATTGATTGGCCTGACTTGGTATTATGCTGACAATTATCTACAACTAACTGTACCCGCAACTTTTTTGGCGTGAAATTTAGTTTATGCATGTTTTAGTAATTATGTGGCAGCAAAGTCCTTTTGGCTCCCTTTCCATTCTAGGACTTGACAATAAGTACAGATTTGAATCAGTTCACTAATTATAAACATCAAATAAGTATCTGGTCAGGATCGTTCGTATACTCTACATTAACTTTAAACAATAAATAAAAAAGCCTAATATCAGCAGAGCATGATCATTTCTAGGAGTACCCATAAGAAAATTTACTCCTCTTTTTATTGGTCCACTAAATATTTTCATCAGAATTACTTAGCATTTGCTTTTCTAAATGAATAATAGTGAAAAATAATAATTTTTTGTCGGGAGGTATATCATAAAAGCTATCTCCATGGTTTGGAATTGAGAACTTCGAAGCTGGAAATAGGTAGGTATACATGCGTTACAAAGATTAATCCATGAGCAAATAAATATAAATAGCTTATCTGTTTGTATAAGTATGATGAAGTACGATAATTATTTCTTATTCATAATTTTCAGTTATATTTTCAATGAATTTATTCCAAATAATATTTTTCATTGATTTGCACTTCCAAAATTATTTAAAAATGTTGACCGATTGAAACTCAGAAATACTGCGTTTGAAATGGGTGCATTTTGAAAAATGAGGTGAAAAAATACTTATAAATTATTTTATTAGGTCAACTACTTAGCAGAAAGCTTCTTTTATTTGTTCCTTAACTGATGTTTGCATTGGCTGACGTTCTTTTAAATTAATTTGGACACGCAATTCAATGGTAAATATTATTTCAAATAAGGCCTGGTCTTACCATCTCCAAATAGCTTCATTCCCTAGATAGTTACTATAGTAACAGTTATTGCAACTGTTGTATCTGTGGATATGATCCACCAAATAAAGTTATCCGTAGGTGGAAACACCGGGCCAGAGTTCATTAAAAATATAATTTGAAAAAAATTATTGAGAGATAATTCTACACTTTCATACAAGTAAATAACCTATTATCTTTGAATCATTTGAAAATTTTTCAGTAACGCATGTACCGAAAGTACTCTATTATTCAATCGTTTCCTGCTTTGGAAGTTCTCAATTCCAAATAATGAAGACAACTAATATTAATTCCTTTCTGACAGGGAAAACATATTTTTTCATAACACGTGCACAGGAAGTACCCTATTACTAAACTAAATTCCGCTTAAAAAGTTCTCAATTCCAAACCATGGAAACAACTATTATATAAGAATTTATGAACACACATACCTTTCCTAGCGAAGAGGGAAAAAAATATAATTGTGGATCATGGATGCCGTTAGTGTTTTCCAATTTCATTGTTATAAGTCAAATTGACAATTAGATAGAATTTGTATTTAGATGTGTCTGTTATAGTATTTGCATTTTCTATAAACTTAATAACACAGAAAATGTGAGAAATAATAATGAATAAAAAGTCTTGCAAATTTTGCTTCTACTATTGATT
Organism: Dromius quadrimaculatus; assembly: GCA_963989225.1. NCBI lineage: Eukaryota > Metazoa > Arthropoda > Insecta > Coleoptera > Carabidae > Dromius > Dromius quadrimaculatus. The sequence continues at coordinate 21,976,734 of OZ022331.1, read as the reverse complement.
TACTCTTTATGTGATTACAAAAATCGAAACGAAAATAGATAGTCTTGATACATCTAAATTTATTTGAATAACTCGATAATGCACTCGGTGCACTTGTCACAAAAATCATCGTATGCAACACGGGCACTGTACAACCGTAATTATTGTTACAGATGAATGGAGGCTATACCTGGCGCTTTGCCCTTGTCTTCTTATGTGTTGAATCATTATTTTTTAAATTTAGATGAGCTACATGAAGATGACATGATCAACACAAAAAAAAAACATTTTATTTTCACTGAAATATTTAAGTGAGAAAAAGCTGTTTCCATGTGTTAATTATATTTTGACTTGCAGCAAGTGATATACTAAAAGTTAACACAAAAATAGCATGTGAGTATACAGACAATCAACTTCACTTATATGTCATAAAAAAAAACAATCTAGGTATTGAAAATATGGATGAAAAGTGTGATAAGTAATTGAGACACCAATGTTAAAGATTTACTTCAATGTTACGGACCATATGCGAAAAGTTTTCATTCTAAATGCAAATGCAGCGTTCGAGATTTGGGTAAACAATAACCGGATAAAATTTTGTTTGTAAGAATTGTGAAGAAGATGAAATGGAAATATTAATAGATAGAATTGATACCATGATGGAGTTTTTGTACAAGCTAGATATGAAATGTCAAACGTATATTTTGAGAGTTTAAGATATACCTATGTACCAATATCAAAAGAGTAGAAAAATTAATATTCCGCTAAATTGAAAATACAAATGTATTTGCGGGAAGAATCAATAAAATTGGAGAACTGTATGCTGAATTCGTTATTGTTATTATAAAGTCCAGAATCGATCAAGCAAGTAAGAAAAAAAGTTGATGTTCAAGAAATGATTGAACTTGAGATGCGAATAAGAGTTATAAAAATGTTAGAGAGGGTATTGTAGTTATATCAAGTTATTCAAACTATGAAAAAAATTGAGGAGAAATTAATGATGGATTTAGGAGCAGACTATGAAATAAACATGATTGGTCAGAAAAAATCCTCTTGGAATAGTTGCTATACAAAGCTCAAAGAAAACAATTTCGACGAAATGAAAACAGATATATTAAGAGAATGATTGTAGCTCGAAATTAACCATTTATAAGTGCAGAAATAACAGTGAAGCATCAAGGATCAATAAGGAAGAAAATAAATATTAGATTGAGTCGAAGAGTAGTTCACGATGAATATCTTAAGAAATCATAAATGCTAATGTAAGTATGTACACTGAAGATAAATACAAATGGTTCACTTATCTATCCAAACTGTTTAGAAAGTCACGAAAATGATGAATGTGAAATAACTAGAAATAATTATCCTTGTGCAAACTGCATTCATGCAATTGAAGTATTGAAGTTAGATGTAGATATGGAACATTCTGTTTATGACAGGAATCTTACTGTCTATGAACGAATGATGAATAGTTAGAATTGTGATGAGACATGATTCAAAATGACTACCAAAGGACAGAAATATTCGTGACTTCATACATCGCCTGTATATATAAAGATAACCAACACACTTGTACTGACACTGATTGGAAAACATATAATAAGTGACTTTTAAAATAAAGAATTTCAAGTGAAGGGATATGAAATATATCATTCAAATTCAGATGGCGGACATGAAGGCGGTATTTTGATCTATGTTAGAAATAAAACTGAATATAAAATAATCACTGAATATATTGAAAACATTAACAGATGGTTTCTTTATGTGAAAATCATATTATATACTAGCAGTTACCCGCGGATTCGCCCGCATATAAATGTAATTTTGAAATCTTTGAGAAAAAAATACAATAATATCTTAATGTTAACCGAGCTCACTTCGCTCGCACGGTGGCCTACCATTGACCAAGCTCGTTTCGCTCGCACGGCAGCTTACAGTCAATCAAGCTAGCTTTCTATGAAAAGAAATATAATAATGTCTTAACGTTGACTAAGCTCGCTTTGCTCGCACGGCGGCTTACCGTTGACTAAACTCGTTTCGCTAGCACGGCAGCGTATTGTTAAGGCTGGTTTATAATAGATGTAACCGGTGATTTATTCTGTAGTCTTTAAAATTAAACTATACGCATTTTCACGTTGACGTTCATAATGACATGAAATATGATGTTAACTTATGCTGTAACCGTAAAGTTCACCAACTTTTAAGTTTAACATCATACAGCTAATTCCCAACCAATAGCGAGCGAGCATTGTATCACGTGTATGCGTTGCACTTATTTTTGTATTTCAGTAGACATATTTGTGTGACTTGAAATAAAGAATTTCATCTTCACATCACGAAGTTTGTACTGCTGTTTGAAATGAGTGATTTTGATATAAGGTCAATTTGACTTGTAAAAAAATTTCCGCACACCTATAAATGACAAATGTAACGTGGACTATAAAAATAAATTAGGTAATAAGAATTCATGGAAATAAATAGCTCATGAATTAAAAATATCAAGTAATTAATGAGATGAAATAAAAATAAATTTCATGATAACTCCTTCTCTACAATAATTGTCTGATATTTCGACAGAATTATAGAAAACATGACAGAATTGTTTTACTGTCAATCGATTTTGAAAATCATTCTCTAGATCTATTTCTGACAAGGTTGAGATACACGATCTTGAAATTTTGACGTTTGATTATGAACCAGGCTGTTGAAAATAACATCATACATCCTGCATCATAAGTTAACAGATTAAGTTTACATCCATTATTATGAACAAGCCTTTAGCCGAGCTCGTCTTGCTCGCACAGCGGCGTACTGTTAAGGGTACCTAAAGTTTTAGAAAAGTCATATATGAACTCTACTTGTGTTTAAGTACTCAACAAGTGATCTAAACTATCTTATTCATATTTTAAACGATTAAATTTCAAAAAATTCGAGTGTGAATTCATACGCGATAGAAGTAAAACTTTGTATTCTGGTTTTGGAACCTGAGCAGTTTGAGGATGCAGTGAGCATCGTGACGCAGTAGTCTCTTTTCCATTACACTTTATCGTTCCAAATAAAGTTACACTTCAGAATCAAATGTCCTGTATTAACCAATTGAAATATTTTAAAGTGGAACAGTTATTGAATAATAACAATTTATATAAACTTATAAATCCAATACTCAGGATTAGATGAATAAAATTTTTTCAGAAGACTTACTTCAAGTCATAACCAATAAATACCATATCATTCAGACAATTTCGATAAATACTTTTAGATGAATAAATAATAAATTTCTATGCAGCTATCGAATGATCTTGCTTCTATTTAGTAATTTGATCTGAAGTTGAACATAACCTATAGCCTTGTCACCGCAACTTTCACCTGATTCCCTATGAATAAAATGATTATAAACCCGAGAGAAGTCGCAGATGAATAGAATAATTAGAGATCTGGTGGGGTCATATTGACCCCAATTTAAAATCTCCTCTAATCGATGAAAGATCAAGTTTCTAATCGGTTAGCAGAGATAGGAACTCAAACTGGAGTATTCAGATTGATATATAACGAAAAATAACTCTTTATTACATTCTATTACAACAAAATAATAATAAAATAAGAACGTATTCAAAGTTGTACAAAAATAGCTTGATAATAATATGTTTTAGAATATAATCACAAATTAACTTAATGAATCAAAAACGTTCATTCTATTCTCTACCTAAGTTGATAACGTATTCATCACAATAAGTATTTCTGTGATCCTCACATACGTGTTTCTGACAAATATCGCAAACTACAGTGATTTTCCTATCCTTTGCGCGTGGACAGTAGTTGCACCGATATCGTTGTTTCCGCTTTTGGTTTCCTTCAGGAAATTCTTAAGCTGCAGATTTGTAAATCTTCGCAATAAAATGATGGATTTTTTGTTTTAGTAATCTTGGAAGCTGCATCATTGTTTATCTATGTTTTAATTGACTTTCGCACAAACCATGAGCTAATTGTTTCAGAAAATTTCGTCTGATGAAAATATTGTTTTGATTCTTCTGTAATATTACTTGTGCCTTTATTTCGCTAAGGTTCAATAACGAATAGAAAAGGGTCATAGGCCACCTATAACTGGTTCTACTGACAGAATAGGTTGATTTCATCTCATCAACTACGTCAACTGCCCCTTTTGTAGCGTTGTAAAAAGTAATTATCTCAGGTTTCTTTGCATCACCAGAGTTCACATCTATTTTATCGTCCGAATGCATAGTCAATAATAGCAGGACAGTTCTACCTTTCTTAGGCACATAAGATACTAAAGTTAGATTATTTGAAAACCCAAAAAGAAAGGAATATGTTTCTCTTCGTTTAGGTTCTGTGAATTTGCTTGGTATTTCTTCTTTATTTTGTCTAATTGTGAATACAGTTGAAAGACCATAATTATTGAGTAGATCCGAAGCTAGAGGAATACTGCTGAACCAGTTTCCATAGTGACATTACGATTGCTTTTTGAATATGGTGTAACCAATCTCCTTACAATATCGGCCGGTTTATTACTTTGTGCATATGGGCCTTCTGGCTGAGCACCCACATATACCTCTAAATTTGCTGTATAAAATGTTCTTGAATCAACAACAGCAAAAATTTTCAAACCATATTTTGCAGGTTTACTTTTTATATACTGTCTAAATGCACATCGGCCTCTAAATGGATCAAGCATCTCGTCAATGGTGATACACTCTTCTAGCGCGTAATATCGTTGACAGTTTTCGTTAAATTCAGCAAATATTTCTTTTATTGCTGCCAATCGATCTTTAGATTTATGTTCAGCTCTTGTACTTGTGTCATAAAATCGTAGACATTGTAATAAAAATTCAAATCTCTGTAGAATCATAACGCAATGAAACATTCCAATTCTGGTACCATCTTTGGCCCACAAATCTTTCATATTCAGATGAGAAGCTCTCATGACGCCGCTACAAACGTGATAATACTAGAAAGAGATAAATGATAGGCAGCTACTGTGAGTCTGCGTATTCTTGATTGTAATAGGAACAAGCAGTGCTAGTACAAACTTGTTTGGGGCTAATCTGACCCCAGCGCGACCTCTCCTGGGCTAAGTATTTTATAAAAAATATTTAGTTTTTCACTTATATCTACAATATGATCTCCAGCTGAAACAGACCGAATATAATTTTCTAGAAAATCTTTTATCGTAAATATATTCACATTAGGTATATTATCTGAGTTGGCCTTAGTGAATCCTTTATCACACATTATTTTTTGGATGAAATTGGTTGTCAAAAACTATTTTGGTGCACTGAAATTCGGATATTTTGTGTCAATACGTATGTAAAAACCGTCGATCGTGTACAATCGTGGAATCATGGCTCGTTTGGACTCTCGTGACTCTTTTTAAAATTTTAACATTTTTTTTTTCGAAGTCTTTGCATCAACTATCAAAATTATTCATAATGAAGTTTTAAAATACATAAGAGAATTCGAAGATTTTTTTTCTTCAAAAACTGAATTAAATATCCCAAATATGTGTACACAATTTCAAGATGATCGGTTGCGCAGTTAACGCGTGAAAGCGTAACAAACAAACAAACGAAGTCACATTCGAATTATTTAGGAAGTTAGGATTAACCCGTTACATATGGTAGTCTTATATCACTCGCCAAATGCTAGCCATTAGCATTCCTTGAAATCTCTGTATTATTGAAAACATAAAACCTGATCCAAATACTGTAATTACGGAAACCTATAATTTGATTTGGAAAATGAACTATTCAATTGAGCTAAAAAAGATAATAATACAAAACAATTAGAGACAATTGATAGAGCAATACTCTAGTCTAGTGTAACAAATCCATCAAAAACAACAATATATCTGCGAATATCAAACACGAATAATATTCAGTGTGACCAACAGTTCCTCAAATACTACAAACTATGATTTTCATTCATGAAGTAACAGATCACTTGTTTCCAGATTATCTAAAAAAGTTTGTGAAATATTGATCAAATGTCTATGAGCACAATACAAGGGGAATCTAAGTATCAAGAGGCCTTTACCGCTTTAAGACAAAATACATGATTTTTGAAGGCCTAATTCTCAAAACTGGTAAGATTTTATATATCAGATTTTCAATCAAATTGAAGTTCAATACCTTTTGTTGAATATTAATAGAGTAGAGTTTCAATTTTGTACGTATTTATGAAAATACGGCCATTTTCTTCAAGCGATTTTTCGATAAGTTGCTTTTAGTCTTATTTTTGAGAACCTTATTCTCAGAACTGGAATGATTTTTACTTACTTGTACAAAGTAACAAGTATTGTGAAACCGACAAAATTCACCTATCGAGATTTCAATGGAAATATCCGTTTTGAGCATCCCTGAATCCATTTTGACTATTTTTGGCCTGATGTCGATACGTACGTTCGTGCGTGCGTTCGTGCGTAACTCGCAAATCTCAAAACCGGTTGAACATATAATGTTTTTTTCATGACTGGTATAGGGTCAAGTTGTGCACCTTGCATCATGGTTCCAATCGTCTGAACCGAAAGTGCACTTTACTTGAAATTTTTTTCGAATTCCTCCAATAAATTCAGAATGATCAACCGTAGAATGTTGAAATTCAGTATTTGAACTTGATGTTGTATCAGATTGGTTATCTATTATTTTTGTAAGAATAGGCCAGGCCAGAATTGCACTCTACTTGAAACTTTTTTTGAATTTTCTGCATAAATAGAGAATAATCCGCCATAGCATATTAAAATTTCGTATATAGAACTTTTATAACATCTTATTGTACATCTTGCATCATGATTGCGATCGGCTAAACCAAAAGTGCACTTTACCTAAGACTTCTTTTAATTTTCCGCATAATTCCAGAATGATCAGCCATAGGATTTGAAATTGCTGTAGCATCTCAATGGTCATCTTCTATTCTTGTAACAATCGGCTGAGCCGGAAGTGCACTTTATATGACAGACTTTTCCGCATAAATTCTACACAATCAGTCGTAGAATATTTGAATTTTGTATTAGGCACTTCTATAATATCTAGTTGTACACCCTGCATTATGATTGCTATCGAAAGTAAATAAATTACACCATTCTAAATGAATTGATTTTGGAAGGTGAATTCAAATTCAAATGAAATTTTTGTCTAGTTCTGAAAGTTTTTGTTTTGTCAAATAATTTTTACTCAGATGGTACTACAGTATACTATTATTCAACTTTTCAGGACGTTAGACTTGATCCGCAGAAAATCAAATGTAAATGTGGTCATCAGTTGTGGTAGTAGCAGTATAAATGTAATCCATTTCTGATAACGAAAGAATAGAGGTTGCTTATGCCCGGCCACCAAGGAGCTTCGGCAACATATGAAATGGCAACTTTATGCCAGTTGCATATGATGGTTACTCTTTACACGACAATATACTTTTTTCACAGCGCTTATTCATTGTTGGTATGTCAAAAATTTAAAAGAACATTAATTTATTGAATAACCTTCCAGCAATGAAAATCAAGGAAACATATCCATTTGGTTTACAGGAAATTATAAACTCTTATTTCATGTGGGTACGATCCATAGGAACGGTCACATACCCAATAGTATTGCCGGCTCTCCGTCTATCAGACAAGAGCGAACCTAACGACAAAATTGGAAAAGAAAAATATCTCCGCTCTTTGGAATTTTATTTAGTTTTATGACATTACCTGATGCCCCTTACATTTGAAGCATTGAAGATTATTGGATAAGTTGTTGAAGCTGACTGAATGAGTTATTTTGAATGAGTAAAACAATATTGGGAATGAAGTAATGTCTTTTTTGATTATATTTCTTTCCTACTTTACAGTTTCGGCTATACTTCAGCCATCTTTCGAAGTGCTACAATTTATTTATATTTTTACTGATTATATATTCTATGGATGTCGGAAATACTTACAACAGAATTATAATGTGTAAAACTAAAAGTGTACATTTATGTGTGATTTATAAAACATAATAAAATACTGGAAAAAAACTTTTTTTCCCATTTGTCAAATGCAAATCGTGCGTGCACGTATTGTCAAAAAATTACAAATGTCAAAGGTAGAAATAAGTCAGTTGTGGTGTCAAAAAATAAAAATAAAAATTTGATACAAGTTTGTGCAACATGCAAGGTGTCAAAAATATAAAGCGCAACAGTATCTGCTTTTTCAATAATATTTTGTTTGTCTTGTTTTATATACAACATTTTTAATGTGAGTCTCTTGTTTAAATTGAGTGTACGCACGATTTTCAGCTCGCACCTAGTACACGTCATTAACAGATATTGGTTGTGGCATTTGACAAATGGAAAGAAAAATTTTTCCGCTATTTTATCACGTTTTATGAATCATATATAAATGGAAACATTTAGTTTCACACACTATAATTCTTTTTGAAGTATTTCTGACAACCATAGCATATATAATCAGTAATCAAATAAATAAATTGTAGCACTTCTGAAAATGGCTGAGGTACAGCTGAAACTGTGAAGTAAGAAAGAAATATAATCGAAGAATCTGACGTGTACATGACGTGACTTACTTGTACATCATTGGATATATATAATCAAACACAACATCTCATCATTCCACGGCTAGTCGGTTGCTACGGAAATAGTAGGTCATCATTCTTATCCTACAACATTCCTGAATACTGATTTCTAGGATTCTACGGCTAACAGTTCTGAATTTATGCGCAAAATTCCAAGATCGTCAAGTATAGTGCACTTTCGACTCAGTCGATCTCAATGAAAATATGATATAAGCATCTAGACAGTACTATCATATTGAATACTGTATCCCAATATTCTACGTTCAATCGTTTTGGATTTATGCGGAAAATTAAAAAATGTTTCGAGTAAACTACACTCCCGCCCTTAGCCGATCACAATCATAATGCATGGTGTACAACTAGATGCTATAGAAGTGCTCAATACGAAATCTCAATATTCTGCGACTGATTATTTTAAATTTATGAGAAAAACTCGAAAAGTCCGTAATGTGGAGTGCACTTCCGGCTTAGTCGATCGGGACGAGAATAGGAGATGATCATTTGGATGCTACGGCAATTTCAAATACTGAATTCCAGTATCCTACGACTGATCATTCTAGATTGCAACCATAATGCGAGTTGCACATCAATATCCTAGATCTTATACAAGTCTTTTATACAAACTTTCAGCATTATAAGTTTGACGAATTCTGAGATTTGCGAGTTGCGCACATACACACATACATACGTACATACGTACCGATATCAAGCCAAAAATATTTAAATTGGATTCAGGGATGCTCAAAACATATACATCCATCAAGATCTCGGTATGTGAATTTTGTCGGTTTCACAATATTTCCTTGTACTTTTAGACCATCAGGTAGTCGTAGATTTCAGTGCCTCATTTTGTACTTCATGCCTTCAAGGGGTTTGATAAGTATGTATATTTGGAATTCTGAAATTAAAACTGGACCGTGTGACCAACATAATGAAAATTAATTTTTTTGTATAAAAAAGCATGTTCTAAACCAATTTTGTCGCTTTTGTCACTTTTACGAAATGAAATTTGGGAAAAAACATTTTGACATTTGAAATGTCTAACAAAATCCAAAAATTGACAACAGATTATCATTGCCTACCTTATCATTTCAATTAAACTGATTGTTTTATACCGCAAATTCGTAACGTCTGTTATACTTATAAACTGCACTTCCGGCTCAGTCGATTGATACAAAAATAGTAGATAACTATATTGACGCTACAACAAGTTCAAACACTAAATTTCAATATACTATGGCTGATCATTCTGGATCTAGGCAAAAAAATCAAAAAAAGTTTCAAGTAAAGTGCACTTCCGGCTTGACCGAGTCATACAAAAATAGCAGATAACTATTCTGATATTAGATCAAGTCCAAGTACTGTATTTCAGTATCTTACGGCTGATCATTCTGAATTTATGCGGAAAATTCAAAAAAAATTTCAAGTTAAGTGCACTTGCGATACAGGCGATTGCAACTATAATGCGAGATGCAAATCAACACCCTATACCAGTCTTGAATATGAAATTTCTGCATGTAGTCCAGTCGACATGTACTTTGAGGTCGGAAGAAATGCGAACTTAATGAAACTTTGGTATGTTGTTTCTGATTACCCAATAGTGTTATTTCCATGTTTTCCGACCAAAATTTCGCGAAGCAATTTTCAGGGGGAGGGAAAAACCACGAAATTTTGGCACTTTTTTCAGTTTTTGCCCTGTAACTTTTTCCCCTCCATTCCTAGGCCTTAGATCATCGAGTTCAACTTTGTAGAACATCAGATTCCCGATAAATTTGATACGTGAAACTTGTTTGTAGACCCACTAAGTTCCAAGATACAGCACTTCTAAAAAGTGAAAAATTCCTGAAAATCTAAAAAAACATGAAAAATGGCGGTTTTCGCTGAATATTTTGATTTTTCAACATTATTCATGGTATTATGGTAACTAGTTTCATTCTGACACAACACACTCCCTACCCTACCTACCTATGCCACCATATCTGGAGGCACGGTTGTGCCCTCGCCAAGACAAGCTAGGCAAAGCGCAACAACACTACCTACCTCTCTCGAAGAGCTTCGTCGTTTTTTTGAACCCTCATAACTTGGGTTTGGATTATACCAGATAAACAAAATTCTCGGGATATGATGTCAATAGTGGACTCATTAAACATATTGCCTGGTACCACAAGCTCTGTTTTAGGCTATACTAGCTATGTATATTCAAATAAATTTTGTAGAAATATGTGTTTTCCGTTAAGTGTATCTGAAGATTATTTTCTAAAGTATTCAGGAAAATTTTAATTGCGTCAAAACACATCTTGACACAATGCTCCTAGTATCGCCAAAAATAGAGCTCGTGATACTAACCATAAAGTTTCAATTGCATAGTTCTTATACTTCAAATTTTATTGATATCTAAAAAAACCCCGATTTCGTCACTGACTCGCTCACTGATGATCATCAGAATTCTTAGGTTACTTCCTGAAGTCCTAGAATGCTGAAATTTGGTATGTAAGCTAGTATTAGTACACAAACAACAACAAAATTCTAAAACTTGAAACTTCTACTCCCAACCACTTAAGCTAGGGGATGGAAATTTGTATGAGACTTCCACAAATTTTGATGCTAGAGGTCTGAATATTGATATAGGGACTACTTGTTATAATTAATAGTAAAATAAAAACTTACTAAAAGAAGTGGAATTCCACCAAAAATATTTTTAAGTAAAATTCTACAAGCCTTCTTGTCCATCTACTTGTCTAGCCACCACTTATTTAGAAGGAAACTTTCAGGACTATTGTATAACAGAAAACTAATGAATAGTGAATAAATTTCTCACTTTATGCCCATGTGAATATATCGAAATGGCCAAGTCGCATATTTTGACTGAGGTGTAGAATTGTGAAGTTATGGCTTGTAGAATTAAAGCGTATAGAGTTAGAAGCTTGGCTCTACATGGGATCTAATAACTCTTTGACAGTGCGAGCCATATGGCTTCGTCTTGGCAACATTCTACATGAAAATATTTTTGGTAGGATTCCACTTCTTTTAGTAAGTTTTCATTTTACTATGATTCATAACAAGGAGTCTCTGTATCAATATTCAGACCTCTAGCATCAAAATTTGTGGAAGTCTCATACAAATTTCCATCCCCTAGTTTAAGTGATTGGAAATAGAAGTTTCAAGTTTTAGAATTTTGTAGTTGTTTGTGTACTAATACTAGCTTACATACCAAATTTAAGCATTCTAGGACTTCAAGAAGTAACCTAAGAATTTTGATAATCATCAGTGAGCGAGTCAGTGACGAAATCGGAGTTTTTTCAGATGTCAATAGAATTTAAAGTGAACTATGCAATTGAAACTTTATATGTTTAATAAGTCCACTATCGACATTATATCCAGATAATTTTGTTTATCAGGTAGGTATAATCTAAATCCAAGTTATGAGGGTTCAAAAAGACGACGAAGCTCTTCGAGAAAGGTATGTAGTGCTCTTGCGCTTCATTTGACTGGTCTTGGTGGGGGCACTACCGTGCCTCCAGATATAGTGGCATAGGTAGGCAGAGTGAGGGGTGAGTTGTTAATTGATTTCTGCGTCAGAATGAGACTGGGTACGATAAAAAAATTAGAAAAATAAAATATATCCAGCGAAAACCCCCATTTTTAATGTTTTTTTAGATTTTAAGAAATTTTTTACTTTTTTGAAATGCTGTATCTTGGAACTTAGTGGGTCTACAAACAAGTTTTGTGGATCAAACTTATCGAAAATTCAATGCACTACGAAATTGAACTTGATAAGCTGAGGCGTAGGAATGAAGGGGAAAAAGTTATAGGACGAAAACTGAAAAAAGTGCCAAAATTTCGTGGTTTTTTCTTCCCCTTGGAAATTGCTTCGCGAAATTTTGGTCGGAAAATATACATATAACACTATTAGGTGATCAAAACAATATACCGAAGTTTCATCAAATTCGCATTTTTTCCTAATTTGCCCCTATTTTTCGACATTCCGACTGGACTAGTTCGACGGTTTTTGAGATTGGCGAGCTACACACGTACGAACGTACCGACATCAAGCCGAAGATAGTCAAAATGGATTCAGGGATGTTCAAAACGGATATATCCATCAAAATCTCGATAAGTGAATTTTGTCGGTTTTACAATACTTACTTGTTACTTTGTACAAATAAATGAAAAATTAACTGAATTCCCAATATTGTTTTACTCATTGAAGATTATATTTTAGACTGAAAACAATTCACTTGCAGAAACGAAAACGACTGAAAACGATATTTCTTGGTGTTGATAAACTTATATATTATAATTTAAGAAAAATAAAATTTCAGTTATATGACTTATTATTTGTTGATTACAGGATAAATTGATAATTATGACGAATGAATACTTTCTTGTGCTTATAGTTCATCCAATTCTATCAATTTCAAACTGGGAATTCCAATTAAAAAATTCTGAGATTTTCTGAATTAAGATATGTGTGGCGATTTCGGCAAAAAGCATGATTTTTGGGAAACTAACTCTCAGAACTCGTGAAATTCATAATAGTTATTCAATAAATGTGAAGCCCAATTTTTTCATGAATACTTAATATAGCGTAATTTTGATATATTTGGTAGGCATTTGTAAAAATGCATACATTTTTTTCAAGCAGTTTTTCGAAAATTTATTATTAATATACTCAACGTTAGGCTATAATAATTAATAAGTATTCTAAATGATTGATAGTATAAATCATATACACTGGATACTAGGAAAAAATATATTTGTGTTATATTGAAATGAATAACAATTAGGTATGATAATTTATTAAAAACTACTATATTTTATTAATGATAACGTTACAGTTTTTGAGGTTTGTAAAAATCGGATATTCAATTTGATGATTGAAGTATACGTTATGTTCCAATTTAATAATTTTTTTTTCTTGAATGATGATCATTTCGAGTTGTTAAGTCACCATCAGGTTTATTTTTTCTGAAAAAACATTAGAAAGAATCCTGATGATGACTAAATAAGTCGGAATGATCATCGTTCATGAATAAAAAAATCAATTAATTGAATCATAACGTATTCTTCAATCATCAAATTGAATATTCGATATTTATAAACCTCAATAACTGTAACGTTATCATCCTGATCTTATTTAAATCAAAATCGAAACAAGAAATTGTACAATTCCTAGTACCATTTACTACTTCACAGGGTACTTATAGTAATATATTTTTTCTTCAAATTTTACGATAATGAGTGCTTTAGTCAGTACAGTTTGCTATACTGGCTGAGACTATGGTAATGTAGGAACAAGCATAATCATATCTATTTATTTTATTCATACAATTGTGTTTCGTAGAGACAGAACCAGACTTTCTGGGATGAATGATTTCTGGAAGAATACATCTTTTGTAGAATGAAAGTAATTTTTTGAATTTTTTTTCTGACCAAAATAGATCGTCTTTGAAGATTTTGGTATATTTTACCTGAAATTCTGAGCCAATCCATATTGCGAGTAGGCACACATCTTTGTTTGATACATGCAGTTGACCCTGAATTTGAATTACTATAAAACTCGTTATATTTTCCTAGAGCAAAGAAATAATGAGAAGCATAATGTGGATTAAGAGTTATTATTACTCATATTTAGACATCACGAGCAAACGTTCGCAGCATCGCAGAATGAGTGATTTAATTTTATCGTGTCTGGTAGAGCTATTTGAATGATGTCCAGTTTGGTATAATTTAAAGCTCTCAGATAGGTAAGCTTAGTAGAAATATAAAATAAATAGTGAGTGGAGTCCACGTTACTATCTTTGAATTACACTTTCGACGATCAAGTATCATAACTGTGCGTTCCAATGAATTAAAAACCTCGTAAATCTAGAAGAAGACTCTTCGTTTTCAAAAATACTTATTTTGTGAGGATTATTAAAATATAACCGCCATCTGTTACTATAACAAAGACAGCTGTCATTTTGACAATGACAGCTGCCACATGAACAATGCCAGCTGGCACTTCGACAATGACAACTGTCACTGTCACTTTGACAATTGGTACGACACTCTAACTTCGTGAGACAGTGATGAAATTCACCATGAAATTTATTGTCGGAGAAAAACTGTGTGGCCACAGCAGATTTTGATATTTTCATAATAGATTAATAAATGCGGATTGAACAAATTATTTGTCAAAATATCAAGATTTCTTGACAAGAAGTCTTCAGTCTAGATAATACTTTCGTGTCTTGTATTGGGAAATAGAAAATACTTGTCTTTTAATCTCAAGACAAGGTCAAGATTATTTTCTGATCCTTGTGAAACACTGGAAATTATTGACAATTTATCCTTCAAAAGATTTATGATTTTTGAGAACGAACCTTTCCGTCATAAAATAACCAATTGTGGGGTACGTTCAAAATTCTTGAAAGCTGCGACATACGTATTACATAGTTAGCATTGCTCACTGCAATGACGTATATCGAGTGCTTACTACTTACTAGGGAACGCCTTGACACACCTATTTTTCTTTTTACCCTCTTTCACTTGCAAAACTTCAGATGCTATGTGATAGCGACAGAGGTCTCTTAAAGTCAGTAAGTACAGTTTACCGATTGAGAATAATAGTTTGGAGGCCGAGCCTATGCTAAATCGATACTGTACTAAATATTTGGAGCTATTCTGTAACTCAATCTATAAATTTCTATCGATCATTATCTATTTCAGCCAATGAACGTAGGTCACACTGTCAATAATTCTGAATATTCGCTTGTTACAATTGTTTCCATTTGTCAAAAATTTTATCAATCGATAATAAGTTAATTATTGTGTTACAGAATACGGCCAATTGTCTGACTCTTGTGTATTGTATCATTAAAGGTCCATTCACAACCTAATTCGAACATGGCACAATTCCATGCTAGCTTAAAATTCAAAGCTAAGCATATGAGTTCAATAGTAACCATTCACAACCAAAATTTGTAGTCTGCGTACTTTACGTTCGGATTGCAATGTTTGCAAAGTGCAAACTTTCACTCCAACTCGCTAGCGAATTGGCATGTGCATTGCATCTTCCGATGATTTAACATATTGTAATGTTTATTGCTTGATGAATCACTTTAATTCTAATTTAATCAAAGTCACAGATATTTATATTTCACTATTTATATACACTCTCACTTCACTGTCACTGTTTATTATTTATTTCCACTGCTACTACTATTACTGTACTGTACTACACGTCTTTGGCTTGGCCTTATATATCGAAACACCGTCCTTCTCGAATTTTCTTTTTCGCGACTCTTTCCATTTCCAGGAATTGCTAGGGGCTTCCATTGGGAGGGGTGATGCGCTGCGACGTAGCGCGGCGTAAGAGGCGACAAGAAGCCCCTCCCCATACTGCGTCGTATTCACGAGCTCCCCTCTCACTCCCGCACGTCACACTGCCCTCTTCTTAAGAATGTTTCGTCCCGAAACACATCTTCATGTCTGTGCCGGAATCGACACTCGCCGCCCTTGGTGCAACCAGTAGTTTGGTAGAAGTAGCAGTCGACAGTTTTTGGTTCGATCGGTCCTGCTGGGTGGAAGCAGCAGACCAATATTTGAATTCCGCTGTTCTGGAATGTTACCTCTATCATATTTCGAACGATCTTCCAATCTTATCCATCCAGACCGCAGCCTAATTTTGGTATTGCCATTGCCAGGATGTCGTTCTGCATTAAATGGCCTCCCATGTCTTGCAGCGTTTCCCACATGGAACGGTAGGTTGGTTTATGATGAAATTTATCTTTCGTTACCATGTGGTAAATATAGCGTTCCTTGGTTGTCGTATTGTCCCGCAGACAGATGGTCTTCCCTACTGTAGGCTTCTGGTGTTCTGGTCTGCCAAACTTCTTCTTGAAAACTGCTGCTATTCCCCGGGACATCTCCAAATCTTCTGATACACAATGGGCCAAGGAGTAGTCGGCCGGGACTCTGAATAGATCCTGCTGCACTTCGATAGTTATTCCGAATCGAGCCCGACGTCCACTTGAAAAAGTCTTCATGAACTCCTCAAATGAATCTTCCTGCGCATGGATCTTACGAGCACGTGCGTCAATGGGATCTTCATTATTGTCTCCTGCAAATGGTGCTAGCCGATTGAAGTGCACCACTCTTGATTTGCTCTTGGGGTTGCGTCTGATTTCGTAGATAATGTTGTTAATCCTTCTGATGACTTCGTGAGGCCCTTCCCAAGATGTCTGCAATTTTGGAGACAGGCCACGTCGCCGCCCTGGGTTATAAAGCCACACAGAGTCTTCCGGTTGAAAACCCCCGTCTTGTGCTTTGACGTCATAGGTCTCTTTCATCCGGTCGCTGGCATTCTGGATGTTTATACGGACTCGGGAGTGGATATCGTCCATCTGACGCCTTAAGTTAATGACATAATCTTCCCCAGCCAGGTCTTCTCCAGGTTTGCAGCCGAACTTTAGGTCGCATGGTAGCCGAAGTTCCCATCCAAAAATAATTCTTGCTGGGGTCTGTCCGGTTGTTTCGTGCACGGATGAGCGGTAGGCCAAACGAAACAGATGAAGATATTTGTCCCAGTCTCTCTGGTGACTAGAGACAACTTTGGCCAGGTGTCTGTTGATGGTCTTATTCATCCGTTCCACCATTCCATCAGACTGCGGATGTAATGCAGTAGTTCTGGTTTTACGAATATTCAATACTTCACATATCCCTTGGAAAAGTGTGGATTCAAAGTTTCTTCCCTGGTCAGAATAGAGTTCCAAGGGTACGCCAAAACGACAGATCCAGTTCTTCACTAGGACGTCTGCAATAGTAGCGGCCTCTTGATTAGGAAGAGCATACGCTCCCGTCCATTTACCAAAGTAGTCCATGACGACAACAATGTATTTATTTCCGACGTCTGATTCGGGAAATGGCCCTGCTACGTCGATGGCTATCCTTTCGAATGGACTACCGACATTATACTGTCGCATCGGAGCTCTTGCTTGTTTCTGCGGTCCGTTGCTTGAAGCGCACGTAGTGCATTTCCTGCACCATTCCCTAACGTCTTCTTTGCAGTTTAGCCAATAAAACCGCTCACGAACTCTCTGCAGAGTCTTCGTTACCCCAAGGTGTCCTCCACTCACTATATCATGGAGATGTCTCAAGACCTCCGGAACCCGACCTCTAGGAATGATCAGCTGTTCTCTACTCTTGGATTCATTCGGATCTTTCAGGACACGCTTCAAGACGCCTTCATCCAGGATTATGGAATCCCATTGCGCCCAGTATGATTTGACCGTCGGGGAGTATGGTGCCACCTCTTGCCATGTCGGTCTTGTTCCTTTCTTCTTCCATTCTTGAATAATTCGCAACTCTGAGTCGCCATCTATGTCCTTTTGACAATCTTTGGGACATGATCTTCTTGATAGGGCATCAGCATTCTTATGAGCTGTACCGGCTCGATGTTCAATGTCGAAGTCGTATTCTTGAAGTCTCTCGATCCAACGAGCGACCTGCCCCTCAGGATTCTTGAACTTGAGTAACTTTTTCAGAGCAGCGTGGTCAGTTCTTAACAGGAACTTTTTGCCATACAAATATTTGTAAAAATGCTCGATGGACTTGACTACTGCTAGTAATTCCCGTCTTGTGACGCAGTGGTTTCTTTCTGGCTTCCTTACTGAAGTATCCAATGACTCTTTCTTGACCATCCTGCAATTGGGACAAGACTCCCCCAATTCCGACATCGCTGGCATCCGTGTCCAAAATAAAACGTCCTTCCGTCCTCGGGTAATTCAGTATCGGTGCTCGAACTAGGAGTTGCTTCAGTTGCTCGAAGGCGACTTGGCAGTCTTCATCCCAGCTATATCTACGATTTTCTTCTGTCAGTCTGGTTAATGGTTTTGCGATATTGGCGAATCCACAAACAAATCTTCTGTAATAAGTACAAAGTCCGAGGCAACTACGTAGCTGATGTTTATCCGCAGGCACTGGCCATTCTTGAATTGTCTTAATTTTCTCTGTATCAACTGCTACGCCTTCTTCGGAGACCACATGTCCCAAATAGTTCACCCGTTTTTGGAATAAGTGGCATTTCTTTGGACTAAGTTTCAAACCAGCTTACTTTAAATGTTGAAATACCTGTTCCAGATTCTTCAAATGGTCTTCAAATGATTTGCCCATCACAATTATATCGTCCAGGTACACCAAGCAAGTTTTTCATGATAGTCCTTTGAGTACGGTCTCCATTAATCGCTCGAAAGTAGCAGGAGCATTACATAGGCCGAATGGCATGACTGTAAATTGCCACAATCCACTGCCGATGGTAAATGCAGTTTTTTCTCGGTCTTTCTCATCCATCGCTACTTGCCAGTATCCACTCTTGAGATCTAGGGTCGAGAAGATCTTTGACCCGGCCAGGGTATCTAAGGTGTCATCAATCCTGGGCAGAGGATAACTGTCCTTCTTGGTAACGTTATTCAGCTGGCGATAGTCGACACAAAATCGTGTAGACCCGTCTTTCTTCTTCACAAGTACCACCGGAGAGGCCCATGGACTGCTCGAGGGTTCAATGATGCCGTCCTGCTCCATATCTCGGATGATGGCTTCAGCGTCTTCTCTCTTCGCAATCGGGAGTCGTCGTAGTGCTTGTCGAATTGGTCGTGCATCGCCGGTGTCAATTTTGTGATGGACAATATTTGTTCTTCCTTTTCGCCCCTCACTGGTTTCAAACACCTCTTGGAATCGGCGTATTAGATCTTCTGCTTGTGCACGTTGCCGATTGTTTAATTGTTGTCCTTTGGATAGTACTGAACTAAATAGTTCTCTCGAAAATTTGTCGCAGTTGGGTCTTATCTTAACGTCTTGTCCGGTGGTTTTTATAGTGGACACTCTTGCGAGGCGTCCTAGAATAGTACCGGCTTTCAGTTTTACTGTATAATAATTAACGTTTATTATTCTCACCGGTACTATTTCTCCTGAACTTATGAGGGCCTTAGCAACCAAAATCCCTTGCTGAACATTATCGTTTGGTTCCAGCATTGCGACACTCCCTTCTCGAATCTCACCGCCTACTGTAGCTGGTACAATTTCTTCGCATCGCTCAGGAATCGCAAGGTCTTCTGCCAGCATTAGACAAGCTGAAGAATCTTCTTGATAATGTAAGACGACCTCTTCATTATTGATTTTGATCACGCCGTTTTTCATATCAAGATCGAATCCGTATCCTCTCATTATATCCATTCCAAGGATACAGTCTTCTTCTATGTCAGCTACCAAGATACGGTGTCCAATTTTTGTTCCTCCAATCATGATGACGACGTCAACTTCTCCATGTGTAGTAGCTGAGTCACCTGTAGCTGTTCGAAGTCGCCATTTTATCCTCATGCACGATTTGTTCGGACGCAGTAAATCGGGTCTCACTATGGTCTTCGTTGCGCCTGTGTCCAACAAAATACTACATGGTTTGTCGTCTATGTATCCATCCACAAATAAACTATCAAACTGATGACGTAGCAAAGCGATGATTGCAATATTTTGTGGGGCAGGCTTAGGTTGGATCGATATTTGCCCCGGCACATCGACCCGATCTAGTTTTCCTGCTTGGAGTTATTCTTGGGCCACGTCTTCAAGGGTTTCTTGCATCGACTTTTTGGATGACCTAGTTCTCCACAGTTCCAACACCGAAGTTGTCTGGAATTCTTGAGATCTTTCACTGCTTCCTGGACCAACCGCTGAACCTGGGCTTCCAAGCTTTCCGTGGTATCGGAGTCGCAGGTAACCTCTCGCACTCGGGCACTGCTTCTGGACGCCTGCTTTGTCGCTTCGTATTCCAGTGCATGAGCCAATGCTTCCACCAGCTTCTTCGGCCGCGCCAAACGTAGGGCTTGCTGCGTTTCATGGTCTCTGATGCCGTCCACAAATATCCTCACAGCCCAGCTTTCCAAGAAATCATCCGGGCCAGTTGGATATGCCAGTCAAACAAGGCGTGCCACATCAGCTTCGAACTCCTGTAGACTCTCGCTGGGACGTTGGTATCGGTTCTTGAGCTGCGTGTGATACACTTCCTCCAAGTGTGCATGGCCGTATCGCAGCTCCAGTCGTTTGACCAATTTTTCATAATTGTTGTCTTCTTCCGGTGGAATAGCCTGTAAAATGTTTACCGCATCTCCTCGGAGAGCAACTGTAAGTGCTGAAACTTTCTCAGTATCATTCCAGCCATTAGCCTTAGCAGCGGCTTCAAATTGCCTATGGTAATCAATCCAAGATGTTTGACCATCTAAGGTTGGAGGTTTGACACGCATTTTTGTAGTTGAGTCAAGATTTGGTGCGGATAACTCAATTATCTCAGCTTTTGAAGCTTTTTCCGGAGATGAAACACCAAATTTGAATTTTTCTTCAAAAATCTTCATTTTTTCATCCAATTTCGAATCCAATTTTGTATCCAATTTCGAATCCAATTTTGCATTCAATTCTTCTAACATTTTACAATTATCTTCAAATACTTCCTCCCATACCTTTGAATTTTCTCTAAATTTTTCCAGTTGCTGTTCAACTGTCTTTGTATTTTCCTCCATCTTCCCATGCAGTTCTTCTCTCAAGTTTCTAGAATTTTCTTCTAACCTTCCTAATTTTTCATTTACAATTTTGGAGCTCTCCATAAATTTTTCTTCTAATTTTGCTTCTAATAATGTAGAATTTTCCTTCAATTTTGATTCTAAGTCTTCTTTCAAACTTGTACAGTTCTCTTTTAATTTTGATTCCAAATTTATAGAATTTTCTTTTAATTTTGATTCTAAATCTTCTTTTAAACTTGTAGAATTTTCTTTTAATTTTGATTCTAAATTTATAGCCAAATTGGTTAAAGAAAGTTGAACCTCAAACAAATACGTATCAGGGTCCTCACCGTCTTCAGTCATAGCTCCTCGAAGTCGCTCCATTAAAACTTGTTTGCGGCCACTGGTTTCCAAATCCCGCTCTTCCAATTGATATTTCAACTCTGCGACCTTAAAATCTTTCAACAGCTCCGTAGACGCCATTATCCAATTTTACGGAACAGCAATAAACAAAATACTAGATTGTTTATAACAATCCCACTTCTGACACCACTGTAATGTTTATTGCTTGATGAATCACTTTAATTCTAATTTAATCAAAGTCACAGATATTTATATTTCACTATTTATATACATTCTCACTTCACTGTCACTGTTTATTATTTATTTCCACTGCTACTATTATTACTGTACTGTACTACACGTCTTTGGCTTGGCCTTATATAGCGAAACACCGTCCTTCTCGAATTTTCCATTTCGCGACTCTTTCCATTTCCAGGAATTGCTGGGGGCTTCCATTGGGAGGGGTGATGCGCTGCGACGTAGCGCGGCGTAAGAGGCGACAAGAAGCCCCTCCCCATACTGCGTCGTATTCACGAGCTCCCCTCTCACTCCCGCACGTCACAATATGTTTTTGACATTTAAAATCAAATAGAATAATAGGAGCCATATGCAAATAGTGAATTGACGGTGATAAAGCCTGGTTTAATATTTCATTAATCGATCATTCCTTTTTTTTAATGTGGACGAGAGATTATTAAATTCAGATTTATGAAGCTTGGAGATTATTGAATTTAGATTTATAAAGTTTGTTAACTTATTATATTTATTTACCTTATAGCATTCTTCAATAAGAACTGAAATTCAAGTAAATAGATAACTGTAACTAACAACTATTCTTCATGCCCCGCAAGGAATTGACCACTGAATTTTAAGATATTTTTTCAAACGAAAAAGAAGAAGAAAGTATTTAATATTTGCATTATTTTGTACTTGTTTTCATAGATGGCATTACAAAATTTGAAGCAATGTTGAAAGTGGTTGTGAATGCTATAAATTTTAATCCTGCGTAATTTGAACTTCAAGCGCAAATTAAGCGGAGTCTAAAGTGGTTGTGAATGTAGCTTAAGAATTGTATGTTGTGAGATGAACTTTTTTATTGAAATAGATACACTTTTGTCATGTTAATACATCTTCCCCTAATTTCTTTACTCTATATTGTCAATCTCGATTATATCCAATTCTTTTTTTTTATTATTTAAAGTCCAAGTCCTGCTGTATATTCTCATTTTGGGCAATCGGGCAAGCTGGTGCATATTAGTTTTTTGTTTTTTGAGACTCCGACTTTCTTGATAGTCGAGAAGCCTTGTCATGTGTGTCAATGGCTTGACATAGGCTATTTAATATCAAATTTCTTTTCTAATGCTCGGTTCTATAAGGGGCAGAGTATTTTACTCCCAGAATAAATAAAATTTTATCTATTAGACGACAGTCGATCATTTGACAGCAATTATTCTGTTGTCATAAGAAAGCTCAAACTGATTAGAATATGTTAAATAGAATGAATTTGCTCTGGGAGTAAATTTACTTGATCTTCAATGCCCGTACTTATAGTCAATACTTCGCTCGATCTCAGACTTGGGCATTGCTAATAGTCGTTACTTGGCTACGGAGTAATATTTCGCATTTGCTTGACTCCGGCTTTACTTAAGTCTACTGCAAGGCTACCTTGAGTCGTGCTTAAGTATTCGTGTCAGTTATTCTTGACATTTGTATTTCCAACATGGATATATGTCATAGAGGTATATATACTTATTGAAACTTACCTCTCCAATCAAATTATCTAAAAATAAATCAAATTCAATGGACAATAAAATAGGAATATTTCACAGATATTGACATGAACGTCAAACATATCAATCAAATATATATCAGAAACAAGAAATCTTAAGCTTCGCCAAGAATTCACGAAGTATCGACTATAGGATAGATTATCAAGTGAGTGTCTATGGTGACTTTGCCTCGACTTGGCCTAATAACATTCAAGAACGAGATTGAGTTTCGACTATAAGTAAGGGCATTATAAAACCGGGCATAAGTGCATCAAAAAACAGATTGAAGTAATATTTCAACAAGGTTTTTGTGATTTGTATAAAGTTAGCTAATTAAAGTGCCTAGACATACTGATTAATGCTTGTCAGATACAGAATATATGCCGCGTGTCCTAGGAACTTTTCACTAGTGAATAATGATCATTCACTGCTATTATTCACTCTATGAACAATTTGACGTGAACTTCACGTCAATGCGCTTTCAGCCAAGTCGGTTGCTATGGGAACAGTAGGCCATTATTCTTATACCACAACATTCCTAAATACTGATTTCCATAATTCTACGACCCCCAACAGATCTGAAATTAAGCGCAAAATTAAAGAATAAATTCCTACTGCAGGGCACTTCCGGTTCAGTCTATTGTTATAAAAATAGTAGGCAATCATTCAGATGCTACAGCAGACTGAAATACCAAATTTCAATATTCTACACCTGATCGTTTCGAATTTATGCGAGAAATTCCGAAAGACTGTCAAGTAAAGTGCACTTTCTGCTCTGTGGATCTCAATAAAAATAGGATATGCGCATCTAGACGATATGATCGTCCTTAATACTGAATTCTAACAATCTACGTTCAATCGTTCTGGATTTATGCGGAAAATTCAAAAAATGATTTGATATAGTGCTCTTCCGGCTCAGTCGATAGCAATCATAATGCAAGGTGTACAACTAGATATTATAAAAGTGCCTAATACAAAATCTGAATATTCTACAACTGATTGTTCACAATTTATGCGGAAAATTCAAAAAGTCTGTTATATAAAGGGCACTTCCGGCTTAGCCAATTGTTACAAAAATAGATGACCATTTAAATGCTACAGCGATTTCAAATGCTAAATTCCAGTATCCTATGGCTGATCATTCTGAATTTATGCGGAGAATAGAAAAAAATTCCAAGTGAAGTGCACTTCCAGTTCAGCCGATCGCAATCATAATAGAAGATATACAATAAGTGATATAGAAGTTCTTTATACGAAATTCCAATATGCTATGGCGGATCATTCTATATTTATGCAAAAATTCCAGAAAAGTTTCAAGTAAAGTGCACTTCTGGCCTGGCCAATTCTTACAAAAATAACAGATAAGTATTCTGATACAACATCAAGTTCAAATATTGAATTCCAACTTCCCATGGTTAATCATTCTGAATTTATTGGAGAAATTCGAAAAAGTTTCAAGTAAAGTGCACTTCCGTTACAGACGATTGGAGTCATAATGCGACCTGCACAACTAGATCCTATACCAGTCTTAAATACAAAATTTCAACATTCTACGTTCAACCAGTTTTGAGATTTGCGAGTTACACACGCACGCACGCACGAACGCATGAACATACGTACGTAATAGTCAAAATGGATTCAGGGATGCTCAAAACGGATATTTCCTTCAGAACCTCGATAGTTGAATTTTGTCGGTTTCACAATACTTACTTGTTACTCTGTACAAGTAAATAAAAAAAATGAAAATAATCTAATATAGCTTATTGATTTATTGTATGATCTGATATATACAATTCAAGTTTCGAATTTTATCCAAAAATACAGTCTACTGATTCGACGTGTTTCAAAGCGACACATCCACATCTTGTTCTCTTGAAACTATTCTCGAATATATCTGCCCTAACTCTTGTTAATTTCAATAAATAGTGGAATTTTCTACACATTGTTGAGCCAGAAAAATTTTTTTCTGGAAATTTTGGAACATATGCATGAATAAATTCATTCTTGTTCACCAACAAATAAATCTACTTCAGTATTTTCTTGATGCTCTTCTATATACAAATTGATATATTGTGAAAATAGATTTAAATTTCAGAAGAATTAGCTGCTTATATATCTGAAAACGTCAAGTAATATTCATGCTTGCTTCCAACCGGCCAGATTACTAGAAATTATACGTTTGTAAGTACATGCTAGAGCTATTCGTGTTGCACTAGTTGCATAACACTCCTATTTGGAGGGCATTCACATTTCCTACGAAAGGTGGTTGTTTCAAGCTTTGTTTCGTGCTCAAGATAGTTGACCTGGTTCAATTTTGCTCATGGAAACTACTTGGGAATACACTGCAAAATCTGTTAAGAGTGTTTTGCTCGATTTCATGTTGTGTTCTTGGAGTAGCATGTTTTATGATTGTCCAGAATTAGATATGTACGATAATTAGGATTGCCTATATTACATTGCTAGTAATTTAAGTCTAAATTGTTGTTTTTGATATTTTAATTCTTGTTTTCTATCATGTTGCATGAAAAACTTCATCTTGTAATTAAGTATATATATCTGATCATTCAGAGAAGTTAATGTCAATACCCTGAGTATATATTTTCATGAATATGGAAACTCATATAAACATAATGTATATGCAAGAGGAATATGAAAATCTCCAACAAATTGAGTATCAGCAATATCAGTAATGAACCGGAAGAACAATAATGAACCTATATCTGATCCTTGTGATGAAGCATATGTGACGTTGTATTGCTTGCATGTGTGTTTATTATAATGAAATAGAATAAATTTAACAGACGCTCTTGTGAAATTTGTGTGGATAATGTTGATTTGTTTGCAATCAAAAAGTGAATTAAGAGAAAACTCGTAAGTTCTGAGAGATAAATTTGTCTTGAACTGACAGATAGGGATCCATATTGATATTGTTACATTTTCTTAGACAGAAATCTGAATATATTTAGATTTATCTCCTCGCACACTCGAACAATGTTTGATAGGATAGCAATAGGATAACATAAACTACATCTGAACTAACCTCAGATTTGTGAGCCTCTATGATATCAGTATTTATAGGTAGGAAATATATTTGTAAATACAAATTACTTGACAAAGAAAAAGAAGAAAATGGTGCGACGAGAATATCAGCACACACCTTGATAATGTAGGAAAGAGATTTTTGGTGCAGTGCAAGCTCAATCCGTGCTAATTCTTCCTAAGGCCTGAGTCATGCTTCCACGATAAATTTACCTGCATCTTGCATACCTAACTGATATATACCACTTACATACATAAGATCTTAAAGTTGCAAGACTTTAGTATTCACCATTACATTAACCTTATCACAAGTAGTAAGGGATATCACTGAAATTATTCTCTTTGACACATGAATTGCTGTTCTCACCACATATATTGAGGATCAAATGAGATACACGTGTACCTCTAGGTATTTTTAGTCAGTATTCAAGTCAACAACTTATTATATCTAAAAAGTAAATCAGATCAACAACTGTAGTTTCAATGGGTTGTACCATTTCTTTTTTTTTCCTCCTGATGCATAAACTGTATTATTTTGCTGGATACGTAGCAGGTCTTGAGCTTCAGGCTCCTTTTGTAAGTAGTTCTGGCTATATATGTCAGAAATTATGTCGTAAATCGAGAACAGAAGGTAAGAGAGTACAAATAATATTAGAAATTGTAGCTAAAAAGACAATTTGATGATAGAATAATTGTTATAGGACTAAAATATATATTTTTTCAAATTAAGACAATGTATATCCCTCTGGATGCTGTTTTTTACTCCGTTCTGTCGTAGAAATTACTTATGTCAATTTTAATTTTGTCTAAAATATCGTTCCTGGCAAATCGGTTCTACGACTTCAACTTTTCTATGATTAGCTCCTACATAAGCTGAACCTTATGCTATTTATGAAAATTTAATCTTTCTTTTCACTATAATTTTGTCCTACTTGCACTGACCTTTCTTCGTCGATTAAATTCCGAAGTGAAAAATTTTCCAGAGCGATATTATATCTCATATTATTATTGATTATCCAAAATAGAATACGCAACCTTACCTCTTTATTCTTGTGTTGAAGTAGGAAGTTAATACTAGTCACTATCATCCAAGAAAAATATCTAGACGAATGTCTAGGCTGGACATTTTGAGCACATTGCAACTATCTTAAATTATCAATCGCGAAAAAAGCTCAGTAACCAGAATAAACAGATGCAAGTAAAGATATTTTTGATGCTTGTTTGAAGCATTGATTTATTGCCAGAACATACGTATGCTATATTATCTTGAAATTTTGGACAATCCGATCAATAGATCTGTGGCATCAATATTTCCAGTAAAATTGTTTAACGAGTCGTCAAAATAAATTTACGATTCAAACAAACTTCAAACATGGTTTATGGAAGAAGAGATGTTTCTGTACATTAAACTATATTTCAATTATATGAAACACATGTTTTAGTGTTATTAATGAAAAGAGTGCAAAAGCCTATTGTTCTTCTCAAACAACAGGGGTTTCATAAATGTACAAATTCCTAGAAGACTTGAGCATATTCTGCACTATCAATTGATTTACTTATGAGTTGATAAGAATGTATTAAAAGAGTTGAAATAGATGTTACTTCATTTTGCGAGTTTTCAAGCTCCACAAGTTAGTATGCACATGATGCGCATACAATGACGAACAATAAATACACAAACGTCACCAAATTGTCTCACGGTGACATTCCCAAAAAATTTGATAATGGAGTGGAAAATAGGATCTTCAAAAATAAAAACCTTTTCTTCAATTCATATGGGCCCGAAAAAATGCATTTCAATAATAATGTAAATAAAATCAAGATATACTTGTATTTTGCACAAGAATGAGAATCATCGTATGATTACTATGAGGTTCTCTTGAATTGCATTTTCACTAATGCTTATATTTTTTCATGCTCTATCAAAAGATAGAATAATAAGAATGTAGTGAAATTTTATTCACTTGCCTTTATATGTTGATTTATTCGAGAGGCGTAGCTCACCAAGAAACAAACTATATGCCATTATTTTTTACGGTCCCTTAAACAGAAAAGAAAACAAAGACCTCAATAGCTAGATACTTCTAACTGAATGCGACGTTATGCTGCACAAAATTGGTTTAATTATCAAACAGCTTCAACTTTGGCTATGCTACTATCTAAATGTCATCATATTAGCGCAGGATAATAGAAAATTAGAAACGGAATGTCCTTATTGTAGTCTATGATTCGACAGTTGGCAGCCCCTATTTACGGGTACTTTCACATATAAGTATAAATTCAACGTTCTTGTATCTGTTCACACCAGTCTGATAAATGGCTGCGGCCAGGTGAGAGGCGGCAATTCAATTTTTTAGATCATTTATGTATCTTTCTTTTAAATGAATCATGTGATTCTCAAAAAACGAATGAACGTAATTATTGAAGAAAAATTAATTGATTCAAATTTAATAGAAAATACTTGCGGACAAACCAACAAAACCGTATTTCTCTATCAGTAATTATATATTAAAATTGTATATCAATTGAAAAACAGACGACCGTAGATATCATGCGGTCGGATACTGTTCTATTAGTATCGTAAATCAATTATTATTGATAACCTGTCAAGAAAAATGATAACATATTCAAGTTCTAATGGAAGTGAAATTCCAAGTTACAGCTGAAAAGTAGTCATAAGTATCATAATCAGAATCAATATTGCAATTCTGTGCAAATCTATGAGTCTCACAGTTTCATATGTAAGTAATGGATGCAGTGCATCAATTTTTGTTATAATTGATGTCAATTCCTACCTGAGAATTAAGAAGTTTATTATGATTTTGTTCATAATTTACAGATTTATAAGTCTAAAATACTTCTAGATTATAGAAAAGGTTCAGAATGTCCTTGTAACCACCATATGAAAGCTATAGATGTAAATTCCAATATTTTCCGCAATCACTACTAATAATTAGGGTGTACAAGATATAATTGAAATAGGATATTTCAAAAATCTGACCTGGACATCACGTGACTTACTTGTACATCAATGGATATATTTGTTGCATATTATAATACGATAATCAAACACAGAATTTCTTCGTTCCACGGCTAATCGTTCTGGATTCATCAAAAAAGTTCTAAGAATCTATCAAATAAAGTGCGCTTTCGGCCCAGTCGGTTACTATGGAAACAGTAGGTTATCATTCCCATGCTACAACATTCCTGAATACTGACTTCCAAGATTCTACGGCTGGCAGTTTTAATTCATGCGCAGAATTGAAAGAAAAATTTCAACTGAACTGAACTTCCAGTTCAGTCTATTGTTATGAGAATAGTAGGCAGACCTTCGAATGCTACAGCAGAATAAAATACTGAATTTCAATACTCTACAGCCTATTGTTTGAGTTTATGCAGCAAATTCCAAAAGGCTGTCAAGTAAGTTGCACTTTCGGCCTGATCGATCTCGATAAAAATAAGATATGAGCATCTACTATAATCTCAAGTACTGAATTTTAACATTCTACGTACAATCGTTTCGGATTCATGCGGAATATTCAAAAAATGTCTCGATTAAAGTGTACTTTCGGAACAGACGATTGAAATCATAATGTGAGGTGCACAACTAGATGTTACAGAAGTGCCTAATACAAAATTTCAATATTCTACGATTGATTATTTTAAATTTATGCGAAGAACTCGAAAAATCTGTTATACAAAGTGCACTTCTGGCTCAGCCAATTGGTACAAAAATAGAAGACAACCATTGGGATGGAATAGCAATATAATATACTGTATTTCAGTATTTAACGACTTATCATTCTGGATTTATGCGGAAAATTAGACAACTAGATCCTACACCAGTCTTAAAAACAAAATTTCGACATAATACTTTTGACAGGTTTTGAGATTTGCACGTTACTAACGCACACACATACACATACACATACATACGTATATACATTCCGACATCAACCTGAAAATAGACAAAATGGATTAAGGGATGCTCAAAACTGATATTTTCATTAAAATCTCTAATTGTAAATTTTGTCAGTTTCACAATACTAGTACCTACTTTGTACAAGAAAGTCAAAATGAGAAAAAATATGAGGAAGTATTGTTTCATTTGTTATAGCTTATATTGTGAATCTGAAGAAAAATGAATTTGCGAATAGAACAATTCCTTATTTATTTCTGTCTCGTTAATAAACGCAGGTCTTGGATTTGCAAGTGCGTAAATAGAAATAAAAATATCATTGGCGTAGGATACAAATTTAATAAAAATATGTTAATCGCAGAATGTTGAAAAAATTCATTAATTCAACCTAAATGCCCACGAATACAATTTTAGAGATCTCATGAATCACTGCTGGCGGGAATCACGTAAACAGCTCATTTATTCTCCATTCTTCTTATATAAGGTAATCCATTATCCGCCAAAACTACATCGTTCTCTTCCAATGTTTATGAAAATGCACAGTAATTAGTGATAAAGTAATCACCTAACCACCCGCTTTATAATCTGAATCTGAAAACTATTTGGAGAAAATCTGATCAAAATTTACGAGATATGTATTTCAATGTTTATTTTCGGATCACGTTTAGTATTTCTGTTCATTTGTTTTCGAAACCGCAATTTTGAACCCTTTTCAACCAGTGGTACCAAAACTTAATTGACTGATCTTTTCAGTTTTTTGTGTTTATTTTATAAGCAGTAGTATTTACCATAAAATATAAAATAACTGATGTTGATCCTCACATAATTTGGCCAGTATTCATCTCAAATATTTTTTTAAACTATCAGCGACTTATTTGTTATTATTAAAATTCGAATTTTTATGACATTCCTAATATTTTTCTGAAGAGAACTATAATGTGAGATAATGGTTATTATCATGTAAGTAAAGAAAAATCTGGAAATTCAGTCATATTTTTTTTCCTCTCCTAGCTCAACAGCTTCGGCTACACCATCTTCAAAGGCGCTACAATTTGGGACACTCAGATTATTTCGTCTACTGCAATTTAAATCTGGTTACAATATTAGACTTACAAAAGATTTTTGAGATTAATATAGAACATGAATTTAAAAGTCTAATGTATGAAAGTGAAAAAGAGCAATTTTCATTTCGTCATATGCCACAACCAACTATTATCAACACACATTTAGTTAGCAGTGTCCATAATAGTTGGTTATGGCATAAGACAAAATGAAAATTGCCCTTTTTCACTTTCATACATTGGACTTGCAAATTCTTTTGTAAGTGTAATATTGTAACCAGATTTTAATTGCAGTAGATACAAAAACATCAAGCCGTTTCAAATTGTAGCGCTCTTGAAGATGGTCAAGGTGTAGCCGAAACTGTCGAGCAAGGAAAGAGAACAGAATAAATTTGACTGATTTCCCAGATTTTCCCTACTTATACATTCACTATTCCAGTCAGTCCCAACAGTATTATTGATTATCACTTATATTTGGACACCACATGCAAACGTTCGCCAATTGCAATTCAAAAGCAATGTGGCTCCATCGTGTTTTGTATCAAATTTAAGCTCTTGTGGAGATAATTCTAGTGAAAAGGGATATTTAAACGATTGTCAATTATTTCTTCTATATTCTATTGAAATAGTGTCTAGTTTTGGTATCATTTCAAAGCTACCGGAAAAATAAACTTAGTAGTTATTAAAAATAAATAATTTTTGGAATCCACGTTACCATCTTCAAATTACACTTTCGGCGATTAAATGTCGGAACTTCATGTTCCAAACATCAAAGACCTCGAAAATCCATAGGAGGATTCTTCATTCTCAAAAATACTTATTTTATCTAGCGATCAAAATATAATCGCCATCTGCCACTTTAGCAATAACAGCTGTCACTTCGACAATGACAGCTATCACTTTGAAAATGACAGCTATCACTTTGAATCATGCAATTGATTGATACAACACTGTAAATTTCTGAAACAGCGATGAACTAGCCATGAGATTTATGGTAGGAGAAGTACTGTGTGACCACAGCAGAATTTTTTAAATTAACATAGATAAATCACATTTAACATTGTCAATAAAAGTGCTTACGAAATTTAGTTTTCATAGTTGCAGTTACTGAATACTTCATGATGCTGATCGTTCGACGATGGAACTTTCTTTGTGAAACTGCGAAAACTATATGTTTCCCATGAAAAAAGCATGAGTGCGTGAGAGAAAAATAACAAAATCAATGTATATCAATCTCATGGAGAACTTGCGCTGCGCTTTTGACGGCTGGCAGTCATTCAGCACGAAACAGAGATCTCTTATGAGATCCTCCGATAAAAAAAAAAAATTAGGAATTGAAAAAAACTACCAACAAAACCATATGGACGAATAAAATTTTTAGTAAAATGAAATAAATTTACCCCATAAACCGTTAAAATTTGAGACAATAGGTTTAAAATTGAAACTTGATGATATATAGGTCAATCTCTGTATGGGATAGATTGCACACAAAATAATCAGCTGTTAGATGTGATGTTGTAAGTATATTCCACGCCGCAATGTATCAGAATTCACTCATCTATTATTATTATCAATATAGATCTAATTTTTGCTGATCTTTAGTAACATCTAAAATGAAGTTATCAATTCGAAAGGACAGCCACATCGATACATCACTAGTATGTAACAATAAATGAGGTTGAGAAAAGACGTTAATGTTCATTTTATCGGTCTATGGACAAAGTGGATTTATGTACCTCGATCAGTATTTGAATTGATGTACGAAGAAAAGATTACGATCTTGAGAAATATTTGTAATTCTTTGACTATGTGCTCTGATTCACTGGAACAGTAAATTTGAAATTTTCAAGTTATTTCTAACCGAATTCATGAATATTGAAAATTATCATTGCTTTGATACTTCAGGAATAGAGCTACATGGAAATAAAACTTTTCTTCAATCTCCAACCCAGCACGAAACTATCATTATATTTTTTTTATATTCAACCCTTCGGCTTGTCATTCCATGTAAAATTCTACTGAATTCGTTCAAACGCCTGCAGTAATCTTTTTCCTAGGGCAGAAACGGTCGAACGAACACGAAAAGTACCGAAGCTCTAATTCTTTTGAGTGGGATTCCCTCTTGACATTGTTGATCTTCTGCTCTTTCTTGTTTTCAATGATGGTACAGCTTCTTTGATTGCTTTCACAAGATCTTTGGCTAATTTTCTGCCTGATAAGTTTTCTACCAAGTATTGAACTCGAGATGATAGATCGTGTATCTTAGATTACTCCTTTTGTTCTCTAACCGATTACACAAAATGATTAACAACTTATTCTAAAGGTTTGGAATTTATTTGTGCGTGTGTTGAGGATTTTTGGGAATTCGTTATTATATTATTCATCTGGATTTCGCTGATATTATTTATAATCGATCGATAAGATTCTTGAGTAATAGCAACAGTTGTGACCAACAAATATCTAGAACTTTCGTCATTGTTATCTTTGTTTATTGGTTAGAACGGATAATGATCGATAGAATCTTCTCTATTGAGTCACAGAATAGCCCTGATATCATTGTTATTCGTACTATTTTTGAATCATCGTTCAATGTATATACAACTATTACAATACAAATCAATAAATTCGTTAGCTTGGTTCATGTGACTAATTATTGTCTATGCGGGTATACATAATGAGTTTTCGAATGAATAAATAATAGTTTTTTAGATAACGAGGACAAAGAGGGTGTTTTTAATGGTTGAGTCTGAATTTGCTGACCGAGAGAGGCAGATCTAGAAATGGTTGAACATTCTAAAGTTTTCGTAGCTGAATAACAGTAACGAGACCCTTATAATCTCGTTATGTCCGACTGTCCGTTTGTCCGTATATCATAAGACTATTGGCTCTATATAGATAAAATTTGGGAAGAAGGTGTTATCTATGAACTACTATAGAAACATATAGTGCAATTACGGGGGAAAAAATCTGACGTGAACATCACGTGACTCACTTGTACATCATTGGATATATATATATATATATATATATATATATATATATATATATATATATATATATATATATATATATATATATATATATATATATATATATATAATACGATGTGATTTTGTGTTTGATCGTATATATCATTGGATATGTATAATCAAACACAAAATATCATCGTTCCACAGTTAATCGTCTTGGATTTACTCAAGAGATTTCAAAAATCTGTCAAGTAAATTGCGCCTTCAGCCAAATCAGTTGCTATGGAAACAGTAGGCCATTATTCTTATAATACAACATTCCTAAACACTGATTTCCAGAATTCTACGACTACCAACAGATCTGAATTTATGCGCAAAATTAAAAAATTAATTCCTACTGAAGTGCACTTCCGGTTCAGTGTATTTTCATGAAAATAGTAGGCAATCATTCAGATGCTACAGCAGTCTGAAATACCAAATTTAAATGTTCTTCACCTGATCGATCCGAATTTATGCGAAAAATTCCAAAATACTGTCAAATAAAGTGTACTCCCGGGTAGGTGGATCTCAATGAAAATAGGGTATGAGCATCTAGACGGTATAATCGTCCTAAATACTGGATTCTAACTGACTACGTTCAATCGTTATGGATTTATGCGGAGAATTCAAAAAATGTTTTGAATAAAGTGCTCTTCCGGCTCAGTCGATAGCAATCATAATGTAAGGTGTACAACTAGATATAATAAAAGTGTCTAAT
The DNA here is from genome assembly GCA_963989225.1 of Dromius quadrimaculatus. NCBI lineage: Eukaryota > Metazoa > Arthropoda > Insecta > Coleoptera > Carabidae > Dromius > Dromius quadrimaculatus. Next base: position 21,941,808 of record OZ022331.1, on the reverse strand, counting down.
GCATAATTTAAATATTCTACGACTGATTGTTCAGAATTTATTCACAAAATTCAAAAAGTCTGTCATATAAAGTGCACTTACGGCTCAGCCGATTGTTACAAAAATACGAGATGACCATAAGGACACTACATTCCAAATGCTGAATTTCAGTATCCTACGGCTGATCATTCTGGATTTCTGCGGAAAATTCGAGAAAAGTTTCAAGTAAAGTGCACTTCCGGCTTAGCCGATCACAATCATAATGCAAGATGTACAATAACATGTTATAGAAGTGCTCAATAGAAAATTTCAATATGCTATGGCTAATCATTCTAGATTTATGCAAAAAATTCGAAAAAAGTTTCAAGTAAAGTGCACTTCTGGCTTGGCTTCTGAAAATAGCAGATGACCATTCTGATACAACATTAAGTTCAAATACTGACTTTCAACATCCTACGGTTGATCATTCTGGATTTATTAGAAAAATTCGAATGTAACCATAATGCGAGGTGTACAATTAGACCCTATACCAGTCTTAAATACAAAATTTCAGTTTTGAGATTTGCGAGTTACGCATGCACGCACGTACGAACGCACGCACGCACGCACGCACGCACGAACATTCGTACCGACATCAAGCCAAAAATAATCAAAATGGATTCAGGGATGCTCAAAACAAATATTTCCATCAAAATCTTGATAGGTGAATTTTGTCGGTTTCACAAAAATCAGAAGTGACAAACCATGCTGACGGATGAAAAAAATGTTCGAGTGCATATAACTGTGTGGGTATCGTTGAATAGATCTTGACAAACTAGAAACAAGTTTTGGAATGACTTTTATATTGAAGCCAATAGTTCATTATACAATGTGTTAGAGGAAAAGGATAAAAAAAAATTATAACATATATATTCCGATGTGTTGATTTACAATCAAAAAGATTTTTTCTAAAATTCGCAAAAATATAGGGGTGCTTCGAGAAGAGTATATTTCTAGTTCTGGTCGACACAAAATTTTCAATGAATCTAATAAATGAGTATTTCAATCACGTGATTATTGTTAAATTACAAATTATGCGATTTTATTCTGGCGTTTTGTAATAATACATTCGATTATTGAAATGGCCGATACGATTTTTATGTCTGGTCGTGCTAATGGATACGCACTCCAAGCGCGATGTCTTTTTAAAGAAGCCTATTCAAATCGCGCATTGTCTTCATCCAAAGATTTTTTTAAAAGTTTTCAACGACTGAGGGTTACTGGTTCACTACATAAACGTTATGCCGATAGTGGACGGTCGAGGACAGTAGTTACAGAATAAAATTAATTAATTTGCTATTCAAAATTAATTACGTGGTGATAATACTCATTTATTAGCTTCATTGAGAATTTCGAGTAGACCAATGGCACTATAAATGTACTCTTCCTGAAGCACCCCCATAATTTTGCGAATTTTGAAAAAAATCCTTACGATCGTGAATCAGCACATGGAAATGTATATGGAATAAGATTTCTTCATCCTTCTTTCAACACCCTGTAAATGTGCTTTTGAAGTCATGAAAAATGTGTCCCTTTCATCCAACTTTTCAAATTTACGGTGTAAAATATTATGAAAAAAGTGTTACAAATTGGATCACACACGCTCACTGTGGATTGGCTAAAATCAGTTATATCGTGTAGTTTTTGAAATATAGGATATTTTTTCCTTCACAAACTTTTTTTCCAAAAATTGTCATTGAAAGTGAACATTTACAAGTAAACTAGAAACATGCGAAATGATTGTTTTGTTTACAGGACGCGAAATATTTCACTGCCAGAATGCGAAATACTTCTCAATTAGGAAACGAAATATTTCGCATCCTGCAATAAAATATGTATTGGTATCAAAGCAACATTAAAAGTGACATTGATTGATTCGAAATGTGAAAATTTGCTTTATACATTTTTACTAATTTTGAGACTAATTTTCGAAAAAACGTTGTTTGATACACATTTGCGAGATTCTTTTGCATTCTCGAATAATTTTTTTCCTTGCTACGCTCACACTGGAATATTTTATTCTCGAATGCAAAAGTGACATTTCGCAGTCTAGAATCAAAAATAGCTATTTGCGCTTCGCGACCGCATGAATAATTTATGGCCAGTTGCACCACCGTTACTTAACTCAAAGTGGAGTTTAATATTTATGGCAACAATCGATGCACGATTGTTACCACGGTTATTATTCCTCCCTTGGAGTTAAATGACGGTGGTGCAACTGGCCATTAGTTTTTCACAGTGTCTTTCAGAAATATCTTGTAGCTGGGAACATTCATCTCTACTGCGAAACCGTTCTTTGTGCGGGGTCTGACATGCACTTAATCGATTTTTTTATTGAACGTCATCAAAAAGAAGAGCATCTAAGATCTACAATTGCAATGACTTGAAAATAAATAAATAAAATCTAATAATTTTTATTCATAATTCCTTGAAGACACATTCGATTGTAATTAATCCAAAATTAGAAGATATATTCTGTTATTCTCTTGTCTTATATATTTGTTATTTACTGCCATATTGATAAAATGATAAAATTAAAGTGGCCTCAATTGACAAAAAGTGTTTGCTTATAAAAAGTGGTAAACTTAAAGGTCAAGATCCCAGGCCCTCCAGACGTTATTTATTTTCTGAGAAACAAAATCTGTGGAATAGAGTAGAGTTAGTATGCACTTTTATCGTTACATACTTGCTAGCTTGAGCTCACGGCCGATAAACAAATACTAGTTGCTACAGGTACGTTGAAACATAACTCATTTTTACTTACTTGTACTAAGTACAAGGAAGTATTGTGAAACCGACAAAATTCACCTATCAATATTTTGATGGAAATGTCCGTTTTGAGCATCCCTGAATCCATTTTGACTATTTTTGGCTTGATGTCGGTACGTTTGTACGTGCGTGAGTAACTCGCAAATCTCAAAACTGGTTGAACGTATAATGTTGAAATTTTGTATTTAAGACTGGTAATTTTTCTGATAAATCAAGAATGATCAACCGTAGGATGTTGAAATCAGAATTTGAAATTGCTGTAGCATCCAAATGGTCATCTCCTATTTTCGTACCAATCAACTCAGCTGAAAGTGCACTTTATATGACAGAATTTTTGAATTTTCTTCATAAATTCAAAACAATCGGTCGTAGAATATTGAAATTTTGTGTTAAGCACTTCTATAACATCTTGTTGTACATCTTGCATTAAGATTGCGATCGGCTGAACCAGAAGTGCAGTTTACTCGAGACATTTCTTGAATTTTTCGCATAAATCCAGAACGATTGAACGTAGAATATTAGAATTCAGTATTCAACCATCTTCTAGATGCTCATATTCTATTTTCATTGAGATCGACTTAGCCGGCAGTGCACTATACTTGACAATCTTTTGGAATTTTTCGCATAAATTCAGAACGATCATCGGTAGAATATTGAAATCTGGTATTTCAGTCTGCTGTAGCATCTGAATGATTGCCTACTATTTTCATAGCAATAATAATAACCGGAAGTGCACTCCAGTTGGAATTTATTTTTTAATTTTGCGTATAAATTCAGAACTGTGAGCCGTAGAATCTTGGAAATCAGTAGTTAGGAGTGTTGTAGCATGATAATGATGACCTACTGTTTCCATAGCAACCGACTAGGATAAAAGCACATATTACTTGACATATTTTTGAATTTTCTGGATGAATCAAAAACAATTGGTCGTGGAATGATGAGATTTTCTGTTTGATTATATATATCCAATGATGTACAAGTAAGTCACGTGATGTCCACGTCAGATTTTTCTTGAAGGCTTAATGCTGATATTCATTTATGATTTAGAGAATATTGTAAAATATTGATAATCAACACTGCCCGACACTTTCCATCGGCGGTAATTTTTGCAAGACGCCTTAAAGCTCGCAGAGAATAATTTTCATATATGATACTCAGGGTCCAGTTGTCATACTTCCTCTAGAGACTCTAGAAAAAATCAAAATAATGACCTAATATGAAAATTAGGATTTAGACTATAAGTTAGATTACGACATTTTCCACGAGATTCAAAGCGTCTAGCAGAAATAACCGCCGATAGTAAGTGCCTGGCAGTGTCGTTTATCAATTTTTCAGCAATATTCTCTAAAACATACCTTAAACTCAACGTTCAGACTTTAAGAAAAGTAAGTAATGTTTTAACGTACCTCTAACATCTGGTATCTGTGAATTTTCTGGCGGCCCAAGCTAGCAAGTATGCATATGATCAAATCACATACTAACACTATTCTATTCCACATATTTTGTTTCGCAAAAAATAAGTAACGAATGGCGGGCCAGGTATCTTGCTCTATAGGAAGCGATATTTCATTTTATGTGCAGGTGAAAGCAAAAATCTATTTTTGGCACTTCTAGGAGTGAAAGACGAGTTTAGTCCCTCATTTTAGGGACTTAAGTTTGAGTTTAGTTTCTAGGGATCTAAAATAATGAAAAATCTCGTGAAACTGAAGTAAAATAAACAAATTTTTCTATAACAACTGAATAATCAGAATATCTACCTAAATGAAGAGAACGAAGTGTGAGAGTTCAGTCAAGAGTGTTATTTTCCTATTCTACTCTACAGTTTCGGTTCTACCTGGACCTTATTCAGGAGTAAATAAAATTAATGTGTGTGTGAGTGAAAATCTGTGTGTGATAACACAGATATTAATTTTATTCACTCCTGAAGATGGTCCAGGTAGAACAACTGCTGTAGCTATCTTTATTACTATGGTAAATTTACTCAACATTTTTGTATCAAGTTTGCTGTTTGTATGATTAATTAATCTGCTTTCAGACTATTGTGATTTAATATAATACGGTAGTGTGAAAAATAGCGTGGATAACACATGACATAAGTGCCTTTGATTCCGCAGGAGAGTATTGTCTTCGTCTTCGTCTCCACCCTCAGGATTAAATCAAGCACTTAAATCCCTCGTTATATAATATACTATTATAATATTGATTAGTATATTCTACAACAAGTATTGGAATAGCCCTAATTCCACATGAGCCTTTGGCTCGGATTACGGTTCGCGAGTGTGGAATGCGCCATTCCAATACATGTTGTAGACTATACCTTCTCTAACAAGGTTCTGTGAACTCACCAATATTTCAGAAGAAACTTTGAAAATTATGAAACGTCAGACGTGAAGCTAGAAAAGAATATCTGAATTATTGAGACGTAACCATAGTTACCAAAATAACAGCTTCTGATTCGTCGAAATGATTCTACACGGTTGAAGAATATTATTCTCACACGTGGTGTGGCATGTCACCCATTCCAACATAATTTTTAGTTATGGAATATTCAAATTCCATAACAGTGTTGGAAACAATTCATTTCTTCAATGATTATTTACTGTCATCACAGCATAAATCAATAAAATTCAATTTCATTCATTAATACCCATCTCTTCTTTACTTGCAGGTGGAGATGTTATATCAGCGCTATTTTCTGCGAATGAATCAGAGTAATATGACGCACCTCCTAGCTCTGCTTGTTGTCCTATGCACTTCTTTGCTCTTAGTAGCAGGAGCGGAACTTATAGGAACTGCAGCTACTGGAACTCAAAGTCTGCATCCGCCGAACACAGACAAGATTACTAGACTAGTAGCGCTGGTGTTCACATTGGGATGTTGTGCAGCTGTTTATGGAGGTGAGAATCTTATTAAAAGTGATTTCTTTGACCGTAAATTTCTACTGAACTTGTATTCAATTTTACCATGTCATAAATAGAATTTGATTCTGTTGTAATGCGTAGGGGAATTAAGGGAATGAATAATTAATCACTAGAAATTTATTGCAATTGGTATGTTCTGTAAAGATTGTATGAAAATTTGGCCGATAATCAAGTGAAGATAACTCCATTAACTAAAGGAATTGGAATAAAGGCGTAATGTAGGATCCCGAATTCTCAGAATAATTTGAAAATTCAATTCAATAATTTGAAAAATGTGTTCGAGAAAATATAAGAAAACAAAAAGCAGGTAGCACAGTTTTCTCGCTTTTGTTTCTCTTATAAATAAATACATCTTAGCCTTATACTATTGAACAATCAAGAATTCATTTTGACATTTAGAGAAAGTTTTAGGAAAATGGAATAATATGGCTTATTGTTTCCTTGTAGGTATAGTCTAATGTACACAAGTGAAGCTTCGAAAATACCTAAAAATACAGTCTACAAACTTAATGTGTTTTCCTGCAACATATCTTGTCCTCTCTAAGCTCTTATTGTATGACATGAATAATTTATAGTCCTAGATTGGTGATTTTAATGAATAACAAGAGAGATTTTGAGATTCAAAATTCTTCAGTACATTAAACAACCTCGTTTTTACACTCTTTCGGAACAGGATAGTATTTCTCCTTGACACTTTGGCTGCCATATGAGATCAAAGTGGATTGAGAAAATGACCACATATGCCGCGCATGAAGTGTCATAGAACTTGATAAATGTATTAAATCATAAACCACTGCATGGAGCATGACGTGACGAGCCTGCTTCTATTTTCTAATTATGACGTCAAAAGTATTTGAGTGCGAGAAAAATTTCTATCATCCATCTAGTGAAGATGATAATGTTCCAATAATCTTGGAGAATTGAAAACGCACAGTTATAGAAGATAACAAATAATAGTATATTCCGATACAAGTGCGGAATGGAAATCATTCCATGCGAATGTGAATAATTCAGCCACGAGACGAAGTCGAGTGGTAGAATTCACATGAGCATGGTATGATCGATTCGCACGAGTGACGGATGTTATTTTTTCTACAGTCAAAGGTGTCTGCGTGAATATCTATAATCAAAATATACCGTTTTCTGAGAAAGAATTTGCTTTATTGATCTTATTCCAATTCATCAAATGTTGATAAAATTACTCATACTGACTCCATTTTGAAGGGGAATGAAAAGAAAACCAAGGAGAATTAAAATTATGATAGTAATAAAACAGTTTTCTTCGCGACGCCATGCGGCTTTCTTAGGATCCCTTGAGCGTGCGCTACGCTACAGCGTGTGGAATGGATATCATTCGATAGTGACTGTAGAAAAATATTATTTTTCTACGACCGTTAATACTTTATGCATCGCAAACGATGCGTATTGTGACCGTTTTACCCATTCTCTTTCCTGTATGTAATTCAAGGCTACCCTCACTACCACCATCAATATATGCGAGATTGCTGAATTGCGTAGGCTGAAATATTTGACATTTGGTAACAAGCATTCATTCTTACTTACTTGTACTTTGTATAAATAAGTATTGTGAAACCAACAAAATTCACATTTCGAGATCTTGATGGAAATATCCGCTTTGAGCATCTCTGAACTATAGAGTTATAAGACTTATATCTTGATTTATTATTATGAAGTACCTTCTGAAAGAACAGTTCAACAGATGTGTACAAAGAAGAAAAAGTTCCTGGCGACAAGAGGATGAGCCGTAGAATATTTTTTTTGTGGTGATCATAAAGTCTCACTTCTTGTACACATCTGTCAAATGTAACAATTTTTGTACACATCTGTCAAATTCTACTTTCTTGAGACAGATCTGTCTAGAACTATTCAATTAACAATTTTTACTGATTTATGTGGACAGTTTGATAAACTCTTAAAAGAACAGTTTTTGTGGAGATGCATATCATATTTTTTCGTCAACCTCTCTAGCTCATTATACTAGCATCTAGCGACTTTGGGTTGTGATAGACCTTGACAAATATGAGAGCTGATAGGAATTGATAAACTTTTAATGTAGAACTTACCGAGATAGCTAGATCCACGGACCCAAAATGGTGTTTTTTGGAAGTTTTATTGAGTCAAGTGCCTTAAACATAACTTTCAGTACTAACATACATATACACATGAAATTATTTCCCTCTTTCTTGATTTAATGATGTGACACACATAAGATTGTCTCAATTATTTCATGAAATCGTTTTCAGTAATTTATCTCGAAAATCATCTCAAAATCATAACGAATTGAAATAACGGCGTCGAAGTATTCCTAGAAAGCACCGACAAAGCTTTATTGTGGGTTCTGTGTATGATCTTTACTTTTCCGGCCTATATGTATGACAGAAGTATTGTAATTTGACTTTATGACAGTTCGAAATTCTGATGAATCTCTATTTTTTAGATCCTACTGAACCCTAATATAAAAAAAGTCGGGTGGTCTGTCGGACTATCTGTTGATCTACCTGTCGGTCTATCTGCTGGTCTGTCGGTCTGTCTATCGATCTATCTGTCTGAGAACAAGATAACTAAATTGAAGTTTGTGAATGAGCCTTTTCCAACAAGTGGTATCAAAACTTTATTGATGGAACTTTTTAGTTCTTTGCGTTTATTTGTTGTTACTAAAATTTGAAATATTATAAAATTAGTAATATTTTTCTGATGCAAAGAAATAATGAAAATCATAATGTGAAATCAGGTTTATCATTATTCATATCTGGAAATCACATGCGGACGTTCGTCAATTACTTTTTTAGAATACGTAATCTATTTTTATCGTGTTTAATGTCAAATTGAAGCTTCTGCGGGAATAGACTTGACCGAAACATGCTAAGTTTGGGATCAAAGCAACAGGACGTGAAACTCATGGCTTTCGTAGAATAAAATAGTAATTTTATGTAACCGCCATCTATCACTTTGACAATGCTAGCTGTCACTTTGAAATATGAATACAATAGGTACTGTGAAGCAGCAAATGAAACTAGCTATGTAATATTGGTTGGGGAAGTGTGGTGATATCAGCAGATTTCCATAATGATTAGTAGCACTCAGACGGAGGAAAAAAATCGAAATTATTTTTTATCGGAGCATGAATCAATCAATAAAGAACTACAGCAGATATAATTGGAACTGAACAAATATATTCCTTGTTATAGTTTCATTCCTTTCTGATCCACAATCATGCTGGTTTTCTTGTTTCCTCCAAAGTTTTGTTATTATTTGTTACCTTTATAATTTGTGTACTTATGTCTGTAGGTAACTCACGTGTCTATCAAAAGTACATAGTTTTGGAAATATATTTACAGCCTAACTTCAACACAGCTCAATATAATATATTCAAACCTAATCATAAATATGAGCTCTATAGTAACAATTCACAACCAAAATTTACGTTCATGAAGAAAACTTCTTACAATAAGGGCACTGGTATTCATATATTCATTCAACTTGTGTTTTTGATGTATAGAATCGAATAGAAGCTCAACTAACAACTATTTATTGGAATTCATAGAATCGACTGTTAGATTTTTGAATGTCTTCATTTTAGATGAAAAAAGAATAAGAGTATTTAATATTTGCATTATTTTGTGACTGTTCTCATAGATGTCCTTATGAAATTTCAAACAATGTTAAGAGTGATTGTGAATGCTATGAATTTTATATATGTAGGGTGTGCAACAAAATGCGGAACATAGGAGTTTAACATAGGATTTTAAAGATGTACAGATATTGGCCATTCTGTATATGATGTAAGAGCAAAAATACAGAAATGGAAAGTAGTTTAAAAAAATTATCACTTATGAAAAGTCTTCATTTGATGCCGTATAATATCTGTAGCAATAGATATTCAGGAAATAAAGTATGACATTCTCCTCAAAAATCAGATAGCCATGGGAATAGAAAACGAATAGAACAAGCTTTCATTCTGACAGTTCAGTTCCGTGTTTTCATTTTGATTCTTTTTCAGATGCTACAGATATTCTACTGCACAAAATAAAGACTTAACACAAGATAAAACTGGTTTGAAACAAATTTTCATGATTGTTAATAATTGTTGTTATAACACGGAATTGAACTGTCAGAATGGGAGTTTGTTTCATTCGTTTTTTATTTTCGTGGCTATCTGATTTTTGACGGAAATGTCATATTGAATATCTTGAATATCTTCTGCTACAGATAATCTATTGCTCTAAATAAAGATTTTTCATTAGTTAAAATTGATTTATAACAAGTTTTCATTCCTGTACTTTTGCTCTAATATATACAGAAGAGTCAATATCCGCACATTTAAAAATCCTATGTTAAATGCCTATGTTCTGCATTTCGTTGCACATCCTATATATGTATTATAGATATATATATATATATATATATATATATATATATATATATATATATATATATATATATATATATATATATATATATATATATATATATATATATATATATATATATATATATATGTTACTGTCTCATACACTCTTATCTTAGCTGTTCTTGAGACCGATATAGACTTCGTGAACTTGAGTAAAGCTCCTATGCATCTGTCACTTTTCTGAATTCTACTTGCAATCCCCGTATTTTCTTCGTTATCATTTTTCCAAATCACCCCCAAATAGGTAAAACTTTCAGTTTCTTCAAAATCGTAACGTCTTCATCTGTCTCAATAATAATGTTCATTTTTTCAGCTTCAAGCTAATTAATACAAAATACAATCATATAAATACAATCAAATAAATTCTGTTAATAAATACAAATAAAAAAATTACAAAATTATTCTAACCTGTTCTTGAAGGAATTAATGGACACAAAATTTTTCATTTCTACTGAAAGAACATTGCAAATTTCAAAACCCTGATATTAATAAATATAGACTGAGATGTCTTAACTTTATGTATCTTAGGTATTTGCAAATGATTTATTTGATGGGTACAATATATTTTTCGTGAACATATTTTATACCTTGGCTTGAATAATCAGGCAATATGTTTGTCATCACTTTGTGAATAAATACTAAAACCTTAAATTCTATAAATTTCCTAATACTTAACCAATTTGAAGTATCAATATTTGTACGCATTCCACATTTTAGTATTACACGCATTGCCCTATTTTGTAATTTTTGTAATTTATCCAAGTCATCATTATTACACAGGAATAAAATAGTAGCACAGTAAATGAAATGCGGTAATACTATTGTACTATAAACAATTAGTATACTCCACATAGATAAGTCCCTAATAATACGTGATTAGTAACCAATTCCTTTTTGCGATTTTCTTGGGTATATATATTAAACATACTTATCAAATTTTGAATAGTTATCAATTATCACCCCAAGATATTCAATTTTCGTAACTATTTCCAATAATGCGGCTTCTAATTTAACGTCAATTGTACAATTTATTCCATTTTGTAAGTATGGTAAATGTAAGAACATGACTTTGGTTCTATAAGAATTTACTAAAGTTTATTGCAATTCATCCAATAGAGAATTTGTCATTGTTTATTTTATCAATTAATATATTTTTGTCATCCCCTTCTAAATATATCAAAGTATAATCTGCAAAGAGATGGATTTTACAGTTTTGCAATATATTAGGAAGATCATTTATGTGTATAAACAAAAGAGGTCCTACTACCCTGAGGAACTCCAAAGTTCACCTGTAAAGCGGAAGATATATATATATATATATATATATATATATATATATATATATATATATATATATATATATATATATATATATATATATATATATATATATATATATACTATAAGTAGATTTCACACCAGTATCGGGAGGAGACGTGATTGATATTCATTAGTTTTTCCTATTAGTAATTTGAAGGACATGACGAAGATACTATTTTTCCGTTATGAAACACAAGGATCACATTTACAGTAGTTATGAGCTAATACATTCATGTCCGTTCACAAGAAAGTTCATTAGCCAAACAGTTCGTTGAAAATGAATATCAATATATATATATATATATATATATATATATATATATATATATATATATATATATATATATATATATATATATATATATATATATATATATATAATTTAGCGCTGCAGGCCGGCTTCTGTGACAATTTTTCGCCATTTTTTACGGTCCTGTGCTAATCGCAGTGTCTCTAAGTCCTTTTTCATCGCGTCATACCACCTCTCCTTCGGTCTTCCTCTTCTTTTCTTCTTTACAATACCTTCGTCTAACATCTTTCTTACTACTCTGTCCTCTGGTAGTCTCAACACATGCCCTAGCCACCGTAACCTTTGTGCTTTAGCCACTTCCATTATTCCAGGCTCAGTATAGAGCTCCATAAGCTCGGTATTAATTCATCTCAACCACACGTCACCCTCTTTTTTACCACCATAAATCTTCCTCAGAATGTGTCTCTCCCACACTTCTAGTTTATTTTGCATAGTCTTATTTAGCACCCACATTTCACTACCGTATAGTACAACTGGTCTTATGATGGTTTCATACAACCGCTTTTTTGCACTTCTTGACACACTTTTTGATTTTAATAGTTTCCCCATAGCTCCCGCACTTCTGTTTCTTTTTGTTATCCGTGCTATAATATCTCGCTCTTCGCTATTGTTGTTTGTTACCGTAACACCCAAGTAAGCAAAGTTTTTAACTTTCTCGAATGCGTGAGTTTTAGCTCCTCCAACCTGTATTTTAGGAGAATCTTCTTGTGTTTCTTGATGATTCGACTCTATCTCCATGTATTTGGTTTTGTCCTAGTTTATTTTTGATCCCATTGCTTCCGCCGTTTGGACTAAACGTTTGAATACCTCCTTAAGGTAGTTCTAGCCGGATTCAGAGCTAGAAGTTTCTACTTGTGTCTTAAAAAATAATTCATGGTCCTGGTATTTATTTAGTAGAAATTGTATCTAGAAGTATTTATTATTAGAATATATTTTCTATTAAATCTGTAAAATATTAATATTTATTGTTAAAAAGCATAATTAGCAGTATTATCTTTTAGTGCTGAGAGAAACTTTTGTTGTTTTTGTACTAAACAGAGGTGTATGTGTGTATATCTACGTATACGTATACGAACAGCATTCACATATACAACGATAGAAAAACGTGGCAACGCTGTAGTAGAGTGCAGCATAGCGCCAGCTGGAGTGATGCTTTCAAACTTGGGACCTAAACAGTGTGTGTCTGCGCCCAACGTGGGGCGTGTTTTGTTATCGATTTGTCATTTTGCTATCGGTTTGCGATATTTATTATCGGTTGGGCTTGTTTATTTATTATTATCGGGTTATTTCTATTATCGGTTGGATCCATTTATTTATTATCATCGGGTTCAATTTATTTAATTTTTAGAAAACTTATTTATCTGTTATTAGGGTGTTATTCTTTATCGTTAAATCATTCATAAATTTCTCCATTCGTTGACCATTCATTCATACATTTATTCATTCATTTATTATTGACTATTTACCTCTAGGTATTTTTTTTTTAAATACAAGTAATTGGAAGAAACATACTTACAAAATGGGGAAAATGCTATCATAGATCTATTATCTAAAAAAAATAAAGATAGGAGAACCTTGGTAAGAGTCAAAAAAACTCTGAGATATATAATTGATTTTTTTAAAAACAATCATAAATAAATTTCGATTCCTTTTCAAATTTTTATACATTTATCTTTCATAGAATTACAAACAGAAAATATAGATTTTAGAAGATTTGAATTTGAAGTTGACAGGACGAAGACTTGGGAATTTGGCGGTACAAAACATGTTGAGTGACGTAACCTACGTTGCCAGCTCTATTCAGCTTTCACAAAACTATGAGATTCTTTTGACTTTCAGTAGCAATTTTCTCCTCAAGTACGTGGTAAATAGTGTTGAAAAAAATACACAGGGCTCTTAAAGATTTCATTAGATGATTACTATTTTTATATAGATATTTGTCGACTCAGTTTTGCGTAAGAAATAAAAACATGCATTCAGAGGCATATTAAAATGGCTTCTTTCATATGGCCAATGTTAAATATGTTAGTTTTAAACACGATTTATTCATAAACCGTATGGATGAACTCGTTGAGATTCCGGTTATAATTATAAAATATAATGAATAATATATTTTCAAAATTTTAAAGGAATCTATCGAAAAGTGATAAGTGCCTAGAACTACCTTAAGTTGTGTTTTTGTTCTGGTTATTAACGTTATGTCGTCTGCAAAATAAACATTGGTGTTTTAGTTGACAAATGGTTCCTTTTGTGTAGATTCTGCTTTTTCTTATAGCCCACTCTAGCGCCAAGTTGAATAGGACGGGTGATACTGGGTCTCCTTGCCTCAGTCCTCTGTTTACATCAAAGCTCTCTGATGTTTCTTCATCCACCAGGATTCTGCATTTTTTCCCTTCATGGGCCATCTTAATAATTTAATCTCATCAACTTTTTGGGTATTCCTAGTTCTGCGAGTGCTTCATACAGTTTATGTTTATTTATTGTGTCATATGCTTGTTTGAAATCTATAAACAACATTTGCAGGCTTAGATTGTGTTCAAAACTATTCGCTATAGTTTGTTTAAGTGCAAATATTTGATCCATTCATTCTGAAACCAGTTTGATATTCTCCAAGGGTATTGTCCGCTTATTTTTGTATTCTATTCTTCAAACATCCTGCTAAAATTTTGTACGCTATATCCAATAATGCTATACCTCTGTAATTCTCGCATTTCAGTCTGTCCTCCTTTTTATAAATTGGGCATATTAGTGCTTCTTTCCATCTCTCAGACATACGTTCAGTCCGTCGTATATCCTCTATTATTTCCATAATATACTGGATTACGTCGTCTTCTGCATTTTCATATATCGCTGATGTTATTCCGTTTATTACCGGGCTTTTATTATTTTCCAACTGATTCAGTATTTCTCGAATTTCATCTACGTCTGGTGGGTTTTGTTCTATACTATTCCCTTCTTGTTGAGTTGTTCCGGTTTCATTTGTAGTTCCCGTAGCCAGATTTCCCTCATTCAGCACTTCCTTGAAATATTCTTTCCATACATGTAGTTTGTCCTTTGCTGTCACTAGTTCTCCCTCTTTATTCTTACAGTACACTAGTGGCGATTGATATCCTGTTCTTTGGTTCTTGGCCTTCAACTCCTTGTTCTCAAAATCTTCTTCTAATATTATCATTTGTTTCTATCATTTTCCTTTCCTTTTGTGTACACAATTGTTTCGTTCGTTTTTTATGCATGTTGTATTTCAATTTATTTTCATCTGAGTTATTTTGTAGTAGGTTTCTTATAGCCATATTCCTCTTCCTAATCGCACTTTTGCATTCTTCGTCGAACCATTCTCTCTTTTTATCCCTCACATTTTTGCGCAGCATCTGTTCTGAGACTTTTGATATTGCTCCTCCCAATCTATTCCATTTTATATCTACCCTTTCCTCTGAAACTTGCTCTGCTAGCTCTAACTCCTTCGACACTAGACTTTGAAATTGTTCTCTGCTTTTCTCATTAGTTAGTGACGAGATGTCATATCGGTTCAAATGATTGGATTTATCCTTCCTCTTTTGCTTGTGATATTTTAAATTTGTTTCGCATGCTTACTCTCTATTAATACATGGTCTATTTGATTACATGTACGCCCATCAGGTGATATCCATGTTCCTTTATATATATTTATATATATATATATATACATATATATATATATATATATATATATATATATATATATATATATATATATATATATATATATATATATATATATATACAGGATGTATCACGGAAAGTGAAACATAGGCGTTTAGCATGAGAAATCAGTTTTTCCTTGCGCATTGCTTCCCAAATTATCTTAGACAAAAAATTTCAGATGGATATTGTAGAGCAAAATAAAATTTGAATATTCAGGGAATTGCATTTAATAGTATTAGCTATGAATTTAGAAATAAAAGACAAACAAAAGCTTAACGTTCCATACGTCAGTATCAGAATGATGATTGTCAAAATAGATATCTTCCGTAGGTAGTAAATATCAATTTTCCAAATAAAACTCTGACAATAATGATAGTAAATAATGAGTGGTTCAATTTAATTTATTATTTAAGATTGATAAAATAAAATAAAGTAACACTAACAATTAATTAATGAAACAAATCAAATTCAATATGAACTACAACAAACTCAAAATATTCTCAAATTCTCAAATTATAATAGATGTTCAAACAATCCTCCGTTTTGTGCTAAACAATAACCCAATCCATCGTAGAAACTTTGCCGAACGTTACTTAATTGTCTATTATTTATTTTTTGACATTCTTGTGTTATAGCATATTCAAGCTCTTCTATATTCTGGTATCTTCTTTTATAAACATTGGTTTTCAAATGACTCCAAAGAAAAAAATCGCACGAACTTGAGTCAGGCGACCGGCCAGTTAATTGGTCCTCTTCGTCCTATCCAGATTCCAGGAAATGTTTGATACAGATATACCACAATTTCTCTTGTATCATGTGCAGGGCAGCCATCATGTTGAAACCACACATTTTCTTTATTTGTTTCGGCAATTTCTGGTCCAACAATATTCATTGATAGTGTAGTGTTTTGGAATAAAAACAAAACAATGAATAGATGTTAGCAACGGTAATAAACAATAAGAGAGAGCTGTCAATAAAAGTATAATTTAATTAAAAAGTATTTTGGCAATAATAAAGCAATTAATTAGGAAATATTGTTTTATTTAATGAAATATACTACATTTTGGCGACGAGAATTGAGGATTGAGAACTCAAAATAATAAAAACAGAATGAACAAAGGTGAAATAGAAAAGTTCAATATTCAAGGAAATCCAGCTGAGATAGGAGCAAGATGGACACGTTGGTTAAGAGCATTCAAAATCTTTCTAGATGCTAAGAATATCACTGGAGATAACAGAAGATTTGCATCTTTATTACATGCTGCAGGAATGGATGTGCAAGATATCTATTATACTTTAGAAGAAAATGAGAATACTGCAACACAAACTACGAGTGAGGGAACTACTAGTCTTGGTACATATTATGACAATGCTGTTAAAATATTAACAGATTATTTTACACCTAAAGCTAATGTACCATACGAAAGACATGTTTTTAGGAAAATGAAGCAGACTGAAACCGAAACAGTATCACAGTTTATTGTGAGGCTGAAACAGCAGGCACAGTTATGTGATTTTAAGGACACATTAACTGAACAAGTTCGAGATCAAGTTATTGAAAAATGTTTAAATTCTGAATTGCGGAGAAAGTTTCTTGAAAAGGGAACTGAATTAACATTAGATTTGGTACAAGACTTAAGTAGAATAGTTGAAGCTTCAGTATTTCAAGCTGGGTATATAGAAGGAAAACTGAACAATGAAGTAAACGCTATTGAAAAGTCAAAAATCAAGAAATGTTTCCGTTGTGGGAGTGAAAATCACTTAAGTTTTGATAAAAACTGTCCAGCTTTAAAAAAAACTTGTATAAAGTGTGGAATTAAAGGACATTATGCTAAATATTGCAGAACAAAGAAGAAAAATAGGAAAAGTACTACAGGAAATAAGGGAGAAGATTCAAAGAAAAGAGAATTGGGAAAATCTATACGACAAATAGATGAAGGAAAAGAAGATGAGTCAAAGTTTGAAGAATATACTTGGCAGATAAATGAAATAAACAA
Source organism: Dromius quadrimaculatus (assembly GCA_963989225.1). Lineage (NCBI taxonomy): Eukaryota > Metazoa > Arthropoda > Insecta > Coleoptera > Carabidae > Dromius > Dromius quadrimaculatus. The sequence goes on along the minus strand of OZ022331.1, from coordinate 21,924,360 downwards.
CAAAGAAGTAGATGTAGAAGTTCTAGTGGGAGGAGTAAGGATTGGAGTATTAATTGATTCAGGTTCCAGTTGCAATGTTGTAGGCTCAGAAACGTGGGAATATTTAAAGAAGAACAAAATTGTATGCGAACAAGAAAATAGCTGCGATAGTTTGAAGCCGTATGGAGAATCAAAACCATTACCAGTTAAAGGAATTGTTAAAACAATGGTTCAAGCTGAAAATGGGCTACGTACGTATACCAAATTTTATGTTCTAAAAGGTCAAGGTATGTCAATACTTGGGAAAGACACTGCCATTAAATTAAATATATTGAGAATGGGGAATAATATAAATGCGATTGAAAATAAAAAATTCTCTAAATTAAAAGATTTTCAGTTGCGAATTCCATTAAAAGCAGACGCAACGCCTGTCATAACACCGTCTAGAAGAATCCCTATAGCTCTACAAGAAAGAGTAGATAAAAAAGTAACGGAATTAGAACTTCAAGGAATAATTGAAAAAGTACATGGTCCAACTGAATGGTGTTCACAAATAGTAGCAATACCAAAAGTGAAAGAAGACGTTAGAATATGTTTAGATTTAAGAAGAGTAAATGAAATGGTTATGAGAGAACGACACCCAATACCTACCATAAATGATCTTACAGTGGAGTTACAGGGTAGTACATATTTTACCAAGTTGGATATTAAAAATGCTTTTCATCAAATAGAGTTACACCCTGAATCTAGACCATTAACAACTTTCCAAACTAATAAAGGATTATATCAGTATACAAGATTGGTATTTGGTATAAGTAACGCTCCAGAATTATTTCAGAAAATAATGACACAAACTCTGCAAGCTTGTGAAGGCACATTTGTGTACATTGATGATATTCTTATTTATGGTAAGACCAAAGAAGAGCATGATAAAAGACTGCAGACAGTGTTGAAAAAACTAGAAGGAAAAGGAATCAAACTAAACGAGGAAAAATGTCAGTACAGCAAAACTGAAATAAAATTTTTAGGGCACATTTTGACCCCACAGGGTATAAAAGCAGACTCTAGCAAGATTCAAGCTATACAAGAGTTCAGAAGACCAAATACAAAAGAAGAAATCAGAAGTTTATTAGGACTTGTCACGTATATTGGAAGGTATATTCCTAATTTATCAACAATTTCGAGTCCACTGAGAGAAGTTTTGAAGTCAGAAAGATTTTATTGGAGAAATAAAGAAGAAAGAGCATTTCAAGAAATAAAATCACGGTTAGCAAATGAAGAAACTTTAGCGTATTATGATCCAAAAGCTAAAACTATGATAATTGCTGACGCCAGCCCAGTAGGACTAGGATGTGTGTTGGTTCAAGAAATCAATGGAGTAAATAAAATTATAGAATATGCGAGTAAAAGTCTAACAGATGTAGAAAAGAGATATTCTCAAACGGAAAAGGAGGCTTTAGCTTTAGTTTGGTCGTGTGAAAGAATGCATCAGTATTTATATGGTAAACAATTTATCCTTTATACGGACCACAAAAGTTTGAAATATATTTTTACACCGAAATCTAAGCCAAATTTAAGATTAGAAAGATGGGTACTTAGAATACAAGGATATGATTATAAGGTGGAGTATTGTAAAGGCAAGATGAACATAGCTGATTGTTTATCACGTTTGTTGAAAACAAATGTTAAACAAGAATTTGACCAGAGAACTGAAGAATATGTTAGAAATATTGTAGAATATTCTAGGCCAAGAGCAATAACGTTGGAACAAATAAAAGATTGTAGTGAATCAGACAATGAAATAATGAAGTTGAAAGAAGCGATAACATCAAATAGATGGAGTCAAGATTTAAAAACCTACGAATACTTGAAAGAAGAACTCTGCATCGTTGATTCGGTTGTACTCAGAGGATCTAGAATTATAATACCATCGAAGTTACGCAAATGGACATTAAAATTAGCTCATGAGCTGTCAATAAAAGTATAATTTAATTAAAAAGTATTTTGGCAATAATAAAGCAATTAATTAAGAAATATTGTTTTATTTAATGAAATATACTACAAATAGATTCAAATACGACTCTGAATTTATTCTTCTAATAAAGAACGGGCCAATGATTTTATGTCCTAAAATTCCTGCCCATACATTCACAGTTTGTCGATATTGTGTCCGGAACTGTATAACGTTATGTGAATTATTCTTGAGTAAATACCGGTGATTATGACCATTGGATTCGCCATTCATGATAAATGTACATTCATCTGTGAATAAAATATTGCTTAAGAAGTCTATCATAATTTGACTTCTCCATCATTATTTCACAGAATGATGCACGTAGTTCAAAATCTCGTTCCAAAAGATGTTGATGATTTTGAAATTTGAAAGAAATGTATTTATGTTTCTTAAGATTTCTATGAACTGTCATAAAATGAATATTCAGTTTCCTGGAAATTTCTCTTACACTCATTGTATGTTCTAGTTCTATCGAAGCAAGAACATTTTCTTCATCTTCATTGTAGTTCTCGATATTTGGTTCCTCTTTCTTGAAATTGACTGTACCTCTCTTCTGAAACATGGTAATAAATCGTTGAATGGTAGACATCCCCGGAATATCATGATTTCGCCAAAGAGTACTAATATAATCACGAATTCCCCGTAAACTATAGCCAGAATAATACCATTCAATTATTTGTAGCTTTTCTTCATTTGAATAGTTTTGAGAATAATTAACTCTTTTATCGATCTTTTATTATAATATTACAATTTGTCAAAATGAATAAAAATAATTTGACGTATAAAACATTATGCTTTTGTTCGTCTCTTATTTCTGATTCCATGGCTTTATACTTAGCTGTATTTATGTAAATTTTCAAATTCTATTTCGGTTGTTATAAGGCAGCCAAAATATTTTTTTTTATTGATCCGGATGCAGGAATTTCTGCTTTACTATATCCATTTGAAACTTTTTGTCTAAAATAATAAGGGGAACAATGCGCAGGGAAAAACTGATTTCCCATGTTAAACGCCTATGTTTCACTTTCCGTGATACACCCTGTATATATATATATATATATATTTCCAGAACCGAAAAATATGAAGCAGGTTCAGAGTTTTCTTGGACTTACAGTATATTTTCATATATAATATCATAAATGGTTAAATTTTACCGGAAAATTTTTTAGATTGTCACGAGAGCTTGTTGCTTAGCAATTTATTGAGTGATATTGACAGAAAAATCACGAGCTGTCAAGCGAGTGATTTTTGATAAATATCACGAAATAAATTGGTAGCAAGCTCTCGTAACAATCTAAAAATTTTGCCAGGTTAAATTTAATCACGAATGGTATTCGGAAGATTATTTTTCCCATCCAAATTCATCAATATATTCCAGAGACTCGACTCTGAATCTGCTCATTTTCACATTCAATCTGTCTGTCAGTTTGACAGATGCTGAATCAACGCGGCTAAATTTTCTTTGTTTTGTATATATACGCTTGGCTAATGGAGTAAGTAGCGCCTCGATGCGGCAGATTTTAGAAACTCGTAGGTTATAAAGTTAGTTTGACGTATTCGCTGTCACGCTGCAAACAGGTGAGAGTTGATGTATTTTATTAAATAATTTAATTGTTTGAAGTGTGTTGATAAACCATGAGTGAAAAATATAAAGGACAGGTCGTAGTTGTTGCGTATCTGGTTTTCAAAACACCCAAAATAAAAATCGTGACTTGATTTTTCCCCTCTTTCAAATCGAGAATGGAATAAAGATCACATAAAGAAATGGGCTATTTCGGTTCGTCAAATGAATTAAGTATTGAAGTATTCAATTGTTGATGACATAAATGTATATAATTACTGGTAAAATGTATATTCTTTTATGTTTTTCATATAAATTTTGATTCAATATACTTTTTATATCAACATTCAAGTTATATTTGTCATTATAACTTCTTCCTTTTTTTAGAGAAAGATTGACTCGTTTTGCAATTGGAAATAGATCATGACTTTGCAGCCCTTGCATATCGCATTAACAAGTTGCTTTTGAGGAGGACGATTCCATATCATCGGTGTATCCGTTTTAGAGCATGTATTTTCTATGTTCACATAGATACAAATTGCTGCAGCGAGCTTGCAATATCCTTTTTCTATCCCACAGTTACAATTGGCGATTTGAATTATTCGATCTTCATTAATCTATACGATAAATTATCCAAAAACAATAAGAAATCTTAAAAATCGAGTAATACAATTGAAAACAACATAAAGTAAATTTTTGCTATTATTCACAATACTATTGAAAAAAAGTATGAACCTTCACAACTGGATTGTACGTTTTCTGGTTTAATCTTTCCAGTGTAAACGCCCGGAGTTTCGCGTAATACAACTCCAAAGATTTTTTTTTCATGCCTCGCTAATTATCTCTTCGAAATTACCAACATTAAAACTATAGACCAATTTATTTCTGCTGAATGAGCTTCTCCATGTTAGTATTGAATAACAGGATAACAAGATGAAAAGTTTCTCAAAAAACACGTATAATTTAGAATCTTCAGGTGATGGATTTTGGACTCAATTAATTTCCTATGGGTAAGCTTTTTTGGCGGAAGCAATCAAATTTAACTCCTTCAAATCTACACATTAATATCAACATTTTTCTTCTTTATATACACTCGATGTTTTCAAATCAAAACTGAAATTTTATTTCCGTTATCATATTTCTTACCTAAGAGTTTATTCTCGTCGCCGCTAGATGGCACGCGTGTTCCGAGCTGTCAAGATTAGCCAAGCGTATAACCAACAGACAAAATTTCCAAAAAATTTCCACTTGAAAACCGTGTTGGTTGTACCTCGTGACGTCGAATGGTGCAATTCTATTGGTCGAAATTTGGATGGTAAAAATAATCAACGGTAATATACCGATAGAGAGGTGTATTATCGATATACCGAAGAATTTCACGAATATACTTTTTGTCTTTTGGGGAATTTTTTACGAGACAAATTTGGGGATTCATAATCTGATAATACCGGAGAGCTTTAGCTCGAGGGATATTATCGTTGATTATAAATCTCCAAATTTGCAGAGTAAAAAATTATCCAAGACAAAAAGTATTTGAGTTAAATTCAAGGTATATGCGATAATATACCGAATCTTGAGGTGTATTTGCAAGGATTATTTCACAAACCATAAAATTTATTGATTTTTATATTTTTTATTATTTTGTAAAAAGCTACTGTGGTATATCGAGTTAGGAGAAAATATTATCGCGATATACCACGTTACCATGCAAAATCACTTGATTTCATTGGTTGTTGCTAAGGTGTGTGATATAACCGCAAATATATAACCTCATACTCTCTTATTGAGAAGCCACTTACTGACTTATTAAGAAAAGGAGCGAATTTTAAATTCGAAGAAGCACAAAAGCAAGCTTTTGAAGAGTTGAAGAGAATACTTTCTCAAGAACCAGTTCTGAAAACCTGCCAAGAAGAAGGCGATTTGAAATTATATACGGATGCCAGTTGTGACGGGTATGGTGCAGTCCGCATGCAACAATCAGCAGATGACAATCAATTTCATTCAGTTTATTACGTCAGTAAGAAAACAACTCCCGCTGAAAGCAGATACAGCAGCTATGAACTAGAAATCTTAGCCGTAATAAATGCTTTGGATAAATTTCGCGTTTATCTGCTAGGACGGAAGGTTGAAATTCTCACAGATTGTTCTGCGTTTGAACAATCAATGAAAAAGTCAAAAATGTCACCAAGAGTAGCAAGATGGGCGTAATACTTGGAACAGTATGACTACAGCATTGAACACAGAGCAGGACGAAAGATGCTTCATGTTGATGCCCTAAGTAAATATACGGTAAATGTAATTCATACAAGAAATCTTTTATCACAAATTTAAGACAATCAAGATCAAGACGAAGAAATGAGGACTCTGAAAGAACTTGTGAAGAAGGGACCATTCGAGAACTATTTGTTGAAGGATGATGTTGTATATAAACGGCATGATGGAGAAGATTCACTTTGCGTACCAAAAGCCATGCAGATGCAAATGATGAAAAATGCTCATGGAGAGGGTCATCTGAGCAAAAAGAAAGTAGAACAAACACTAAATAGAGACTACCACATACCAAAGTGGAAAGAAAAGATAGAAAAATATATTTCTAATTGTATTCCGTGCATTCTATCTAACAAGAAGAAAGGAAAATAGGAGGGATTTCTACATCCGCTTCACAAGCAATAAGTTCCGCTTTTGACATATCACATAGATCACATAGGTCCACTAGAAACAACGAATGAGAATTATAAACATTTGCTAGTAAAGCCCGCCGCACACGAGGCAATTTTCCATGCAATTTTGTTCACTTAATTTGCAGCAAGTTTTCTTGCGCACTGGGCCACTTTGAGGTACACTTAGTATGACACTTATTCTCGCATCACACGATGCAAGCTGCGCCACTCATTCTAACACTAGAACGTAGACTTGGTAGATTTTCACATTACAAGTATGGATGTTGCCGAAACTAATCGTCAGAGGAGAGCAGGAGCATTTGCTGCAGTTATAGCTTGCGAATTACGAGACAGAAAAAAAAAGAAGAGAAAATTTTGGTCAAGAGAGTGACTTTTGAGAAGGAATCAAGGCCGCAGAGTTTCCAACATTTTGTTTGACGAGCTAGTGGAGTGTATACCAAACGTGAAAAACCTGGAAATGTCAGGGAATTTAGATAAACTGGAAATGTAATGGAATCGTCAGGGAATTTCTGATATTTGTCTGGAAAAAATACATCATAGGATATTTATGCATTATTACTCATAAAAGTATATTTTCACTCTTTAAGATACTAGGGCCATCTATGCAAATCTATAAGTCTTCCAGATCTATAAATTCATGAAAAAAAAATCTATTAAAGTACATTTACTTTTGTCGATTAATGTAAATTCGTTCATGATATCAAGTTCGTTGCGATTTTGTTTTTAATTCACAGATTTATAGGGTTCACACAGAATTGCAGCATTAATCTGTGATTATATGGAAACTTGTATCAAACTTTTGTTTTTTACTGTCTGGAATTTTATTGAAAATAACCTGGAAAACCTGGAAGTCAGGGAATTTTCATTTAATTTTTTCGGAGTCGTATAGTTGGACCAGCCTACCTGCTAGAAATTTTTTAATCCCAAGGGTCAACTAGTCTCACAGTATAGTTGAGCCAAATGCCAGCATCTGATCATTAAACAAGGTTATAAAATAAAATACCGTATGACAGAAGTAGATATTTCCATTTTATAATTGTTTTGTACATATGGTTCATATAAGTGCAGTCAAACACATACATATAATATATACATTGATATATACATTTATATAGGTACAGTCTTATATACTTTTATATAGGTACAGCCACATATACATTTATATAGGTACAGTCAAACATATACATATACATTTTTCTATAAACTTGGAGCATGCTTGTGTGCCACACTTTTTATGCCCTTTGAAATAGATCTGAATGTCGTGTGCAATAATTTTGCCGGTTTTTCATATAGGTTTTTCAAAGTTTTCCTTTTGAAACTGTTACTCAAGATTTGTCTGGGTAGGGATGCGTCTTATCTGTGATTATGGTTTAACTCAAATTGTAGAACTTCTGCAAAATTTTCAGCCGTTGTGTAAAGTTTTGCAGAACACTTCAATTTTTTATTCACACATCTCAAGTGTCAAGTTCTATGTTGCAAAGAATTTGCTACACAAAACTTGAAATTATTCACAATTAACAACTGATTGCCTTTTTCACTCAACATACGATACTCACACCTCCCAAGTTTGAAATATGGATGAAAACTAGATAAATTCATTCGAGATTTAAAATTTATAGAAAATATATCCTACACATCCCAAAAGTACCAGCCAGCACTACCGAGAATTGCTTTAATCCCTCGGTTGCATGATGTTGGCCCAACTACAAGGTAGGATTAGTACCTGAGGGTTAATTTGGCCCAACTATAACGCGCCCAATTTTTTGGTATTCACCCTGAGCTAGGGAACGTAAACATTACCTAATTTCCACTAGCCATAATTTTTACTTATTTGTATCTTAAAACACCACTAAACATAATGGCCGGTACCACGAGCTCTGTTTTTGGCACTACTAAGAGCGTTGTGTCAAGATGTGTTTTAACGCAATTAGAATTCTCCCAAATACTTTAGAAAATAATATTCAGATACAAATTACGGGAAACACATATGTCTACAAAATTTATTTGAATATTTTCCTTCGAAATAGCTTAAAATATTTATATTGCCTTAAAACTCTTAAAAGATCACTGCTAGTATAGCCAAAAACAGAGCTTGTGGTACCAGCCAATGTACTAATGAGGCACAGCATTCTGATGTGACATACAGTCAGTGGCGCAGCAAGTGCGAAAAATAGCACCGAACCTATCTTGAAAAATAAGTCTCGTGGTAAGTCTAGTACCCCGCATCGCACCAAATTTCTTGCATCGGAGCAAGCGTGGCACCCAGTGCGGCGCCAAGTGAACAAAATTGCTTGAAAAATTGCATCGTGTGCGGCGAGCTTAATTATTGACTCATTCACTAAATTTGTGTGGATTTATCCAACAAGAAGCACATCTACGCAAGAAGTTATAAATAAATTGGAGTTACAGAAGGAGATCTTTGGAAATCCTGCTAACATTATTGCCGATCGCGGTGCTGCTTTCACTCCAAAAGAGTTTGCTGATTATTGTACTCAAGAATAAAACATTTCCAAATAACAACGGATCTACCACGTGCGAATGGACAAGTGGAGCGAATAAATTCAGTTATCATATTAATATTGTCAAAATTAACGATCGAAGATCCGTCTAAATGGTACAAACATATGGGTAAGCTGCAAAGAATACTAGATTCGACCTATCATAGAAGTATTCAAACAACACCGTTTGAACTTCTTGTTGGAACTCCAATGAGAAATAAGGAAGATCTGAAGATAAAGGAATTTAATTGAAGAAGAAACAGTGGAATATTTCAACATGAATCGAGAAGATCTTAGAATGAAAGCTGAAGAACAAATTATGTAAATACAAATAGAAAATCAACGAACGTTCAATAGGAAGAGGAAACCAGCAAACCAGTACAAGATTGGCGATTCAGTTGCAATTCAGAAGACACAAATTGGACCAAGATCAAAATTGAAACCTAAATATTTTGACCCATATCGCATCTCCAAAGTTGAACCAAACGATACATATGATGTTACAAAAAAAGGTATACATAAGGATCCATTGAAAACAACTACGTGCGCGGAATTTATGGAACCTTGGGTAGGTATTAAATATGTTTCAGATTTTGAAGAGAATGAACACTCTTCCGGGTCGATCGAAGAGCAGGACGACCGAAATGTGGGATTATCGATACCTTTGTCCATGGCAATGGAATAGATTGGCGAGAGAATTAAGTTGGTGAAAACAGAGGAACAGAATACTTGTGACCAAGTGACATATTATTCTTGAATTCCTGTATATGTTGAATATTCAATTGATATATGCTCGGTTTTATAAAAGGCAGAGTAATTTATTTCCAGAGTAAATAAAATTTACTCTGTTGAATGACAGTCGATTTTTTGACAGCAATGATTCTGTTTTCATAAAGAAATTCAAAACGATTAGAATTTGTTAAGTAGAATAGATTTATTTTGAGAGTAAATCTACTTGGTCTTTCAGAAAACCGGCCATATAATGTATTAGACTGTTAATTTGGATTGATATATATATATATATATATATATATATATATATATATATATATATATATATATATATATATATATATATATATATATATATATATATATATATATATATATATATATCATCATCATCATCACTGGCGCAACAGCCCTTGTAAGGGCCTAGGCCTTTCTAATCGGTATCACCGAGCCGCGGTATAACACCGCCGTACTGCCGATCAGAATTTCGTGCCATTGCTACATATGTTAAGGTGTATAGGTTGGCAACCTGTAGCACCCGAGTGTGTTGATGCAAGTAGCTGCATTTTTTATTTTTACGACAAATCACACATTGTCGGTGAGTGGATTCGAACCTGCGACCTCTAGGTCGAGTGACGTCAAAGCATGTATAGATGAACAAACACGCTCGGCCATCCGCACTCACAAGATATATATATATATATATTTATATATATATATATATATATATATATATATATATATATATATATATATATATATATATATATATATATATATATATATATATATATATATATATATATATATATATATATATATATCTGTAAAACTGATCCTTCTATACCATGAGGACTATGTTTTTGTAAGATTATTTCACGATCAAGTGTTTCAAATGCTCTTTCAAGGTCTAGGAATACAAACAGATGATTTTGTTTTCGTCCAAATATAATTTCCATTCATTTAAGAGGCAATTCCACCGCAGTTTCGCACGAGTGACTTTTCGAAAGCCAGATTGAACTGATACTAAAATATTGTTATCAAGATATTTTGCAAGCTGGCGATGAACTACTATTTCAATTAGTCTCTCACATAGCGGTAAAATATTTACTGGTCTGTATTCCTCGACTTTCATATTACTTACCATCTATCTTCTATATAGGAGCGATTATAGATTTCTCCAATTGATTGGGTAATATACCAGATTCCAGAGACATACTGTCATATTCTAATATAGGATAACCTGAAATATGAAAATAACTTTTTGAACATTTTGTTATCAATTCCATCCGTACTGCATTTATTTTGCCGTTGAAAAATTATTTCTTCCAATTCATTGATGGAAATTTATTTGAATTCATTAAAATTATTATTATTATATATATAAATTAGCTCGACAGGCCTTGTAGGCCCTGGGCTCGGTTGGTTATTCTTCTCCATTCGTTTCTGTTGTTTATTTTCGCTTTCCAGTCTCTTTCTCCAATTGAATTCAGGTCATTTTCGACTTCTTCTTTCCATCTTCTTCTCGGTCTGCCTCTTTTCTTCTTTCCCCCTTGCCCTCTATGTAATACAGATTTGGGTGTTCTTCCTTCTGACATTCTTTCAACGTGTCCAAGCCATCTAATTCTTCTCATTCTTATTTGTGTAGCAACGTTTGGTTCATTGTATATTTCTTCTACTTCTTGGTTGGTTCTTCTCCTCCATAAATCTTCTTCCTTGATTCCCCCGTAGATTCTTCTCAAAATTTTGCGCTCCCATATAAGTAGTGATTGTTCGTCTGCTTTGGTCAGGGTCCAAGTTTCACTTCCGTACAGTACAGTGGGTCTTATGATTGTCTTGTATATTCGCTTCTTTGTGTTTTTAGATATATCTTTGCTTGAAATTAACTTATTCATCATCCATATTGTTCTATTAGCTTCCATTAATCGATCCTTTATTTCCTCGCTCGTATCGCTTTTAGAAGTTATTTTCGATCCTAGGTACGTAAAGTTATCTACTACCTCGAAGTTGTAAACTTCACCATTTCTATCGGTTACTTCAAATTCTCCTTCGATATTGCTTCTCTTCTGTGTCATCAGCATGTATTTCGTTTTTTCTTTATTCACTTTCAAACCTAACCGTTGTGCTTCATATATTAACTTTTCCGTTGCTTTTTGCAGTTCTTTCTTGGTTTTGGTAATAATCGCGATATCGTCTGCAAACGCGAGGCATTGGTGTCTTTTATCGTAGATTAACCCATATCGATTTAGGCCACTTCTTCTCATAATTACTTCCAGAGCTAGGTTGAATAAGGTTGCTGAAATAGGATCTCCTTGTCTTAATCCTGATTCGACTTCAAAAAGGTCTGTCTTTTGATTGTTTAATCGTACTTTACTTCGGGTTTTTTGGAGCGTGACTTTAATTACTCTTATCAATTTTCTTGGTATTTTAAGTTCGTCTAAAGCTATAAGCAATTCATTTCTATCCAGCGAATCATATGCTTGTTTAAAATCTACAAAAAGCATATGTAGATCAAGTCCCGTTTCATAATGAGTAGCTTGTAGTTCCTTAAGCGTGAAGATTTGGTCTGTTGTTGATCGATTCCGTCTGAAACCGGCCTGGTACTCCCCCACCAAGATTTCCATTTTTTCTTTAAGTTTAAGGTTAATCCACGTTGAAAATATTTTGTATATTACGTCCAATAATGCTATTCCTCGGTAGTTCTCGCATCTTGAATTATCTCCCTTTTTGAAAATAGGGCAGAGTATTGCCTCCTTCCACGTTTCGGGTATTTGTTCCTTCTCCCAGCATGTTTTTATGAGCGTGAATACGTCTTCCCTTAATTTTTCTCCTCCGTGTTTGATCAATTCCGCCGAAATATCGTTATCTCCGGGGCTTTTGTTAGTTTTCAAATTTTTGATTATCTCTTCTATTTCTTGTTGCGTCGGTTCGCTTACATTATCTCGCTCATCATCTTCGTCTAAAAGTATTCTCTGTTCCATTTGTTTTGTTAAGGAGTTCTTTAAAATAGTCAGCCCATCTTTTTAATTTGGCTTCTTCATCTCCTATTAAAGCACCCTTCTTGTCCCGGCAGTACATAGTTTTTTTCCTAAAGCCATTTCTTTCATTCTTAACTTTTTGGTAGAAGTTTCTTACCTCCTTCTGATTATGATCGTCCTCTATAGCTAGCATATGTTCTTTTAATTGTTGTCTTTTCTTAGTTCTGCATAATCTTTTATAGGTTCTCCTCTGTCTTTGGTAGTTTATTTTGTCTATCTCGGAAAGTGTCTTCATATAGTTTATTTTTGCTTTTCTTCCATTTTCTAGGGCCACTAAACACTCAGCATCGAACCAATTATTTTTAGAAGTTTTACTTCCTTTTGTCCCTATTATCTCGTCTGCTGCTTTCTTAATTTTCCCATGTAGATCTCTCCATTTCTCCTCAATTGTGTTTCCTACCTGATCACCATTATCATATTCTATAATTTTCTGACAATACTGTTCTCTGTTTTCCTCATTTCTAAGCTTTTCTAAGTTATAACCTAGGTGCGATTTCTTTATTTTGTTAAATTTTGGTTTCATTTCCTTGATTTTTATTCTTAATAGGAAGTGATCAGAGATTGATTCAGCTCCTCTATAGCTTCTTATGTCTGTTATTAAGTCGTAATTAGTTCTGTCAATTAGCACATGATCTATTTGGTTAGTTGTTCTTCCGTCTGGTGATAGCCAGGTTGCTTCATGTATGTTTCTGTGCGTAAAATATGTGCTTTTTATAATCAGTCCATTTTGTGACGCAAACTCAATTAATTTTTCTCCATTTTGATTTGTTTCTTCGTGTTTACTCTCCTTACCAATAACTGGTTGATATCGTACTTCTTTACCGATTTTTGCATTTGCGTCTCCCAATACTATCTTAGTATCATACTTCGGCAATTCTCGGTAGTGCTTTTCAAGCATTTCGTAGTATTCTGATTTTTCTTCTAGATTCTTGTCCTCTGAAGGTGCGTGAATGTTGATGATGCTTAGTTTCTTATACTTCATTCTTGTTCTTATATAGCACATTCTGTCTGAAATTGCTTCGAATTCGATGACAGCTCCTTTTAGTTCTCTTTTAACTAAGAAACCCGTTCCTAGCATTCTATCTTTTCCTCCACTATTAAAGAAGATGAAGTCGTCAATCTCCGTAATTGAAGTATCTTTTTGTTTAGTTTCCTGAAGAGCCACAATGTCAACGTGGTATCTTTTCATTTCAAATGCTATTTGTTTTAGCGCCCCGGGACTGTAAGTTCCTCTGACGTTCCATGTTCCCATCTTAATTAATTTTTGTTTCGGCTTCTTGATATTAATTTTGTATATATCCCTTATCGTTGCCCTGGTCGATTTTCCGCCATCCGGTCGTCCGCGCGTTGCAATTAGTTTTTTGATTTCGTTGTTCCAGGATTTCTTTTGACTAGTTTTCCTCCTTCTTCTTCCCAATCCCAGATTTCATTCCCCTTTATCAGCTTCTTGTATCCTATCTTAATCTTATTTTTCAACTCCATCCTGGTTTCTTTTAATTTTTCTTCCCGAGCTATCTGCTGAATTTTCTTTTGAATTTCGCTTTCTTCTTCAGTATAGTCGTCTTCAATATAAACTTCTGAGCCCTTCAATTTACTTTTATTTCTCATAAGCTCTCTCTTATTTGCCCAAGATGATAATTCAGCAACGGTTAGATAGTTTCCGTTTTTTGTCTCGATTTTTCTTGCTTCGTTAACCGTGACTGTGAGTTTCATCTTGCTTTTCACAAATTCTTCTATTGCTTGGGTAAGATTGGGACAATGGAATGTATTTCCTTTGATAACAACGTTGTTTCTTCTTTCTGCTTTTTCCAAACGTTCAACTTTCTTATAAACTGTTTCTAACTTCTCTTTTAAAATTTTATTCTCTTCTTTGACAGCTTGTATTTCTTCTCTATATAATTTTTGTTCATCTCTTAATCCGGTTATTTCTCCCATCATTGTTGCGAACATTTTTCTTATTTCTTCCATAGCTTGTGGATTAGTTTCTTTCGCGCTTTTCATTGGAGATCTAGACATCAACTTTGATTTCTTAAAAGTTTCTTGGCGTTCCTCCTGTCTTTTCCTCTTAATTTCGTCAGCTGTAGAGCTGTCACTATCACCTCTGTCTGACATTTCTTAAGGGGCTTTGAGCTGAGTGCGGCTCTGAGCACTATTGCTGTCCGCGCGCGTTGAGTCAGATGGACTGACCTTGCAAGGTTATGTTTCTTAAAATGCTTTTATTTGCTAATTCAGGTTGTACCGACCTTGTTGTTTATATCCAAAGCTGCTTATCAACTTCTATTTTCCAATCTAATAGTTTGTATTACCAAAACAGTGAGCTCGTTACCTCCCAATTATGAGTTTAGTTACGGAGCGTTGTTTTGATTTACTTCTGTTAACACCAGGACCGGACTCATTATTAACAGTTATAAAATTATCTGAAGCAGTAATGCTAGCACTTGATGCAATAGATTCCCGTATCTCAATTAAAATATTCACAAAGTATTCATTGAAAATATCTACCATCTCCTCAGTTTCTACATAATCAATATTATTAGAGGCATAGTTTTAATTTCCTTATTGTTCTTCACTGTCGTAAAAGATCCCAATGTGTTGCACATTAGCTCAGAATCATTCTTACAATTATCAATTTTATTACAATAGAATGCTATTTTACACTAATGACACTAGCTACAATATTTCGTGCCTTTTTGTATTCTAACCAATAGTTTTCATTTTAATGGAATGAAAATCATTTATATGCTACATCTTTATTATATATTGCAGTTCTTATATCATACTTAAACCTTAATTTATTCCCACATGATTTTATATTTATTTCTGTACATTATTTGTCAATACTCTCACTAACCATATCATTGAAGTTTTTGGAGTACTCTTGAACATCATAAATATTATATCTCCTGTTACAAGAAAGATGATAATTTTTCAACAATCTATTTTTCATTGATTTCATTATTCTAGTATTTATTTTAGTCGCATCAAAAGATACTGGAAATATTACACAAATGTTACTGTGATCAGTTATTTTAGGGGTATGTTGAATGTCCCATTTGATACTAAAATCATTGCACATAATATAAAATAATCAACCAACGAACTAGATGTATTTGTTATTCTTGTTGGTTTATCGACTAGCTGTTTGAAACTATACAGTTCGATAAAATCCTTGATTTTGTTGGAGTAAGAACTATCTTTATCTAGCCAGTCTACATTAAAATCACCGAACACTAAAAAAGTTTCACTTGTCCCCTCATTAGATTCAAACCAATCCTTTGAAAAAGTTATGAATTCCGAAATACTACTACTTGGTGATCTATATACAACCATTAATCGGAAGTATTTGTTATTGTAAATAAACGACACTGAAAGCCACCATCAACAACTCTGATTCTGTATTAACTCATCTTTTTTAAATTTCAAGTCCGATCGCACAAAAATTGAAACATCGCCAGTATGTCGAGATGATGAGTCACAACCCACTATATTATAATTTTTAACTGATAATTCGGAAACCTGAACATCAATTGTAGTTTCTACTTTTGTTAGACAAAGAACCAAAGGCTGTTCATTCAGTGAGAAAGAATCAATTCCATCCTTATTGGCCAAATAACTTGAATACTCTTTTTGATTTTTTGATTTTTCTATAATCCTGACAAAAGCAGCACAGCTCTTATCTAATGCATTGTGATTTGTTTCAAATTCAATTCCAGTTTTTCATTAGCTTTCATGCAATTTTTACATGATACAATTTGTGAGTTACATTCCGTATGTTTATGGTTTTGTCCGCAATTGCTGCATGTTACGATACTTTTACAAACATCAGACTTGTGTCCAAAACCTAGGCATTCATAATATCTTATCACAATAAATTCTTCGTGAACTGCGCACCTATCTCAGCCTATGTCAATTTTATCCTCTTTTATCACATGACCAAATGTTATCACGTCTAAGTCAATAACTAATGAACATTTCTTATTTCTCTCCTATTTATGTTTAATATTATTATTTGAATTAGCTGATATTGAGTCATTCTGTGCAACCAAATCGTGCATGATTTCTTTCTCTGTTAAATCCTCTGATAGCCCTATGATTTTTATTTGAGGGCTTCTCAAATCACTAATTTTAACCTCATATTTTTGTCCCAGATCTTCTGTTACTTCTGTTTCCAATATGTTGATATTATCTCTTTCATCACACTGGACCATTATACCACCTTGTTTAATATTTTCAACTGATTCTACTCCAATTGATATTTCTGAGGGTTTCATGCTTTTTTTTTTAATCATTACTTTTGATCCTCTTTAGGGTTAAATACTACTACTGGTTTTTTTTCCAACATACTTACATAGGAATCTCCATCATTGTTGACATTCTTCTTATTATTATCCATAAATGTTTCAATCAAGTTTTTTAATGAATTTATTCAACATGTATATTTGTCCATAGCATTATCTACTGCCATGTTGATCCCGTCCGAGAATACATGAAAATTTGTACTCCACAATAATCACAGAACCACTTGAAATCTTTGTAGGAACCTATTATTGGAAAATCTTTCTTCTCAATGTAAGCCCTTTTCAGGTAGAATCAACGTTTATATAGTCCTTCACATACTAACGTCTTATCACCTTTAAATTCAACCTTGCATTTAAAACATAATTTATCATCTTCAGTTATTGTCTCATCCATGATTTCAAATATTTGAGAGCCGCTGTAAAAATGCACTACGCTCAGCGTACATTCAAGTTAAGAGTCTTGATATCGCTCACTGACTTATTCTTCTTTAATTAAGAATTTCATAGATTTAACGATTTCTTTACACATAAAATTTCTTTTAACTAGTTTAATTCTTGTTAGAGAGCACAGTTCACTAATGAAAATCGTACACTGCGTTGCAAGAATGTTCATTCGAACACTACCTCACATTCATAAATTTTTATCCAGTATTTACCACTGAAATCACAAATAATTTGGCACTGTCACCAAATACATCCGCTCTGTAGATGTAGAAATATTCATACATCAGCATTTTTTTCTTCTCCAATTTTATCCTGTTTCTGTATATGCATGTATTTTGTCTTTCCTTTATTCAGTTTGAGACCAACTACTTTTGCTTCTTTTTCTAACTTTTTAAAAATCTCTTTCAGCTCTTGTTTGGTCCTTGCTGCCTCCGCTATATTGTCTGCATAGGCTAACAGCTGATGTTTCTGCCTATGAATGACGCCTGTTCTGTGTAGTCCACTTCTCCTTACCATTCCTCCCAGTACCATATCAGACAAAATTGGTGATGCTGGGTCTCCCTGCCTCAGTCCCTTGACTATCTTGTCTCTCGGACATTCTCTCCTCTACTGAGACTCTACAGCTTGCGTCATACTGGGTTAATTTAATTAAATGAATAATTTTTTCCGGTGCTTGCAATTGTCACAAAATTTTCCTCATCTCATTTTGTTTTACTGTATCATATGCCTGCCGGAAATCAATAAATAATATATGTAGTTCAAGATTATGTTCATATAGCTATTTGCAATACTTTGCTTTATCACGAAAATTTGCTTGGCCGTTGATCTGTTAACTCTACCTGGCTTGATATTCACCTAACTTTCCCTCTGAAATTTTCCCCAGTCTGTTTCTTAAGGCGATCGCCATTACTTTATACGCTACATAATCTCCTACATAATATTCTGTCCCCTTTTTTATGTATTGGATAGATCACTGACTCTCTCCATCCACTTGGCATATGTTGCTTTTCTCATATATCTTTGATCAACTTGAAGATGTATGAATTTTAATCATGCATGATTTATAATTGCAATAATATATATATAATAATAATAATAATTCATAAAACTTCAATTGCAAATTAAGCAAGTCCGAAGTAATTGGAAATGTATCTTTACAACTCAACCACTTCTTATTGTAATGAATTTCATAGGCAAATGCTCTTGAATATGATTCTTTCAGATGCCAAATCAAAGATGTAAAATCAAGAGAAGTTTTTTGTCGAATGGTAAACTATTTATGGAGCCTCTTAAATTTATAATGCGCATGTTATTTTATGATTTTCATTTTGGTGCTCAAGTCACGTACAATACAGTTTCAAAGTAGTTGAGAATAATTTCTTCCTCTTCACTCCTACTACATATTTACACATTAATATGAATATCTTAGAACATTATGAGAGTTCCAAGTATGGATATTCCTCATGGAAACCATTTTGGTTAGCATGAAATAAATACTTTCGAATAGAAATTAAATATAACTTTACATAGTTGCAATTCCAAAAGGTATTCTTGCCTGATATTCTAATAGTTATATGCTAAAAAATTGTGATAAATAGGCAAGCTGATATAAGTACAGTGCCTATGGCCCATATCACGGAAACGAAGGGAATGGGAACAGAATAACTGGAATTTTGATATATAAATGTCGATGATGTGATGAAGTGGTTTATCATTCGCTTTGGCACTTAGAAAAATTACAAAATTACTGACGTCATAAGTGGCGCTCTAGACGTTTATTTAATTAAGATGGAGTGACGTGCGCATAAGCACTGTAAGCGTCGATTCATTAATCTTGAACGCTCTCAAGTGAAGAATTTCAAACATATAAGGTACCTTAAAACAAAATATAAAAAATAAATGGAATTCAAGTATAAAATTTCGGTGAGGGAGGCTTCAAGATGCAAATGCCAACTGAATCTACATCATACTTACATCTGGAGTCAAAGCTAAACGTCTAGAAACCGATGAATACTTGACCTATTTAACTTTCAATTAATTTTTTCCTGACGTAATAATAAGTCTCAATTATAGATACAGTTCGCTAATCGCTACTCTTGTACTTTCAATTATCTATTTCTGGGTGAATAGATATCTACTACTGAGATGCCAGGGAGTCTTTCACTCAAGAATTAAACATCTAAACTTTTACCATTCAATTTTTACTTAATCTTAAAATATATTTTTCCAGTTTACTGTTCTCTTGTCTTCTTGATTTTTATTTTCTAGTGTTTGAAGATAGTACAACCTGCTTCACATAGCTCTGTAATCGTGATTTTGTTTTTTTTGAGGGAAAGTTGGGTCAAGACTAATGGCCAGTTGCACTGCTCTTGCTTGAATTTCAAGTTTCACTTGAACAAAGGATACGGATCGGAATAATAACAGCAATATTTATGTCATATTTGAATTTTTAATCTTGATATGATATTGTTCAATTGAGCGACACTTCAAATTTAAGGGGCAGTGGTGCAATTGGCCATAAGAGAATTATCAAATTTATCGTAATAAGAGCTTAAATTTTTATTTTTATTTCCGTCATATAAAGAATCGTTTGAAAATATATCATGCACGACTGTAATATTCTCCTTTATATGAGTTTTTGTATTAGCACTTGACGGTCGTCTGTGACTTATGGCTCAATAACGTTTACTTTGGCGATAGGGTGAGCACTCACATTGCAAAGCGAAAGTTTTAAAATAACACTCAAAAGTGTGATTGCTGACAGCGCGTGAGTCTTATACAGAACGTAGCCTTTTCCTCATGCTAGTTACATCATCATCACACTCGTATGCTATATATTACCTACCTATACATCTTGACACATGAAGCAGTGAACCAATGACATAAGATTCTGATCGGCATCAAGGCAGTATTGAACTGCAGTTCGGTGATACCGATTAGAAAACTAATGGTGAATGGTTAATTTCAGGCTATTTCAAAAATTAAATTATTTCGTGATTTCCTGTCGACTTGATCTATGTTTGGGATGAGTTTCCTTCATTATCTTACGTATTCACTTCCTGTGCTACTCAATTCCAGGAGCCATATTGCTCTAAAAATTGTTCGTACCAAATGAAGAATAATCTGAACCAGGTGCCATGCATTGACTTCTCCACTTAAATAATCCCTGATCGTGTTTTTCTTGTATATAATAACTGTTTTCAATTGAGACCTGGAATATAGATGTGTGTAACTGAGGCTACAAGGATAGCAAGTTTGTCAATAAGCCCGATTTCTACCAATTTTGAATGATTGTTACTTTTTTTCAAGTATTCTCAAATTTCACAAAATTTTTGAAGAAGTTTCATCTAAACATTTTCTGTTAAAGCAGATTTTCAAGTACAATTCATAACAAATAAGATTGTCTGAAATTATTGAGAGCTTACTTCGTTCATATTGAAGTCAGGAAATTGTACTTCACAAAGTATTTGCGAATCAGTTTGAGACGATGTTGAAGCATAGCAACTGTTTGCCGCTGGCTCAGTAATAGCATGATGGAGTGATCGATGAATCCCAAGTTAGAATCAATGTTTACTTTTAATTTTTCAATTTAACGGTTTTAAAAATATCTGCAAGCTCAGATTTATTCAATCAAATTTCGATTAGGATTTGGATATCTGTCTGGTAGTCGTGGTGCTCCTGGCTACCGTTCCTTCCCATTGTGCTAGTGTCAGTCGTGGTTTTCCTGACAGTCGTCCAGAACGTTCCTTTCGGTAGCTGTGATGTACCTGGCAACCGTTTCTTCCCATTGTGCTAGCGTCAGCCTTGGTTTTCCTGGCAGTTGTCTAGTCTAGAGCGTTTCTCCTGATAGCCGGAGCTCTACCTTTCCTTTCTAGCGTCAGCCGTAGTTTTTCTTGCAGACGTGTAGCACGGTCCTTTCAGTTAGCCGTGGTTTTCCTGGAAACCACAAATCTGTCCTTTTCCGTTGCACTAGCGACAACCGTGATCCTCCAGGCACTTGACTACAGCGTCCGTTTGTGGCCTGGAAACTGTGGCCCTCCTGGAGGCAAGAACCATATTCTCCTGATATACTCACCACCGTAGATGCAAACGTTACATATTCTATTTCGTTAAATATCACCGCGAAATCTATGTATTAATACGTGAAAAGAACACTTTCCATTCCCTTTTTAAGCACATTGTATGCACGAAGGAATATAAAACTACATACAGAGTGCCCCATTTCAATTATATATTGGTATGTGGAGAGAAAAATTTGTATCATCCCTTCTCGAGCATATTGCATGCTCGGAAAAATGAGAGATTTGGCATACTCATAAAGTTTATATGAAGAAATATTGCAGAAAGCAAGAATTATATACAAAATGTCCTCTTTGAATTCTCCATGCTGAGAAGACTTTGTACCGCGTTCACGAAAAAATTTTGGATTTGGTTTATATGGAGAAATGCCAATAGCGAAAACTATATACAAATGTCCTATTCCAATTCTACGTGAAGAGGAGACTTTGTACCGCGCGCACAGAGAAATGTGAGATTTGGTATACTCCATCATAATCTTTAGCTGTTCCTGCATCTCATTGGTGGCCATGCTCCTTGTCTCAAGCATTTACAACAGTCTCAACACAATTTTGAATACTTCACAACACTGCAACCTAATTCACTTTTCGTCGTTTGGATTCAAAATATTCTCACTGAATTTCTCAGGATCCCACGTCTGACACCAATTTTTCACAAGTTTCATTGTAATTAATTTATTATCACAGGTTGTTGTGCAAATATCTATTTTATAAACTCGTATGATCACAATATCGCTCACAGTTACTCTTACTGAATGACTTATTCTCTCGCTAGCTCGCGTGCCTTATTTACTCAGGAATGTCTATGGAAGTATTATATGATGCTGACTGTTACGTGAAATGGAGAAAACGATGTACGGGAATTCAGTCACAAGTTTATTATTTCTATCCTACTCTACAGTTTCGGTCAGAAATGTCTATATTGGAGAAGATTCGGTTTTGTCAATTTGTCAATTATATTTGAACGCGATGGTCGCCATCCCATCCAGGGTTACATCTCAAATTTCCTGTGTCACGAGGACGCAGTATGACTGACTAACATCCTGCGACCAGGCAAACGTCTTTTAGAATGTAGAATACCACTCAATATACAGGAGAAAATAGTACCGACGTGAAAAAATTCATACACTGTAATCTAGCTGCTTACAGTAATATTCACTTTGTAAGTGCGTAGAACGGCGCGGCAGATTACAAAATCATAACTTCAAACAAGGAGGTCCCTTCTGATTTCATGTTGAGAGAAACGTCCATAAATTATAAATTTTTGTAAGATGAAAATACAATTTTCACTATATGAAGCTATAAAATCCAGATTGCAAATTAATCTTTCGAGATTTGGAAGAATTTTCTGTCGCACTGTGCTCAATGAAAATAGAAATCATTGTTATAATGCTTCCCCATGTTACTTGGCGGTAACCATTAATCAGGATATATAACAGTATTTCTAATCCAATAACTCTCTAACCTCGTACGTTTTCATCTTAGTATGTACCGTCTCATTATTCAACTTTTCAATTATTCCATCAACTATATCCCCAAGCAGCATTCTTACTTGAAAGTTTTCTTGCGAAATAGTCTCATTTTTTCATTTTTATTAGTATTAAGGTAAATAAAATTTAATAACAAATGCATACTTACTTGAGAAGTATTTCACAGTCAAGTGAAAAATGAGTTAAGGGATTTTCAGGAACTTCGGTAATTAAATTTTTATGAGTTCTTGCGATATTAGCTATGTTGAGGTATTTGTACTCAAACAAAAAAGTTTCGTGAAGTTTTTTATTAAGTTTAACAAGATGGGATGGAAGGAAGATAGAAAAATTGATTTTCATGAAACAAAGAGAAAATGAGATACATTTGTAGTTTCCATTTGAAAGTTTGTCTCACAATCAATGACAGAAACGCAATCTTAGAGAAGAATAACGAAGTTTTTCTTATTAATAATAATGCGATTAAGGCCCAGTCTTCCCACCTACGGATAACTTTATTAGGTGAATAATATTCACAGTAACAACTGTTGCAATAATTGTTACCATAGTAATTATCTAGGGAATGAAGTTATCCGGAGATGGAAAGACCGAGCCTTAATGCTCAATTGCGCCCATGTTATTTCAAACTTAGCATATTACTGTCAGCGTCATCTATTCGCGGTCCCATTGAACTACTTCAATAGCGTACGAATACGAATCTACGTTTAAATTCTACACAAAAATTTTCTTTAGACTGTGATTCATGATTTGAGTATTCATGATGCGAAAATAAGAGATATGAATGGAATCATGATAACTTGAAACACAAATCTCAAATTAAATAAATTGGATACAATAACAGCAGTTGAAGTGATGATAATAGTTTCATATTTTAACATTTATGTAGGTACAATGGCAATTAGTCTTGCATCTGAAAATGAATAAATTGCATTATTTAAAAAATCTGACGTGAACATCACGCGACTTACTTGTACATCATTTGATGTATACATAAATCTATTCAATGAAGTTTTCTATCACTTCAGATTATGATTAATACAATTTATTATTTGGAAAATCTAACGTGAACATTACGTGACTTACTTGTACATCATTTGATATATAAACAAATTGAAAAAAAGTTTCAAGTAAAGTGCACTTTTGGCATGGCCGATTCATACAAAAATAGCAGATAACCATTCTGGTACAACATCAAGTTCAAATACTGAATTTCAACGTTCTTCGGTTGGTCATTTTGGATTTATTAGAAAAATTCGAAAAATGTTTCAAGTAAAGTGCACTGATTGGAGCCATAATGCTAAGTGCGCAACTAGACCCTATACCAGTCTTAAATACAAAATTTCAACATTATACGTTCAACCAGTTTTGAGATTTGCGAGTTACGAACGAACGCACGAACATATGTAACGACATCAAGCAGAGAATAGTCAAAATGGATTTAGGAGTGCTCAGAACGAATATTTCCATCAAAATCCGGATAGATGAATTTTGTTGGTTCCACAATACTTGTACTTAGTACAAGTAAGTAAAAACTTTATATAGTTCATCTTCCCGAATCAAAAAAAAATGTCCGTCTGTCTGTCCGTTGAGAGTTTCCTTTTAATCTGGTGTTTTCTACATAGGAAAAATGAAAAATCGCGATATTGTATCACGATGCCATTCTTGTAAAACATGAGATTCTGCGTCGAAATCTACTGTAGGTGCTCTTTCGATAAAATCAATGATTCTTGAGCTATAGGTTCTTTTTATGGTATTCATAGGTGAATACGCATTCATTATCCGTATGTTTCTCTTCAAATGTGAATTCTCATGGAAGTTAGAATTTTGGTTTGAAATGAGCTTTACACATTTTCAGATATAAATTGTTTCATATCTTATGGGATATTTCTGGTACCCTGAATAGATGCTGCTTCGTTGATGAATTTTCATAAATTGAGACATTCTGCGGCGAAAATTGCTCTTGGCGTTTCTCGGTGGAATCCATATTTCAAAATTCAAATTATATTTTTGATGTCCACATATATATATATATATATATATATATATATATATATATATATATATATATATATATATATATATATATATCTATCTGTTTGTTCTAATAAAGGTTCATCACTGTGACATTTTATTCCTGTTTTTCAAATTCGTCTTGGTTTTGACGGTATTCTGCTACAAAAGAGTGATTCAAATTCCAGACCATTATACATTGAGGAATACAATGTAAGAATAAACTGACATTTTCTCTCAAACAAGCAAGGGAACGGTACTAGAAATAATACAAATTGTATATCAACATCTTATTCATTCATGTGACATTCAAAATCACTTACCACTATAATTAACCCATATGACTCCTTGCAGCTTGCTTTAAAACGAATTTAAGCCAAACAATTCAAATATGAAATCACTTGATTACAAATCTCTAATGGTTCTATAGGCCCGCGTATAGAATAATATGATAATTTCAAATAATATTCTCGTTTCGCTAGCCTCATTAATACCTTGGAAGAATTATTTGTGTTCACTTTCAAATAACAGTAATTTTAGTTTTTTTTTTTTACTTCTTCTATTTCAATTATGTTTATCATAGAATGGGTACCATATAAAAATAAAGTATTCCAGCTCGATTCTGAACAAAGTATTATATGAAAGAATAGAACGATTCGGACTTTAGATCTATTTCGTGTTTCGGACAATGGAACCGTACATTCTAAGTGTGTCTGTAACTATTGCATCAATTTGTCTGTCAAAGTTAAAACCGGAATCAAAATAAATACCCCAGTCTTCAATTGTTGTTACTTTCGTCATCAACATATGCGTGACTATGTAATTATATGAAAAGTGTTTCTCATTCCGATGAATGCTGATTATTGAATATTTTCCAGTATTTGATTTGAGCTTGTTTTTTTTTTTGTACCAAGCAAAGACCTCGGTTATGTCATTTTGAAGTACCTTACAGTCATCCTATGTATTGATAGATTCGTGAATTTTTAGGTCGTCTGCAGAAAGAAATCTTTGTGATTGTATAAATATTGTCTCAACGTTTCTTTAAAATTTGAACTACGTTGATTAACAGTGATTCAATATCAATATTGATGTAACGTTGAAGTCACATTAAATCACGATTTGAAATCAATACTATTCTACAACTTCACAGCCCAACTTTGTGGATACTAGTGACCAACGTTTATTGAACGCTGTTTTGCGATGTTCATTCAATATTGCTTCCCAATATTATTGTTCTGTAATATTAATTCATTGTTGTTGAATGTCAATTGCGTTATGTGCGATTGCGTATTGTTTGGCGTACACGTCACGGCCCTTTGTTTTGATTTGGTACTCAAGTGCTACAAAATATATTTGAAGCCTCTTTTGAAATGCTCAGCGATGTGTATATAGCGGACAGCACTATGAAAAAGCATTCTTTACATTTAGTATTATTCTTATCACATAAAATACAGTATATTAACTGATAAACTTGAAATTTCCGGCTTTTACTAGGCTTTTCGACTAAACTATATTGCATTTTATCTACATAATAAAGTACAGAAGACTAAACTATAGGAATGAAAGGTGTAGGACTGATTGTTGAGTTGTTGTAGTTAGTCAGGTAACGAAACTGTGATTTCATGATATATACTAAATTATACACTCACAGACAAAAATATTGCATATGTTTTGAAGAATCATTATTCTTTTCAAAAAATCTATCTGTTGTACTTTTCATGTTTTTCATTGTTAAATGGAGTATTTTACATATACTAAAATTCATTTTAGAGATGAAAAATCTTAGACGCAGCTTTTATAGCCAAATAAGTAACCAAGAGTCATATTTTTTCAAATGCTTGGCGATTAATAACGTATGATCTTGTTTCTGAAGTTTCGGCAAGAGAGATGCTCTTTTTGAGCGAGTTAGATTCATTAATGTTACTCTTTCTGAATGAAGTGATAACCAGAATCAGGGTATTTTATTAATTTATCTACGGATCTGTTGGAAAGTTTCAATAGGTATGATTTTATCGGACTATAATTCACTCATAACTCTCTAGTCAAATAATCAATAAATATACGGAATTTAAACCAAAAAATCCTATTTCTGCTTAGAAAAAATATGCAATATTTTTGTCTGTTAGTGTATAAACCAAGCGTAGCTTTTATTATTAAAAGTGATGCCTTGCTCCAAAAACGTTTATCCTGCTTTAAAAACGATACGTTTGGCTTCAAAAAAAGTTATATCAGGCTTATAAGCGAAATGTTTGACCTATTTTGTATATTAGAGCCTGACAACCCTAACCAGGCTTCGACTGCAAAGTGATGTGATGTGTTTGCAATAATTGGAAGAAATTATTTCACTCAAAATCAGGTTTGATGTATGCTACGGCTTTTGGATTCTATCAACATAATAAAATGTGTCAAATGACTCAAGGCGTACACATTTCGAAGAAAAAAAGGTCAAACTTCGTAGCATATTTCTCACGGGCGTACACGAACTCGGCACCAAGAACATGAACTCGGCACCAATGCTAATCCGATCAGCGCGGGGCGCACACGAACTCAGCATTGTCAATTTTTAAATAAAGTCACGATCTACCTGCAAGATTTGGTTTTATAAATCTCTATATTTCATTTTAAAATTAATTTGTATTAAAAATAATACTACAAATAATATTTAATAAACTTCAAAAAAGAAAATATCATTAAAAAAAGACTTATTTATACATTCATATAAATATGTATAGAGTAAACTAGAACATTTCATTTTTTTTAGATATTTTTGACATTGGAATTTTTTGCATCAAATGGAAACAAATTATTTTGTCTATGATAGGAAGGACTTTCGAGTTGTTGATGTCACACGTGTGATTAGAATCGTTTAAAAGTACGGCTAAATTTGAATCTGGTTTATTATTAATATAAAATCGCATGTGTCCAGAAAATCTCACTCAGGTAGAATGATTGAGTCACAAATCCTGATCCATAGCATAGTGCCGAGTTCGAATAGGGGATTAAAGATCCAGGTAGTTTGGTGCCGAGATCGAGGCCGCCCTTTCTTACTTACGAGCAACTTCTTGAATCAGAATAATATCTGTGAATTATTGTTTCCAAAATTGTCGTGACATTCATATACAAAAAAGGTCCATTCAGAATATGTGTTGCATACATGTCAGATATCCTGAAAATTTGAACATTATTGAAAATCTTGAATTTTCTTGTATCAAAAAGCTGATCATTCGAACCACATTGAATTGTTAAATTAGGATTCATCGCTTTGGAAGAATTTTCTTCAAATTTCTCGATTCGAAAGTGGAAAACAAAAAAAATGACAACCTGATATCTGTGCTTTATTTGGGAGTTCTATCATTCAATTATTTTCCACTATGGATAAGAATCAGGTAACTTTTAGTGACTCTACTGTACTAAATTTTTGTAGTTTTTCAGTTTTCCACCGGTAATGTTCTGATGATGATCATCAAGTAGCCGAAACCGGTCAGTGGATTGAATATTCACGGGAAAAATGTGAATTGAAACATGTTCAAGTCTTCCATCGTCTTCTAGTTTATTCTTTACACTTGAGCTTCCTAAATTTTGTTACGAAAAATCATATCTATAAATTTTCAAAAATCAAGGTACCTACTTCGCTTAGAATTGGATGTATTCTTGTGTGTATCCCGGCCATACTTTATACGTATCTTAGATAAAATATCTTACAACTTTTAATACTTCCAAAATAGGCAGAAACTTATATTGTAGATTTCTCTAAAAATCTCTATTCGTAGTAGTAAGGGAGTCCAAGATGCTAAATGGAGATTTACTCGAACGTCGTGGGGACTTATTTGATTTTGAAGAATAGATGGTGGAAACTAAAAAAGGTTATATGATGTTATGCCTTCTCACTGGAGGGACAGCGTCTATAGGCTTTCAAAAATGTAAAGAAAAAAACTGTTACATGGAAATACTCGAGCGCGTCATATATTGATAGTGTATATGCCTTACGTGTCTCTGATATTGGAGCTATGTTGATCTGCCGGTTTGTATAGTGGGAGTGGCTGCACGCAAGGGTTGAGAACAAAGAAAAAAAAATCAATTCAAGCGCGTCAGATATTAGTTAAGTGAACTCGAGAGAAGCTCCCATGCAAAAAATTGACGATTTGGATAAGACGCAAGCTCGTGACGGCTTTTGAAAATGGGAAAAAAAATCGTTATTTTGGAATAGCCGAGCGCGTCAGATTATTCACAGGCGATTCAGCTTGATATCCTGGTCGTGCTGACAATCATTTGAAAGGGTTCTCTCAATCTGACGGACTAAGATGAAGAAACATATAATTAAACAGTCAAATGCAAGATTTCTTTAGAGAAAATCTAAAAAGGACTGTTTCTGTAGTACCTACACAAAGTTTTAATTCAACGTGTTCTCTAGAAAGTAAACGGTTCAATTTATAATGCCACGAACAGGTGTGATCAGCTGTGATGGCGTCATGGCGACGGAAAGAGATATAGGGACAATGCGAGAGAGTAAGAGATTGGGAAAAAGTTAAAGTGGTAAGTGAGGCATGATGTGGAGAATAAATACTGCACTGTAGCTGCACGCATTGTGATTTATTGACGATTTGTGTTACTTCGGCTTGTGGAAATCGACAGATTATAATTTTTCAGTTATTCTTTAATAATTTCCCCCAGACTCTGTCACTCTTTCACGTCACACTCAATTCGTCAGATTATTGGTATGCATAGTATTCAATACGTAATTGATCCATCATAGCCTAATCTGACGCGCTCGAGTATTCTCAACTATCAATTTTTTTCTTACTATTCTGATCGGCTGCCCCACACCCGCAGTCCTATATAGAGGACTTGGATTCGATGAAGGTACTCAATTAGGTGCAAGGTATACCCTCATATGTTAATCTGCCGTGCTTGAGTGAATCCCAAAACTCTCTCTTGAGCTCTCCTACTATAGGACTTATGGTGTGATATGAGAAGTCATACTTCTTCCGAGTCATCAATTCTTTGATATTTCGATTTGGCTTGTGAAACAAAACCTTGTACAAAAATGAAAGCGCGATTCACAGTATTCCAAATCGAAATTCTTATGCTCCAGCTAAAGAAATAATTTATTATTTCTATTTCTGCTTGTCTGTTCCAGTTTTGATGACAGTATTATCAAGACCAGCGATGAATGAAGTTTACCTAGTCGTTATTTCCTACATCGTATTGCTTACCTTTCTAGCAATTGAGGTGAGTATCAAGTTTTGAGTACGATTTAATATAATTCTTTATCTTGTTGAACGAAGCATAACAATTAGATTCAGTCGAAGATTAAAATTATCATTCGAATAAAAAGTACAGTCAATTGGATTACCACGTCAATTGATATTTGTGAATTTCATCAGGGAAATATCTAAAAATCTGAATTTTTAATTCAATTTTCAAATATTTAAGTCTCCTGAATAATAAATATACTTTGGGTGAGTAAAATTTGAGAAGACTCATTTGTAGTGAGACTGATTTTTTTCGGTCTTTATTTTTAGTCTCCGATACAAAACCCTTTCACCCAAATTATAAATACTTCTGTGAATCTTTATGTGTGGCTCCATTTTGAAGAGTCCGACAACTTATTTATCTCCGATAATTCTCAAAACTGCAGCATTCTTCAACTAACAGTCGGAAAAGATAGCAATTTCATGATTCATTCTAGAATATTACCATCATTCTCTTTTATAGCTCAATTGTAAGATTATAAAAGAGAAAACACAAACAAAATTTTGTGCGACTTAATTGTTCATCGTATCTCTCTTCTCCAACATGACAAAACTACAAGATTTGCTGCATTATTAACATTCGGTCGAATTCTTCAGTATTGTTAAGTGAACATAAATGAAGATGAATGGTGATTTTATTCGACAGAATTTGTGCCGCATATATTTAGTCCGACGCGACGCTCTGAAAATATCAATTCCACGAATTTTTTTACTGATTAACACTTATATATTTTGCATCTATTCATTCTGGAATAATGTGATGAATATATTGATATGATTATCCGACAAAATATCTGCTGCATATACGTTAATTTGGTGCGATCCACTATCGCGCTAGTTAAAAACAAAATTACTGTTTTATTTCACTAAAAATTCACTAGTATCGCGCACACAGATATGCACGATGTATGTTATATTGATGTAAGAATTATAAATACATTTTTTGAGGTGAAGGAATAGTATATTCTAGTTAAAAATGGACTTGGTGGCGCTTCGGAGTCAGCCCGTTTCACACATACAAAATAGAAATTTCAAATTAGAGCGCTACTTTTGAATTATAAAAATATTTTCAATGATCTATGAATATTTTTCAGAATTAAATTTCAATAAATAGATTTTTTGGTTAAGATTCTGTATATTTATTCATTTTTACTTATTTGTACTAAGTACAAGTATTGTGAAACCGACAAGATTCACCTATCGAGATTTTGATGGAAATATCCGTTTTGAGCATCCATGAATCTGTTTTAACTATTTTTGGCTTGATGTCGGTACGTATGTTCGTGCGTGCGTTCGTGCGTGCGTGCGTAACTCGCAAATCTCAAAACTGATTTAACGTATAATGTTGAAATTTTGTATTTGAGACTGGTATAGGATCTAGTTGTGCACCTCGCATTATGGAAGTGCACTTTACTTGAAACTCTTTTCGAATTTTTCCGATAAAGCCAGAATCATCAACCGTAGGATATTGAAATTCAGTATTTGAACTTGATATTGTATCGGAATGGTTAACTGCTATTTTTGTATAGATTGGCCAAGCTAGAATTGCACTTTAAAATCTAAAATTATCAGCCATAGCATATTGAGATTCAGTATTTGAACTTGTTGTAGCATCAAAATAGTTATCTTCTATTTTTGTATCAATCGACCAAGCCGGAAGTGAAGTTATGAGTATAACAGACATTCAGAATATGCCGACTGAAACAATCAGTTGAATTGAAATGATAAGGTGGGTTATGATAATCTGTTATCAATTTTTCAATTTTGTTTGACATTTTACATTTGAAGTTATGAGTATAACAGACATTCAGAATTTGCCTTATGAAACAATCAGTTTAATTGAAATGATAAGGTGGGTTATGATAATCTGTTGTCAATTTTTCAATTTTGTTTGACATTTTACATGTCTATTTTTCCCTGAATTTCATTTCGTAAGCATGAAAAATGCGACAAGATTGGATCAGAACATGCTTTTAGAGACAAATTTAGAATTAATTTTCATTATGTTGATCACATGGTCCAGCTTTAATTTCAGCTTTATTGAACTCCAAATATACATACTTATCAAACCTCTTGAAGGCATGAAAAACAACTTAAGGCACTGTATTCAACGACTATCTGACGGTCTAAAAGTACAAGAAAATATTGTGAAACCGACAAAATTCACATATTGAGATTTTGATGGATATATTCGTTTTGAGCATCCCTGAATTCATTTTGACTATGTTTGGCTTGATGTCGGTACGTATGTACGTATGTATGTGATGAGCGTAACTCGCAAATCTTAGAATTCGTCGAACGTATAATGCTGAAATTTTGTATAAAAGACTGGTATAGGATCTAGGATCTTGATGTGCACCTCGCATTATGGTTGCAATCGTCTGTACTGGAAGTGCACTTTACTTGATACTTTTTTTGAATTTCCCGCATAAATCTAGAATGATTAGCCGTAGAATACTGGAATTCAGTTTCTGAAATTGCTGAAGCATCAAATGTTCATCTCCCATTTTTGTCCCAATCGACTAAGCCGGAAGTGCACTTCATATTACAGACTTTTCGAATTTTTCTCATAAATTTAGAATAATCAGTCGCAGAATATTGAAAATTCGTATTAAGCACTTTTATAGCATCTAGTTCTACACTTTGGATTGTGATTGTGATCGGCTGAACCGGGAGTGCCGTTTACTCGAAATATTTTCTAATCTTCCGCATAAATCCAAAACGATTGAGCGTAAGATATCAGAATACAGTATCCAAGATGATAGTACTGTCTAGATGCTCATATCCTATGTTCATTATGATCGACTGAGTCGAAATTGGACTCTACTTGACAATCTTGGAATTTCGCGCATAAATTCAGAACTGTTAGCTGTAGAATCCTGAAAATCAGTATTTGGGAATGTTGTAGCATAAGAATGATGATCTACTGTTTCCATAGCAATCGACTAGCCGTGGAATGATGAGTTGTTGTGTTTGATCATATACAGGGTGTAACAGAAATGAGTACATTAATTTCAACCTGTAATGCAATTTGTCAAGCATAACAATTTTTCTTAATAACTTTTTTCCGTAAATCCCCTGGTAAAAATTCATCAAAGTTTTGTCCAAAATTTCATAGTGCGCCTATGGTTCAAACTTAATGTCTCTCATTTGTTGAAAGAATGACAGCTGTCGACTGAAAAGAGTATTTTGCAACTTTGAGCCATCGTAGTCTTGTCAATCATTCATTTGAAACTGAAAGAATATTAGTATTTTGACCATACATTGATATTCGCTCACCTCGATGATTCTATTCTTGCATATCTAAAGACTGAATTGGTCTCTGTTATCAACAATTTGGTCTTTTATTCGTATTTAAATGTCATTGTTAAGAAATTTGATTTTTATTTAGGGATTTCACGTATATTTTCGGATAGTACATTTCTTAAACATAAAATTATCTGCACAAGTTCATTATACTTGAATCAGCTGATTTGAATTGTCTGAAACTGTGTCATTGTGTCACAAGTAACAGACTGTGCTACCATCTACGAGCAGTTCAAAAAGTAGTTGCTGTTCTCAACTTACTTCATCAGAAACATTATGAGAGAATCATTCAACGATTTATTTGAAGAAAATGGTGGAATATTAAATGGAATGCAATTCTAAATTGATTAATTCACTAAATAATTCAATAGAAATATTGCTAAATGAAATTTTGAAGATTCTATTCTTGAAGAACAGAAAATATTTCCTATAAATGTATCAAACTGAATTTGGTAATTGATTTTAAATATTTTCTGAAATATATAATACAATATTTTGTTAATTCAGCAGATCAATTCACGGGGCATACTTTATTGAAATGACTTAAGTGTGAAGTTTGTGATAATATGAGAAAAACTAATACATAGATGCTTCATTCATAAATTAATGTATTTCATTCGGCTCATTTGCTGTTTTACGTTTTAGATAAACGTTAGGTTCCAAATATCTCATGGTATTCTCATCTTAATGTATAAGTGCAGAATATTTTGACATTAAATACATTAGCATAATCACAATAATTCAATTTTGAGTGAAAAATGACAATTCGAGATCGTTCCAAATAAATTTGCTAAGCTAATTCTAAACTGTCCGTGAAATCGTACACAGAATTAATAATTTTTTGAAGTAAAATAATCTGTTTTATCCCAGAATTTATTTGAAGGAATTGATAACTCACATATGTCAAAATCAATTATTGTTTTATTGCAACTGCTACTGGATCCGATAACTATGCACCTGAACGACTCGTTAAATTATAGGGGATAAAAATGCTAAAAAAAGATGAGAATTCGGGAAAAAGTTACTAAGAAAAATTGTTAGGCTTGACGAGAACTATCACTGGTTAAAATTAATGTACTTATTTCTGTTACACCCTGTATATCCAATGATGTTCAAGTGAGTCACGTAATGGCCACGTCAAATTTTTTTTTTATTCTGACGTTTCGAATTTTCATTTGAAAGTCTATTTCAAGAAAAAAAAATAGAATAAGAAATAAAAAATGATGAAAATAAAAAAAAAAATATGTAAGAAAAATAAAAAAATATTTTTTTTTGAAGAAGACTCCGGATAGAAAATCTTAACGTCAAAATTAGAATAAATATACAGAATTAAAACCAAAAAATCTATTTATTAAAATAGTTTTGTTTCATGCAGAACATTACTATATACTAATCGTCTAGTGTACCACTCTATGTATAGATTCATCACTTTTTTGTCCACCTCTACAGCCTGTATTAATTGATGGATTTTTCTGAATTTTTTTTTATTTGATACATCTCCATTAGGACTAGTGCCTTCCGGGGGTCTCATATTTTTGGTGCTTATAGTATTTGCAGGAAAAATTAAAAACGGCGAAAATTTGCGTTGATCAGCGTGCCCCTATCTTTTACTCATCTATTTCACAGGGGTATACAAAATCACACGTCATTTTGACATTTCAATTTCGAAAACATTTTCATGAATTTTATTATTTCTGTTATTTTTACGTCAATTTTAACATTAGTTTAATGTTTAATATGCATGAGCAAATGTCCTGTGATACAATTCAATTGTTAATAAGGTATTTTAAATGATTTATAAGTACAACTTTTATGAATTTGGTCGCTCTACTGTGATTCATGCTTTTTACTGAATCTCGAAAACGTCACTTTGACATGTCAATTTGAAAAATATTTTGGTAGATTTCATAAAATCTACTGAGTTTACATGAATTCTAATGATAGTTTAGTACATAATAGTCATGAGCAAATGTTATCTGATGCATTTTATTTACTGAAAAGTTGTTTTAAATAATTTATATCTCCAACATTTATTAGTTGTTTCGCTCTAATGTAAACGTGGCTTTTGCGACAGCGCCGGATTGAGTCAGCCTGCGTTCTGTAGCAAATTCTATCTACAGGCCCTACCTTGATTAGGAAAAATACTTTTATGGTCCCAACCTGATTGAGACATTTTTTTTCTACATTCTATCAAGCGTTTGTGCGTGGATATCACAAGCTGCGATGTCCGTAGCATTGATTATCGTTCCAATGTGGCTGGTCCTGCTCTGATCATTGCGACTTGATGTTCATATTCAATTGTTGAAATGACATTTCAACTTATTGACATTTTGAGATATTTTTAAAAACAAATACATGAGTTTTGAGGATCATTTTGGATAAATATCATTCCTACTTGATGAATATAGTGGATAATTGAATATGGCACAAAAAAAGGTTATTCATGGGTATGTATACATAATTATTCAACAAAATTTATATCACATTCACAAATATTGTAGGAAACGTGCATACAATGAATTCAAGAGATTGGAGAAGTGATACAGTCAGTAATTAATTTGTTATGATATTGTTAAAAGAAACCTAACTGTTCGTAGGCAATTAAGAATAATCAATGAGATTAAAAACGCTTGCTCAAGTGATGTAAATTTTAATTACTGATACTGATTATCTGTCATTCGAAGATCCATCATTTGATTATATTATTCTCTGAATACGATATTTCAATTCACGATATTTCTGTGTTGTGGATGAAATAAGTATTGAAGATTGAATGGAATTTGAGACAACATGTCAAGTTCAGTTTGGTAGATACATGTGGTAAATATTCAACAATACACGAGTATCTATTCTGATTTTCAATATTGTTCATTGATAGTTTGGTTTATACTAATCTCACACTTCTTTCAGTTGGATAAATTTGAATTTGGATCTTGATAAATTCAGCCAATCGAACATTCTGTTCAAATACAACAATAGAACAAGCAATCAAGAGCTGACTATAATATCCTTTCGCTATCAATGAAGCTAGCACTTTGAAAATTCCAACGAATTAACAAATAGGAGATTACATCGATCAAAATTTGTGAGAATCATCAGTCTGTATCATAAAACTGAGTCAAATTAAGTAATAATATCTGATTACAACAATTGAGTCATCAATCATCATATTTGATTTGTTATAAATTATAAATCATACATCACTCAATGAACTGTACCTACATTATTCTGTATAATAATCCACAAGTATTCAAATATATAACATCCAATATATGGCAAGTGACTAATTTCTATTCGAGTATAAGTATTTTCATCAACTTCGTATTTGAGGTTATGTAGTATATGATTTAGTATGGTTTTATTTTATCATTTAGTGTATGAAACTGGCTATAAGATAGTTTTCCGATAACTCTGCTTCTGATCCTGGGAATTTGATCAATATACATAAACTGCCGATATTCATTTGGAGTTTATTGTTAACTGTCACATTGGAAAGGGCAGCATTTTCAGTAGTTCTAAAATCTTGATCTAAAGTTTCTAAATCTAATATTCTAGGCTCTAATTTTTATTCTTTCCATGAGCTAATGTTTTAGTAGGGCGTAGTAGACAATTTCGAGGTAAGCATCAGGTATTAGGGTGTGATTGCTGGAATCAAGAGTTAATTGTTGTACAAAACAGACAGAGAAATATGTACTCGGACAAATATATTTTCCAAAAGATACTCTTCTTGTAGGAATCTTAAATAATAATATTGTACGTTCTATTCCATTTGAACATTTGAAGAGTGATCTCTCTACGTGTCAAATGAATAAATTAGTTTTTGATACGGACACAGACAAATATACTGCAAAGACCATAAAATCAGAAACCAGAAGTTAGGACGCGCATCACTGCCCGTAGTGGCAGATTTTAGAATCAAATTTTTATAACTTTTAGATACGACCTTTGCAGTAATAGACATATACGAGCTAGATCTCAGAATCAGATTCTGCTCATCAATTCATATATAGGTCTGTCATTCTGGTTAATGATGATGAGATTTAAGTCGCGCAGAATTAGCGCAAATACATGCTAAAATCAAGAAAATTGATAATTTGGAATCTATTTTTCTGTATTTGTTAGTTCATAACGTGACAAATAACACATTCCAATTGTACGCGGCCACAATATCAGAAAGGCTGTCAAAAAAAGGTCAAAAACTGCCAAAAACGGTTTTTTGCGTTTTACTAAAAACCACGCATCTGACGGAAAATAGTGTTCCGCTGAAAAACGTACGCAATAGGAAGACGGATCGAATAAGTTCTTTTGAATCTTGATTAGTCCAGCTGCTTCTGGGTTAATTGCAAAAATCGTAATTATTTTGCCATTTTTTCGGAAATTCATAACTTGCATTGTATCTGTTATTGGGACTTAAAATTTTGACAGAATGTGGGTAGAGTAGTTTCTAACATACGCGTCAAATTTTTAATAAAATCGACTTGAACTTTTCAATAAATGTTGAAAAAACTAAAAAAAGGCCCTGCCGAAAAACGACCATGAAAAATGGTTAGCCAGCAAAGATCGATTTCACAGATTGCCTTCTTTTGTCAAGAGTTACTCTACAAAGTAACTAGATGGCGTTATACTCTCACTTGCTCAAAAAGAACGCTATTCGGGTACATTGTAGAGTATTTCTCGAAAAAATAAAAGCTTCTTGTAAAATTAGAGTACGTTATCTAACAAATTCTCAATGGCCGTTTTAGAGAAGAGCCTTCTTTCAGTTTTTCCAACATATCTTCAAAAGTTCACAGTTGATCTTCTGAAAATTTGATGCATGTGTTAGAATCATTCTTTACCCACATTCTGTCAGAATTTGAAGTCTAAATAACAAATACAATACAAGTTATGAATTTTCGAAAAAATGGCAAAAAATGACAAATGGGATATGTTATCTGTCATGTTATGAACTAACAAATGAATAATAGAAATTACTTACCTTCAAGATATGCTAATTCTATCCGACTATTTATAGTCCGGTCAAGTTAGCCCTTAAAATACGGATACGCTTGCATGAACTCCCAAGTAGCTGAAAATTGGCATGAACTTTAGGGATCCCATGTGTGCAAAAATTTTATTCGATGTCAAAGCTTATAGAAATGGGTTTTTCAAATTTTTAACGAAATTGTCAGTTTTATGATACAAATAGCTTGGACAAAAATTATAGATCTTCCAATTCCCTACAAAAATAGTTCTCACACTTTTTTTTACCAAGATTTGCCATTTCTGAGAAAAAGCCATTCTAAAGTTATAGTTTCAATAATATGCATGATTACGCTGCCTATGTACATGTGCCCGTCTGTTACTTACTTTAAATTATTTGCAAAGATAAATTACGCTACGTATCTTTTGCAAGACATACACGCAATAAGAACGGTGTTCAATTGGGTTGTCTTCCTCTAACCTTGGCTTCTGCTCATCAACATTTTTATCGAGTTCATGGATAGCTTGGTAATCAGCTAAACCCAGAAGAATGGGGATGGAAGCTAATTGATGATGTATTGCAACCAATCCACACTCTACTTCCACCTGCACCAGAAAAGCTCTCTAATACTACTTTTTGCAACTGCAAAATGGGATTTAATTCGAAAAAAATTGGCTTACTTTGTTCACCAGCATGCACCAGTTACGAAGACCAGTCGTGTTCAATTACTGAGTCTCTAACAGAAGCTGATCCTTACATCAACGACGAAACAACTGATGTATCGCCGTTGGAACAATTTATGTTAACTCAGGAAGATGAAGAATAACAAGAAGCAGTTGAATAACAAGACTTAATATTATATTGAACTTCAATATGAAGACCGTGGAATAGGACTACCGGAAAAGCCACGACGAAAAATACGCGCCAAATACACTACCTCATAGGTGGCGTGGAAACGTGTGCATGTCATGGAGAATATAGCTTTAGAATGGCATTTTCTCAGAAATGGTAAGCCTTGAGAAAAAAGAGTGAGCACCCTTTTCGTAGAGAATTGGAAGATCTATAATTTTTGTCTAAGCTATTCCTATCATAAAACTGACAATTCGTTGCAAAATTCGAAAAACCCATTACTACGAACTTTGACCTCGCATAAATTTCTTTGCACACATAGTATCAATGGAGACTTACCACAACTTTACCATAATGGTATCCCTAACGTTCATGCCAATTTTCAACTTCTTGGGAATTTATGCAAGGGTGAATGTCTATTTTGACTGGACTATTATGGCTTTTCAAATATTATTTGCCTCAATTTGTACATAAACATATATCTTCGTATCCACACACTACAAATATGATAGGATATTGGATTTAAAATACGCTTTTTGACTGAACAATAATCTATTGTTGATTGACTGTATGAAGCCAGAATAATAGTTCATCTCCATTCCAATAGATGTAGACTAGATATACATCAAAATATTGAAATACAATCATTGTGAATCGAAATTTAAGATCAGGGTACTGATTATAAGACTCACAGATCCAGTCATTGTGAAGGCCTATGCTTCTGGACTGTTTGTGCGGATGCGTCAGTCGTCCATCGCAAATCGACTGCTGCAGAGATATACGTAGTCTAGAAGTGAGATTATCGGAAGCTAATTTTATTGAACTTTTCCATGTGAATAAAAGTTTTGTTGATGTATTAGAGCGTAAGTTATTTCACCATTTGCATTTTTTTCTATGGAAGATTTTATAGCTTATACAATAATTATTGTGTTAAGGATGACTTATGTTTTGTTAACGTGGTTCTTGAGGAATTGTTCACCCGCGGTAGAGATCCTGAAGCAAAAATTATGAACTTGCGGTAAGAGAAGCAGATGCTGCAAGATTCCATGATCATTAACATTGTCAAGAAAAGTATTTGTTGTCACTTTTTGATGAATTGAATTAACAAACATTGGATTGACATTCCTAAAGAGATATTTCATTTCAGCTTGGATAAAAAGGCCGAAAATTGCAAAAACATCGTCTTTAGGAGAAGAAAATTTTATATATTCACAGATACCAGAATGCCATGGCAGAAAAACTGTTTCAAATTGAAAATGAGACAATAATAGATTCCAAAAGATTGTATCATTCTGTATAATAGGTAACAATGTATGAAATAGCACGTTGCAGAAAATGTATCAAGTCCAATGAATGATTGTTAGAAGTTATCAATAGCACTTTCACCTGTAGTTCATGTGTTTTAAGAACAGTCCAAGAGCTCCCACGGCATTAAGATTCAAGTCTTCTGAATGACTGAGCCGCGAACATGATTCACTCACAATGAATTCAGAGTTCACAACAACTTTGCTGTGATTGAATCCAAGAAATAAAAGTAAGAAGTATACTCACATATTACCTGAATGGATACAAATTCCAATCTTTGAACCAATCTGTTCATGATAATTAATGAGCAACTGACAAACTAAGTGCTATTATTGTGCTATTGTGAGATTAGTTCAAATATTAGTCAATCAGAACGCTTGAATCGTAGTCCTATATCAATCTTTGGACAGTTCTTAATCAAAATGACCATTAGAATAATGTTGTTCTAATCAAAATACAGTCTATTCCAGTTGAGACCTGCTCAAGGCTCTTATAGGACTCCGATTAGAGATCTCTGATAGGCAGAAATGCGAACAAATTTTACATCAGCACAGAATCGTACTTGGCTAACATCAACTGTTAGTCGTGCATCAAATATTTTTATCAAATGTATGCAGACTGAAGATTCAAATTGGATTTGTTCGAATGGTATATGTATATAGCTATTGCTTTTATGACTTGATCCAATTTTTAAAGAGTGTGGTCCAAATTATGTATATTTACTGGGAGTGAATCGTGTCTGTATTTTTGCCAGCATGATAGATTGAATCGTAGTCTCATAAGAGCTCTTGTACTGTTTTTAACTGACATATCGGACAATTAGTGTATTATGAAAGAATTGATGTCAATTCAAATCTATAATAGTTTTTAGTTCTAATCAAGAAGACATTGGTTGAGAATAAATACTAAAAGTTTTTGTATTTGATGAAGTAAGAGCCCTAGCAGCGTTGTCTTGAAAGAATTGGTGTGCTCACATCCAATATGAAATATTCAATCTGATATATCATAAATTGGAAAATAATGAATTGAGAAGTCAATATTATTAGAGAATATTTTTCCAGATTGTATAACTTTGGGAGAAGTATAGAATACTACTTTGGTAAATCAGGTGGAAGAATCAAAAAAATGTTTTTCTACAGTCACAATAGAATAATACTTATTCCGCAAGCATAGATGTTCTTAAGAAAGCCACGTAATATCTCGGAAAAACTGTTTCATTGTTGGCATAGTTTAATTTTTCTTGTAAATTTTTCATCATTTCTTCCAAAAATGGAATCAATTCGAGTAATTTTATCAACGTTTGTTGAATTTGAAAAAGATTATTGGAGCATAGTTTCTCTCAGGAAACGGTATATTTTGAATATAATAGGTAAATGAATATCAGTCAGGCCTTTCACCTGGTAAGAGTGCACCAGGCAATCTGTGAAATTGACTGATATTCTCTGAGAGTACTGTTACCATTCGTCAAAATACAGGTACTCTCAGTTCTTACTCTTGAGGAGTACGCCACATAGTACATTATAATTCAGTAGATATTTTACCAACTCTTTTTACGTCGGTAAGATTCGACCCCATGACTTCCAAATCACAAAGCCAGCATACTTACACTGAGACAAAACTATATATTCCATTTCTCCCACACAACAATGTTCAATTTTGTGTGGACATTTTGGAGTTATCATATCTATGTGCTTTCAACATTCCCAAAAATCATGTGAGATGTTCTAAAATTTGGATCTCGAGTTTTTAGCATCTCATTATCTAGGCCCCAATATTTATCAATTTCTGGATCTCAATATTCTACTAATGTTCCAATGCGTAGTTAAGGAAGAGATAAATACTCTGGTGATTGCATTTTATTAGCGTATAACAGTTTTAATTTTCTGACATTTCAAAAAAATATATTCGCGTAACAGAAATAGTTTTAAGCTCTTTTTTGAGGTGGACGTACATTGCAAAGTAATATAGAATATTTCATAGCTTATTCTAGCTGAGAACGGTGCAAAGACTTTTATGGGACCACAATTTGAGCCTACTGATTGGCGGAGATGTAAACACAATTTATCTACTTTAAATGCTCTCTTAAATGAATTCAATGAATGAAATAAATAAAATAGAATTATTTTTCTATATGTAGACTTAATTTTCATACTGCACAAATTGATTTATCATGATTCATGAACGGCTATGAGTTAATGCAACTGACGGATAGCCGAAGCCGATGTTTTCGCCTATGTAAGATTGATTCGTATATCGGCCAATTAGAATACTTGAATCGTTGTCCTATAATAACTTTAAAGTGTCCTCAATTGGAATAGAAAATAGTTCAAATATGTCCGAGTGGATTTTATGATGGTCTTTGATGTTATTTTTTTTTTTTATCAGCTATTTTGGAGGGAAAATGTTATTTTTATCGAAGAAGAATTTGAGACACATGTTGAATTGATTTTAATACAAGTAATATCACAATTCCAGAGAAAATTGGATATTGTGGCTATATATAAGGAGTCAAAACATGTGGTGTAAGCTTTTGAGTGCCAGAGTAGTGACTGAATGGATAAAAAATATGTCTTTGGAAGGCAAAAGTATATTAAAGTGCGTGAGCTCCAAAATTATTACTGGAGGAACGTGGAACATGCATGTTTCTTTAAATGCACAATTGGAGCTGAGTAATTCAGACTTAAAGCAGTGATTTAGAAGAAAATCTATGAGGAAAAAATGTTACTACGGAAAAAATTGTCTTGCTTGATAGGCGGTCTATCAATCTCGCAATTGAGCTAAGAAATCAGATACGCTAATTCATGGAAGGAATCAACTGAATGATTCTCCTGAGAGAAATATTTAGGATAATGG
Organism: Dromius quadrimaculatus; assembly: GCA_963989225.1. Lineage (NCBI taxonomy): Eukaryota > Metazoa > Arthropoda > Insecta > Coleoptera > Carabidae > Dromius > Dromius quadrimaculatus. The sequence continues at coordinate 21,881,017 of OZ022331.1, read as the reverse complement.
GAGTGAGTGATGAAAACACAAAATTTCAACTGAAGTTATATTTGACTTTTCCACTCGATATTCTCGGTTTCACCTGGAGTAACCATCTTTTTGTGTATTCGATGTACATGCATCATTTCAGTCAGCATTATCAACTATATCTATCCAAAATAATATTAAGAGTTGCAAAGGAGACAGAAATTACATACAAATTGACGAACGAAGCGAATTGTAAGGATGTAAGTATGTCGTCAAGATAAAACAGAAGGATTACATGAGTTGTAATAACTAATACTCTAATTTGTATTTGAAAACAGTGAAGCAATGACTGAGAATATGCGAAACATGGCACAGACATGTTATCTCGCTGTGAAGTTTTGAATTTAGACTCCGTAATTCGTAGAAGAATTGGAATCAATTTATCCGATTGATGAATACATGGAATAATATTGAGGATTGTCAATAAAAAACAGTGAAATCACGGGTAGGGAGAAATGCACAAATATAATATGGAGCAGGAGGATTTTGTGGGCAAAAAATATATTTGGAAATTATCTTATAGAGACAGAATTTTTGCCGGAGGCGGTTTACATATCGAGCTGCGAAGCCTAGGGCTTAGGCCTGCGTAGCAGGCCAAGCGCTAGTCTTATATACTAAAAGGCATAAGATACACTTTCAGTTAGCCACGGCTACAGCCTAAACGAGAACTCTGATTAACATGATTTTTTTTTTATAAATTTGATATTCTTGACGAGCAGTGCCTTTTGGGGGTCTCAATTTTTTCAGTCTTATAGGTTTCGTGTAAAAAATCAAAAACCGTCAAAAATTCATCCTGGACATAGTAGGCATGTACAAATAATTGTTGAACATCGATGACATCTGTCAGCTCTGACGTTTAGGTTTCAATATTATTTCATTGAATATTGCAAAATGAGAAAGATTTCCACAAATTTATGTATTAATACATCTATTACAAACATGAGCAAATCACTTGTGATACATATTGAGCTTATATTATGCTTAAATATTAAAATTACTATTTTTTTGACATTTCAATAAATTCAGTAGTGCCAACTTATTGCCCAAGCGAAGAATGTACATGCGTACTCGCTTTCATGTAAAAATAGTAGCCATATACAAATAATTGTTGAACATCGATGATATCTGTCAGCTTTGACGTTTAGGTTTCAATATTATTTCATTGAATATTGCAGGATGAGAAAAATTTTCACAAATTTATGTATTAATACATTCATAACAAACATGAGCAAATCACTTGTGATACATTTTAAGCTAATATTATGCTTAAATATTAAAATTACTATTTTTTTGACATTTCAATAAATTCAGTATTGCCAACTTATTTCCCAGAATGTACATGCGTACTCGCTTTTACGCAAAATTCCAATTCAAGTTTCAACAATGTACACATCTAATGAATAGAAAGTAAGTAGTTTAATTGAATAATATTGACAAAATGACAATTTTATGTAATATTTTTTAGGCTATGCTCAAACATTTTTTGAAATGAAGTTATATGTCACGATATTCATGCATTTTTAACGCAGTATATGCCTGATCGCAAAATGGATTAGTTATAGAATGATTTCAACATATAATTGTTATGAAGAAATCGATTCTTATAATCAAGGGATATTTTGATTCATGATGTTTCTCTGTTGTGGATGAAATAAGTACTGAAGATTGAATGAAGTTTGAAACATGTCAAGTATAGTTTAGCTGGTACATGTGGTAAATATTCAACAATGCTCGAGTATTTATTTAGATATTCAATATTGTTTAGTAATAGTTTAGTTCATGCTATTCTCACATCTCTTTCAGTTGTATAAATTTGAGTTGAAGACTTGATAAACCCAGCCAATCGAACATTTTGCTTGAGTCAACAATGAAACAAGCAATAATCAACTGATTATAATATTACGATAATGGAGCCATCAATCAATATTTTGTACTTGTTGAAAGATATAAATCATACATCACTCAATGAACTTAAATAACTTCGTATTTGAGGTTATGTAGAGAGTAATTCTACTGGAAGCGGCATTGAGCTGATGAAACACACTAAGCTTGGGTGAGAACGATGATGAAAATATCGATTGTCATCATTTATTTTGAAAAATGTAAATTATAACATATTACTGAAATAAACTGTACGTAAATATTCTGTATAATACATATCATTTTATTACAATATCAAAAGTCACTAATTTCTTATTTAGTGTGGATGTTCATATTCAATTGGTATACAAAATTGGATATGAAATATTTTCTTGATGACAAGTGCATTGGGAAGAGTAACAAATCTCAGTAGTTCTAAAACTTTGGTCTGTAGTTTTTGACATCTAATAGTCTAGGCTCTAATGTTGATTCATTTCATGAGTTAATGTCTTAATACGTAGTATAGGCAATTCTGATGTATGCACTAGAGACTAGAGTGTGATTGTTGGACTCATGAGTTCATTATTGTACACAGGTTGTACACAACAAACATAGCCTATATGGACTACAGAAGATAAGTACCTGAATAATGCTTTTTTCAAATGATTCTCTTCTTGAAGAAGTCTTCAATAATAGCGTTGTACGAATTATTCAATTCAAACATTTTTGCTCTCTTTACGTTTCAAATGAGTAAATCGAACATAGACATATATATTGCAAGTACCATGAGATCTTAAACTGAAAGTTGAAACGTGCATCACTGCTATTAGTGGTACATTTTAGGACTAAATTTCAATAACCCATAGATAAGACCCTTGTAAGAATAGACATATGCGAACAAGATTTTAGAACCAAATTAATTCATCTACTTACATACAGGCCTGTCAAATTGTTAAATATTAACGAGATTCATGGCTTTTTGGATATTCTTTGCCTCAAATTGTACAATTTTATTAAACGTCAACAAAATATATCTTTGTATTTAAAAACTACAAATACGATAAAATGGTAGATGACGTGAACGAAGATAAAACGAAATGAGAATTATTGGTTAGAACTTCCAATTTAATAATAATCGGTAATATCGATGAGAAAAATCATATATGGGATTGGAAAAAATTAATTTCTCAAGAAATGTAGGAGACACATGATATGGATAGATTCAGTGCTTTTTTCTCAGATTATACGTATTCAAGAAAGGGTTTTCGCGGAAAATGTTGATCGATGATACGGGTTGCTGCAAGTGAAATTTTACTGTTGTAATCAGCTGATTTTAATAAATGTCATTGAAACAATCAACACAGACATCTATTCCAACAGTTGGTAACATTGTTAGGTGTGACGTAGACTCTCGGGTGCGCGTGCGCAGGCGCGTGCGTAAGAAAGAGTGGATAGAGATATTTTGTGAGAATCAGATATTATTTTTCTTTTAGTGTTTGTTCATAATATCAGTTATTGAAATATATAGTAATAGAGAGAGAGAAATCATATATGGGATTGAAAAAAAATAATTTCTCAAGAAGTGTAGGAGACACATGATATGGATAGATTCAATACTTTATTCTCAGATTAAACGTAGTTATTCAAGAAACGGTCTTAGCGGAAAATGTTGATAAATGATACGGGTTGCTGCAAGTAAAAATTTACTGTTGTAATCAGCTGATTTTAATGAATGTCATTGGAACAATCAACACAGACATCTATTCCAACAGTTGGTAACATTGTTAGGTGTGACGTTGACGCTCGCGTGCGCGTGCGCAGGCGCGTGCGTAAGAGATATTTTGTAAGAGTCAGATACTATTTTTCTTTTAGTGTTTTTCATAATATCTGTTATTGAAATATATTGTAATTGTGAAGAACATGAGTTTTTTGTTGGATATTAAGGAATCGGATGACGAGTAGTCAGATGATACAACAGCTGTCAACATTTTCATTGCTACATTCATCAATTTCATTATTTTGATCAATTCCTTGATATTGTATTCTATTGAATAGGCACTTTGAACAACTAATATTGATTTAATGAATAATGTTGAGTTGATTTCAATACAAGTTAAATCACAATTCCAGAGAAAATTGAATATTGTAGCTCTATACAAGGAGTCAGAACATGTAGCGTGGACTTGTGAGTAGTGCCTGAATGAATAAGAGACATGTTTTTGGAAAGCAAAAGTATAGTAGAGTGCATGAGCTCCAAAATTATTACTATAGGAACGTGGAACATGCATGTTTCTCCGAATGTACCATTGGAGCTAAGTGATCAAGACTCAAAGCAGTGATTCAGAAGGAAATCTATGAGGATCAATGTTACTACGGAGAAAATAGTCGGTCTTTTAATCTCGCAATTGAGCTCAGAAATCAGATACGCTAATTCATGGAAGGAATCTACTGAATGATTCTCCTGAGAGAATTATTTAGGATGATGGGTGTAAGTGATGAAAACACAAAATTTCAACTGAAATTCTATTTCACTTTTTCACTCGATATTCTCGGTTCCACCTGGAGTAACCATCTTTTTGTATATTCGATGTACATGCATCATTTCAGTCAGCATTATCAACCATATCTATTCAAAATAATAGTGAAAGTTGTAAAGGAGACAGAAAGATTGTGATTACATACAAATTGACGAGCGAAGCAAATTGTAAGGATGTAAGTATGTCGTCAAAATAAAACAGAAGGATCACATGAGTTGTAATAACTAATACTCTAATTTGTATTCGAAAACAGTAAAGCAATGACTAAGAGTATGCGAAACATGGCACAGACATGTTATCTCGCTGTGAAGTTTTGAATTTAGACTTTGTAATTCGTGAAATCACGAGTAGGGAAAAATGCACAAATATAATACGGAGCACGAAGGTTTTGTGGGCTAAAAATGTACTTGGAATTTATCTTATAGAGACAGAATATTTGCCGGAGGCGGTTCACATATCGAGCTGCGAAGCCTAGGGCTTAGGCCTGCGTAGCAGGCCAAGCGCTAGTACTTCACTAATTGAACAGAGTTATTGCATATATTTTAACGTAAAAATTTAATAATAAATATACCTACTTATCTGCAGTCACTGATGCCCCAATTCTATCCCTTCCAACATTCAACAGCTGACTATAAGATTTTGTTTGAAAAATTTTCGCTATCTTGGTTTGCGTTCTGACCAATCAAAAAGCTGGATTCATGAGCCCTATCTCACTCCTAAGTTCTTTGTGACTAAAATACACTATAGTCTTTTCGAATAGTTATTATTTCCCTCTATTTGCAATGCGAAAACAAAACTATCCATTAAGTTTAATCAAAATTGGAGGTAGAGTAGTTTGACCCAAAACCACTGTTTTTATGGCACTGATAAAATCTTACACATATAGAGAGACACACACATCCATATACAAACCGCGCAATGTGTATAGTTTTTGATGATATCAATAATTAAATAAGGTTTTCAAAATCAACCGAATCTGACATCCAATAATTTATATTTTTTATATATGTGTAATGCTAAAACAAATCTTTTGACCAAGTTTCATCGAAATCGGAGGTGAAGTAGTACATTGACAGTTTGACCGAGTTAAAAGTTCACACTGAACTCCAAGATATCCCCTACTTGATGAATACTAGGGTCACTTAGATAGTTGATAGGATGTATGATAACGAATCAAAGTTATCAGGGGAAATGATGGGGAGATTTGAAAAATAAATCTAGAAATATAAGATTTCCACAAATAACGTCAAAAGAAAAACAGTTGAATACAAAAATTACAGCTGATGTTATTCTGCAAATTTACGTGTTCTAGCATGGTAAATAAATGAGATATGTCACTTGGATGATGAATAATTTTTTTCATTCTGCGGATAACACAAAGAGAAACACGATTCTTCAGGAGAAACTATCACTTATCTCAACGAACTCATTTTTATATTGATTGCTATTTCTGCAAAATGAGTCATATGATCAAATTCTTCTTTACAATTTGAAAATTTCAATGAGTACTTTTATATTGGGGAAAATACTCTCAAGCATCTTCTTATGGTTTTCACATAAAGATATTCTCATTGACTTTTATTGATTTTCGCATTAATGCGAAAGGAATACGAATGACGGATGTTATTCTTTCTACAATCATAGTGGCCGCGAAAATATCTATAACCAAAATATACCGTTTTCTTAGGAAGAATTTGCTTCATTGATCTTTCGCTAATTTATCATACGTTGATAAAATTACTCATATTGATTCCATTTTGAAGAGGAATGATATGGAAATCAAAAAGAAATAAAATTATGTCAGCAAGGAAACAGTTTTTTCGCGACGCCACGCGGCTTTTTTATGAACTTCTGAAAGTGCGGTATCATTCTATAGTGACTGTAGACAAAAAGACATACGTGTGTTTTTGTCCGACAAGTTAGTGCTAATCAGCTAAACTAATCTCGTGGAATTGGAATTTTCAGAACATCAGACATAAATTATGCAGCATAAATTCTATCAAACAAAATAACCATCCAAATTCACCAATACGTATCTAACAATGCCTTAAAATTTGACCAAATGATAATAATCTAACAAAACTTTTGACATCTTGTGAATATGGTAACGCTTCATTATTATCGGGCACAATGTTGTCTGTGTTTTTCCATCTATAATCTCACGAAGAATGTGATGTTATTAATCTTAGAGAAATCATGAAACCAAATAATAAAGTTGTCGGACGTATAAAAATGAAGCCACCCACACGGTTTCAGGAGAGTGTTCATAATTTTGAAAAAGGTGTTCTGTATCGCGGACTATTGATAATCCTCAAAAAATTAGCACATCATAGTATTTTCGCAATATCTCGAAGAACAATTATTCTTGAATCGAAAGTGTGGGGAATTTTGCAATAAATGAAGTTATTTTAGGTATTAACAAATATAGGAAGCAGTTTTACATAGTTTTCTAGTATCAAAAATGATATAGGCTAACATTTGGTAGAAAGTAATGATTCAATTCAATCAAGAATAAAATAATGAGGAATAACGGATAATTTTTGCTGGGCATCCGTCGGCTGTATCAGTTTCCAGTATTAGTGCGTAGCTGCTAGTGTTAACATGAAAACAGATACCCATGTCCATTTCTTGCAAGAGAGAAGATATATCTAAGTGAAAGTAGAGAAAAAAAAAACTGACCATGAATGAATAGTTCAAAATTATAAAGGAATAACAGAATATGTTGGCGCTTTCTATTTTATTAGCTTTTGCCTTTGAGTCCTGCAACTCTTACATGAATCAGATAAATTTTTCAAACTTGCAAGGTTCTTTATAATGGCATTCTCAATGTATGGTTCCTTTTCAAGGTTTTTACACCCTAATTTTGTATGAAACACAAAATCCAACCATAAATGTACAGGTTTTATATTCATTAGTCTTTCACGCAAATTTCAAGCCACATGATATTGGTTATACATTTTTTAGACATTCAATAACAATCAATCATCATAATATAATTAAAACATTTCAGATAGATCCTCCTTGATAGAGATAATCTTTTCCAAATAGGTATCACTGGAATGTTGTCTATTATTTTATTTAACCCTATTTCATAGCTTCATTCAGTTTCAACAGTATGCACATACATTAATTACCTTAAGAAGTGAAGTTCCTGAGGATCATTTCCACATTATATAGAAACTGTAGGTTATTATATCAAAAGTATTTTTTTCTAGCTGAAAATATTGTGCCTCAAAAATATCAAAGTAAATAAATTTTGGAAGAATTCTTGTTGAGCGCCGGGATTTGAATCGATGACCTCAAGCATACGTGATAACCTCTTCACCGAGACACCAAGTAAGGCTCCCAGCACCGTACAAGAATCTTTACAAGAATCAAGAATAGAGCTTGAAAATTGAAAATTTTTTAATAAAAATTTTTTGAAACATTGAAATTGAAACTAAGAGGAAAGAATCAATTATATTGCTATTCAACTTGATATAGTGGAGTAAATGGAGGTTAGAAATATTTTATGCAACATGAGAAATTCCTCGCATTTCTAGAACTTGTCTAATTTTCAATATCAAAAGTCTTATTGACAATAACTTCTATGAACAAACTTTATTTGGCTCTTCGATTTCGGCGTCAAAGCTGTTTTACTTCAACGTCGAATAATTTTTTTGAACGTGAATCATATTTATATGAAAACAAAATAAATTATGAGGAATCACCTATCAAAGAATAACTGATAACAGCATTTTCACAAAAAATCAATTTGTATGTGTTTAGCTTTTTCCAATACTCGAAGAGATTATAGTCAAAAATGACGAATATTATAAGGACTCATGGATATATAGTTCATGTTTCAACAATTCTGCTTGGCTTTGATCTCAGGAATTCAGCATTCACTACACATTTTCATGCACTAGCAAACAGAGAATATAATTATATTTGCAGAAAACTTAGTTCGTAAGAGAGAATCCAAACATAGCTGACATTGATTAATACTTTCATCTAAACTTTTCGTTATTCATTAACGAAGAAGTATTTATTCAACTATCTCTAAACTGTCAGGAATGAGCGTCATTTTCTCCTTTGGGCTGAGAATGTATTACAAAACTCATTTCTTCTTGGGAAGCCTCTATGATAATAGGAATGAAGCAATAAATTAGACTCCCACATGATAAGTAGTATTAAAAAATCTTAAAATCAAAAAATCACTGAAGCTGAAAGCTTGTGTATCCATCCGATGTACATATAATATGATTGTTAGTTTTTTTATTATGACATGATATTTCCGAGCAGGAAAAATGAACGAGATTGTACGAATAGAATTTTGGACTTGAATTTCTTCCAGCTTCAGCTTTCATAACACATCCCTTCTTTCTTAAAATGCAGTTATTATAAGTGCTTGAAAAATTAAAATTATTTTTATATCCACTTGTAAGCCAAATCATTTTTCATAACATCATACCTATGAGCAAACTCCTATATATATTTTGTAATATATTTGACAATGAAACTGTAAAGTATCTGCTGATCTATGCAGATTTCTCAGACCATATGATTTCTCTTCCTTTCAGGTGTGTCTATCAGTCTTCACAGGCACAGGGTCACCTTTAACCCGTCGTCCTTTAACAAGTACAGCGACATCTTTAGCATTCACTTACCTGACCTATGCTTTGTTACCAATACGACTGCGGGAAGCCCTTCTCGCTGGAGTCATTCTTACAGCTGTTCATGTATTATGCACCGTTTTTTGGGGAGTGATGCCAACAGATGAAATGGACAAAGAGAAATGGGAGGTACAGGATGCTCTTTGGACGCAGGTAAGCTTGGAATGTTTCAGAAAGTTGCATTTTTTTTTAGTAGAATCTAAATAATCTACGATTTGGATATCCTTTCAAGGATACTCTTGTTGGAATCGTGAAACGCTTTTAAGGCGTGAAACATCCTATAATTTTATATTTTCTCGAAACATTAGAACTATGATTTAAATTGAAATTATATTTTGCAAGAAATGCATCTCAATTCAACTCACTGAGAAGTGTAATTCATTAGCAATAAAATTGTATGATTATACGGTGACTATGAACAAGCATTAATTGATTTTTGGAAATACTTTCATTTGATCACGAATTTTAAGGGAAA